>CM060932.1:559480845-560730845 GCA_030765085.1 Allium cepa
TGTGTTGTGCACTCTGGTCTCAGCGGATGCATTAGTATTCTTTCTCGAAGCATCTTGACCAAGAATGTTTAAAATAATATGTTATTCTGCACTATGATAATTTTCTCATGATTGCAACCCTTTCTAACATTTATCATATAACATATTATTTAAAGAATTTCAAATCAATATGCCTTAATTAATTACTTAATAATTATATCACTTTATAACAAAGTATATATTAGAAATCAAATACCTTTATTACAAATAATTTTGGTTATCGAGTCGAATATATGTAACAAAATTACATTATTGCCCGCAGAACATACCCATAACTCTATTAACTATTAGCACCACGAGTTGCACATTTCAGTATGTGGGTCATTTGAAGAATGAAGATATCAATATTAGCAAGATTTACATTAGATCAATTTGATGTCTCTACAAGGAAATCGATTTGTTATTCGATCCTTGTATGAGGTTTACCATCGAGATTAAATACTCAATATGTCGTTGGGCGGTGTACCATCAAGACTGTATACTCGATTTATTATATTGGATATGTGATTTACCATAGAGATTGTATACTTGATGTATTGTAAGGTTTACCCAGTTCGGGCTGTCGAACCTTCAGGTGGAGTCCACATGAGCTGTTATCATATTGTAGGTGCATTATAGGTTACCATCCTAGATTGTGTAGCTTATATAACTTGTTAGATGTAGGAGTACATATTTAGATAAACATAGTTAGGTTTTGTAGACTATGCGTAACGATTTATTAGCCTATTTACACCATAACACTAGCGATATTTCTTACTCACTAGACTATGTCTGTCCCCTTCTATCTTTCCCTCTTTATACTTACTTTACAGGTTGATAAGGTTATAGGGTAGTGTGACCAGAGTAAGATGCATAGAGAAGGTGAGAATGTACACTGGAATTACTTCATTATAGTTGTTTTATATGTATCTTATTGTACTAAGCAAACATACATTTGTTTTTATTTTTAGTTATTTATCAAGAGCTTTCCCTAGTTTGTTTCCTTTACTTGGTCACTAATTGTTTAAGCAGATATATTTGGTTTATTTCAGTTACTTATGTTTTATTCCTTTTCTATTAAGATCTAAAAGTGTATATGCTTAAAATTTGTGTTTATCTCTATGCCATATAAACTTTCTCAAACTAATGATATGTCCTTCTTAGTAAGATGCGAGTTCGAATGTCACTTTTAGGTGTTGAACCGTTGGTGTCCGAAAGTGCACGTTATTATGTAAGTGCTAACGTAGAAGATTCATAATTGTTGAACATCATCGAGAATGGACTAGAATCTTTCCATTACATTCCTAATCTCCAAAGTAATCAATGGTTGTCCTTACACGCCATACCTTTATTTGCATCACCAACGTGAACACTTCTCAAACTCAAAGCAAGGACTCTTTTGGACCTCTATATTTTCCTTGCCTTTACAAAATAGTCCTTAATATCTTCAAAAAATAATTAATTCCTATTAGAATAAACCATATCCTTACTGGATTAGGTGCGGCAAGGGGAGAGTATGGAGGGGGCGGATTTAAAAAAAACCTTGCTTCATAAAAGCACAAGGAACTAACATATGCTACTATGAATAATCTATGTTTCATTAGATCATATTTAATGATATTGAATTTATTTGGCTTTTATTTCAAAATTTTGAATTAAACATATTATAGTATTAGTTTAATTTTATTAATTTTAATAAATTTATTTAATGTAATTTTATAATATCATCATGAATTTCATATGTTCAATGACTAGTGAGGGTATAATATTTGTTATACGAGGATCTATAATAGTGTACGGTAGTATGATAATGTACCGATGTACTTGTAAATGTGAAATATATATATATATATATACATACATATATATATATAAGTGTTTGCATATATTAATATATATACCACATAATTTATATGTATGTATATACACATATAAACATATTAATAAAAATAATAGGTATTTCCTAGTTTAATTTCAACATAATACAAATTATGCTTCAAATTATTATATGTGTATATATAAATACATATACATATGTATATAAAAGTATATAATTATAAATTATTTACTAAAATAATTTTTAAGCATGTATATTTACTAAATTATATTAAGGCTATGATATTTGGTAATAATAATTTTATACTTCATTTTTATTTAAAATTTAAAATCTTTAGTATTAAAATTTTCATAAATAATTTTGTTATATATTAATATATTTAAAATATGAAATATAATTTATATCATGTTTTAATATATATATATATATATATATATTTCTATCCTTAAATAATTTTATTATTAGTATTCATTATGGATGCAAATTATCTTAATAACAAATCTAAATATAAATATGTTAATATTGTTACAAACATTTGTAGTTACTAGTAAAATATATAGCACGGATAATTAATTTTCTTTATTTGCAAATAAAAATAAATTTATTTTTATTACTAATAATTATGAAACCAATTATAATGATAATAAATATACGTATAAATATATTCACATTATATGTATATATGAATATAATTATGTAATAAAATATTTAAAATGATTTTTTTTAATCGAAATATTTTTTAATTAAATATTTATTAAAGTTGAAATATTTTTTTATTTTTGTCATTATTATGCCTCTAAGATATCTATAGCATGGGCCGTTTCAATACTCTAATGATATCCGTAGTTCATTGTGGAGTTCAAACTTTAAAATTCACTTAGTTCATCTGATAGCATTTATTGATTTACCAAATTAACTCTGGTAAGGACTTTGAGTTGAATCCCATACATGGTGGCACTAACCCTTTGTATTGAAAGAGTAATCCCTTGATTCAATTACACTTCAACACATACCCGTAAATGGTCATAACTCAAGCCACTAATGAGAGAAATTCCCATAAACAAAGTAAGGCATTCATGTAAAAGGTGTGCACTGTCCTTAAGTCGGAAAAGTACTACAAATCATCCCATGGGATCCTGTATTTGACTTAGATACATTTTTCCTAATTGGATCTTGGTGACTTTATTCTATAATTGTTCCAAACACTAATGCATATGAAACCCCTTAGTTCCGTAAATGTCATGAGTAATTTACTATCCATTATATGGAGAGTATCATGTACAATAATCACAATGGTCGCATCGGTATACTTTTCTCAATATACCCCTATTAAAATGTTTAAGGATCTGTATTTTAATATTTGATTCAATACCCATGGTTACGAACTCATTCACATCTATAACCAATTAAGGACCTTTCCTAAAGATTTTTATTTGTATGTTTTTAATATGCTCATAACATTACCTATAGCATAATAACTACAATAAAAATAAAATTGAAAATCATACTTTTATTTTAAACAAGATTCCCTATAAAAGTTATTTATATCCATATATGTAATCGATACATATTTCCCCTATAGCATTACCCCATAACTCTACCAACCTCCTACTTGAACTAGGAGACAAATATGGTGTCTCACAACCATTTTCCCAATGGTTTTCCTAGACTAAAATAAGAAATAGTCATAGTGAGTGGATCTATAAAATTATATTGTATTTACTTTATTTTGCACCAAAAGTTGTCACAAACACCCAATATGTTATGTGTAGAGAAATAAATAAAGAAATCAAAATTAAAATAGAGTAAATAAGTAGTAGGCAAGCAAAAAACAATGACAAATAGATTTATAGTGGTTCGACGTTGAGTGCCTACATCCACTTTGAAGAGATAACTTTATTAGTGACTTGAATTTCTGAGTACATGAGGGATCAGATCAGAATCTATAATTACAATGGAGTACAAAGAAAAGAACAACGCAATGATCCTTCAAATGAGCTATGAACCCTATATTTATAGACGTAGATGACCAAATATCTTCTTGAAAATTCAAATGTAGAATCTTCAAATATAGATGAGGCCACTTCGAAAATTTCGAGGCCTAATTCCCTATGTAGAGCGATCGACATCGATCAGTCAAGGTGCCCATATGACATGTTATGGTCGGTACAGTAGGTCCCTCTACATGCTAGCTTCATGTTTCCAAAGCTATTTGCATATGTCATGTTTTTGAGACGATTTCTTACGCCGATTTTATGGTGTTTTCGATGATTTCTATTGTTTCGAACACGGGTTTTATAAAAAGATTTTGAAATGATTTTTCTAATAAAATTACTTTCAAAATAAATATTTTAAAATATTTATAATTATTTTAAAAGCTATTAAAAATTTATATTCTCTGTAATAAAGAGAAATTTCAAAGATATGTATTCCAAACGATTTCAAAAATTGTTAAAAACTATTTATGTTTTTAGAGATGTCAACCGATTCTCGTTAAGTTAAACCGCCGATCCAAGTTTGTTCATAACTATAGTGATTTGATCTGATCCCCTGCCTAAGGGAAGCACTATTCCATACTTAGAATTTTCTGTAGAGTCTATCTCTTGGCTTCGTCTGATCATTACTTCATATTGTCGTCCGTGCTAGATCTCTAAACTCTGTTATCACCCCTCTAGGCTGCTTGCCTTGTCTATCATCAAGTCTAACTTGTCCAATCAACACAAATATGGCCAGGTTAAAAGGTCGGATAATACTTTCCCTCTAAAGTACTCTTATTTCAAACACGACGTGCTTTTTGAAGCAACTTAGAATCGTCAGGAAGAATTCCATTTAGTTTTCTAAACAGTCATTATCTTTCTTTGAGTAGTCTTTCCGAAGAGTCGTATCTCTCTCCATTCATCACGATGCTTGGTCGATATATGTCAATATAAATCTGGACTGTAATCCCCAATCTTTATCTACTGTTGATTCCATTTACCTTGTTGATTGAGTTAGAAGGCTTTGGATATCTATAGCAACATCTATCCTGCGAGATCCAGGTAATGACTTAATATCCATCGATTCAAGAAATTGAATACCGGGTATGTACACATGTGTGTTCATGGGTCATTGTCGATATCACATCTTTGAAGCTTTAAGGTTGCATGTTTGATCCATGCTAATCGCACCATATTTCAATTTTTTGTTCATTTTTGTTCATCCATTAATATACAGACATACATACATACATTGGTAATGAGCGGTACCAATCTCCTAAGTAGGGGATCGATCGATCCCCTTAGTCTAAATAGACTCAAACAAGTTTCGAGCCTAAGTAAGCAGGTCATGTTTGTATATAAGCTATGGACTTAGCTTATCCTACTTCATTTCTCTCATTTACTCCCTCAACCGATCCAAACCCTTGCTTCCTTTCAAAACCACCATTATCAATCTCGTGCTCAAAGCCATCACCTCACCATCCAAATCCATCAACGATTCGAATACCTATCTCTCCCTTTAATCCTCATCGTTGATTTAATCCTTGCAACCCTCTGCAACTTTTTCCACTGCCTTCAATTGAATCCAAGCATCCAATGTACTCGATCTCGTCCTAAATCAAACTGAACCCCTTGATCTAGACAATTTTAAGCTAGCCCTCTTCGATCAAGCTACGTCTTCCCACATATGTGGATTTGATTTTTGTTTGTATGTGATTTAAAGTAAGTTATTATGGTGAGATGATGGGGTTAACCATGCTAGTGGTAGCCAACCTAGGGTTCGTTGATGGATCAGAAAGAATCGAAGAGGCGATGTAAACATGAGGAAGACAAAGTGGAATTGCATATAACCACGGGATAGGTTGTAGTATCAAATGAAGATGAAATGGAGTGGTAGGAGGCGATCGATGATGGAGTGATCGTTTGTGCTGTAGAGTGGAGCGAATGTAGGGTTTGGTATTAGTATGTTGGAGACGAACTAAAGTAAGGGATCGGTTGCATGGAGGGATCGGTCGTGGATATGACCGTAGGGAAGGAAGTGGAATGATGGAAGGAGATCGGTGACGTGATGCGCTCAGTTGTGGTTTAAGTTGAGGGGATCAGTTATTCGCATATCGAGTTCAAAATGGAATAGGGCTATGTTGCCTATGTAAGGGATCAGGTACGATCCCTCTCCCTATGAAGACTTAGCCATTCCTTTGGTTTAGTGAACTTGAACTCGATTTAACACACATGAACAATTACTTTAAGCCTAAACTTGAACTGGGAACTCATATTTGACTTCAAACTTAAGCATTTGAACTTTGAGAAAGTGCATATGACTTAGAATTAGATTCTTCGAACATTGCATCTGAAATTATATGACGTGAATCGTCGGAAACCAAAGTCGCACACTTTAAAAAATGACTTGAACTTCGACAAGTATAATATATAGTCTTGAATAATCCTGAACACAAATACCTAAATATGTCAATGAATGATCCCAGAGCTTGGATAAAATCTATAACATCAATGTGAAAGCCGTCTAGGACGGTCAGTGATGACAGACATTCCGGCCGAATCTCTGAGTCTCATCATAACTTTCATTTGAATTCTGAACTGTTTATCTCTGCACTACACAACACTGCACTAGTTTACACTTAGCATGGGGGAACATGTTTATTTTCCTAATGGTTACTATCTGCTGAGTTTGATAGCTATAGGTTCTAGACCCTTGGAACATTTGGCTGCTATGGGTACTGAGAAAACTACTTCTCATGACAATTCTAATGCCGAGTCTAGTTCTGCAATAATATCTACTTGAAATCTCTAAGTTAGCAATCCAGACAGCCTGAAAGTTCTCGTCAAGTGCCCGAAATTACTTTGAATACTAAAGTAGAAATCGAGGCAGCTCCTGATACTTTAGAAGATGCTATGTTTTTTGAATGATCCAGAGGATTTAGTGGCTTCAGAGGTTGATGAGGCCTCTCTCCATAGGCTATGCATTAAATATGGGATTCCGTACAAGGGTATGCAAGTCCCATCCTGCAACGATGGGCCTCATTGCCCCTGGAGGGGTATACTGAATGCAAGAAGTTTATGTGCTAGGCTTGTTGCGTTCTACCTTTCAACCCATTCACCTAGAAAATGTTGCATTATTTAAGATTGGCGTCGGCTCAGCCGCACCCGAAAAGCTACACATTTCTGCACTGCACATACATGATATTCCTAAAGTTCTTATAACGAGCCGACTTCAAAAGACATTAGATTCATTTACATCCTCCAACGTAACGATGCAGCCTCTCTTATACTTTCCTCGAATCAATCACAAACTACTATGTTGTAACCAGCGCTTGGAACAACTTAATCGCTTTTAAGAGTGAATGGTTCTACGTGCACTACCCACCTGGTTTTGCAAGACGGTGGTTGGAAGGACATAAGCGTCGCTTCAAACTTAACCTTAAGTGTTTTTATTCAAGTCGAATCCTGAATTTAAGTGGTTCCTTATTAAACACTATAGGAAGCCATCCACGTACCATCAGCGGCTTATACTCAGAGGCAGTTTCAACACTTAGAAGCATACCGATGGCAGATAGAGGCATCTGATCTCTTCTCACCGATGAGCGCCTTTTTGTCTTTGGCTTACTAGAATAAGGCCACAACATGAAATTGCCCAGAAATACCAAGCAGTAAGTTGTAGAGAGAATAGATACTGTTAGGTAAGGAGGTGATGAAGCTGATCCTGTCGTGCTCTTAATCAAAGGGGCTTAGGATGTCATCGAGGAAGACAAGGTGAGGGGCAATGCTAACGAGCTCGGTCGTGACACTATGAGTCCAAGCCATGAGCCTGCGATTGCATCCTCCCAATGCCTATAGCTTCCTGCCTCGGAAAAGAGAAAAGGAAAAAGGTTCGTTTATAAGCTATGTAGAGGGTAGATCTCGAAGAAACCTAAATCAACCTCTTCTTCTACCGATCAATCTAGCTCTTTACCCCTAGAAATTCAATTTGAGGGGCTATCAAACATCCCGCTCCTGGACGACGTTGGAAATTATGATTTTTCCAACCTATATCTTGGGAGGTCTAAGTCTTCTATTTGATTTTGAGCTTATATTCCTCTACTGACATAATGGAGATTACTCCGATGAGCAAAGTTCCGACAACAGGTCCGTTGGGGGGGGGCACTAAGACACTCACTATCACGTGCATTGCTCCACATGACACTTATCATCCTTTAAATCCAATGATTCTTATATACTTTTATTTTGTTTGCAGGCTTGATGGGATTCCCTTGTAATTATGATCGCTTAAAGAGATCAGCATACTCTTGGCCATCTTATTTTAGGCCAGGTTGAGGTTCGGACCCTGGTCTAGTAGAGAACGTCGTGAAGGGAGAGTAGACTGAGAGTGAAGCCATCAATCCAAGGACTCTCATCTAGGCACAAGTCAAAATCTCAATGTTTTCATGACAAGGGTGCTGATCAACCACCCATACACATAGTAGTAGTAGTAGTAATTCGCTGCCTCATGTCCCCACTTCGGCCGTTGCACCTGAGAAACATTCGGGTTCTTCCAAAGCCCGACAATCTTTGGACCACCAGTTTGGCGCAAAAGGCTTTGATATTTCATCCTGCAAGCATGATAAGCGGGCCCTCTTAGCCCCTACTACTCCTGATGCCACTGCTGCTGAGAAGATGGCTAGACTTAAGGTAATATTTCCTAAGTTATGCTTTGATGAGTTCAAATTTGTTCCTACTTTGCATTTAATTCCTCTAAAGGCCAAGGACATAGTGTTCTCCTATGTCAATAATGTCTATGTCCAGCACAATACAACTCTCCGTGTTGTTTAGAGAATTCTGATATGTCGATGGAAAGAAACACATGATCGAACGCTTAATCCTTGAGGCTATACACGATAAAGACAACTTTAAGTGCTTGGACGAGGAGGTCAAGAAGTTGGGTACGAAGCTGGTGATGCTGAGAAAAAAGCTAACGAATCTTTTGAAGCTATCGAGCGTTTAATGAAAGTGTAGCAAGCTGAAATAGACACCCATTCATCAAAGCGGTATTTTAGCCTTCGAGAAAGACATTTATAGAAGGTGAAGGAGATGTTGTAAAAGGACAATGATGCTATGGCCCTTCGTATTAAACAACTTGAAGAAGAGCTCGAAAAGAAAAAAGTAGAAACTTGAGGCTCAGCTGGAGTCCCAACGATACTACGAGGAGACTATCGAAGCTCACGAAGCTAAAAGAGAGGCCGACAGATAATCACACAGATAGATGCCCTCAAAGAAGAGGCTAGGGAGGTAGGCCGAGCTAAGATGAAGGAAGAGTTTGATCCGCTGCTGATATACTACAATGCTTGCATCCTGATGAATCACAACCTCCGCTTCCTTGGAGAGGGGTATCCCGAATCGCTCATCGTAGCCTGGGACCATATTGTACATTCGAAAAAGAAGTCCCTTGGTGGTGTTGAGATGGATAAAGAGCTGCTCATGTGTGAAATTTTACGCGATGAAGAGCCCGTTGAGCTCAGGGTTGCTCGGCTCAGTTTACTCAATGATCCTGCGATCACCGAAAATAGGAAAAATTGTAGTGAATCCTCGAGATCTGGTTCCCAAGGCCCCTACTATTCAAGAAGCTAGTGTTTCATTTTCTCATGCCCTAGAGAAGGATGCGGGCTAAGATCTAGATCATCCAAGGATACACCCATCTTTTGGCTACCTTTAACTTTGGAAGGCGGCACTCTGGCTACGTCCAAAGGCAATGTGGTGAAGGTATATCTCTTACTTCTTCGACATTTGAGAAGGATTACCTGTTGGTCTTCATGAAATTGCAGGTTCATTGCATCTACCCATACTCTCGATGATGATATTTCTCCTAGACAGTAGGCACAGACCGTGAGGCCTATTGCAGCCGTCACTGTAACAGGTGGCTCCTACCGATCAACCTATTGAGACTCTAGGCTTAGACAATAAAGTCATAGGAGCTCTGCATGAAGAAAATGCTCATGATTAGCAGGGCCAAGATAAAACAAAGGACATCGTAGTGACCCATGCCTTCGAACATACTGGTGAACTTAACATAAAGGAACGCACTAAAAAGGAGGAGCTAGAGTTGCAAGCCAAGAAGGAGAGTGCCAAAGTGGATATCACTCTGCTTCAATTTATACCGTCGGATGGTGCCACTACTAAAGTAGACGATCCTTCTATTTCCAACGTGAGATGGCCTTTGTTTCTGAAAGCATCTCTTCTAAGTGTAGCAAGGGTAAAAAAGAGGCGAAGAGGAAGAGGCAGTAGCTTTGGAGAATCCACCCCGAAGAAGCCCAGCAAAGGGAGAATAACCGTCGAACCAGCTTGGACAGTGCGTAGCTTGGTAGCTAATTTCTTTTTGTTGGTTGCAATTGTGTGGGTACGGTCCCCCTTTTTGGCTTTTATTTTATGAAATAAACTTGTACTTAGATTCCTATTTTCAGTATATAAATAAGAAATCTTTCATTTATGTTCAGCTTTTGTTTGAAACTTGTTTAAATTTTCAAGCTATTACGTTTTCCATTCAATGTACTTGTAATTCATCACTCGTCCTTTAAGCTGTAATGTCTTCCGATCGCCTGATGCTTCGAGCATCGATCCAACAAATCCATTTCAAGGCCTCCTTTTGGTCGTGGCTTTAAGTCGTATCAAACACTAGGCGTTATTCACTGTGTTACGCTTTCATGTATAACGATTAGCAGATTATACTCCTGCCCTAGTCTTGGGTTGGTGGAGTTAATATGTGGACGTTCGGGTCCCATCCATCATGAATTTATACTCATTCTATCGGCTTAGGCCAGAGCTTGAGAATGAATCGTTGAATCACACTCATTCATTTTGTTTATACTCTTATCCGCACTCTGGGGATCAAAGTTAGCCGATGGGCAGTTAATCACCTCCATTCGATGTTTATAATCTGTCCCACCCTCAGGGGACTGAAGTTGTTCTAGGAAATGGTCGAATCGCATTTCCTTTGATTAATTCTCTTACCTAAATCTGGGTTAAAAGCCGAAGAGTGGTCGATCGTATCGTGACCACTTTTTCTTTACACTCTTCTTCGTCGGATCGGGAGATTCAGTTCACTTGCGGATGGTCGGTTCGCACCCGTTCTCCAGTTTAAACTCAGCACATCAGATTGCAAGCTAGAGCTAATGGATGAATGGTCGAGTCACATTCGTTTTATTTAATTTGATTATGGACCCGAGTACTTGGTTGGCACCAAAATCCAAGCACTTGCTGATTTGTATTAGGCATGTGTGAATATATCGCAACAATTATACTATGCACAAACAATTCACAAATATTGTAGGAAATTCAGGTTTTATTGCAACTAAAAAAGAAGCAACAAAATCCGTCCTATTACATGGCTGTGAATTCAAGTTCAAAAGCAAAGTCTAAATGAAATGCAACTGAATGAAACAAAACTAAGTGAAATAGCATTATAAATGTTTGCTATTCCGTGCTCTAGGAAGTGTGATGCATCGATAGTCGCTAGCTTGAAGGTTCCATCTCCAAGCTTCTAATTGATGGTATATAGTCTTTATCATTTCGGACCCATGTTTGTGGGGATAGGAAAGATCCATTTTAGGATAATATAGAAAATTTCAAAAGCCTTGGTTTGGACTTTAACATTATAGTATTGGCTAACCCAATATCAGTATGCATCTGGCCTCAAGTCAGCTTCTTTATGCTTCTTGTTAATAATATCTAGAGATTTCAAAAGGAGGTCTCCGTTAGTTCTAGGGTCATAATAAGTTACTTGATGAGAAGGGATCTCAAGTTCTATGGGAATCATAGCTTTAGAGCTGCAAGTAAGGGCGAATGGAGTATTGCCAGTCACAGACTTGTCGGTTGTTGTATATGCCCATAATGTTGACAGGAGTTCGTCAACCCACTTGCCTCTAGCCTTTTCCAAACGCTTCTTTAGAATGGACTTTATGATTTTGTCGATAGCTCCAACCTGTCCGTTAGATTGAGGGTAAGCAACTGCCGCAAATCTTTTCTCAATATGATGTCGGCGATAGAAGTCTTTGATCTCAACACTATAGAATTGGGTCCTGTTATCAGTTATAATTGTTTAGGGGAGACCAAAATGACAGATATCGTTTTGAAGAACAAAATTGATTATTTTCTTTATAGTGATCATAGCCAAAGGCTCTGATTTATCCCATGTAGTGAAGTAATAAACTACTACGATGGCGTGTTTCGCACCACCTTTGGAAATCGGCAAGAGCCAACGATGTTAATACCCCAAGTAGCATACGGCCATGGACTGACCGTCTGAGTGATTTCCATCAGCAGTGCTCTTGGAATTTTTGAAAACATTTGGCACTTATCGCATTGTCAAGAATAATTAGCTTCATCTCGATTGACAATTGGCCGGAAATAACCACAACGAAGTATCTTCTTCGCTAAGGTTTGCCCCTGGTGTTATCGTCGCATTCTCCTTCATGGACTTCTCTTAATACTTGCTTAATTTCATCGTTGGCGAAACACCAAAGTAAGGGGATAGAGAAACCCTTCCTGTACATGACTCCTTCTTGGAGAATGTATTTGAAACTTTATGAAGGATCTGTCATTTTTTATTCCTTCACTCGTAAATGGTTCCCCTTTGCAAATAATCTTTAATCGGAATCATCCACGACTCCTTCTTAGGCTCTGTTTCTAAGACCCAATCGATCTCCATCTGATCAATGCTCAGAGCACTAAGTATATCAACCGGAACCAAGCCCATTTGTTGTGCAACCCCAGAATTGGCCAGCTTGACCAGTGAGTAGCTTTCCCGTTCTATTCTCTAGGGATGTGTGTATGGCGTAATGCTCAAAATCGATTAGTAACTCTTAGACTCGGTTGAGGTAAGGAGCAAGTCCTGTGCTCCTTTGGTTTGATATTCTTCCCTGACTTGATACAATACTAACTGGGAATCACAGAAAACTTACAAAGCTTTTACTCCCATCTCTCTAGCCAGTTTAAGCCGGCTATCAAGGCATCATATTCAGCCTCGTTATTCGCTGTAGTGAAGTCAAGTTTCAAGGCGTAGTAGATTGAGCATTCCTCGGAAGTTACCAGTATGACTTCTATGCTAGAACATTGATCGTTGGATGCTCCATCCATGTACATCTTCCATTGGATGGTAGGTTCTTCACTGCTCTCCGGAGAGTGGGCTTATGTGGTGAATTTGGCTATGAAATCCACCAAGGCTTTCTCCTAGATGGCTCTCCGAAGGGGATAAGAGATATCGAACTGGCTTAATTTAACGTTTCATTTGAGTAACCTTTAAGAGGTCTTAGGTCACTATATGACCTATCATAATGGATGGTTCGTGAAGACATTGATCCCGGTGGGCGACACGAGTGCTTCCACGAGTGGTGTTATATTAATTAACTGGCAAAGTCTTAACTCTAGTGAGGTTTACATACAACCAAATAGATTCTATGCACTCATGGATAGATTTCTTTCTGATCCCAACACTACAATTTTTTGCGGACTCATTCTTTTGATAGCAATTTTTTGTGCTTTTAAAGCTAGCCAAGTTTTTGAACGAAGTACTACTTCGGAACGTATACTAGAATGTGATCTAGAGAAACTAAAATGTTTCACCGAAAAAAAAAACTAGAGATGCTTTGGAAACATTATTGTGATACAAATGGAAATATGCAATTGCCAGAGGGATTCAGTTTCAAAGACATAGTGGAACATTTTATTATAGACGAGAATATAAGAGATCAATTTCTTGGGCTAGAAACAATAAATATAAGGGTGGAGCTTCCTTGACGCAATCAACAGGTAGTACATGAGATTTTCTAGCCTTAGATAGTTTCTTTCAGCACCTGTCAACCGCTTGCTAACATAATATACTGGCCTCTGAATTTGATTCTCTTCACGCAGCAGTGTGACACTTATGGAATGTAGCAGTACCTCTAAATAAATGTACAAATCTTCAAGATCCAGTGGTTTGGACAAGATAAGGGTTCATCTAAGCGATGCACTAGAGCTTGAAACACATCAATACAATCTTGTGTCCATTCAAAGTTTCTCTTCCCTCTCCTAATTAAGTCAAAGAAAGGAATGCACTTATTGGTGGCTTTGAAAATGAATATGCTCAGGGCAGCGACTTTTCCATTGAGACTTTACACCTACTTGATTGTCTTTGGCACCTGGATATTCCTTATTGCCTGAATCTTCTCGGGATTGGCTTCAATTCCATGAGAGCTGACGATAAAACATAAGAATTTTTCTTATGCAATGCTAAAAGAGTATTTCAAGGGATTAAGTTTTATTCCATATTTCTGGAGAATATTGAACATCTTCGCTAAGTCACCAATGTGGTCGTTTGATCGTCCTAACTTCATGAGCATGTCATTCACATATACTTCCATCGATCGCCCGATCTGGTCTTTGAACATCTGGTTGACCAGTCTCTTGTAAGTTGCTCCAGCATCCTTTAGTAGAAAAGGCATTACAACGTAGCTGTATAATCCCAGGTTAGTAATGAAGCTGGTGTGCTCCTGGACTGGGATATGCATCGAAATATGATTGTATCCGTAGTATGTGTACATATACGAAAGCAATTAATGTCTAACAATTGAATCTATCAGCTGGTCTATCCTCGAAAGTGGAAGGCTGTCTTTCGAGCATGCCTTGTTTTGGTCTGACTAATCGATACAGGTCCACCACTTCACTTTAGCCTTTCTCACAAGAACTGGATTGGATACTCATTTCGAGTAGAGGGCGTCTTGGATAAACCCATTATTTTTGAGTTTATCCACCTCTATGAGTGCAGCATATCTCTCCGGATCCATGCCACATCGTTTTTGTTTCACCGGGACATGCCTCAGGTCGATATTCAATGCATGGCTTGTAATGGTCCGTGAGATCCCACACAGGTCGGAATGTGTCCAAGCGGACACATCAAGATTCGCTCAAAGAAAGCCAGCTAATTCCTTCATCATCATTGCACTAAGCCGTGATCCGTTCTTTAGGACCCATGATGGTTCATCGTGGCTGACCATGATGTCACTCGTCGGCTTAGCAAGTGCATCCAAAGTTTCTTTAGACCCCTCTTCTTCATCTCTCGAATTTATATCTTTATAGAACTGATTATGGTGCCCGAGCCGAGGCTTAAACGATTATTGCTAAGCTTCGCTGGTTTTGATGTAGAAAAGCTTCTCTACATCCTTTTCTTTCTCGCTTCACTGAGCATCTCTCAACTCAGCCATATAACAGGCACATCTAATAGCCTGATCTCCATGGATAACCCCAAAACCATTCTCTGTTGGGAATATTAGTGTTAAGAACCAAGGGGCGATAGCTGCCTTGAATTCAGCAAGGGTCGGTCAGCCCAGAAAAGCATTATATAGAGATTCACATCCATCACAACAAATGACAACACCAGCACTCTCCTTTGGCTACCATCTCCTAACTCCACAGGTTACTCGATATAGCCTACCGCTTCAGTTGCAATACCGTTAAAGACCTGAGCACGGGCTCCACACGGTTTCAGATCTTTGTCTTCCAGTAACATCTGTTCGTATGCCTTCTTGAAATAATATTCACAGAACTTCTATAATCAATTAGAATCTTTCACGCTAAGGCAGGGCCAATCATGGCTGAGATCACCATCGGGTCAATCATAGGGGCCTTTACCTTGTCCGCATCTCTGCTTCAAAATACGATATCATCTGTCATAGTTCATTGTTGCTTCGCTGGAGCACCGCTCTCCATGTTTAAGCAACATTTAGTATCAACATGTTTGATAGCGCTAACGTAACGCTCCTTCTCATTCCAGCTTTTATTTGCCAGATGTGTTTTTCCAACAATGGTACTAATAACTAATCTCCCTGCTATTCCTCGAGGTTCCTCAGCACTGCGCAGAGCTTATCCTCGATTAGGGTTGGAGGTCCTATTCCCGCCATTCTACGGGGCTTTAATAAATACTGCAATTTTCTTTCTCGAATTAACTTCTCAATAACATCATGGAGGTTGCGACATTCGGCTGTGGTATGTCCATAACTCTCATGAAATCTACAGTACTTTTCCAGACTGTCTTTGCTTCTCATCGATTCCTTAAGAGGTGGTTTTCTATACTGCATAGTGTTGTACGTCAATAGGTAAATATTCTCTAGTGACGTATTCAACAACGGGTACGTATCGAACGATGGGATCCTCGGCTTCCTTCCCCTGGAATCCCATCTTCATTCGTGGTTTCTATCATTGCCTTTCTTTTGCTCGTTCGATTTGTTTTGAACATTGATTTGAACTTTTTTGGAATTATCACCAGACCGCTTTACCTTTACATTACTTTGTACTCCCTTGGCTCTTGGGCTTGCAACATGCAACATCTCTCTTCCCGATTCACTTTGCCTCCCCCTTCCTCAAAAACTAACCCTCCTTTGCAAAGAAAAAATCCAATGTAGAAGGAGGCTTTCCTACTAACCAATCGCCAAACTCAGGATCTGGGTCGAGTCCCCTAATAAGTGCCATGAGTATTGCTTCATCATTCAGATTACTAAATTCTGTAACAGTTGTATTAAACCTTCTCAGAATATCTTTCAGTGACCCCCATTCGTGCCTAGACCAAGTAGAGAGTACATCCTTGGGGCGAGTCGTGCGCATGCAGAACTGCTCCACGGACTGCTTTGTTAACTCATCAAATGAAGAGATTGACCGTAGTGGTAGCTTGGTGAACCACACGGTCACAACATCTTCTAGAAAAATGGGGAAACACCTGCACTTGATTGCACTGGTAGATCGGGCGGAGTCCATGTGCCCTTTGTACTTTACGAGATCCTGCCTAGGGTCAGTTTTTCCTGCATATGCAAGCATCATAGGCATATGGAACCTCCATGGATATTCGGTATGTAAAATGTTCTTGGTGAATACATTATGACTTTTGGAGAGCCCCAATCATCGTTTGTCAAGCTCTGACTTTCTTTCACTAGCTACCTCACCGTAGCTGTTACGTCCAATATTTGGAAAGTTTGTGTTAGGCGGTAGTCGTGCTCCACATCACGTAAACGACCCGATCCATGCCTACGGGAAGTGCCAAGTTACCTTTGCTCCTCTTGCTCTCGATCCATTTTCTAAGTAGCAGTTCTATCGTTGTCTCTCAGCTGTGGTTCAACCATTTTTGCCTGAGCTCGAGCACTTTGACTGATCACAACACCTCCAGAGTAAGTACCTCCAGTTACACACCAACCACCCTTGACAAAGGGGTTCATTGTCGATTCCTCCTGTGGGATTTAGCACCGATCGATGTTGGTTGGCCTTGGTCAATCACCTGATCTCGTCCTAATGTTCCAGGTGTGCATAAATCTGTTTTGTGGCATCTGCTTTGGTGATAGTCATTAGATGAGGAGGAATTTTCCAATCCTGAATATGGAGTAGGCTTCCTCCTTGTTTTTCCATGCTAGTCTTTCAACTAGTTCGTTAGGTCAATATTATCCTAGATTTGCTGATTGAGCTCATGATGGCCATCCATGAGTTCCTTCTTTAGGACTTCAAAATCAGCCTCTAGTGATATATTCAACTGGATTCTGGGCATTGACAGCCGCCGGTTATACATTTTGATCAACTTATTGAACACTAGCATAGTCATTTCCTTCAACAAAATGGGAAGTAGTAGACTTTCCTCTGACCATGGCTTCTACTTCTTCTTAAAATCTGAATAGTAATGGAACTCCCTAGTAGAAAACTGGATCTATCTCGCACATATGGGAATCCACCAGTAGATGTTGAGATCCAATCAGGCTGAGAATTTGAGTCTCAGTGAAAGCACCAAAACGTTTCCATCAAAAGTTGGCCCAAACATCCAATAAATTATGTATAGAGAAATAAATGAAGTAATCAAAATTAAAATAGTGTAAACAAGTAGTAGACAAGCAAAAAACAACGAAAAACAGATTTATAATGGTTTATCGTTGAGTGCCTACATCCACTTTGAAGAGATAACTTTATTAATGACTTGAATTTATATGTACAAGAGGGATAGGATTGGAATCCGTAACTACAATGGAGTACAAAGAAAATAACAGCGTAAAGATCCTTCAAATGAGCTATGAACCCTGGATTTATAGGTGTAGACGACTGAATATCTTTCTGAAAATTCACCAGCAGAATCTCCAGATGTAGACGAAGTTGCTAAGAAAATTTCAAGGCCCAATTCCCTATGTAGGGAATCGGCCTCGATCGGTCAAGGTGCGTACGTGGCATGCTGCGATCGGTATGGTGGGTCCTTCTCTATGCTAGCTTCGTGATTCCAAAGTTGTTTGTATAGTTTCTTTCATTTTTTAAGGATATCGATCGATTCCTATTGAATTAAACTGCTGATCCAAGTTCTTTCATAACCATAATGATCTAATCTGATCCCATGCCTAAGGGAAGCACTATTCCATACTCAGAATGTTCTGCTGAGTCTATCTCTTGGCTATGTTTGATCATTAAATCATATTTTCGTCTGTGCTTGATCTTTGAACTTTGTTATCACCCCTCCGGGCAACTTTCCTTATCTATCATCGAGTCTAACTTGTTCAATCAACCCAAGTATAGTGGGTCAAAAAGCCGGATAACATTTTCGATCAGATATATAAGTCGATAATAAATTATTTTATCGCGTGGTAATTATAATAAACATGTCTCAACCTCTTATTTAGTTGACAGTTCCTATTGCAATGTGTTTTGCATCATTAATACCACAACACATTATCGGATTCTCAATGGCAAGAACCATCCATAGCTTTCTTATAAATTTGTGCACATGTACTGTAATTAATATAGCATTATTCAAGATGACGTACTTAGTCTTCATATTTGAGTTTTCCATAACCTCTTACTTGGAACATTTCTAACATAAAGCCCTTTTGTTTAGTGTGAACATGAATTCATGGTCGACTTACTATTTACGATCTCACTTATGTAGTTCGAGTTCGAATACTCTTTATAAGGAGTTTGTTAATTCAATGACTAATTCTCTTGTAATTTGTATGTGACGACCCGCCCTTCTTGACCCTCGAAAATCGACACAAAATACCCCACAGTATGATATGTCGATGATCAAGTGCTGGAAAAGATAGATTGTTGAGGAAAAAGAAAGAAGGCAGATGAGAGAATAAACAATATCAGAATCTCACAGTCGCAGTGGAATAAAATATAATATATAATAACAGCTCTTTACACAAAATGAGAACTATATCTGTTTTATACAATATATCATTAGAGTATCTCAAACAAACAACATTTACCAGTCAGACGATTACAAACAATCACAACAGCGGATATATATATACAAGTACGGATAATACGTCTCGGACTCCAGCTCCTCTCCTGCTCCATACCATACTGTCCTAGACATATAATACTCGGTCTGACCCGAGCATCATAATGAAATAACACCCGAGTCAGTCTGGAATACCAACTGATAATCATACACCCAAATTGATTATTAAAGTTTGAAAAATCCTTTGAAAAACAAAAGCATCTCGTAAGACCACGCCATAAATAAACATGTCGGGTTTTTACCTTACGATAGCTTAAAAACTTTTATAAAAATCCTTTGATATTATAATAGGGTCTATATACAAATACTTATAAAATAGCCGAAATTGTTACATGATTAAATTCCAGCTACTAGCCACAGAGTGGGTAATACAAACAAAAATCGTAAAAGGCGCGTAGGGAGAATGGATTTCCAACTAATGACTAGGCACTGGGGTACCACCTGTCACAATACCTGGACTAGATCAGCGTACCGAGGACCACGCCCGATCCCCTGCAACACAAGGCCCGGATTATCCCTTACTGGATAATCACGAGTAAGATCACCGCACGGTTGGGATCAGCAGCTGCAACACTAAGCGGAAATAAAAGGGACATCTAGACAGGAATGACCTTACCCGGAAATGGGTGCTGCCCACCAAGCCTTGCTGCATAACCCCTGATTTTCAGTCATTCCTGGTTGATGAGGCTTGAGGCTAAACGTTACCTTTTTGAACATATCTCTTAGAATGCCCATCGTCCACCTGACGATGTTCCAAAAGATACATCCATACAAGTCCGTCCCGGGTTCGAACGGAACCGAGAGCACTACTCCAACTACATCCATTTTGGAAACATCATCAGGATTAGTAGCGACTAGCCCTTGCACTTCACTGCTCCATCTTCGACTCCGAACTCGTCTTCCCACGAAAACATACAAACCAGATCGAAGTGGTTTTCGAGAAATAAATCTCGATCCCGGTCTCTTCGAAACGTCAACACATTTGTCCAATATTGATAGTCGGGGATTTAACTATCAATTAACATTCACAAACATCCATCACACAATAAATAATTCCTACATTATTTATTTTCCTCAAAATATCTTTTTGAGATATAATTCCATTTTCAAAATCCCTTTTGAAACACTTTTCAAACCTAATACTTCTCATGGAATAGATTTTCCAAATCTTTACTTCCTCTGAAACATCCAAGTACCCATGTTTACGGTTTAAAATAATTCAAATACTTTATTCTTGAAAATACACTAAACATTTATATTTAAAACTTCTTACTACTTAATTTAATATATATACCTTTAAAAATATCTCGAATAAAACTGCTAAATAAAATATAAACTATTATCTTTAAAATAAAGTCAAGTCATACTAGATCTTGAAATAAGGCTATGAAATTCTATACAAGTTTCAAATAAAACTTTATTTGATTATATTTAAAATAGAACCATTTTATAAAGTATAAATATTAATTATGTGCTTTAAAACATACTACTGCTTACCATTAAAATAATTACTTCTATAACTAATTCGATAGATGTTAACTTTTAAAATTCTTACCACTTAAATAATTTTCTTGAAACCATTCTTTAATACTACTTCAAAACTTCTAACCATTCAAAAATCTGCCTTAAAAACATACTTGGCTTTTAATGGAAATACACTTCCATTTTAGGATAATCCAAAGAATTCTTTTTATAAATCTTACACGGTGTATCCCAATTCAATTTTTACGTTTATCCCATAAATCTCTTTCCATACTTTAAAAATAGCTCCTTTTATTTTTAAACCCATTGCTGTTTCCTGGAAATCATTTTAAAATACGTTTAAAATATTTAAATAAAGCTTCTAGAAATTATTTAATTGACAATAATACTTAAGGAAATATATGGGGGTTTCCTAAATACTTTAAGTCAAATTTGGTTTTTAAAATAAAGTTATTAAATTAAATATTTATATTATAATTTGCTTTTAAAAACTTAATACTACTTTACCTTTAAAAAGAAAATTAAATACCATAATTACTAAATCAAATATTTGCTTTCACTTAAATTTAAAATAATATTTCTCTCTAAAATATTCTAAACATATTTAAACTGCAAATTTGTAATTTGAAAGCTTTCTTAAGAACAGAATAAAATTTCCAGGAGAAAGCACACTTCTCATTCTTTAAAAATAAATCTCGCTGTTCACAATTCCCTTTTTAAACCACAATTTCAAACACTTCACATTATCAACCAATTACTTGAATTAAATTCCTTTTATATTCTTTACTTAAGAATTTCTTTAATTTCCTATAAATCCAATTTATTTATTTATATTTAAAATTCTCAGGTTGTATTCATCCAAATCGTAGCACAACATAATTTAACTTTCAAATTAAATCTATCACAATATATAAATAAACACAGCATAACAAGATCTAAACAATACCACAGGATATAAATGAGATATATCACAAATATAAATAAAATTCCTATTTGTGAGGAATCCAGTTGGATCCCTCCAACATGTTTCCCTGCATCCACAGATATTAGCACAACAATATATATCGATTCAATCTGATAATAATTATCATACTCAGCTAAACAACCAATCAGCCATTTAAATATTAGCTATTTAAATAACTAGTATCCAGATGTGAGTGAGAATAACTCATCTTGGGTTTTCGACGAGCGTTCAAATTTAAATTAAATCGATCGGCGTTCGATTTAACCTAAATTTTTACTTGCTTAGAATAATTCTAGAATTACTTCACTGCATAGTACTCGTCGCCGTGATTCCGGCGCTACCAAATTCGTTGAAATCTGACAACGTATGTAATAGATATGAAATTTATAAGTTTCAATTTCAAATTTAAAACAAATTTATTTTTTTTATTACCAAAATTGAACACGGCTGCTTCACTTCTCCTTTCTCACGCGCGTTCCCTGATGAAACTTGTAACAACCCTAGATTTTTTCATATATTTTAATATTTGACTTTATTTTATTTTGAAATTATTTTAAAATTATTTTATTTCAAACATTTCATTTTTAAATATAAGTGTTGATTATTATGTGAATTATAATTTCAAACCGGTAAAAATTGGATATTTTACTAAAAGATGAATTTCTGTTCAAACTAGTCAAACCTTGACTTTTAAATTTCAAATTTAATTATTTAAATTATTAAATTTTATCTTTTATTATGAAAATAGATTGAATAACTTGAATACTGCTTTTCATTTCGTTGAAAACGGATTTAAAGTGTGAAAGTTATGTATATTTCAATTTTGAGTATAATTTGTTTTATTTTGCAATTTTTTCTATTTCAAATTATATAAATCATATTTTCTTTGTTATATTTCATTCTAATATTTGTTAATATGTTATTTTATGTATATTTTGTCTTTTAATATTTTTAAAGTGGTAATAAAATTTTTCCAAAATTTACTGTATTTATTTCCTATTTTTAAAGGTTGTTTTCTATTTTTCTGCTATTTTCTACATTTAAATTATATCTAATTAAAATTTATACATTTATTTTGTGAATGCATCTTTATTTTATGTTATTATCTTTGTTATAAATATTCTTACAAGTCCATATAAATTTTCCAAAGTTCATTCTGTTTATTTTTCATATTTTCAAGACTAGTTGCAATTTTTGTTGTTTTTATTAATTAAATTATACACAATTAATATTTATTTATTTTTGTTGATTTACTAAATTTTCGTATTTTATCTGAATTTATATATATATTTCAGTTATTTAAATTAAAAATAAATGGTTGGATATTTGAAAGGTTTTAAACTCTTGAAATTCCAAAGTCCTTTTACCTCCCGACCTTTCATTTTCTCAACCTCCATTCTTTATTGTTTTGGCCGTGCATTACCACCATCTTTCCAGCTGACTTCTCTTTTGTTTTTCACGCAAATCATCTCTCATTCCTCAAGGAAAAAGTCACGGCCATTGTTGTAAAAAAATTTTTTTTGGTAAAGCTTCTTTTCTTCTTGTTTGTTTGTGCTTTTCTAAGTGATTTTGTATATTGTTCTCAACTTCATGGCTCCACTCCTCCTCAAACAGATCTAGGCCAACCTCCACCACCTTATTTTCTACCCCCCTAGTACCCTACTGTGGCTAGGCCGAGCCAGCTAGACAAGCATCACAACCAAAAATCCAATAATACATCACATACATACAAGTCTAGACTTAGAATTGTCATCACCACCTTCTACCACCATTTGCCACCACTACCACCGCCGCCGCCACCTCTAACCTGACCTCCTCCCTCTGCCACATCATCCACCACCACCAGAACCCACTAGCCGAGCCCCTGAGCCTCTGGCTGAACCAAGTTGTGGCCTTAAAGTGATGATACTTTGCCTTGCATAGCCTTGTACACTTAGATCCATGAACCCACTTTCAAACACAACCTAGACCGACCCATATGAACCCAAACCAGACCCAATCCCCTATGTTAGCTGAGCCAAATACATGCGTAACTGAAGTACCTGAGGTTGAAAACAAGTGCAATTCAAATGGATATGGTTTTGGGTGTTGTTTCTAATGTTATTGATGTTAAAGTGTGCTGTAACTTATATATATATATATATATATATATATATATATATATATATATTGTGTTGTTTTGTTTTGTTTAAATGTTTCAAGGGGTATAGATTTGACTCTCCACTCTCAAAATTGTAGTAGTGTTGTCGTGCCTTCTTAGTGTCAGTATTGTTGCTTTGGTAGCGATCTCCAGCTTTGAACAGGTGAGTAAATCTCACCAGAATAATATGTACTTATATAGTGATAAACTGACATCACCTGAATATGTAAATGCATATCATCCTGTTATAACTGCTATATTATATTCATATGATGTTCACACCTATATTTACACCTGTTATACCATATGTTACTGTTATTTCATGCTATTCTGTTATTTTCATCAGTTTATCACTCTGCAAATTCCCTGTAGACTAGAATCACTATGGGTTGAAATGATACATACCCGAACGGACTTTAGAATAGGGAAAAATCGTTATGGGCTGAAATTATAGGCCTAAGCGGTTTTCATTTCATTCATTTTACTTGGTACTGCGGGTTTGAAATGATAGAACCCGGGTTTTCTTTGTAAATTGCGGATTGAAATGATATATATCCGTATCACTTGACCTAGGCTAGAAAACTATATACAGACCCGTGGTTTACATAATATATTTTTTTGAAATGTTTTAAAAATATTTTAAATGTAAAAGTATAATATTATTAATTAAAATGAATTTAAATTATTTTTATGAGAATATAATGATTTTTGAATAAGCTAAAATGTTGAATAAATGAATGTTTAAGTTAAATCTTGAAATATAATTTAAGTGGAAATTTTTGAATTTTTGTTTAAAAAGTAAAATTTTAATTAAGTAAATAAATGGTAATAAGTTATATTTTTGGAAATTTTGAATCTAATTGTTAGGTTGAAAATTTAAGTAAAGAAATGAAATTTAATGTTTGAATTTGACATGTAAATTATTATTAGATATTGACTTTTGAATAGAAATTTAACTTTATAAAATCATGAATATACGAGTATTATAAATGATTGTTTTAAAGTATAAATTATGATTTTTAGTTAAAAATGATTTATATTAAAATATAATTGTTTATGAAACTGTATTGAAAACCTTGAATTTTAATTAATAGCATTTCTAGGTAAAGGATATTCCAACAATTGTAAATGTTGTAGTTGATATAAATGAACCAAATGGATAAATTTTAATAAAGGGATATTATAGTACTTTGTAAGTGTTATAATTGTGGAATTTAACTAAGGTTTTATTTGAACTAATGTAACCCTATTACAGTATTTTTAATGCAGTCTTTTGTTAAATTGAACTGTTTTGACAGTAACTTTCTGTAGCATTTTCCAAATGCTGCGAAAGGTGAATTTTCATTGTCTTGATAAGTTTAAGTAAATAAATGGACTTTGGAAGATTTAAATTTTGAAATTATAATAACTTCATTTTAATGATTTAAAATGAAGTAATTTGTTTGAAATTAAACTATTTTGAAATGTGCATTGAAATGGTATTTTAAATAAAATAAATGTAGTATTGAAAAGATATGATATTGTGACATTTTTGAAATGGATTTTTGAATGATATTGAATTTTTGAAATGATAATTGATTTAAAAATATAAATTACTATTTTGAAATTTTAACCACGGATATATTTAAAATTTTGGTTTAACTGATCCTTAGAGGATCGGCGGTCCCAAGCATCCTTTAAGTTATTATGCATTACTGCTACAGTTCACTTGAGTTGGTTTACATTATATAAGTATATGTTGTCCTGACTCGAGTGTTTTGTGTTTTACTTTACGCTCGGGTCAGCCTGAATATTTACAGCTTAACTTTGGATTTCTTTCTGTAGCTAGGAATCGCTGGAGATTCCGCTTGTCTAGTTATCTATTCCTTTTCAGTTCCAGTTGTTCTATTTCATCTCTGGTATTTTTAAACTTCTATGTATTGGAGATTTCTATTGTATATGTTTTTCAGACTGATTTTTTGTATTATGTTTTGAGAGTTTGTTATAGTAGCTTCATGAACTACTATGGTATTTTAATTTCTGCTGCGAATTATTCTGATATTTCTGTGTCTGTGATTGTGTTTCATTTTCTCCAAATTTATTTACAATGCGGTATTTTGAGCAATTCAAGTCCGACATGTGCGGATGCGAATGACTGAAAATATCAGGTTGTTACAGTTGGTATCAGAGCTTTGGTCTTAGGCAAACCATAGCCCGCGGAGCAAAAACTCATTAGAAATACGGTAGAAATACCTTAGAATGAGTGAAATCAATCTCAGAATCCTTTCTTGTGAGAGAACGTATTTTCGAAGTATAAAATAATTTCCAAATGATTTTAAAAGGATTTTCAAAGATTATTTTGGTATAAAATTTTTCTTACTTTGAAATCAAGATTTTCTAAATTTCATCTCTTCAGTATCCATCTTGTTGTAAATCTCTTGGTTAGGATTCCTTGAACTTTAGAACGCTCCCACTTGTTCTGAAATCCAGTCTTGTCTTCCCTATTCCATCCATTTTGATTTTGGAGCATTCCTTAACTCCACTTTGGAATGACCTCTATAAAGATCGGTGATTCCACAAATCTTTGATTGATTTGTAAAGGGGTGAAAATCCTTTATAATTGGCATTGATTCACCGGAGATTCATGTATTCTCGGTTTTCGATGATATCTATCTCCTGCTCTACCCGGATTCTATCTCTGGCGATTGAATGTCGATTTGCCTTAGATTTTCGAATTGATTATATTCCTGAAGTCACGGTTGGCCGGTTAAGGTCGCCTGCGATTTATACAGGCTTATCATCTTCTATTTGGTAATAAAATTATCTTATCTTCGTTTGAGCTTATCTTCGAACCAGAGTTCTATTTGATTAGAGTTCCTCTAAATTCGAATCTCTGTATTGCTTGAATACTCACCTTGAATCATTCTTTGGAAATTTGTGTTTGATTGCATTTTGAATTTGTGCATACATCGAAATTATTATTTTGATAAGGATGGCCCTATTTTGTATATAAAAGTGAAACATTTTCATAAGGATTTTTACCTTTGGAAAATGAAAATTTGACGCTTTGAAAGGATTTGAAATTTTGGAAATTTATAAGAAAATGTGATTTATATAAAAATGATTTATAAATGAAGGGTTTTGAATTTGAATTTCGAGGAGTCGAACTCCGATGTTTTGAAATGGGTTTTTAAGATTTTGGAAAATATATAATAATAAGATTTAAAGATATTTTTCCAAATAAGAAATGTTTCAAATGTATTCGAATGAATTCCAATGATTTCGAAGAGATTTCAAAGAAGTTTCAAGAAATAAAAGTCCAGAACCCACTTATGTCGCTGAAAAATATTTTCGGTGATGAATACATGCATCATCGACATTGATTTTTGAGTTTCTGTGTGGGGGAGAGGCCACTCTAGTAGCTTTGCTATGCGAGTGATTTTATGAAACCAAATTTTGATTTTCGATTTTGAAGCATGGTTTGATATTCGAAAGATATGTGTGTATATATATAATTGAAATGATTTAAAATAAGCCGGTGTTCAGTCCTCGAGATTCAGATTTGTTTTGGTATAACCTTACCTATCGGAATTGATTTACTAATTTGTTGGTGATTTCCAACTCTTGGATTGAAAATATGATTTCTTCGACTATTTTGAAGGTTCGAGCACTTCTAAATCAAGGTTAAATTTTCAAAGCTAAGAAATTTTGAATGGTATAAGGTATTTGATAAAGTATAAGTTTAGTTTGGTATGATTAATGTATAAAGTAATATGATTATATAAGTTTGAAACTGTTGTGGAGTGAAATAAATAAGACTATTTTGAATTATACTGGTATAAAATATAGTTTTGAAAAGATATTTGAAGTAAAATGTTGAGTTTTTGTTAAATTCATAAGCTAAGGAAAACAGTGAATTTTGACTTAACAAATGAAAGTGATTTTTAAATTGAATATTTGATTTAAAATTTTGTTGTGATAAATCATATGTTAAAAATTATTTAAATGTGAGTCTAGATATATGATTTATAAGTTTAAAATTTGATAAAATTGAAGTTGTATTGTTTTTGAAAAGTTATAATAAAATCTGGAATTTTATTAATAACATTTCCAAAATGCTATAATTTTATGACAACACTTTAAAATGCTGTTGTTTTTGAATTTAACTTTGTTTGAAGTAACTAAATATCTGTTATGGCATTATATAAATGCCGTTATTCTTGAACTAAACTATTTTGGAAACTATAAGTTACGATAGCACTTTTAAATGCTGTCGTTGTTATAATTTGACAATGTTTCGTAATGTTATAGATTTTAACACTGTTTGAGTTATGTTTTAAAGTGTTAAATGATTTAATTTTTGGAATTGATTATTTGTGAAATTTAAGGAGTTTTGAATATAATTTAATATTTAAATTTGAATTTTAAGGAATTTAAATTGAATTTGAATTTAAATAAGGTTTACTTGGTTATGTGTTAAATGGAATGAAATGTAATGAGATAAATGAATATTTGAATGGAATTTTGAAATGTATTTTGTAATGATATTTGAAATAATAAATGAATGACATATTTGATTTTTTTAAAATGATATTTAAATTTGAATATTTGAAATTGAATTCAAATAATGATTTGATAATGAGGCTTTGAATGATATAATCTTTATTTGATAAAGAATGTAAATTTGGAATGATAATTGGTTTTGATAAATGAATATTTGAAGTTTATATTAGTATGAAAGGATATTTAGTTACTGGAAATTTTGGTTTATTTAAATGATATTGGATTTGTGAAATGAATATTTCAAAACTATGTAATAATGAAGTAAAATTTAAGACATTTGAAATTATAAAATTTAGTTTTGGAATATGGTACATTTAGGCTCTGAAATATATTAAAGATTGAATAGATTATTTTGTGGATCAAATCTTTATTTGAAATTTGATAATATTTGAAATGGTTTTGTTGGAAAACTAAATTGAATTGAAACTGATGGTTTGAATTGAATTAAAGCTGGAATTTGTAGACTTGGGTTTAAATTGAATAAATTTGTGAAATGTAAAGAATTAAAGGAATGTTTTATGATTTCAAATGTATGATTTAGAAAAGTTATGATTTTCAAAGTGTAATGATTTCAAGTATTATGGTTTCGAAAGATTTATAACCTTGAAAGTATTATGATTTTTGAAAGTGAATATATGTTTGAAATGGAAATGAATTTGTTTGACCTAAATTTTTGTTGATTTGGAAATTTGGATTATTTTCTAAATCTATTATTTTAAGAAACTTTGAAAATGAGTATATGTAATTTGGAAGAAATGATTTGGCGAAATTATATATGATTTTGAAACTGAAATGTTATTGAAACAAATTAAAATTGAGAACCTTGTTTTACTAAATACTTGATTTAGGAGTTATCGAACTTATATAAAATGGATTTGTATAAGTATGAAGTTGATTTGAAAATGTTGAATTGAAAAGGTACTTAATTTGTAAATTAAAATCTTATATAATCAAAGTCTATATAAGTGTGATTTGATTTCCTATTAATTTTGGAAAGTATTCGATTTGAAAATGAAATCTTATATATAATGGAATTTATATAAGTGCCATATTTGAAGCTATGATTTTGAAGGGCTACTATATATGGTATATTATATTTTGATGTAAGAGGTATGGGAAGTACCCTTCGGAAGAAGTATAATGATATGCTTCGACCCAGATGGACTTGAGGAATCCAGGAATGGATTCAACCGATAAACTCTAATGGACTTGGGTGAATTCAGAAATGGATTCGAACTGATATGGTTGTCCGGACTTAAACTCATGAGTTCCTCGATTTTTTCAGGGTAGATGGTTCTTTAGTTTACGCAATGGAGGCACTTTTGATCCTAGGATCTGTTGTTTATGGATCTTCCGGGAAGGAAGTGCATCCATTACGTAAATCATTGAATCAACAGCGTACCACTACAGCAGGGGTCGATGGTCCCTTGTTTATGAACTGGCTACGATATTTTTCTGGAATCTGAAAGGTAGAAGGATCTTCTGGAAAGTGTTGTGTCCATTACGTAAATACTGGATCAGCAGCGGGCCACTGCTATCGTATTATCATCATTTGACATTGGATTTTGAGCGGAACTTCTCATACCTATTTTTTTAGTATTTTCACTGGGTGTTGAAACAGGTCTACCAAGTACTTGGAGAATTCTAGCTTTGTGCCTGATCAACGCATAGCCAGAGTCTGCAGGAATGAAAGTAAACTTGTTAAGACATCGAGTTATAAAAGTATTTTGGTAAAGTGTTGTATAAAGGATATTCTAATAATGATTTAAAATGTCTTAAATATTGTTTACTTCGAACTATCAAATTTGAATCAAATAACTAATTATCATAGTAAATGTTTAACATGTTAAATATAAAAAAACAAATTTTAAAATAATGGTTCATCCATGTCTTTCAACCTGCTTTCCCTCCTAGAGAATTTTTCCCTACCTTCTTTCAGGATGTCTTCCAACCCATTGTTCTTTCTTGTTGTTTCTCTGCTTCCTTCCTTTTCGAGGACGAAAAGATTTGAGTGGGGGAGAGTGTAACAACCCTAGATTTTTTCATATATTTTAATATTTAACTTTATTTTATTTTGAAATTATACTAAACTTATTTTATTTCAAACATTTCATTTTTAAATATAAGTGTTGATTATTATGTGAATTATAATTTCAAACCGGTATAAATTGGATATTTTACTGAAAGATGAATTTCTGTTCAAACTGGTCAAACCTTGACTTTTAAATTTCAAATTTAATTTTTTAAATTCTTAAATTTGTCTTTTATTATGAAAATAGATTTAATAACTTGAATACTGCTTTTCGTTTCGTTGAAAACGGATTTAAATTGTGAAAGTTATGTACATTTCAATTTTGAGTATAATTTGTTTTATTTTGCATTTTTGTCTATTTTAAATTATATAAATCATATTTTCTTTGTTATATTTTATTATAATATTTTTTAATATGTTATTTTATGTATATTTTATCTTTTAATATTTTTAAAGTGATAATAAAAATTTTCCAAAATTTACTGTATTTATTTCCTATTTTTAAAGGCTGATTTCTATTTTTCTGCTATTTTCTTCATTTAAATTATATTTAATTAAAATTTATATATTTATTTTGTGAATGCATTTTTAGTTTATGTTATTATCTTTGTTATAAATATTTTTACAAGTCTATATAAATTTTCCAAAGTTCATTCTGTTTATTTTTCATATTTTCAAGACTAGTTGCAATTTTTGCTGTTTTTATTAATTACATTACATATAATTAATATTTATTTATTTATTTTTCTTTATTTACTAAATTTTCATATTTTTATCTGAATTTATGTATATATTTCAGTTATTTAAATTAAAAAGAAATGGTTGGATATTTGAAAGGTTTTAAACTCTTGAAATTCCAAAGTCCTTTTACCTCCCGACCTTTCATTTTCTCAACCTTCATTCTTTATTGTTTTGGCCGTGCATTACCACCAACTTTCCAGCTGACTTCTCTTTTGTTTTTCACATAAATCATTTCTCATTCCTCAAGGAAAAAGTCACGGCCATTGTTGTCCAAATTTTTTTTTTGGCAAAGCTTCTTTTCTTCTTGTTTTTTTTGTGCTTTTCTAAGTGATTTTGTATATTGTTCTCAACTTCATGGCTCCACACCTCCTCAACCAGATCTAGGCCAACCTCCACCACCTTGTTTTCTGATCAACCAACCCCTTAGTACCCCACCATGGCCAGGCCGAGCCAGCTAGACAAGCATCACAACCAAAAATCCAATAATACATCACATACATTCAAGTCTAGACCTAGAATTGTCATCACCACCTTCTACCACCATTTGCCGCCACTACCACCACCACCACCTCTGACCTGACCTCCACCCTCTGCCACATCATCCACCAGCACCCACTAGCCGAGCTCCTGAGCCTCTGGCCGAATCAAGTTGTGGCCTAAAAGTGATGATACTTTGCCTTGTATAGCCTTGTACACTTAGGTCCATGAACCCACTTTCAAACACAACCTAGACCGACCCATATGGACCCAAAGCAGACCCAATCCCCTGTGTTAGCTGAGCCAAACACATGCCTAACTGAAGTACCTGAGGTTGAGAACAAGTGCAATTCAAATGGATATGGTTTTGGGTGTTGTTTCTAATGTTATTGATGTTAAAGTGTGTTGTAACTTATATATATATATATATATATATATATATATATATATATATTGTATTGTATTGTTTTGTTTAAATGTTTCAAGGGGTATAGCTTTGACTCTCCACTCTCAAAATTGTAGTAGTGTTGTTGTGCCTTTGTATTGTTAGTATTGTTGCTTTGGTAGCGATCTACAGCTTTGAACATGTGAGTAAATCTCACCAGACTAATATGTACTTATCTAGTGATAAACTGACATCATCTGAATCTGTAAATGCATATCATCCTGTTTTAACTGCTATATTATATTCATATGATGTTCACACCTATATTTACACCTGTTATACCATATGTTACAGTTATTTCATGTTATTCCGTTATTTTCACCAGTTTATCACACTGCAAGTTCCCTGTAGACTAGAATCACTATGGGTTGAAATGATACATACCCGAACGGACTTGAAATAGGGAAAAATCGTTATGGGCTGAAATGATAGGCCTGAGCGGTTTTCATTTCATTCATTTTACTTGGGACTGCGGGTTTGAAATGATAGAACCCGGGTTTTCTTTGTAAATTGCGGATTGAAATGATATATATCTGTATCACTTGACCTAGGCTAGAAAACTATATACAGACCCGTGGTTTATATAATATTTTTCTGAAATGTTTTAAAAATATATTAAATGTAAAAGTATAATATTCTGAATTAAAATGAATTAAAATGATTTTTATGAGATTATAAAGATTTTTGAATAAGCTAAAATGTTGAATAAATGAATGTTTAAGTTAAATCTTGAAATATAACTTAAATGGAAATTTTTGAAATTTTGTTTAAAAAGTAAAATTTTAATTAAGTAAAATAAATGGTAACAAGTTATATTTATGGAAATTTTAAATCTAATTGTTAGGTTGAAAATTTAATTAAAGAAATGAAATTTAATACTTGAATTTAAATAAAGAATTGAAATTTAATGTTTGAATTTAATATGTAAATTATTATTAAATATTGACTTTTGAATAGAAATTTAACTTTATAAAATCATAAATATACGGGTATTATAAATGATTTTTTAAAGTATAAATTATTATTATTAGTTAAAAATGATTTATATTAAAATATAATTGTTTGTGAAACTGTATTGAAAACCTTGAATTTTAATTAATAGCATTTCTAAAATGCTATTATTTCTAAGGTAAAGGATATTACAACAATTGTAAATGTTGTAGTTGATATAAATGAACCAAATAGATAAATTTTAATAAAGGGATATTATAGTACTTTGTAAGTGTTATAATTGTGGAATTTAACTAAGGTTTTATTTGAACTAATGTAACCCTATTACAGTATTTTTAATGCTGTCTTTTTGTTAAATTGAACTGTTTTGAAAGTAACTTTCTGTAGCATTTTCCAAATGCTGCGAAAGGTGAATTTTCATTGTTTTGATAAGTTTAAGTAAATAAATGGACTTTGGAAGATTTAAATTTTGAAATTATAATAACTTCATTTTAATGGTTTAAAATGAAGTAATTTTTTTGAAATATAAACTATTTTGAAATGTGCATTGAAATGGTATTTTAAATAAAATAAATGTAGTATTGAAAAGATATGATATTGTGACATTTTTGAAATGGATTTTTGAATGATATTGAATTTTTAAAATGATAATTGATTTCAAAATATAAATTACTATTTTGAAATTTTAACCACGAATAAAGTTAAATTTTTGGTTTGACTGATCCTTAAAGGATCGACGGTCCCAAGCAACCTTTGAGTTATTATGCATTACTGTTATAGTTCACTTGAGTTGGTTTACATTATATAAGTATACGTTGTCCTGACTCGAATGTTTTGTGTTTTACTTTACGCTCGGGTTAGCCTGAGAATTTACAGCTTACCTTTGTATTTCTTTCTGGAGCTAGGAATCGCTGGAGATTCCGCTTGTCTAGTTATCTATTCCTTTTCAGTTGCAGTTGTTTTATTTTAGCTCTAGTATTTTTAAACTTATATGTATTGGATATTTCTATTGTATATGTTTTCAGACTGATATTATGTATTATGTTTTGAGAGTTTGTTATAGTAGCTTCATGAACTACTTGGTATTTTAATTTCCGCTGCGAATTATTCTGATATTTCTGTGTCTGTGATTCTGTGATTGTGTTTCATTTGCTCCAAATTTATTTACAATGCTGTATTTTGAGCAATTCAAGTCCGACATGTGCGGATGCGAATGGCTAAAAATATCGGGTTGTTACAAAACTAAACCCAATTCACGATTTAGGGTTTACCACCGCTCCATCCTCGATTCACACGAACTCAATCTAAATTCACCACGAGACGGCTCGTCGCGGCCTTCACCTTTGACCAAAGTCTGGTGGACTCGGCAGCTCCACTGCCTTGAGACATGCGCATGGACGGCTGCCCTTCCACCATGATTTGCCACTCATCTACGACTCCATATTCGATCGTAGCTAATAAACCCGTAGAGTTCGTCGAGCTCAGCAATCTTCCAGGTGGAAGATTTCAAAATTAAGAAATGGATTATGAGATAAATGGAGATTAAATTGGAAGAACCTCGACCATTGGTAAAAGGAGACAACGGATCCAAAAAGATTAGGGTTAGGGTTCGGCTGTGCGTGCGTGCGTGTGTGCATATATATACGTTTATCCAATTATATTAATATTTAATTCACTTTAAAGAAACTTTTTCAAACGATCTCCAAATCACACGTGCTTCCTGGAATTTCTAAGGATTTACCTATGTTCCGAACACAATGGAATGTGTTTCGGAGGGTAATTTGGTCATATGCACGAGTTACGGAAATAAACGATCAATTTTAAATTAAACCGATTAAAGTATTTTCTATGCGTTTTAAGCTGCCGGGGTCAAACGACAACTCCGATTGCTACGAAAATTGAAATTCGATAATAACTAACTATTACGGATCCAATGGAACTAGTTTTGCCAAATTCCAAGACTGTTCCCCGGAAGGCTATTTTAACTCGTCGATAAATTCGAGCGTTTTCAAAATCGTCGGAATCATTTAAAATTTCACTTTTACAATTTTATTAACTCTATTATAACTCGTATAAAATTTATATTGACATTAGAAATCATTCTGATATAGTTTAAATCAAAATCTGATTATTTGCGTTATCATATTATTAAATTCCTTTATTAAATTAATATAAAATTCCAAATTCAATTTATCAACTTCTAATTTCATCCAACAGTCCAACATTACTATTTAAATCAAAATAGGCTTAAAATAAATTTTAGAATCTAATTTTATATCTATTTACACTCAAAATTACCAATTATCCCAATTTTAATATTAATTTATTATTATTTAAATTTCAATTAAATTACCGTATTTGAATTTTATTGATTTAACCGAAGACTTTTATTTCAAAATTCAAATTATAATACTTTCAATATTTAAAATGAATTAAATGTTCAAACCTAGCGACCCAAAATTCCGGGTCGTTATATTCCCCCCTTATAAAAATTTCATCCCCGAAATTTGCTAAGGTAGAAAAATGTTCCAAACCCAATAACAAAACCCACTTAGTGAAAATCTAAAATTCACTTTGCCAAAACTCTTTATTTTCAAATCGAAACTACTAGTTCCGACTCTATTCCAAAATTCTTTTTATTTTAATTGTTATTTGAAATTAATTTGTCGTTAACGAAACATTTTCAAAAAAGTTCTAACGCCCAAAATTTTCGAAATTTTTTAGCAGAGTCCCCTTTGTACGGAGGAGATTTTGCAATTTCACAATAGATATAAATATATATACATCGACCCACACGGTCGGAAAAACCAAAATCAGTTCATATTTCCTATTTTTATTGCGTAGGCGTACCTTTTATTAGCATTTTAAAAGCAAGCAGCTAAATAATATTGCATATACGCGCTCCAACTCTATCTACCGCCTCCCGTACCTGTACTTACTTAACAAACTCATCAATTTTCAATAATATGAGAGTTTATTAACATTCTATTCATTAAACTAGCCAAACACATCAATTTCATAGTTTAATCAAGCAAACTTCATAATTTAACAATTTTAACCATATTTTATCAGCAATTCAAAGATTTCAATCACCATTTAATTTCTCGACAAATCCAACTTCATTTTATTTCACTTGAATGATTTACATTCAAGTTTACTGCTCTCAATCCATATTCTCATCAATATGATTAACATGTGCTTCACTAACATCAATCTATTTCAATTCAATTCCAAATTGATTCACAATCAAATTCTTATTTTCAATTTGAAGCATTTGCATTTCTTTTGTTATCCATTTCCATTCATATGCAAAAATCACTTAATAAAATTTCAATCCATTCCAATTGATTCAAAAACCAATTTTATTTTCTTCTTTAAACCAACTCAATTCTGAATACAACAAAATGACCAATTCCTATGCAAATCTTCATGTCATTCAAGCAAATAATCATCACTTAAGCTTATAACCATTTAAAATTAATTCCAACCTAGATTTATATTGATTTTATTCAATTCTGCATGGTTCACAATCCAAGTATTCTTATTTCCTTATAAATTTTAATTCAATTTCTTATTCTCACTTAAAGTTCAACATCCAACTTAGGTTTATATTAATATCATTCCATTCTGCATTGTTTAACTCATACATTCTTGTTTCATCACAATAATTAATTAAAATCATTTCACTTGCATTTCAATTTTATTACCTAACAAATTTTATTCAAGACCACTTATAAAGTTCGACCAAAATATTTTTTTCTTTTCAATTTGCTTAAGTTCTTTCACAATATTTTATTTCTTCTTATATCTATTTTTATTTTATTTCCATTTGATTCTCATTCAATCAATTTCAATTCATTTACAAATTTTAACTCAATTTGTTTATTGATTCAATCCATTTGAAATTTATTTTATTAACAATGAGACCACTTTAAATTATTTCACTCATTTGAATTTATTTATAATTCAAACTATCACTATTATAATCTAATTTTATTATTCATTCACATTCTCAGCTTTTTATTGCCAAAACTAAATCCCATACTGGAACTGGGTTTTATTTTTCTTTTCAAAATTTTCTTAACAAACCACCAAAATTTCACCCATGCCAATACAAATTCCATTTAACTTAGTTTACACTAAATTCATCTTTAAGCTTCTCTTTATTTAATTTAGCTTACGCTAAATTCATTCTCAAACAAATTTCTTTGGATTTGGTTGAGTTAAAATTTTATTCATACAATATCATTCTTACTTAATCTAAATTAAATTTCCTTCCAAATTAATTCTTTTCCAAATTTAATTCAAGTCCAATTAAGTTTTATTTACCCAACTTAAATTCATTCCATTTCTTTTACTATTTAAATAAGAATTTAATTCTATTCAAAATTATTTGTAACATGATTGAATTTTGATTTTAATTCAATCCAAATTCAACTCAATTCCATTTAATCGAAGTTAAATCCAATTCAGTCCAATTTTAATCCTCCGTATACAAATTCAAAACTTATTTACTAACTTAAGTTCATTCACGTCTCTTATATTTTATATTTTCTTCACCTTATTTCAATTCACATTTCATTTGGGATTTAAATTTTGAATTCACCAAACTATTCAACTATTTACCATTTTTGATTAAAATTCCATTTTCTATTTATAAGTTCACCAACTTATTTACTTCAAAGTTTATATTGCTCATTTGAATTATTTTCATCTTATAATTACAATTTCAGATTATCTATATATATATATATATCACTGAATTCTTGAAGATACAAATTTTCTTTCAATTTAATTCTTTGCACCAGTTTAAATTCACAATTTTAGATTATAAGTATAACACTTAATAGCTTATGAGTACAATTAATTACACAATGACCCACAATTACAAAATCATTTTACACTTCTATTTAATCTAAATCAATTTAATTCTAAGTTCAATTTATTTAACTTATCCCAAGTTAAATTCAAATTTTCTATTCACTTCAATATATTTTATTCACCTCCATTTACTCAAGTTAAATTTTAATTCCAAGATTAAAATTTTCATTTCCTTCTTCTTAATATCAACTTCGCTTAATTAGTTCAATGGTTGACTCATTTTAACTTTACACCTTATTTAAATAGAATTTTGCAAAATTCAATTACCCGGTTTATTCCAAAACCATTTTGAAATAATAATCAACTCATACCTACTTGGTATATCAAAGTAAATCTCCTGATTCCAAATAACTTGTTTATACCAAAACAAATTCCCTCCTTTTGAAATTTCCAAAACAACCGGTATACCCAACAAGTCCAAAAAATATCATAACCAACCACTTTGGTAGCAATCCATCACTCAAGAAACTCAAAAATGAATTCTAATGATGTGGCCATCATCATCAGGATTATTTTCCAACGACTGAAGTGAGTTCAGTGCTTCCTTTCTTTCACAAATTCATTTCAAAATAGTTTCCGTTCAAACATATTACCCAAAATAATATTCCATTATTGCCTTCAAACACTTTGGAAAACATTTCAAACATTCCTAAGATTTTAAATTTCCAAATTTTGTTTTCAATACATTAAAATCCTTTTCAAAATTTTCGGGATTTAAATTCTGGTTTAATTTGAATTTAGTAATTCTTCTTTTGTAAAATTTATACTCATGGAATTTATTTGGTTATAACCATTTCAAATTTAGATTAAATGTTAGATTCTTATTTAATTAAGATATCCACATCCAAACAATCAAATATATATATATATAATAATTTCAGAAAATTATTTCTTTTATATCAAAATTTAATTTTAGGTAAAATTATTTCATTTACCCTCTTTAAAACAATACTATGTTGGTTTATCTTGTTTAAGAATTTAGAAACCCCTATCGATAAGGTTGTACTTCCCGTACCGACCAGAATTCATAAACACTCAACCGATAAGTCAACATAGTATAAAAACAAATTTTATTCACTAACAAGTACGCTCTCATATCTATTATTACACTCAACTCATTATAGAGTACTATTGACTCTATTTAATGAGTAATTTCCCCTCCAAAGCCTAGGTTGTCGCCAACCTAAGCTCTGACACCAAGTGTGACGACCTATCCTTCTTGACCCTCGAAAATCGACACAAAATACCCCACAGTATGATATGTCGACAATCAAGTGCCGGAAAAGACAGATTGTTGAGAAAAAAGAAAGAAGGTAGAAGAGAGAAGAAACTAAACAATATCAGAATCTCACAGTCGCAGCGGAATAAAATATAATATATAATAACAGCTCTTTACACAAAATGAAAACTATATCTGGTTTATACAATACGTCATTAGAGTATCTCAAACAAACAACATTTACCAGTCAGACAATTACAAACAATCACAGCAGCGGATATATATACAAGTACGGATAATACATCTCGGACTCCAGCTCCTATCCTGCTCCATAACATCCTGTCATGGACATATAATACTCGGTCTGACCCAAGAATTATAATGAAATAACACCCGAGTCATTCTGTAATACCAACTGATAATAATACACCCAAATTGAATATTAAAGTTTGAAAAATCCTTTGAAAAACAAAAGCATCCCGCAAGACCACGCCACAAATAAACATGTCGGGTTTTTACCTTACGATAGCTAAAACACTTTTTATAAAAATCCTCTGATATTATAATAGGGTCTATATACAATTACTTATAAAATAGCCGAAATTGTTACATGATTAAATTCTAGCGACTAGCCATAGAGTGGGTTTTACAAACAAAACTCATAAAAGGAGCGTAGGGAGAATGGATTTCCAACTAATGACTAGGCAATGGAATACCAACTGTCACAGTACCTGGTCTAGATCAGCGTACCGAGGACCACGCCCGATCCCCTGCAACACAAGGCCCGGATTATCCCTTACCGGATAATCCCGAGTAAGATCACCCCATGGTTGGGATCAGCAACTGCACCACTAAGCCGAAATAAAAGGGACATCTAGACAGGAATGACCTTACCTAGAAATTGGTGCTGCCCACCAATCCTTGCTGCATAACCCATGATTTTCAGTCATTCCCGGTTGATGAGGCTTGAGGCTAAGCGTTACCTTTTTGAACATATCCCTTAGAATGCTCATCGTCCACCTGACGATGTTCCGAAAGCATTCATCCATATAAGTCCGTCACGTGTTCGAACGGAACCGAATGCACTATTCCTACTACATCCATTTTGGAAATATCCTCAGGATTAGTAGGGACTAGCCCTTGCACTTCACTGCTCCATCTTCGACTCCGAACTCGTCTTCCCACGAAAACGTACAAACCGGATAGAAGTGGTTTTCTAGAAATAAATCTCAATCCCGATCTCTTCGAAACGATCAACGCATTTGTCCAATATTGATAGTCGGGGATTTAACTATCAATTAACATTCACAAATATCGATCATACAATAAGTAATTCCTACATTATTTATTTTCCTCAAAAATGTCTTTACGAGATATAATTCCATTTTCAAAATCCCTTTTGAAACACTTTTCAAACCCAATTCTTCTCATGGAATAGATTTTCCAAATCTTTACTTCCTCTGAAACATCCGAGTACCCATATTTACGGTTTAAAATAATTCAAATACTTTATTCTTGAAAATACACTAAACATTTATATTTAAAACTTCTTACATACTTATATATATATATATATATATATATATATATATATATACGTTTAAAAATATCTTGAATAAAACTGCTAAATAAAATATAAACTATTATCTTTAAAATAAAGTCAAGTCATACTAGATCTTGAAATAAGGCTATGAAATTCTATACAAGTTTCAAATAAAACTTTATTTGATTATATTTAAAATAGAACCATTTTATAAAGTATAAATATTAATTATGTGCTTTAAAACATACTACTGCTTACCATTAAAATAATTACTTCTATAACTAATTCGATAGATGTTCACTTTTAAAATTCTTACCACTTAAATAATTTTCTTGAAACCATTCTTTAATACTACTTCAAAACTTCTAACCATTCAAAAATCTGCCTTAAAAACGTACTTGGCTTTTAATGGAAATACACTTCCATTTTAGGATAATCCAAAGAATTCTTTTTATAAATCTTACACGGTGTATCCCAATTCAATTTTTACGTTTATCCCATAAATCCCGTTCCATACTTTAAAAATAGCCCCTTTTATTTTTAAACCCATTGCTGCTTCCTGGAAATCATTTAAAATATATGTTTAAAATATTTAAATAAAGCTTCTAGAAATTATTTAATTGACAATAATACTTAAGGAAATATATGGGAGTTTCCTAAATACTTTAAGTCAAATTTGGTTTTTAAAATAAAGTTATTAAATTAAATATTTATATTATAATTTTCTTTTAAAAACTTAATACTACTTTATCTTTTTTAAAAAATAATAATAATTAAATACCATAATTACTAAATCAAATATTTGCTTTCACTTTAAAACAATTTAAAATAATATTTCTCTCTAAAATATTCTAAACATATTTAAACTGCAAATTTGTAATTTGAAAGCTTTCTTAAGAATAGAATAAAATTTCCAGGAGAAAGCACACTTCCATTCTTTAAAAATAATCTCGCTATTTTTTTTTTACAATTCACAGTTCCCTTTTTAAACCACAATTTCAAACACTTCACATTATCAACCAATTACTTGAATTTAATTCCTTTTAAATTCTTTACTTAAGAATTTCTTTAATTTCCTATAAATCCAATTTATTTATTTATATTTAAAATTCCCAGGTTGTATTCATCCAAATCATAACACAACACAATTTAACTTTCAAATTAAATCTCTCACAATATATAAAAAAACACAGCACATAACAAGATCTAAACAATACCACATGATATAAATTAGATATATTACAAATATAAATAAAATTCCTATTTGTGAGGAATCCAGTTGGATCCCACCAACCAGTTTCCCTGCATCCACAAATATTAACACAACAATATATATCGATTTAATCTGATAAAATTATCATACTCAGATAAACAACCAATCGACCATTTAAATATTAGCTATTTAAATTACTAGTATCTAGATGTGAGTGAGAATAACTCACCTTGGGTTTTCGACGAGCGTTCAAATTTAAATTAAATCAAACGGCATTCGATTTAACCTAAATTTTTTCTTGCTTAGAATAATTCCAGAATTGCTCCACTGCGTAGTACTTGTCGCTGCGGTTCCGGCGCTACCAAATTCGTTGAAATCTGACAACGTATGTAACAGATATGAAATTTATAAGTTTCAATTTCAAACTTAAAACAATTTTTTTTATTACCAAAATTGAACACGACCACTTCACTTCTCCTTCCTCACGCGCATTCCCTGATGAAACCGAACCCAGTTCACGATTTAGGGTTTACCACCGCTCCATCCTCGATTCACACGAACTCGATCTAAACTCACCACGAGACGGCTCGTCGCGGCCTTCACCTTCGACCAAAGTCTGGTGGAACTCGACAGCTCCACTGCCTTGAGACACGCGCATAAACGACTGCCCTTCCACCATGATTTGTCGGCCATCTACAACTCCATATTCGATCGTAGCCAATCAACCCGTAGAGTACGACGAGCTCAGCAATCTTCCGGTTGGAAGATTTCAAAATTAAGAAATGGATTTTGAGATAAATGGAAATTAAAATGGAAGAACCTCGGCCATTGGTAAAAGGAGACGGCGGCTCCAAAAAGATTAGGGTTAGGGTTCGGCTGTGCGTATATATATACACGTTTATCCAATTATATTAATATTTAATTCACTTTAAAGAAACTTTTTCAAACGATCTCCAAATCACACGTGCCGCCTGGCGTTTCTAAGGTTTTACCTATGTTCCGAACACAATGGAACGTGTTTCGGAGGCTAATTTGGTCGTATGCGCGAGTTACGGAAATAAACGATCAATTTTAAATTAAATCGATTAAAGTATTTTCTATGTGTTTTAAGCTGCAAACGACAACTCTGATTGCTACGAAAATTAAAATACGATAATAACTAACTATTACGGATCCAATGGAACTAGTTTCGTCGAATTCCGAGACTGTGCCCCGGACGGCTATTTTAACTCGTCGATAAATTCGAGCAATTTTCAAAATCGTCGAAACCATTTAAAATTTCGCTTTTAAAATTTTATTAACTCTATTATAACTCGTATAAAATTTATATTTACATTAGAAATCATTCTGATACAGTTTAAATCAAAAACTGATTATTTGCGTTATTATATTATTAAATTCCATTATTAAATTAATATAAAATTCCAAATTCAATTTGTCAACTTCTAATTTAATCCAACAATCCAACATTACTATTTAAATCAAAATAGGCTTAAAATAAATTTTAGAATCTAATTTTATATCTATCTACACTCAGAATTATCAATTATCCCAATTCTAATATTAAGTTATTATTATTTAAATTTCAATTAAATTACCGTATTTGAATTTTTAACCAATTTTATTAATTTAACCAAAGTCTTTTATTTCAAAATTCAAGTTATAATACATATTCAACATTTATTATTAAATGTTCAAACCTAGCGACCTAAAATTCTGGGTCGTTACATTGTAAATACTTGAAAACACATTATCGCTTCAATTTTAGTGATATATGCATCCTACACTAAGTGTATAAACGATGTTTGGCCAAGTACATGACATAACATACATGATGGTTTCTATTTCTGATGCATAAGAAATCCATCTCATCATTTTCATATCAAATATTTTTATATGGTGTCTATGTACATTACCTGGGATAATCCCAACATCTGCTTAAACCAAGTATATAGGAGGTCTCTTTCATGTCCTCCACAGAGAATTGAACAACCAGGCTTTAACTGATTTTAACACGGGTGCATCATTACCACTTAGTAGTAGTATGTTATTTACCTATAGTAGTAGAAATGTTTTAATCTTTTTTATTTTCTTTCCTTTAAATGCGCACTTCCTCTACATTTTGTTTGAAATCAAACCATTTTAATTTCTCCGTCAAAATACTTGCACAACCTGTAGACTCTTTTCAAGATCATACATCGATCTTAAAATTCCATAGGTTTTGTTATCGCTCTCGCTGAGTTTGAGAAATTTTATTTATGGTTTTTAAACAAAGTTCTCTAAACCATTATTTAGAAGGTCCATTTCTTCTTGGATGAGGTGCAATGTTACCGGGGCTAAAAGGATGAATTTCAAACATTTTTCCTTTTATTAAATTGCACAAAATATTTATTGTGTTTCTATGAATAATATTTTGTTTGCACTAAATCAAATTTAGTATTTTGATTAATAAAAAAGATTTGAAATATTTTAATTTAACCATTTTGATTAAATTTTTATCTAATGTTATTGTTTAAAATAATCTTTTTGAGAAAAATGAGCAATCCTCTGTTAGGTGGAGAGCACTCATGTAATTTGTTCTACACTAAAGAAGGAGCTAACAATAAGCATGGTAAATGTCTCTTCCCCATGAACCCGTGTAAGTAAAATAGAAAACCCGAAAAAAGCCTAAGGAAACTAAAGTGCATGAAAGGAAAAGAAAAAGAAAAAAAGTTAACTAATCCGAAGTAGCATAAAACGAATGATACAACGAAGATGAATCCATAAGGAGCCCTCATCCAGCCCCTATAGGGGAGTGAACTTTAACTGCTGAGAAGCTTTAAAGAAGCAGCAAAGGTCTGGTAGTAAAAGAATACTCGACTCGTCCAGATAATGAAGATGCCTGACCCGAATTGCTTACCTCAACAACAGATCTGTAAAAACTCAGTAAACAATTTGAGGCTTAAACACACACAAACACACACAGATATATGTATATATATATATATATCCGTGTGTGTAAAAGACACACATATATACACACACACAAGCTGAGAGAAGGAATATAAAGGAGATAAACTAACCTATGTATGGCTAGGATGTCAAATGGTAATAACAGTAGACATAAGTTAGTTACCTAATAATAAAAGTGAGCAGGGAAGATCGTGTGCATTCTCCTCTAGTAAGGTAATGGTTATAGCATTATAATTCCTTTTGTTGATAACAATTCTCTGTTATAAGATAGCGATATGGGATTTTACCTTTTGAAGTAACTCCTAGAAGCCGTTGCTACTAACTAATATATAGCTTTTGTTTGGTATCCAATAGAAACAAAATAAAGTGATTTTATAGGTGAAATTATCCAGTGAAGAAGTGTTACTATCATTGAAAAGTCTAGGTTTCTATCAAACCAAAAGCACAAGCCGTGATAGTAAAGATAGTGTCCAATAAGATATGTCAACCAGAGGTAAAATAATCAACCTAGACCAATATGACTCAGAATATTTGAGGTGATATTAGAACCAAAAATTCTAAAAACGTGCAGAAGCAAAAACCTACTACATTGACAATCGTAATATAAGCACATAATTCTTTCTAGGTTTGCATTGCAGAGAGTGCATTTTTTATATCAAAGTTCACATTCTTCAATTTTAAAGTTTGATAGTATTAAATTTTCCATGTAACATTAATTACATATGTAACTTTGATTTAAGAGATGCATTTGCTTTCCAAATAAATGTAAAAAGATTAGATGTAATTCCTGAGAAATTCAAAATTTTGTGAAGTGAATTAGGTGTAGTCTTACCCCAACACCAAAATTTGATATCATCAGTATTGTCTAAATTATATGGATCTAATTTTTCACATAGAAGAGAAAACTGGTAGAAAGTAATTCCTTCTTGTGCACGGCTAAAACTGAATTCCCAAGGAAAGTTCAAATTCAATATATGGACTTTCGAAATTAGAGTATTTTTAAAAATATCGTAGAGTTCTAAAAGCTCAACTTTTAGAGGAATAAGAGATATCCAGCAATCATGCCAGAATGATTTTTTTATTCCCTTAATGTACTATATCACTAATACCTAGTTTAAAAATATCCAAGCCTTTTAAAACTGATTTCCAAAAGTGTGACAAGTTATTGTGGTTGCTAGGCGTCAGTTGCTGCATGTTATGAGAGCCTCCATAAAATTGATTAGAAATTAGTTCTTTCCAAATTAATTTTCGTTATTAGCATAAGCTTCCACAACCATTATGCTAATAGAGAAATGTTTAGATTATGAAAATTAATTATCCCTAACCCTCCATCATCTTTCAATTTACAAACCAATTCCTAACTGATGAGATTTAAACTACTACCAGGGTTATTCCCTACTCATAAAAAGTCTCCTAATCTTATCTATTTTATCGATTACCTATTTTGGAAAGAGATAAAATGACATCCAATAAACGGGTAGTGATGATAAAACAGAGTTGATTTGAACTTCTCTACCCACCTTTGATAAAAAAAATTCGTTCCATCTATATAGTCTTTTGCTAATTTTATCGATGATTATTAACCAACCCTTATGCTAAGTTTGGTTGATCTTATTAGGAACCTTAAGTAATCAATGGGGAGTTCATTGTGTTACAGTTTAAAGTTGTGGCAACCTAACTCTCTATGTTACAAACGTATTTTAGCGCTAAAACTGAACTTTTATCGAAATTAATTTTTAGACCTAGTAGTAACTCAAGCTATACAAAATAAACTTAGGAGCTATAATATGATGAGGCAAAGGCAGAGAAAAGAGCATGGTGTCATCAGCGTACTGGAGGACGGAGAGACCATAACTCGTAACACATTTCCAACTCTACCTAATATTCCATTACTAGTAGCTAGCTAAATAAGTCTTGCAATAATGTCTACTGCTAAGTTGGTCAAAAGAGGTGACAGAGAGTTAACTTGCTTAAGCCCATGTTTTGATTATGTTTTATCACCACAAATACCAGTTACTATAATATTAGAATCCAGTCCAAAGAATTAAAATCTTTAGTTTAGTTAAAAGCGCATAAGCGATATAATTTTTACAACAGAAGTTAATGAACTTTGAACAACCGCTACCCCATTTATGATATTTCTACCTTGATAAAAGCAGTTTGCGAATGATTGATTAAATCATTCATTTTGGAATTAAGTCTATTTGCTATACTTTAGGGGTAATTCTAAAGTAGCATGTTAGAAGCACAATAGGTTTAAAATCCTTTAATTCATTCGCACCAACTTTCTTGTGTAATAGGATTACATTTGCAAAATTAAACCTTCTAATTGTAGGGTACCATCATAGAATTAACTGAACATTTGAATATGATCCGATTTAAAAACAGACCAAAGCATTATATAAAACAAAACAGAAAACCCATTGGGAGCCGATGCCTTGTTGCATGGCATATCGTTAATAGCCTTAAAAGTTTCCTCCTCAAGAAACGGGGAACCAATCCATCTAAGACGATCATGATATCAACAAGATATAATTCATCCCAATTAGCTCTAATTTTATGGCATGTCCTAGTTCCAAAAATATCTTTATAATATTTAGTAAAACCCTCATTTAATTCTTTTTCATCAAAAATTTCTACCTCATTAATAACAATAAAGTTAATGGTATTACTGTGCTTTCTACCATTAGCTACAGTAATAGCGGGGATTTTCGACCCTCGAAAATCTACACTAGTACGTCCACAGTATTACGTGCCGAGCAATTGAATGCCAGAAAATCCAATTTTAGGAAAAAAGAAGAAGGAAGAAGATATGAAGAGAACTAAGCATGGGATCTCACAGTGGAATAAATAATCCATAGTATACAATAAATATTTAGACAAGAAGAAAATGTAATATGTGTATATACAGTACATCAACCGGAGTATACTAACCGATTTTTCCTTAGAAAGTTATAACAACCTATCCTCACAACTACTAATAAACACAACAATGAACACAATGGAGAAATAACTATATACATGAATACGTCTCTGGGCCTCCAGCTCGTCTCCTGAAGCTTCAAAGCCTCCAACTAAAATATATAAATATGCACGGTCTGACCCGAGCATTATAATAAAATAATACCCGAGTCAGTATAGAAAACCAGTGTGAGAAAACACACCTAACTGGATTTTAAAGTTATAATGAAATCAAAAGTATCTCGTAAGACCATACCACATATAAACACGGACAGGGTTTTATCTTACTATAACCAAAACCTTTTCTATAGAAAATCCATTGATATTATAATAATGTCTAAGTGTGAAATAATAATAATCAAGTAGCCGTGATGCTCGTGGGTGTACACCACAACAATACTAGGTATGTAATCAAAAACCGATAAGGCACGTTCACTAATTGTGTAGAATTCCAAGGAGGGGCCCTTGGTACTTCAAGAACAGTCCTCCTGCACAAGGATAAGAAATATCCTCCGAAGCAGCATACATCCCTAGCGATGTACCAGAGGAAAAAATAGATGGTCTTGCTAAGACCGAATGGATCGCCCTATGCATGCATAACAACTGTAAGCAATGTCTAGGTGGAGCCGACTGCACCCTATGGGTTTGCCAACCCTATTGGTCATGCTTACTATCTCTGGTTTTAGTCATTACCGCTGATGAGGCTACGTCCAATGTTCCAGCTCACGCACCGCCACCAAAATAGATCACGGAATCCCACATGGATTCCATACCCAATGGGTCTCGGAACCACACATGAATTCCAACATTTCAATATATGTCATGAAACTCCTCCATAGAACCTTATATGGTTTTGATTACGATTTTTTGAGTCATCTCTTACGAGTAAACCCTTCCACTTCCCCGGTGCTCCAAAATCCTTTCGTTGATTTTTTTGAAATGCTCAACACTGGTCCTCTAGGAAATAATCGGACAGTACACAAGAGCGGGGATCACCCACTAACCATTTAAGTGGATGGATCTCCTCATCATTTGTCCTAGAAGGAAAAAACGAGTAAAGTATAGCAATACCAATGGTTACTGTACCATATAACTTCCATATTTCTCCTAAATATTTCCCGAGTTAAAATTCGCAAATCCCTATATTTTCAATACTTAGAAAATATTCATATACTTATCTCAATGGTATAAGTATATTCACACACATTACACCTCGCAACTAGAAAATGCACTCATATACTTATTTCAATGGTACGAGTATATTTTCAAAATTTAGAAAGATTTCTTTTTTATTCGATTCTAAAATCATTCATAAATTCCTTACAATTCTGCAAAACCGTTTATAAACCATTTTATAAATCTCCTAAAAACCATTTATAATCCCTTTAAAAATTTCAATCACTTATAAACTATTTTTATACATTTTCTAAAATCATTTATAAATCCTTTATAAATCCATAAAACCATTTGTAAATCTATAAACCTATTTCTAAAATCCTTTTATAAATATGTACCCTTTATAAAACTCTTTAACCTTGTAAATAATCTTCCCTTAAATCTTCAAACCAATTTATAAATTTCCCTTATAAAACCCAAGTCCTTTATAAAACTCTATTTATGAGTCTCGAACACACATATAAACAAATAAAGATCATTTATTTCAAAATAGTATTATATAAAAATAATTATTAAAATCAAACATTATAAACAAATAAATAATAAATTTTATTCTTAAAACATAATAAAATAATAAATAAATCATTTCAAAAACAATAATAACTAATCTTTATCCTTATTATAATAATAATTTACTTTCAAAACCTTATTAATAAATCCTTATTATTAATTTCAACCATAATTATTTTTAAATAATTAACCTTTCAGAATATTAACATTTTGATAAATACTTTAAAACAATATTAACAATAAACAAATAACTTTAAAACAATACTAATATAATATAATTAATAACTTTAAAACAATATTTATACAATTAAATAACTTTAAAACAATATTAAATGGAACAACTCATGTTTCCAACAAATCAGGTTTATTATCCCATAATTCATATAACTGGAATATTATTAAAAACAATTCAAAAATAGAGTGGAATCCCGTTGGATTCCTCCAAACCATTCCTCTATATTACAGCTCATATATGTCAGCACACGTATATGTAAATAAAATCAACAATGGTGAGAAATCCTGTTGGATCCCTCCAACCTGTTTTCCTACGTCACAATAGTATATAATCATAAAAGTGTAAATCAACCGCTTCGATGGTGGATCATATTCAAAAGGTTATCCGCTCTTACATGGGAACTTAATAGGGTCTCATCCGTTCCAAGGGCAGGAATATATCCAAATCAACAATATAAATCAGTATATTATCCAAGCAGTCAATAACAACCAATAATAAAATATTCACACATCCAAAAAATAATTTTATTGACCATATATGTATTTTCTGATTAACAAAAAAGATGAGACTAGCTCACCTTTATTTCAGTTGTCGCCAGAGGCGCTACAGATTCTGTTTGAATTCGAACGACGTTTAAATTATGCATAAGATTCAAAAAACTCTATATGTTCCCAAACCAACTCCATATCTTAGTATTCGCAGATATGAACGCAATGCAGCTTCCCGTTCTCGATTCCGACGTTGTATGAAAACTTTATTATATATATATATATATATATAAGTTTTCAGTAATTAAATAAAATTTTATTCTACGAATTTTTGTTAATTATAAACTAATTACACTTTTAACTTCTCCCCTCTCACTCACGTTTCATTAGAAGAAAAATTCCCAAGCGCCATTTCTTGCTCACCGCGCCACCTCCATAGACCACCGGTCCACATCTCGCTACGCCCAAACCCACCCCGGACCAACCGCTGCCCTCACCAGCAAAAGCGCTGCCATTTTCTTGAACGAACCCACCAAGCATTTTCATTCAACTCTCAATTTCTGCCGCCTCAGGCCAGGCCGCACCGCCAAACTTCAACTGCACCTCACCCTCGTCTCACCTTGCATTTCTCCTTTAGACCCCATCGCCCTTAAGCCCGCTGAAACGCTGTAATCGGCCAAAAAAAATTTTGTCGATCATATGAGATTTACCTCCAACACAGGTCGATCTACCCCCATCCGACTGTTGAATAAGTCCTCCTCCTTGCCGCGAACACTATCCCAGCTAGCAACTTTGCCTAAATATGATCGTAATAGTTCGAATCGATGGTGATCGTTGGATCAAGAACATTTTGATTTGAAAATTTTCGAACTGTTTTCTCCAGTATCATGCGGTTTTTTAAAAAGAAGGAAGGTATGGCAGGGATGTGGGAAGGTATGGGCTGATGTATGGTTAGAGTATGGGAATATATATATATATATATATATATATATATATATATGTATATGTATGTATATGTGCATGTGTGTGTGCGTGTATGTGTGTATATATAAATTCGAAAATATCCAACTATAAAATGTCCAAAAATCTCAAACTCTAAACGAGGCGTGCTGCCTAGCGTTTTGTATCTTATACCCTATTTCAAACACAATGAAACTTATTTCGAGACCTAGATCGATCATATGAAGAAGATAGTTTTTCAAACCCAATTATTTTTATATATATTCTAAAATTAATTTCTACGCATTTCGATCTATGTCTAATCACTATGAACTTTATCGGCATATAATAATTCACTATTACGAATCCAATGACACCGATTTCGTCGAAATCCGAGATAGTGCTACGGAAGGCTATTTTTGTACGTAAATTAAAACAAATTATTATTAAAACCAAATAAATCACTTTTAAATCTAATCAAAAGTTTATTATCTTCATTCTTATATAAGTAGAACTTAAATCAACTTCTTAAATTATTGTTATTCATATTAAATTCAGGATTTAATTATTTAATCAATTCTAAATATTAAATTTAACAAATTAATTGTCAAATAAATCTCTATATTCCAAATTCAAGTTATTTAACTTATAAAATTAACCTTTCAATACTAAAACCGATTAAATATTTCAAATATCAATCTACTAAAATTCTGGATCGTTATTTCCCTCCTTAAAAGAATTTCGTCCTCGAAATTTCTAAGGTAAGAGAATGCTCCAAACCCCTTAACTTTTAAAAACCAATTAGCCGAAATAGATTACCAAATTATCTTAAGCCTTTAACTCTCCAAAATCAACTTACTGAAACTTTGTTATCACAACTTTCCGAAATCTTTAAATTCTTTCATAGTTACTAACTAATATCATTCAAAGATATAGCATAAACATCCAATTTTAGTTATCAAAAATTTCCCAAAATTTTCAAAAAATATCTAACTCCTTAAATTTTGAAAAATTTCGCAAGCATCTCCTTTGCATGGCTAAATCGGAACATCACATCACCACAGACCCAATCAGCCAAAAGAAAACAAAAGCCAAGTGGCTCAATCATAAGCCATCAAACAATAATTTAAACGTGTACCCTTTTAGTGAGGCAACCAAAATTTCTTATGAACTCAATGACATCAAACTAGCTCTTGCTTTCATATACCTACATCTTATTATTTTGCATTTTTAGTTTTTAACATTTGTTTCAGTACAACCAGTACGATGTACGTATATCATCCGTACATAAATCTCAAATCTGATCACTCGCTCGATCATAAAATTTCACTTCCAAGCTAGTGTCGTTCACACGACCACCCTAGTGTAGACTCAGATCCAGTTCCTAGATTAGAGACTTCCATTCTCCTTGCATAGCCATATAGTACGATAGAGAATTTCAAAATCAATCAAAAATTCATATCCAGTGTTTGCCGTCGAGAATCGGGTGAAAAACTTAACTCGTACCGATGTAAATCTTCTTGAAATCATGTACTTGAATTAAGATCAAACAGTTATGCGAATATAATAATATATGTACAAGTACGTATTCATTGGTCTCTTATTATATCCAATTCTTTTATTTTCATTCCTTTATTCTTAATCATTATCCACATTGCTTTATTCACATTCACTTATTATTTAGTACATTCTTTCAATGCAAATATCACTTAAGAACCATTCCATCAAATTTTACGTTTAACAACATTTCACACCATACTAAGTTCATTTATGAATCATTTCATAAAATTTTACTTAAATTTATCATAACATTTCATACACCACTTCTCATGTTCATTCCTACTTCATAACTTAAGTCCCTTTCCATTTTAAATCAAATTCAATTCCATTTCACTTATTTCATTAATTCACACCATTGTTCAATTTCAACATTCAATTCTATAAGCCAACATTCCAAAACCATATTCAATTCATTAATTCATTTAATTAGCTCATTTCATTAATCCATTTCAAATCTCAATCAATTTCCTTCAAAAATTATTTCATTTAGCCTAACTCGGGCTAGGTTTCTTTTCAAAATTCATTTATTTAACTTAATTTAAGATTCATTTCAATTTTTCTTTTCTCAACACTCATATTCAAAAAAAATTAAAGCTTTGTTTTACTTACTAATTCTCAAAATTTATAAGTTATAAAACTCTTTTTCTCATGTTTTTATAAAACAGTAATAAAAATTACCTTGTTCTTATTTATTTCAAATCATTTCGAAATCATATATATACATAATCCCCTTGGTATATCAATCATTCTTTTGGATTTTAAATCAAAACTAGTTTTACCAAAACAAATCTCTAATGGCAGCAATTCCTCTTTTGGAAACCCAAAAATGAACGTCGATGATACTACAGTCATCACCAAAATTATTTTCCAGCGACCGAAATGAGTTTAGTGCTTTTATTTCTTATAATTTTCATTTTGAAATATTTTCATTCAAAAATATTTTCCAAATAGTATTGTTATTATTTCCCAAAACTTTAAAAAACCATTTCTAAAATCAACGGGATTTAAATTCTCAAATTGCCAGCTTTTAAATCCTTTCAATTTATAAACCGCTTTTATACACCATATTTACGTAATTTCACTTTGGTTATACAAAACCATCCCTCAATTGTTTTATCCTTGTTTATATTATAATAACAACTTTTATAACAACAAATGGTAATAATCACATATTGCCATTCACTAACAACCATGCACACCAAATATATTATAACAATTACTGAAAAATTATTCCTTTATATATAAAATATAATATAGTTAAAATTATTTCATTTACCTAATTTCAAAAACCACCATGTCGAATTGCTCTGTTCAAGTGTTTAGAGACCCTGTCAATAACGTTAATTACTCGTATTGACCAGAATCCATAAGCCACTCAACAAATCAACCAACACAGTATAATTTTTTTATATCACTAACAAATATGCGCTCATATATATACATGCACACACACTCAAACTCATAATATGGCATTCCATTACCTTATCTCTTAATGAGTCACCCCACCAAAGTTAAGGTTCTTGCTTAACCTTTAGCTTTGATACCAAATTAATAGCTAGGATTTCGATCCTCAAAAATCGACACTAATATGTCACTGTATTGCGTGCCGAATAATCGAATGCCAGAAAACCCGATTGTAAGGGAAAAAGATGGAAGAAAATAAGAAGAAAACTAAACAACATAGAATCTCATAGCGGAACGAATAACCTATAATATACAATAAATCTTTACACAAGAAGAAATTGTAATGTGTGTATATACAAAACATCAACCAGAGTATGCTAACCTCTTTCATCCTGGACTATTATACAACCTGTCCTCATAATTGCTGATAAATATAACAATGAACATAGTGGAAAATTTACCATATATGTGAATACGTCTCTTGGCCTCCAGCTCGTCTCTTGAAGCTCCAAAGCCACTAACTAAAATCCGTCAATATGCTCGGTCTAACCCGAGCATTATAATAAAATAACACTCTGAGTCAGTCTCGAAAACCAACGTCATAAAACACACCCAACTAGATTTTAAACTTATAAAATCTTTGAAATCAAAAGTATCTCATAAGACCAAACCACACAAACACGGACAGGGTTTTACCTTACTATAACCAAAACCTTTTCTATATAAAATCCATTGATATTATAATAATATCTAAGGGTGAAAACAATAATAATCAAGTAGCTATGATGCTTGTGAGTATACATCACAACAATACTAGGTATATAATCAAAAATGGATTGACATGTTCTCTAATTGTGTAGGATTCCATGGAGGAGCCCTCAGTACTTCAAGAACGGCCCTCCTGCACAAGGATCAGAGATATTCTTCTGAAGCAGCATACATCCCTAGTGATGTATCATAGATTAACATAGCTGGTCTCCCTAAGACCGAATGCGTCGCCCCATGCATGCATAACAACTATAAGTAATGTCTAGGTGGAGCTGACTACACCCTATGGGTTTTCCAAACCTACTAGCTGTAACGGTCCGAGAATTTTCAATGATTTTATAACATAAATAATAAAAATTTCTTGAAATTTAAATAATAAAATTTTGAAAAAAAAGATTTGATATTTGGAATTCGTCTATTTAATTATAGTAATGGGTAAAGTTTTATTGATTAATATTAAAGTTAATTTATTTGTGAAATTTAAAATATAAATTTAATCAGTTTAATTGGTGAAATTTAAATATTTTCAAAAACTGAATATTTTTATATAATGAAAATATAATTCACTTTCTGGGAGAGACCTCGTAATTTGTTTCGTAAAATTTAGATTTCTATTGCTCCTTTTGTCTTATTTTCTGCATTTTAGCAACATTTTTCGGTAGCGAAAATTCTAGTTTTATACTTCAATCGTATCGCTGATATCTGCGTACCGTTTTATTCGCCTCGTCACGCTGACCTCCATAGTATATTTATTTCTATATTTGGGGCCTGGTATGCGATGAAAACGACAAGAACAGTGGTCGTATCATTACCGTATCTGTGACTTTTTACTTTCCTTGCCTTTCAAAATTTAAACCGTGTAGTCCAAGCAGCAATAAATTGCTTCAATGAGTCGTTTGTATCTAAATGTGACCATTACCATTCCATTTACCCTATATTTCTATATTGCCTTTTCATTTGGGTTGCGTCTCATTCCAACAGGTACGTTCCTTACTTTATTTCGTTCTTCTTCTCCATTTTGCAACTCCTTTATTTTATATTTTTCTCCTTCTTTTCTTCGCGGTCCTTCCATTTTACCCAGATCCAACTTTATTTTCTTTTTAATCTCCCTCTCATGCACAGAAAAAAAAGAAATATAACATCGAGAATTGTAGCCTTCCATAAACCGAACCAAATAGGCTTCCTCATCTCCTTGTCCGGAAACCGAAGACTTCACCGCATCCACCACCTTGCACCCCACGAACAACCGCTACCCGTACCGATCCTTGACCGACCCGGATCCTCCTTGTAGCCCCTTCCTCTTGACCAAAAGTGAACCCCATCATCTTCGGTTGAAAACCTTCTGCTAATTTTCGTATGTGTGCAGTGGTATATGTTATACAAGATAATATGTGTCTATTTCTATCATTAATTTTGCTGGTGAAATCATCTATGCATCTATTTCTGTCATTATTTTTGCTGGTGAAAGCATCCCCTATGTTGCTAGTATAGGGGGTGTCAAAGCTCTATTTATATTGCATGCACATATGGTTCTTCTTATATATATATATATATATATATATATATATATATATATATGTTGCAACCTTTGATGTTTGCTCAGTACCTGTCTCATTCTCTGTTCTTGCCTAGTAGAGTTAAGGCAGCCATTATTCTGTCAAGACGTCCTAGTGGTTAAGGAAAATATGTATTAATGTATATATATGTGCCGTGCACATCAAGATATATATAGACTTGTTATGTGTATTGCATGTTCAAGTTGCATGTGTTGGGTGGCAGAGAAAGTATTTTGTCCAGAATTCATGATCCTGTGTGCTGCTGCATTGTGTATGTATACGTGTATATATATAATATATATGTATGTATGTATGTATGTATATATATATATATTCTCTTTCCTTCAACGTTTGAAAAAAACTTATTTTCCGTATGCATTTATTTGTAGGAGAGCGTTACATTTATATCTAGTCTATTTGTGATGCATATATACATCATATATCCGTATTAATAACAGAAGCTGTATGCATATACCCCTTTTGATGTTGTTGTCAACATTTATATATGTTGTATAAATACATTTGTCCTTTCTAAAGTTTTAAATATATATATATATATACACACATATATAGATTTTGCGTATGTGTATATATATTTGATTTCGACAAAATTTCTCCGGCTAAAAAAATCTACTCTTGTTTATCGCAGCAAATTGACGTATCATGCCTGATTCGTGCCTATGTCCATTACTTTATTCTTTGTCGTAGTTTTTTCCAACGTTCTCCAGCCACGAAAGGTGAGCAACCACTCACGATTAATGTTCTTATGCTTATTAAATTGATTTCATAGGAACTGACAATTAAAATATAATGTTAAAATTTAATTGATAGTTATTAACTGTTAAATATGATAAGTGTTAATTAAATTGATCACTTATATAAACTATCACCGTTATCTATTCATTGACTTTTTTTATGAATCTTATCATTATCAATCATATTTGTCACAAATTGTTAATTATTGTTCTCACTCTGCAAGTTCCTTTAGTTTTAGAAATCACTATGGGTTGAAATGATACAAACCCGAACGGACTTTAGAATAGGAGAACTTCGTTATGGGTTGAAATGATAAACCCAAACGATTTTTAGTTATTATTAAAATTTTGAGATTGAGGGTTTAAAATATAAACCCGTAAAATTAAACTATTACGGATTGAAATAACAAATATCCATATCACTTGACCACAGGATAGAAAATTTTATACGGACGCCATTGGTCTATTTTTGAAATAATTTCCAAATATGTGAAAGAAAATATATGAGTTTGATTATTTTTTTGAATTACAATGAGTATTCTACTTATTATTATAATATTTATAACCTTAAATGTCGATTTGAGAGATATAAAAGTTATGAGTTTAATTTAAGAAAATGTGAATATTTTACATATAGTTTGTTTTCTAAAATATACAAATAAGAATATAAATAGATAAATAAAAATTAAATTTATTTTTATTGTATAAAATTACTTTTCAATACATATAATATTTTAAATATCTCATTTAATTTTTATTTAAATAGATTCTTATAACTTTAATTAAATAAAAAGATTGGAAAGATGCATTGGAATTTGACTGGCAACTTAAACTAGTTTAAATTGTATTCGTATAAATATTCATTCAGAACTTAACGGAAATGATTTACAACTTATTTTAATAAAAGGTGATTAAAGGAATACTTAAAATTTAAATAGAATTGCAATTGAACATACGTTTTGACCTAAATTTGTATTCGAGTTTTTTATTTAAATATTTATAAAGTAATTTTATAAATGACCACGGTGTGAAATAAACGTTTGGTTGTTAAGGATATCGGGATCTAATATTGTCATACTCTCTGCCAATATCAAAAACCAGCTTAACAACTGTGTGCGTGGTGGAGATTCCGTAATGAAGTAGGATGGTTTGACGAACGGTTCTGTATGGATTTACGTAGCCTTGACTCTCGTGAGTCAGCTTGATGTGGCTAAAACATGAGCCACGTCGGGCCAAGTGAGGTCATTCCTCCTATCGGACACATGTCTTTGAAACCATATCTATTGCTTTTGTGATTTGATTTTGGCGTACACACCTTTGATTTGGAGTGTGTCTCAAGGTGGGTAGTAGTGGCTGCTATGCGTTACCACCAATCCGGATATGCAAATGGTATATATACCCTGGCATTGCCTCGCGTTCCTTATCACATACCTTATCGCGCCTTCTACGAGTTTGTTTTGTACCAAACCTATGGAGTTCCCTCTGGGTAAACCTCTAGTTTACGGCGGAGCGTACAGTACTGTATAAACTATGGAAACATATAAAATGTGTTAAGGGGGATATAGGTAACGCCTTAATGCTATTTTGATATTTTACTTTACTGTAGACATTATATATGTAGCATACTGTATTATGTATGTAGATAGTTTATCAGATCCTTAAAGGATGGAATCCCAACAACCCTTTAAGTTATATTGCATTTACTTGACATTGCACTTGAATCTGATTTATCTGCATAAGAATGTTAATCCTGAATCGTGTGTTTTGCTTTGCTTTACGCACGAGTCAGCCTGAATGTCACAGTTTGAGATTCATCCTTTGGAGCTGGAGTTCGTTGGAAGACCTAACTTATCTATTTCAGCTTTTAGTTTATTCCTGTTATTTCCAGTTGTGTGTTCAGTCTTGTCGCTTGCTTTGTATTAGACATTTCTATGTACTAGATTTCTGATGTATTTTGTTTCAAACTGTGTTGTTTCTATAGTAGATTTATGAACTACTGTTTATGTTTCCGCTGTTTGTTGTAAACTCTGTGTCTGTGACTCTGTGATTGATTTATTTACTATATAGGCTAAGTTATGCCAAATAAATATATTAACAATCTGTTTTTTGTTTCGGTTCATGTAACGACCCAAAAAATTCAATAATTAAAATTTGGTTAAATTAATAAGATTTTGTAATTAGATTTTGAAAGAAATAAAAATCTTATAATTTATATTGGAGCGAATGTTAGAAGTGTAGCAATTGTAATTAAAATTAACAATTTAGAATGAAATTGCAATTAACAGAAATAATGTATATTGTCCTACTTGGTTATAAGTTTAATATAAGAAACAAATGGGAATGTTGAATTAGTAAATAAAAATATATTATAATAACTAGAATGGAATTCAAATTAATATAATAATGGAAAGTGTAATTTGTTGAATTTGGGTATAAAGTTTAAAATAAGTAAATAAAAGTAGGCACTTAATTTACCAATGGAATAATACATTGATTAATAGTAACTGAATGTAAATTAATGTAATAAGGTTGATGCAAGTTGATAAGTAACTAAATTAGTGCAATACCTATTAATTGATACAAATTGTGAGGTTATAATTGATTAAAATTAGGGAATCGGAAAATAAATTCAAAAGTTATTAACTAAGGAAGTAATACGTAATAAATTGAATAAAATCAATATTATATAAGATTTGTGACATTTGTTTATGAATAGTGAATTTATATGTGTAATTCAAAGTTATGATAACGATTGTTTTAAGTTAACCATTTATTTAGTTTGTTAAATTAAAACGGGTAATCAATTGCAATAAATCTGAAGAAAATGCTACGTTACTGTAAATTTGGGTAATAATTGGGAATAACGTAAATTTTATTCAGTGTTTGATAATTAGTTGAATATAACATAAACTTAAGTGTAAATTTAAGGTTATGATAACAATTATTATAAATTACCTAATTAATTGGTCAATGAATTTATTGGAAATCAAGTTCATTTAAATGTTAAGTAAATGAAGGGTAAACAATAGGAACTATGTATAGAGTAATAATGGACTTAGTATAAAGATTGAAACTAATCAAATCAAAGTTATTTGGAATTTATTTTAATTAATTGGAACTCAAATTTTAATAAATGAATCTAATATAAATGAAATTTAATTTATTGCGTTAATTGAGATTAAGATGATGAGAATAATAATGTAATAAACCATAAACCAATGTTAATTTCATCCGTTGGATAATAGTAAATTGAATAATAAGAATGAAAAGTAAATTCAATGGGATTATTGAGAATTTAAATTATAATTTGTGAATATAATGAAATTGAAAATTTAACACTGAAATTTATAAACTAATCATCTCTAAATTGACATTTAAATTTGTTTAAATCATTGTAAATGATTGAGAAATCAAAAGTGATAAAATTTGTCAATTATCGAATTGAAATTGAAATTTTGATTTAATTAATTAATTTTTTTATTTATTTAATTAACTGGAAAAATAGCCATTTTGGCCACTGACTCGTATTTTGACGAAACTAGTTTCATCGGATCCGTATCGGTGAATTATTGTAGGATTTCAAGTTTCGTAGCGATCAGACTTGTCGTTTGATCGTACGGACTCGAAACGCCTTGAAATCGATGAAATTGAAATCAATTTGAAAAATATTGATTTTAGCATAACTTCATACGATGGAATTTTGACTTGAAACCTTTTCCATTGCGTTTAGAATATTTAAAAAACCTATTTTGATATACAGGTTGACCCAATTTTTTTCCAGAGTCAGAACGGGCTTTTCGGGCCATTCATCGTTCAACGCGTTTATAAATCGGGTCTATCTATTCTATTTCAACCTTGCCTATATATACCCTGTTATAAATCATAGCCTACCTCTATTCCTCATTTGTCTGTGCATACAATTCCTCTTCACCTCCTCATTTCAATGGCAGACAATTCCAAATCCAATTGCAATTAAAAAATCAAAGTGAAATTTCAAACTCCTCAAAAAAATTCAGAAAAATTATATATCGAAACTCTCGATGTAAGCATCTCAAATCTGAAATTCGTTTTTGGATTTGAATCATCGTTTGTCCAGAAATCGAAGAACCATTCACGGCCGTTCATCGCGCGTCGATGAACATTGTCGGATCGTTGAACCATTTCTGGGTATTGTAGAGTGGACGATGGGGAGTGCATCAGTGGCGTTCATTCATCGAATCAACGGTTAGATTAGCGGGAAAAATTCGATTTAGGGCATAATTACCGGCGGCGGCGTGGTGTTCTGGGTAGTCGAAGCGCGCGCGCGTGGTGGCCAGTAGGGCTTCTCGGTTAGGCGAGTGCGATGGGATTTTCTGCTGTGGTCGAAGCTCACCTTGGCGGCGGAGGAGAATAGCGTGTGGAGGCGGCTGCGTTTGGGTTCGAGCAGCAACGAATTGGGGTTAGGGCTTTGTGTAAATGATGATGACGTGGCTGGGGAGTGTAGGTGTTGTTGTTTATTTTTAATTTAATTTAATTTAATTTTAAATTGCAATGTTCTAATCTCAATAACTTTCGTATACGAGGTCCAATTCATGCACGATTTTCTCCTCTGTGATCCTAGTGAACTTCCGGACATTATGACGCTGGTTTGGACGAATTCCGTGACCATTTAAATTCAATTTAAATTCAAAAGGTGAGTGTTTTAACCCATTCACAATTTCTAAAATTTCTTATGTGTGTTAAATTAAATTTTGATGTGATTAGAAATTTATTTATTGCTATTTGGTATATTTTTATCATCATTTTAGTTAAATTTTAATTTATTGAATTGTTATTTAATTTATTATTGCATATAAACTACCAGTTAGATAGATTGTTTAATTTATTATTGAATATAGACTGCCGGTAATTACCTGATATTTATTATATGCTCTATATTGATGTTATTGTTTGAATTGGATGATGATTGTAATAAACGGTTGATGATTGACATTGGATGAATGGATGTTGTATTTTATATTATTTTAAACTGCAAATTTGTTATGCACTTTGTTATGCACTTTATTTCATTCAGGATTGCGGTTTGAAATGATATATAACAGTATTTTTTATTTTAAATTACGGATTGAAATGATAAATATCCGTATCACTTGACCATAGGGTAGAAAATTATATACAGACACCATGATCTATATATATAAAAATATTTTGAAACGATTTTCTATGGTTTTGTAAAGAAATATATGGTTTTATGAGATAATGATTTGGATATTTTATAAATGTTATTTTATATATAGTTAAATTCTAGGTTTTAAGCTATGTATAAAATTGATCTAAAGTGTAAAAGAAGTTAATAGTTATGTTTGATTTTATTAAGATAAAATATGATTAAGCATTTATGTAAATTAAATTCCGGAGTTTACAATGACCTAAATGAGAATAAGGGTGGAAGATGAATGTGGAATTTATTTGGAATTTAACAAAATTTAGAATTTTAAAGGGTATGATTTGTATAACTTGATTTTTTTTAGAGTGATTAAATGAATATCAAGTTGATTAAAATGAATATATCAAGTTAAATAAATTGAAAGGATATCCAGTTGTTGAAGTTAAAAGTTTTACTTAAATTATATTGGATTTATTAAGTAGACATTTCAAATCTAAATAATAGTAATTAAATTTGATATATATGAAATTATCAAAGAATTAGTTTTGAAATGGTGGCATATTTAAAGCTTTGAATTATACGAAAATTTAAATGGTTTAATTGGAGGTTCAAATCAGTGTTTGGAATTTATTTGTGAAATTTTAAAAAGCTATTTTATAATATAAAGTAATTTAATATTTAAACTATTTAAGTATTCGAAGTTATATTTCAAAGCTATAGGGTTCAAGGTATATAGATTTGAAAGTACTATGATTTTGAAAAAAGGATATATTTTGAAATAAAAATGATATCATGTTGATTTGGGATTTTAAAAACGGAAATGATATCGTATTTATATAGTTTGAAATGGATATTATATTCTGGTTTTGAAGTATAAATTATTTTGAAATGACCGCGGTGTTATAACAACGTTTGGTTATTGAAGAGACCGGGATCAGAAGTTGTCATACTCTTTGCCAAGTCCGAAAACCACTTTAACAACCGTGTACGCGGTAGAGATTCCAGAATGAAGTAGGATGGTGGCGGCGTTTCCTTTGAGGTAAATACGTGGACCCGACTCCCGTGAGTTGGCATAAGATGGCTAAAACAGGAGCGATCGACGGGCTAAGAAGGTAGCACCTTTTATCGGACACATCCCTTCGATGTTATACTCTGACTTTTGGATTTATTCGGTGGCCACTTTTGATTTTTTATTTGAGGGTATGGCTCGAGATGGGCGGTAGCTGCACGCTATGCGTTACCACCAGCCCGGAAGCATAATTGGTATATCTACCTTGGCATTGCCTAGTTGTATCGTGTCACCTACCCTAGCGCGCCTTGTACAAGTTTGATTTATGTCGTACCTATGGAGTATCCTCTGGTAGCTTCCCGATCAGGAGATATTACGGTACTGTATAGACTATTTGCACTATTATGTGTTAAGGGCTATATGGATAATCCCTTAATGCTATTAAAAAGTAAGTTTATTTTACTATTAGACATTATTATAATAGAGAAATATTACTACATAGTAAATAGTTTAACGGATCCTTTGGAGATGTGAATCCCAAGCATCTCTTGAGTTACTACACTCACATTAGACACTGGATAGGAGACGTCAAATTCCGTAAACATCTCTGACGTCGTTCCACTCATATTATTTATTGTTGATTTAACTTATACAAGATCTTTTAGTTCTGACTCGAGTGTTTTGTCTTTTCAATTCGCTCGGGTCAGCCTGAGCATTTCAGGATTGGAAGAACTTACTTCTAGAGGACAAAGACAAAGAGTTTATTATTATTATTATATTATTCCACTGCATCACATTATTCTGTTGCATTGTTATTGATTATTCTTTGGTATGTGTAACTCTGATATGTATTGTATAAGTAAAAATCAAATGTTTTGTAAAACAGCTTCATGAACTATTATTTGATTATTATATTTTATCGTTCAGCTGCAAGATTCTATTTTGTTCTTTTTCTTTTTCTGTTTTTCTTATTTACCCCATAACAATCCGCCCTTCTGTATGGTTTAAGTCTGATGTGTGTGGTTTATCTTTGATTTAAAGCATGCAGAAAGGCGGGACGTTACAATTTAAGTCTGACATATGTGGATTATTATTGATTTGAATGGTTTGAAATGATAGATCGTTACAGTTGGTATCAGAGCTTTGGTTTAGCAAACTTAGCACATGGAGTGAAAACTCATAAGAGATAGGGTAGTGATACCCAAGAAAGAGTTGAATTAATTTCAGAATCATATTTGTCGTGCTTAAAATTCTAAGTCGAAACTCTCTTTAATTGGGATTTCTTTGAATTTTAAAACTTTATCCTTGCTCGGAAATCATTTTTTTTTTCCAGATGAGTAACCATTGGAATGTCGGTGGTAGGGGTCGTAGGAATGCTCCCGCACCGCAAGTTGCCCCTGTCCCACCTATTGTTGCTCTTGTTGTCGCACCTGTTCAGCCGGTAAGATTCACTCAGCTTTGCAAGGAGTATTCTCAGCTTGGAGGCACTAAGTTCACTGGGGTCGAAAGCATTATCGAGGCTCAAAAGTGGCTGAAGAGCCTTGAGAGGATTTTTACTGGACTTGAGATTATTGATGCTCAGATGCGTCATCTCACTACTTAGCAGTTACAGGAGTCCGCCCAGGATTGGTGAGAATTCGTTACCACTCAGACTATTGAAGCTAATATCTATTGGCAACAGTTCAGGTAAGATTCTTAGTTCTCTTTCCTGGTTTCCCTGTCGAATCTATTTCTTTGAATTTATCTCTTTGAACTTTACCTTTGTCTTATCTTGGATCCATTCTTTCCAGGGATGCTTTTGTAGCCAAGTGGATGCCCGAAGCTGGGAAATCCCAGTTATATAGGGCATTTATGGTTCTTGAACAAGGAGACATGACTTTTGCTGAGTATAAGAGGAAGTTCAATGAGCTTTCCAAGTTTGGTCCCGATTTGATAAACAATCAGCTGAAGAAGAACGACAAGTTCATTCATGGTGCTCGCCCAGAATATTATGATCGCTTGATTAGTCATGTTCACGGCACCTTCACTTCTCTGATGGATATGGCCACCAGATTTGAGAACCCTACTTCCAAGGGTAAGCAGGCTGTTTCAACATCTCAGGATACTTCCAGTGGTCCAAAGAAGAGGAAGCCCAACTTCCAGTAGCAGAAGAAGAATTGGCAGAATGCTCATAGTATTGGATCTATTCTTCAGAAGCAATCTCTTGTCCTTTCTACCATCACTTGTTTCAAGTGTAACCAGCAGGGTCACTATGCCAACAGTTGTCCATCTCCTGCCAGTGCTGCTATTCCTCCACCTTAGGCTATCAGAAACAATCTTTGCCGCCTTTGTCCCCATCCTGATCATTTCAAGAATAACTGTCCCACCTAGTAGAGAGGCATGACATATGGAGTTTTTTCCATGACTTCTTCCACTCCTCCACCTTCGCCTACCAGTAATAACCAAGGTACTCTTCGATGCTCATTTTCTTTGCACGGTTTTCCTGTTCGTGTTCTAGTTGACATTAGTGCATCCCATAGTTTTATATCTGTTGATCTTTGCAATAACTTCGAACATATTTTTCAACCCCAATTGGCAACTTCATCATTATGTGTGATTAATCCCATCGGTGGTCCCGCCAGTCTTTATATGATTTGTAAAGGATTGAAACTCCTTTACGAGTGTCGTCGATTCATTGGAGAATTCCATGTTTTGGGTTTCAACGCATTTGATATTTTACTCGGATGTGATTGGTTAAAGCGTTATGATGTGGTCATTTCTTGTAAGGCTCGAACTATCTCCTTAGTTAGTGAACTGAGCGAGCCTTTGGTTATTGAATGTCGAATGCCTCAGGACTTTGCAGGTAGCTTTATCTTCTCCCATGATGTTCATCCTAAGGATCTTGACTCCACCTCAATTATCAGGGTGTAACGACCCGTGTAAATTCAATGTTTAAAATGAATTAAATTAATAGGATTTTCATTTAAATTTAGAAAGCAATAGAAATCTTATTTATTTATATGAAAGAGAATGTTGAAATTTGATGTATCAAGGGTAATTAAAATTTTACAAATTTAATTATATATTGCAATTAATTGTAATAGTGGAAATTTGTCGTATTTGAATATAAATATTAAAATGAAGGCTAAAATAAATTTTGTAAATGGTGACTTAAAACCTATAAAATCCAAATGAATTAGGTAGGAAAAAGATTCTTACCTGGATATAAAATTTAATATGAGAAATTTATGGAAGTATTAATTTGATTTAATGCAATAAAAGATTGTGAAGGGTAATTGGAATAAATAAAGAAATCATATTAGTGCAAGTAAATAATTTATGACTTGAATGAGATTCCAATTCAAATAATTCATTTAAATGTTATGATTTGATTTTTAATGGAACATGAGAAAAACAAATGTAAGGATTTGATCAATATATATGTTATGTGTTCAGGGTATTGAATAAAAATTGGGAATCCAATTGTAATTAATGATAATAACGTTGGTGTTAGTTAATAAATTAAATTTCAATGCAATACCCATAGATGAATGGAATGAAATGAATGTATGTAAATGTATACTAGGTTATTTATCAAATAGAAAGAAAAGTAAATATCGAATTGATTGATGAATAAATATGCATTGAATAGTAATTGAATGTAAGTTAATGGTAATTGTATAAAATCAATATAAGATAATGAATTGCAATAACTATGGGTTGATATTAAATGTTGAAATATTATATAGATAAGGATTTAGATGGAATGGATTAATTTATGAAATAAAGGATAGCAACCATATAAAATGTTAAGTAAGTTAATATTGTCATTAATAAAAACGTTACTTTAAGGATAATTAATGTAGTAACGTAAGGTGTAAATGTAAATTACAATGGAAGCGTAACCTTATTTTTAGGTAGACATTGCAGGTAGATTTATGAAATGGAGTTTATGAAATAAATGAAATCGAATATTTCGTTAGTATGAATTTAAAGGAAAATAGTTTAATTTGATTAAATCAATAAAAGATAATAAATACAATGATGGTGGGTTATTAATAAAGGTGAATAGGGAAATGATTGTTATATTAAGAATGGAATTCCAACTTGTTGGAATGGAGTAAATACACTTAGTAATAAATTTAGTATAGGAAAACGAAATGGAAATATTGAATTAATTAATCCGTATATTTATAGTAAATGGTGATTATTGGATTGTAAATAATAAACTTATTAAAGGTGATCAAGAGTTGTGACCACCAGTTATTATGAGTGATACATACATATTTAATTCATTCAATTGATTTGGAAATCATTGCAATAAAAATAAATTAAATGTTACGTTAAATAAATTTAGGTAATAATGGGGAATAACGTATATAAATTCTTCATTAAATGATGATTTGTGAATATAAAGATGGAAATAAAGTTTATTAATATATCGGAATATAATTTTGATAAAAGGTTAATTGCAATCAAAGGATAAATGCTTAAACAGGAATTAAGCTTTATTTATTCATTTGGATGTAGAATATGATAATTTGAATCTATTGAATTTATTTGAAATTGAATAGAACATTTTATGTTGATTGAAAATTTAAGTTGGAATTTGGATATGTTTTAGTAATAGAGTATACATCCAAAGGAATTCCCATCTATTGGGTACCAATAGATAGGATAATTGAATGATAGGTCAACTAAGGGATTATTGCAAAGTTAATTTATAATTTGTAGATATAATGAAATTGAAATTTTACGTAGAAGTTAATAATTTAATCAGCATTTAAGAAACATCTTAAATTGTCTAAATTTGGATAATCAACGAAGGATTACTAAGTGATAAAAAATTTCCAATACTAAAACCGAAATATAAAATTTTGGATTTATTTACTAATTCTTAATTTAATTAATTAGTATAAAAATAGCCATTTTTGTCACGGACTCGGATTTTGATGAAACCAGTTTCATCGGTTCCGTAACAGTGAATTATTGTAGGGTTTCAAGTTTCGTAGCGATCGGACTTGTCGTTTGATCGTACGAACGCGAAATGCCTTGAGATCGATTTAATTGAAATCAATTTAATTGAAATCAATTTGGAAATTTTGTTTTCAGCATAACTTCTTCATACGATGGAATTTGGACGTGAAAATTTTTCCATCGCGTTCAGAATATTTTAAAACACCTATTTGGATATATGAGTTTACCCAATTTCGTTCCGGGGTCAGAACCGACTTTTTGGGCCACGTTAGCGTTAGCACGTTTGTTTATCTGGTCCATCAAATCTATTTCAACCCTACCTATAAATACCCTGTTATAAATCCTAATTTATCCTCATTCTCATTTGTCTGTACGTACCTTCTTTCTCAACTCCTCATCTGAATGGCAGACAAAACCTAATTTCCAAATTCCAAAAAATAATTTCAATTTCAAAAAAAAAACAAAAAAAAAAATTTGCGGATCTGCAACAGCTTCTGGTCGCGCTTCGGGTTTCAGAGGAGAAAATCCTAGAGCAACTTCGGGTGAGGAAGAAAATGACTCGGTCGCTCCGGGTCGTTTTGGCGAAAACTCCAAGCAAGCACCGGGGATTTGAGGCGGCGCACCGAAGTCGAACCCGAAGTCGAACCCGAAGTCGACCTAGGACCAGAATTTTCCATTTTTCAAATTTTCATAACTTTTGCATACGAGCTCGGATTCACGCGCGGTTTGTTTTGCTGGGATTTTAACGGAATTTCTGACGTTTTGGCACTAGTTTGGATGAATTTGGAGACTGTCCAATTTTTGGGTTTAAATTGGATTTGAATTCAATTTAAATTCAAAAAAGTGAGTGTTTTAACCCACTCATAACTTCTAGAATTCCTTATGTTTGTTAATTTGATTTAAGATATGAGTAAAAATTTATTTATGATTGTTTAGTATGTTATTCATCATCTCAGTTAATTCGCATTTATTTAGTTTAACTGTTAATTTATTTTATTTATTTTATATAAATTTGGCAGTTAGAATTTATTTATTTGCATATTAACTGCCAGTCATAGTTATGTTAAATTTTTATTTCATATTAACTTCCAGTTAAATTTACATTTATTTTTGCATATAAACTGCTAGTTTAACAGCTGTTAAATTTATTATTGAATATAAACTGTAGTTAATACATGTTATTTATTACTTGTATAATTTATATGCTCTATATCGATGATTGTTTAAATTGGATGATGATTGCAAATAATGGTTGATGATTGATATTTGGATGAATGGATGCTATATTTATATTGTATAAACTGCAAGTCATCATGCATTTTCATTTCATTCGGGATTGCGGTTTGAAATGATATACAACCGCATTTTTATTTTAAATTGCGGATTGAAATGATAAACATCCGTATCACTTGACCATAGGGTAGAAAATTTTATACAGGTACCGCGGTAAATATATAAAATTATTTTTGAAATGTTTTACTATGGTTTTGTAAAGCTATATATATATATATATATATATAGTCTATGGGATATTGATTCGGTTATTTATATATATAGTAAATTTTCGGTTTTTAAGCTTTGTATAAATTTGATTTGAAGTATAAAATAAAGTTTGATTTTCGAGATCAATTACGATTAAGAATTTATTTAAAATTAAATTTCTGGAGTTTTAATGACTTAAAAGAGAATAAGGTTGGAAGATGAATATTAAGTTAAATTGAAACTAAATGAAAAGTTAGAAGTTTTAAAGGATATGATTTTTGTAACTTGATTTTTGTGTAAAGTGATTTGAATGAATATCAGGTTGATTTAAATTAATATATCAAGTTTAATAAATTGAAAGATTATCCAATTATGTGAGGTTATAAGTTTTACTTAAAGTATATTGAATTCATTAAGTAAACATTTCAAGTCTAAATAATAAGTAATTGAATTTGATATATATGGGATGGTCAAATGAGTTTGTTTTTTTGAAATGGTAAAATATTTAAAGCTTTGAAACATAAGAATTAAAATGGTATTTATGACGACCCGAAATTTTTGAGCATTTAAAATCGGAATATTTAACTGATTTTAAATATTCAATAGAATAATTTTAACTTGAATTACAAATATCACCAATTATTTGATAATTAAATTATTGAATTAAACAATTTGGAATTGGGTAAAATGTGAATCTAGAATTCTAAGCCTGTTAAAATATAATTTGAAGGCTTATAAAATTTATATTGATAGTGCAGAGAATAATAGAAGTGTTAAAAATTGAAATTTACAGTGATCTGTGCAGTTCTGAAATTTATATCGTTTAAATTGAATTTAAATATAACCATCCGAGGCACAGTCTCGGAATCCGACGAAACCAGTTCCATTGGGTCCGTAATATTGAATTATTACCGGATTTCAAATTTCGTGGCTTTCGAAATTAACGTGTGATTGTACGAGATAAACGCTTAGACGATAATTACCAATTTAAATTAAATATTATTATCTAAAGGAAAATCAAATCATAGCCGAAATTATTTCACATCTATCGCTTCTTTTCGTTAGCTACGAGCCACCCTAGTATCTGTTTCGTCGCCCTAGTTGTCTCCCCCTCTTCATTATATCACGCATCTTCCTTCATCAATCAGAAAAAAAATATAATGGCCGCCTCCTTCATTTAAAATCGCGATTTTTGTTTCAAGAAGGGAATCCTTGTTTCGAATTAATCGAGTGAGAGGGGGAAGGTCGAAACAGCACCTGGTAGGCGCGTGACTGGGCGGCGATGACTCAACTAGGGTTTCGCGAGCGATGCGGCGAGTCGCGAGTCGATTGAGGGTGGGTCGTGAGCTCTTTTTCTTCTCTTCGGGATCGATGGCAAGGTCGACGTGGTGATGAAGGGTATCGGGCAAATCGCGATGGCGGAGGGTCACGATGAGGTCGTGGTGTCGTTCGAAGGGTCTGACTGGGTTGGCTTTGAGGTATTTTCGATTTTTTTGCCTTTTCAAATTTGAAAATATGAATATGTATATACATTAGGAAGTAATTCATAGTAAGGTATAAATCATAGATACAGGAAATAATAAAAATTTAGTTATAGTAAAATTTTAAATGCAGACTTTTATTTTTTTTATTTTTTATTTTTTTTGTAAAGATAGTTTTATCTAATGAAACTCATTTAAATTTTTACAAGAGGTTATTCTATTAAATTTACTTTTGAAAGTAAATTTTTAGTTAGATATTTTGTTAAAGAAAAATTAGTTTAAAACGAAAGAATTAGTTAATTAAGTTAAAATTAAAACATTAGTTTAAAGGAACGTTTGTCGGTTTAAATTAAATGAATAATAATAAATTATTCGATGAATTCAAATATTAATAGGTTATATAATATTTATTTAAGGTCTAAAACGTGAAGAAAATAAGCTAGTTTGGATTGGATTGCAAAGTAAAGTCAAAGGTGAGTTAATCTCACCCAGTTAATTTAAATTTAAATTAAATGACTAAATTTAAATAATTGTTTGAAATGGTTGAATTTGATTTATGTGCTATAGTGTGGTATATGTTTGGAATTGGCATATTATGTAATGCTAACGGCTGTGGATGCAGGGAAAACATGTTGGAGGGATCCAACTGGATCCCTCAACATTTATTTAAATTATTGAAATTACCCTGTTATGATGATTGATATTTTATGATGAATTATGTTGAAATATTGAATGTAATGGTTTGTTTGGATAATTGGGTATAATGAATTTCCAGAAAAATATATAACTTGGATGTTGAAAGAAAAGAAAGGAAGTGAATTTGTAAGTAAAATAATTATGGAAATTTGAATAAATTTAAGAATGAAATAAAAATAAAATAAAGTGACATAAGAATTCTAATTTATAAATCTTGAATATAGAAAGGAGATTTTTGAATTAATAGAAAGTTAATGAATTATAAACTCCAATGCTTATATCTAAAAGAACAGAACAATTATTTTAAATTTAAGATTTTAAATTTTGAAAGGAAAAAAGAAGAAATGGAAAAAGCCTGAAATTTGTATATTTCAGTTAAAAGATTTAAAATCAAATAGCAAATAATAATAATAAAAAAAAAATAAAGTCCATAATTAATTTTGAAATGAACCGAGCAAGTAACGAAATTTATTTCAAATAGAATGAATTGGAAATCAATTCGGGAAATTGATTTAAGTGCTTGAAATTGGAATTTTCTCTGGATGGCCAAGTACACGTTTTTAAAAGTAAATTTGTAAATATAAATTAATGCTTTAAAGTTGTTTTTAAAGAAAGCAAGTTTTGTAAAATTTATTATTTCTAATATTTAATTTCTAAAGCAAGTATTTCCTTTTAATATATTATAGCATTAATTATTTAAAAGTGATTTAGTATTTGTTTTAAAGGTGAAACCTAATTTTATATTTTATAAAGAAACCTTATTTTCTCAAATTCATATAGTATGTATTTTTAACAAATTATTTAAGTAGTTTTATCCTAAGTGTTTTAAAGTATATATTTTCAAAGTAAAGTGTTTTAAATTATTTTAGAAATCTAGTTTTGTGCTTGGTGATTTCAGAGGAGATAGAAAATATTTGGGAAAGTTTATTCTGGAAAGAAAGATGGTTTTGAAACTGTTTTCAAAGGGTTGAAAATAGAAATATACCTTGTGAAGATATTTTGAGGTAATTAAATAATTTGGAAAATTATTTATTTGCTGGATGGATGTTTGTGAATATAAATTGATAGTTAAATAACCGGCTATCAATATTCGACAAATGCATTGATCGTTTCGAAGAGACCGGGATCGAGATTAATTTCTCGAAAACCACTTCGATCCGGTTTGCACGTTTCGTGTAAATGATTTTGGATTCGAAGATGGAGCAGTGAAGTGCAACGGCTAGTCGCTACTAATCCTGAGCATATTTCCAAAATGGATGTAGTAGGAATAGTGCCTTCGGTTCCGTTCGAACCCGGGACGGACTTGTATGGATGAATGCTTGCGAAACATCGTCAGGTGGACGATGGGCATTCTAAGGGATATTGTTCTAAAAAGGTAACGCTTAGCCTCAAGCCTCATCAAATGGGGACGACTGAAAATCAGGGGTTATGCAGCAAGGCTAGGTGGGTAGCACCCAAGCAGGGTGAGGTCATTCCAGTCTAGATGTCCCTTTTTATTTTTCGGCTTAGTGGGCGGTTGCTGATCCCAACCGCGGAGTGATCTCACTCGGGATTATCCAGTAAGGGGTAGTCCCGGCCTTGTGTTGCAGGGGAGCGGGCGTACTCCTCGGTACGGTGATCTAGGCCCCGTACTGTAACAGGCGGTACCCTAGTGCCTAGTCATTAGTTGGAAATCCATTCTCCCTACGAGCCTTGTACGAGTTTTGTTTGTATTACCCACTCTGTGGCTAGTAGCTGGAATTTAATAGATGTAACAATTTCGGCTATTTTATAAGTATTTGTATATAGACCCTATTATAATATCAGAGGACTTTAATAAAAATGTTTTAGCTATCGTAAGGTAAAAACCCGACATGTTTATTTGTGGCGTGGTCTTACGAGATGCTTTTGTTTTCAAAGGATTTTTGAAACTTTAATAATCAATTGGGTATGATTTTCTCACGCTGGTATGGCAGACTGACTCGGGTGTTATTTAACTGTAATGCTTGGGTCAGACCGAGTATTATAGGATACAGGATATGATGCTGTGGAGCTCAGGAGACGAGCTGGATGACGATACGTACAATCGTACTTATATATATATTTCCGCTGTGTTGAGTTGTTGTGTATCCATTTGTATGATATTGATGTTGAGCTGTGATTGATGTACTCTGATGATGTATTGTATGTAAACAGATATATTTGATTTTGAGTAAAGATTATTTATTATCTATTATATTTTACTCCGCTGCGATGGTTAGATTCTGTGGTTGTTTTCTATTCTCTTCTTCTACCTCTTCTTCTTTAACCCAAATGGTTCGTATTTCTATACAACTTGAGTTGATTTAGGTAGAATAGTGTTGATTCAAGGGGTATGGATTTGCGGGCTGTTACAGTATTTGGAAGTTTAAATTGATATTTGGAATTGATTTGTGAAATGTAAAGAAGCTATTTTGTTTTATAAAAGAATTTAATATTTAACCATTTGAGAGATGGAAATTTGTTTCAAAGTTATGATTTTCAAGGTAGTATAATTTGAAAATATTATATTCAAGAGTTTTGATTTCTAAATATTTTACTTTGAAACCACTATGATTTTTGGAAAGAATATATTGGAAAATAAAGATGATATCATATTGCTTTGGGTTTTAAAAGGAAATGATATCATATTTACATGGTTTTGAAATGGATATTATATTCTGGTTTTAAAAGTATAAATTATTTTAAAGGGTCGCAGTGTTATAATAACATTTGGTTGTTGAAGAGACCGGGATCGAAAGTTGTCATGCCCTCTGCCAACTCCGAAAACCACTTTAACAACCGTGTACGCGGTGGAGATTCCAGAATGAAGTAGGTTGGTGGAGGCGTTCCTGCAAGGTAATACGTGGACCCAACTCCTATGAGTTGGCATAAGGTGGCTAAAACAGGAGCGATTATCGGGCCAATCAGGTCATTCCTCTGATCGGACACTCCTCTTCGATATTATACTTTGACTTTGGATTGATTCAGTGGCCACTTTTACTTTGATTTTTGCGGGAGTTTGTTTCGAGGTGGGCGGTAGCTGCGGCTACGCGTTACCATCAGCCTGGATAGCAATTGGTATATCTACCCTGGCATTTTCTAGTTGTGCCGTGTCACCTACCCTATCGCGCCTTGTACGAGTTTGGATTTCTCCCCTAGACCGTGTGGTATCCTCTGCTGGCTTCCCGATCAGGAGGGACTATGATATTGGATGGACTACTGGGACTATTACGTGCTAAGGGCTATATGGGTAACCCCTTAATGCTAAGAAAAAGTAAGTTTATTTTACAATTGGACACTATTATAATAGCGCAATATACTATATAGTAAATAGTTTAACGGATCCTTAGGAGATGTAAATCCCGAGCATCTCTTGAGTTACTGCACTCATATTTATTTCTATTAATTTAAATCACATAAGATCTTTTAGTTCTGACTCGAGTGTTTTTGTTTCCAAATTCGCTCGCGTCAATCCGAGCGTTTCAGGATTTGAAGACTTAATTTCTGGAGGACGAAGACGAAGATTCGTATTATTATTATTTATTCTATTGCACTTCACTCACACTGTATTCCGCTGCATTAATATTATTGGTATGTGAACTCTGATATTTATTGTATAAAGAAGAATCAAATGTTTGTAAACAGTTTATGAACTGTATATTTATTATTATATTTTATCCTTCCGCTGTGAGATTCTGTTTTATTCTTTCTCGTTTTTTCTTATTTACCCCATAACAATCCGCCCTTCCGTATGGTTTGAATTGGCACATGTGTCGATTTAAAGCGTGCGAAAAGGCGGGATGTTACATCTGGTATCAGAGCTTTGGTTTAGCGATAAACCTTAGCTTTGTGGGGTTTGACTCTTTACTAATAGGGTAGTAATAACTTATAGGAGTCGCTGAGTGTATATATACGAGAGAGCGTATTTGTTAGTGTTATAAAAGGTTGTAATATTGTGTTAATATATTCCGTTTTGTATTTATAAATTCTGGTTGGTGCATGGGACGCTGTGACATCAATAGGGATTTCTAAACACTTAATAGGACAGACCGACATAATATTTGTTATAATATGGGTGAATGAAATAATTTGCCTATTATATTTTCTTTATAAAAAAAATTCAAATGATATCTATATTTGGCTGAAATAGATTGATTGTTAGGAAGTAAAGTTATAAATAATAATAGAAATAAAATTGAAAAAGAAAAATAAATGAAATTTGGAAATTTAGAACTTAAGTTCCGGGGTTTTGAAGTTTCTTTCGAATAAATTTTGGAATATAATAATATTGTTTATAATTATATTCTGATATAAATATTTATTATAATTCGGAAGAATTGTTTTAAAAGAAAATTTTGGAGAAATAAGTTTGTACTTTCCTCTCTGTCGCTGGAAAATAATTTCGGTGATGGCGGCCGCATCATCGACTTTCATTTTCGAGTTTCAAAGGGGGAAGGCCACCGTAGTAGTTTTACTGCAGATTCATTTTTGAAAAATATACAAATTTTGAATTGTTTTAAATATAATTAGAGATATATAAGTTGTAAGAATATATTTATCTATTATTTTAAAATAATTTGAAATTTAACCCGGTATTAAATTCTTAAATTTCCATTAATTAATTGTTTCAATTATTGTAGTGAATTGAAACATAGGAAATTAATAAATTAAAACCTCTAAAGAAAATAAGGAGATTTAATGATAGGTTATGAATGGTATTAAATGAAATTTGAAATTATAACCTATGAAATAAAGAATATTATTATTGAACGTTAAATTAATCATAGGTAATGAGGAAACTTGTATAACTTTCAATTACACCCTTAAATAACATATATAACTTACCAAATATTAAAAGTTGAAATAAAGAATGTAATGGAAATTGTACAAGTAAAAGTAGGTAATGAAGTATCTAATGATTTTGCTATTAAATGAGAATTTAATGTATAAACTTAAGCTATAAACGAAATTTTACCAAGTAAATATAATTAAAGGTAAGTATGACAAATAGATGATTATAAACTTAAGTAATTAAAATGTAAATAAATGAGGGCATGCAATAAATGAATGAATAATTATAATGAAATAAAAGAATTGGCATGACCTTAGTTGATGGAAATGAAAAATTTTAAGTAATAAATGAAACAAACAGTGAATGAGTAAAATGAAATTAAAAGTTTGTTAGAAATAAGTGTAAATTATAAAAAGAAAAATTTATGTGGTATGAATAAAAAAAAAGAGAAATTAAACAACAAATGTATGAATGGAATAAATAAGAATAGACTAAATCTATTGCTGAAATTGGTGTTTGTCGTGGGTTGTGGTTGTTGGGTAAGGAAACTTTAATTTTGTTGGGATGGATGAATAACCCATTGTGTTTAATCTAAGACTGTTGAGTAAATGATGCACTTGATGGTTTATCCTTCATTCCGTACAATTTAAAAGTTTTGAACCCGAACAACTATTTGTTTGTTTGTTTGAATGGTTGCTTTGAAATTGTTGTGTATGCTGTTGTTAAGTTGATGGTTGTTGTATTGATTTGTGGTTAGTGATTGAAATCCACTTAAATATTTCATTTTATATAAATAGATAACCCTTTGGATTTTATAAGTGAAATGCAGGTTATGGAAGAAATTGCTACTGCTTTTGGTTCCATAAATTAAGCGTAAATTGCCCAACAAATAGGTATGTTTCGGATTACGGTTTATAGCGTTATTTTATATATTTTTCCCGTGTTAGGATATACTATTTTGGATATTATATATGATATTTTGTTATATTTAATATTATATTTTCTTCCGAGCCTCTCCATACAAAGGAGACTCTGCCAAAATTTTCCATAAATTTTGGACTTAGAATATTTTGAAAATGTTTTCCAAACTTTAGTAATTTAAGTATAAAAAGATTTAAGGGTTATAAATTGAGATATTTTATATAAATTAGTTAATTTTATAAATTTAATTGTTTATAAAGTAAATGTTTGAATAAGGTATATCGATTTCTTAATTCTTCTTTTCCCTTCTTTTCCTTTACGGGGACGAAAAGTTTTGAGTGGGGGAGAGTGTAACGACCCGTGTAAATTCGATGTTTAAAATGAATTAAATTAATAGTATTTTCATTTAAATTTATAAAGCAATAGAAATCTTATTTATTTATATGAAAGAGAATGTTGAAATTTGATGTATCAAGGGTAATTAAAAATTTACAAATTTAATTATATATTGCAATTAATTGTAATAGTGGAAATTTGTCGCATTTGAATATAAATATTAAAATGAAGGCTAAAATAAATTTTGTAAATGGTGACTTAAAACCTATAAAATCCAAATGAATTAGGTAGGAAAAAGATTCTTACCTGGATATAAAATTTAATATGAGAAATTTATGGAAGTATTAATTTGATTTAATGCAATAAAAGATTGTGAACGGTAATTGGAATAAATTAAGAAATCATATTAGTGCAAGTAAATAATTTATGACTTGAATGAGATTCCAATTCAAATAAATCATTTAAATGTTATGATTTGATTTTTAATGGAACATGAGAAAAACAAATGTAAGGATTTGATTAATATATATATTATGTGTTCAGGGTATTGAATAAAAATCGGGAATCCAATTGTAATTAATGATAATAACGTTGGTATTAGTTAATAAATTAAATTTCAATGCAATACCCATAAATGAATGGAATGAAATGAATGTATGTAAACGTATACTAGGTTATTCATCAAATAGAAAGAAAAGTAAATATCGAATTGATTGATGAATAAATATGCATTGAATAGTAATTGAATGTAAGTTAATGGTAATTGTATAAAATCAATATAAGATAATGAATTGCAATAACTATGGGTTGATATTAAATGTTGAAATATTATATAGATAAGGATTTAGATGGAATGGATTAATTAATGAAATAAAGGATAGCAACCATATAAAATGTTAAGTAAGTTAATATTGTCATTAATAAAAACGTTACTTTAAGGATAATTAATGTAGTAACATAAGGTGTAAATGTGAATTACAATGGAAGCGTAACCTTATTTCTAGGTAGACATTGCAGGTAGATTTATGAAATGGAGTTTATGAAATAAATGAAATTGAATATTTCGTTAGTATGAATTTAAAGGAAAATAGGTTAATTTGATTAAATCAATAAAAGACAATAAATACAATGATGGTGGGTTATTAATAAAGGTGAATAGGGAAATGATTGTTATAGTAAGAATGGAATTCCAACCTGTTGGAATGGAGTAAATACACTTAGTAATAAATTTAGTATAGGAAAACGAAATGGAAATATTGAATTAATTAATCCGTATATTTATAGTAAATGGTGATTATTGGATTGTAAATAATAAACTTATTAAAGGTGATCAAGAGTTGTGACCACCAGTTATTATGAGTGATACATACATATTTAATTCATTCAATTGATTTGGAAATCATTGCAATAAAAATAAATTAAATGTTACGTTAAATAAATTTAGGTAATAATGGGGAATAACGTATATAAATTCTTCATTAAATGATGATTTGTGAATATAAAGATGGAAATAAAGTTTATTAATATATCGGAATTTAATTTTGATAAAAGGTTAATTGCAATCAAAGGATAAATGCTTAAACATGTTAAGCTTTATTTATTCATTTGGATGTAGAATATGATAATTTGAATCTATTGAATTTATTTGAAATTGAATAGAACATTTTATGTTGATTGAAAATTTAAGTTGGAATTTGGAGATGTTTTAGTAATAGAGTACAAATCCAAAGGAATTCCCATCTATTGGGTACCAATAGATAGGATAATTGAATGAAAGGTCAACTAAGGGATTATTGCAAAGTTAATTTATAATTTGTAGATATAATGAAATTGAAATTTTACGTAGAAGTTAATAATTTAATCAGCATTTAAGAAACATCTTAAATTGTCTAAATTTGGATAATCAACGAAGGATTATTAAGTGATAAAAAATTTCCAATACTAAAACCGAAATATAAAAATTTGTATTTATTTACTAATTCTTAATTTAATTAATTAGTATAAAAATAGCCATTTTTGCCACGGACTCGCATTTCGACGAAACCAGTTTCATCGGATCCGTAACAGTGAATTATTGTAGGGTTTCAAGTTTCGTAGCGATCGGACTTGTCGTTTGATCGTACGAACGCGAAACGCCTTGAGATCGATTTAATTGAAATCAATTTGGAAATTTTGTTTTCAGCATAACTTCTTCATACGATGGAATTTGGACGTGAAATTTTTTCCATCGCGTTCAGAATATTTTAAAACGCCTATTTGGGTATATGGATTTACCCAACTCCGTTCCGAGGTCAGAACGGGCTTTTTGGGCCACGTTAGCGTTAGCACGTTTGTTTATCTGGTCCATCTACTCTATTTCAACCCTACCTATAAATACCCTGTTATAAACCTAATTTCTCCTCATTCGCGCTTCGGGTTTCAGAGGAGAAAACCTTAGAGCAACTTCGGGTTAGGAAGAAAATAATTCGGGTCGCTCCGGGTCGTTTTGGCGAAAACTTCAAGCACCGGGGATTTGAGGCGGCGCACCGAAGTCGAACCCGAAGTCCACCCAGGACCAGAATTTTCCATTTTTCAAATTTTCATAACTTTTGCATACGAGCTCGGATTCATGCGCGGTTTGTTTTGCTGGGATCGTAACGGAATTTCTGACGTTTTGGCACTAGTTTGGATGAATTTGGAGACTGTCCAATTTTTGGATTTAAATTGGATTTGAATTCAATTTAAATTCAAAAAGGTGAGTGTATTAACCCACTCACAACTTCTAGAATTCCTTATGTTTGTTAATTTCACTTAAGATATGAGTAAAAATTTATTTATGATTGTTTAGCATGTTTTATTCATCATCTCAGTTAATTCACATTTATTTAATTTAACTGTTAATTTATTTTATTTATTTCATATAAATTTGACAGTTAGAATTTATTTATTTGCATATTAACTGCCGGTCATAGTTATGTTAAATTTTTATTTCATATTAACTACCAGTTAAATTTACATTTATTTTTGCATATAAACTGCTAGTTTAACAGTTGTTAAATTTATTATTGAATATAAATTGTAGTTAATACATGTTATTTATTACCTGTATAATTTATATGCTCTATATCGATGATTGTTTAAATTGGATGATGATTGCAAATAATGGTTGATGATTGATATTTGGATGAATGGATGCTATATTTATATTGTATAAACTGCAAGTCATCATGCATTTTCATTTCATTCGGGATTGCGGTTTGAAATGATATGCAACCGCATTTTTTATTTTAAATTGCGGATTGAAATGATAAACATCTGTATCACTTGACCATAGGGTAGAAAATTTTATACAGGCACCGTGGTAAATATTTAAAATTATTTTTGAAATGTTTTACTATGATTTTGTAAAGCTATATATATATGGTTTATGGGATATTGATTCGGTTATTTATATATATATATAGTAAATTTTCGGTTTTTAAGCTTTGTATAAATTTGATTTGAAGTATAAAATAAAGTTTGATTTTCGAGATCAAATACGATTAAGAATTTATTTAAAATTAAATTTCTGGAGTTTTAATGACTTAAAAGAGAATAAGGTTGGAAGATGAATATTAAGTTAAATTGAAACTAAATGAAAAGTTAGAATTTTTAAAGGATATGATTTTTGTAACTTGATTTTTGTGTAAAGTGATTTGAATGAATATCAGGTTGATTTAAATTAATATATCAAGTTTAATAAATTGAAAGATTATCCAATTATGTGGGGTTATAAGTTTTACTTAAAGTATATTGAATTCATTAAGTAAACATTTCAAGTCTAAATAATAAGTAATTGAATTTGATATATATGGGATGGTCAAATGAGTTTGTTTTTTTGAAATGGTAAAATATTTAAAGCTTTGAAACATAAGAATTAAAATGGTATTTGGAAGTTTAAATTGATATTTGGAATTGATTTGTGAAATGTAAAGAAGCTATTTTGTTTTATAAAAGAATTTAATATTTAACCATTTGAGAGATGGAAATTTGTTTCAAAGTTATGATTTTTAAGGTAGTATAATTTGGAAATATTATATTCAAGAGTTTTGATTTCTAAATATTTTAATTTGAAACCACTATGATTTTTGGAAAGAATATACTGGAAAATAAAGATGATATCATATTGTTTTGGGTTTTAAAAGGAAATGATATCATATTTATATGGTTTTGAAATGGATATTATATTCTGGTTTTAAAAGTATAAATTATTTTAAAGGACCGCGGTGTTATAATAACGTTTGGTTGTTGAAGAGACCGGGATCGGAAGTTGTCATACTCTCTGCCAACTCCGAAAACCAGTTTAACAACCGTGTACGCGGTGAAGATTTCAGAATGAAGTAGATTGGTGGAGGCGTTCCTGCAAGGTAATACGTGGACCCAACTCCCGTGAGTTGGCATAAGGTGGCTAAAACAGGAGCGATTCTCGGGCCAATGAGGTCATTCCTCTGATCGGACACTCCTCTTCGATATTATACTTTGACTTTGGATTGATTCAGTGGCCACTTTTACTTTGATTTTTGGGGGAGTTTGTTTTACCATCAGCCCGGATAGCAATTGGTATATCTACCCTGGCATTGCCTAGTTTTGCCGTGTCACCTACCCTATCGCGCCTTGTACGAGTTTGGATTTCTCCCATAGCCCGTGTGGTATCCTCTGGTGGCTTCCCGATCAGGAGGGACTATGATATTGGATGGACTACTGGGACTATTACGTGTTAAGGGCTATATGGGTAACCCCTTAATGCTAAGAAAAAAGTAAGTTTATTTTACAATTAGACACTATTATAATAGCCCAATATACTATATAGTAAATAGTTTAACGGATCCTTAGGAGATGTAAATCCCGAGCATCTCTTGAGTTACTGCACTCATATTTATTTCTGTTAATTTAACTCACATAAGATCTTTTAGTTCTGACTCGAGTGTTTTTGTTTCCGAATTCGCTCGGGTCAGTCCGAGCGTTTCAGGATTTGAAGACTTAATTTCTGGAGGACGAAGGCGAAGATTCGTATTATTATTTGTAACGACCCGGAATTTTGGGTAATATCAATTTAATAATCTGCTATAATAATTTAATTAATTTGATAAATTTTCTTTATAATTTTAATTTAATTTGGTGAAATTAATCTTTTAATGGATAACAAATATTTAATCTAGTAAGTGTGATCAATATCTTTTAACAATTTAAAAATTGGTTAGAATTGTTTTTCAAAAGCTAATAAATTTTATTCTATTTATAATATATATGTTTGATATATATTGTTAATGGGAATATCTTTTGTTTTAAATTAAAAATTGAATTCTCAAATTGTAATATATGTAAGCATATGTTATAATTTGATATTGTTTTGAAAATCTAATTTAATTTATTAATAAATTATATATTAATGAATATTGTAATTGAAGCTTTGTTTTAAAACATAATGTTTTTTTTTCAAAAGATAATTTAGTTTAATTCAATTATTTCAAATATAAGATTGTGATTTATTTTTAATAAGATAGTTTAAAAATAGTTCTAAACAAAGTTTTGTTTTGTTTCCTCTTAAAATGTTTACATTAAAAATGAATGTTTAAGATTTAAAATAACATGTATAAGATGTATATTATATCTAACTTTAGAGTATTTATATATATTTTAAATTAAATAAGTAAGTATATTTACATTTAAAACTAGATAAAATTTAATTAAAATACAAATAAACATGTGTAAACATGTTAACACTCTTTTAATAACACTTGTGAGTAAATTAAGATTTATAGTGACAAGTGTCTTCCTTTGAGAATTATTTTTCTTTAAAATTCTTATTATCATAACATAATTCATTCAAAACTTAAGGGGATTTGTTTCTTTTCCAATTTCCAATCTTTCTTCTTCCTCTCAAATTATTTTTCTTCCTTCATGAATCACAGATCAAACCATAAAAGTTTCTCAAATCTGAAATTTAAAACCCAAAAGGTTAAACCTACAAAATCAAATCTGAGGTAAAACTAAATCTGCAAAGCAATTAAAGTTGCAACTCCAAATCTCCTACAAATCCAAATGAAATTCAACATTTTGCATCATCAGTTAAAGCATGCAGTAGGATCTTTTATTCAGAGCTTTTCAACATCAATAGGAAGGCTGGAAATTTAAACCTGCTCTACATATAAACAGGTGAGTAAATCATCTTTTAAAAACAGTTTTAGTATAACTTTTGATTTAATGAAGATGCATGTGTAAATCTATATTGATGTTATATGAAAATTCGTTTTAAATTGGATTGCATTTGAAATTAAAATGTTTAATTGCCTGTAAAATGTAAATTGAATATTGTGTTTAATAGGAACAGTCAAGTTTCAAAAAAAAAATCTAAATAACTTTGGTTTTATCATGAATTGGACTATGGTATGTTAATGAAAGTTGTTTGTAAACACATAGTATATCATTTAAAAATAATTATAAAATTTTAAATTGGAGGAGTTACCCAGAATTGTTAAAATACAGTAAAATACTGTTACATATGGAAAATAAATAATCTTGGTTGATGATTTAGATTACATGAATGCATTAGTGATTAGAAATCATGATTTTTAATACCATTTTCATGATTTTTAGTTTGATAAATCATGAGAATTTTTAGTTTGATCGGTTTGGGAATTTTTGTGTACTGTCTATGATTTATTCAATAAATCGAGATGAAATTCTGGGTTAAGCTTGCTCTAGTGTCAAGGATTTAGGGAAAAATGCTTTGGAATTTTTCTATTGATTGTGGTGTGTGAATTTGATCAAACTAGGGTTACTTTGGTTTTTGGTTTCGGCTGTGTTGTTATGGCTTTCGCGTAGCGGAAGGAGGACCGGAGATGTTCGCTTTTGGGAAGAGAGTAGCTTGTGACATGGAGTTTCTGAGGTGAGGGCGGCGAGGGTCGAATGTCGTCGTGGCGTCGACGTTTGGGGTTTTTTTAGAGGCCGAGTTCGCTGCAGTTTTCGAACTGGAGTCGAATTTTTGTTCGAGCTTGGATTTTTGAAATCTGGGTGGTAATATTGATTGACGAGGACTCGTGTGATGGGTTGACGGTCAAGAAGATGGCCAGAGTTGTGTGGATTGGCGGTACACATGCACCATGCACGATAGATATCAGGTGAGTTCTGTTTTTTGGGGGAGACGAACGGAAGCGTGGTGGGTTCTCGCGTGTTACGAGGGAAACTCGGGTAGGTGTTCGAGTTGTACCCGGGGGTGACTCGAAGAAGATGGAGGGCCAAGTTGCTTCGGGGATTACGCGAGTGTTGCCTGGGTTTGTACTCGGGTTTTAGGTGATCGCTTGAGATTTCTGGTTGTACTTTGGGTTGGTGCTTGAATTGGTACCTAGGGATTTAATGAATCAAGTCGAGTTTCATGAATTGTAACTTGTAGTTTTAAAATAGGTGTTATTCAAACTCATAAAAGTATTAATTAAATTTATTTGTAAATTTTAATGGTTTTAAAGGGGTAACATTTGTAAGCAATTAACCAATTTAATTCTAATTTATAAGGAAGTGATCTAAATCAAAGTCTCAGGTTTAAAGGTTTAAGTAATGATTTGGTAACTCAAGATTTCAAATCATTTTTGAAAATAAATAAGTTTAAATTGAATAATTAAATTATTTTGAAATTTTAAATTTGATTTCTTAATAAACTTATTTACAAACAAGATTTTTATTATGATTTTGAAAACAAATTGAATAAATTTATTTTAAGTAAGTGAAATATAATTTAATTTTAAATAATTTAATTATAAAGATAAATAGGGTTAATTTATCTTTGTTATTAACTTTAGAATACTTGATTTAAATATGATTTGTAATTAAGTAAAGAATTAATTAAGATAAATGCTTTTCTTAATTAATTAAGGATTTTTAAATATAAGTAATTAATTAATTAATTGTTTAATTAATTTTAAATAATTAGTTAATTGTTTATTAAATTTTAAAATGATCACTTAATTAGGGATTAATTAAGTGTGATTACTTAATGAAGTAATTAATGGTTAATTTTTGAATGTAATTAGAATAGTAATTACTTATGGAAGTAATTAGAGAAGTTACTCATGTGAGTAATTAATTGAAAGTGATTAATGGATGGTCACTTAATGTTATTAATTAAGAATTAATTAATATAATTGTTTCAAAATCAATTAATTAATTATGAAGTAATTAATTAATTAATTAAGAATTATTTAATGATGAAGCTAATTATTTGTTAAGTAATTTATTAAGAGATTGATTGAGAGTTATAAATGAAGTAATTATGAGGTAATTACTTAATTTATTTAAGTTAATTTATTAATATGATTAATTAATTAATGAATGAGATTAAATAAGGGTTAATTACTAAGTGTAATTAATTAAAATTATAATTAATTAATAATGTAATTAATTGAGGATTTATTTATTAATTTAATTGTTTAATAATTACTTAATGAAGTAATTAAGATTTATTAATTAAAGTAATTAATCAAAAGGTTAATATAATTAATTAAGAAGTTAATTAATTAAGATAAGTAATTACAAATTGTTAATTATTGTTTATGATTAATGAGATGATTAATTACAAGTTAATTGTTTAATTAATTAAAGGATTATTAATTAATGAAGATCATTAATTAATATAATTAACGAAGTAATTAATTTAAATAGGATTAATTAATTGTAATTAATTAAGGATTAATGTAATTAATTATAGTTAATTAATTAATGAAGGATCATTAATTATTGTAATTAATGATAGTAATTAAAGGTTAATTACTGAATATGGTTAGGGTTAATTACTTGAATGTAATTAAAGGATAAATAATCAGGGAAGATTAATTGAAGAAGGTCATTAGGAGATGATTAATGAATTTGATTTGTAATAAATCAATGAAGCAGGAGTTAGGATAATCCAAGTGATTAAAGGATAGTAATTAATTTAAGTAGAGGTTAATTAAACTGATAAAGAGTTAATCAATTCTGCAATGGGTGATTGATTAATATTGGATGGTTAATATTGAATGATTGATATTTGATATTGAATGATATTGGATGATTGATATTGGGTGATTGGTTAATACTGGATGATTTGGATGACTATGATATTTGTGATATGCTGCTTTGTGAAGATGAATATTGATATGAATTATCTATTGTGATAATGTTATTCATCTATCTGTTTATATCATCCTGAATAAGTTAAACTGTTTAAATCCCTTAAGTACAACTTGGACATTAAAATGGCGTTTGGTTTCGATGAGACCGGGATCGGGTTTCCATATTTGGAATCCGAAAACCACATCGATTCCAATTAAACGTTAGGTTGTGAATCCAAGTGGAGCAAGTGAAGACTCGAGGTGTAAGGGCTATACGTCAGTATAACTATGTGGGTGATTCCGTAATGAGTTTTACGGAATAGTACTTATAGATTCGAGATGGTGAATTAGACTGCAAGGGCTATGGTCGTTGACTCTGAGGGTGATTCCAATATGAGTGCAACGAGATAGCGCCTTCGGTTTCGTTCGAACCCGGAACGAACTTGTATGGATTGAATGCTTTCAGCACATCGTCAGGTGGACGATGAGCATTCTAAGATAGATGTGTTCTATAAAGGTGATCGCAGCCTCAAGCCTCATCAACCGGGAATGGCTAAAACAGGGGAGGTGCAGCAAGGCTTCGTGGGTAGCTCCCACTGGAAAGCAAGATTTACTCCTGTCTAGAAGTCCCTTTTTATTCGGCTGTGTGGGGGGATTGATCCGGACAAATGCCGTGGTTGTCTTGTTTGGGACTGTTCAGTAAGGAATGGTCCCGGCCTTGTGTTGCAGGGGAGTGGGAGTACTCCTCGGTACGGTGATCTAGGCCACGTACTGTGACAGGCGGTACCCCAGTAACCCTGCCATTGATGGAAACCCATTTTCCCTACGAGATCCTACGGTTGTTGTTTGTATTACCCAGTTTTGTGGCTAGTAGCTGGAATTTAATAATGTAACAATTTCGGCTATTTCTTATTTACTTGAAAACCCTAGACACTATTATAATATCACTGGATTTCCTATCAAATGTTTTGGTTAGCGTAAGGTAAAAACTTTTCCATGTTTATGTGTGGGAAGTCTTACGTGATACCTTTTCTTTTCAAAGGATTTTCTAAAGTTAAGCAATCTTTAAACCGTTTACTCACACCAAACCCCTGTCTGACCCGAGTGTTTATTTTCTGTTTTATTAAACTCTTGGGTACTCATATTATGTATGAGTAGTCAAGTGTATCAGGTTAGCTTGACGAATTCTGGAGGAGTAATGGAGCAGGAGGCTTCCACGTGTAGATATATTATGTTTCCGCTGTGTTTGTGATATCTGTATCTTGTATACTTGAGTTGTATGAATTAGACAGATGTTTATAACTGTCTAATAGGTGTTGAATAAGTTGTGTAACTCTGATGTATTATGATACTGTGTAATATTTTATGTTATATATTATATTTCATTCGTTCCGCTGTGAGTTCTATGATGTTGTTGTTTCTTTCTTTCTATTTATTTTCTTCTTCTATCCCTTTCTTTCTTCACTAGTGATGTGATTTCCTGGAGATAGGAAGTCGGGTCGCTACAGTTGGTATCAGAGCATTAGGATGAGCGAATACCTAAGCTCTGAAGTGTGTCTTTCTTTAGGGAGCATTAGGTTGAGTAAATACCTAGGTTCTGTAATGGTGTCTTCCTTGAGAGAGCGTACTTGTAATTTTTATATATAACTATATATATATATACATTTGTATCTACCTAATCTGTTGGGTTATCTGTTCGGATTTTCCAACATAAGTTTTAGAGGTAGATGGAGTAGTGGTTTGTGTGTGTAACACGATTACCACTGATGGAAGAGGTCCATATGTTGAGGTTGGAAGTATTTGTCGAGACTGTAGACCTAATACCGTCTCGAATAAATTTTGTTGTTTGGAGTAAGGATTTCTCTTATATCTGAAGGAAATCTTTTTCAAGATTCAGAATTTATCTTTGAAGTGTAAGTTTGGATTTCGCTCGGGTAAGCGAATTTTTCTTGAGTTTGGATCTGTTGGAAGTGTAGAAGTAAGTGATGATATCTTGGTAACTGCGAGATGAGATGCAGTATCCTTGGATATTTTCCGAAGATGTTTTCTCTTGAAATAATTTTGAAGGTGATTGAGGAGCAGTCTTTACCTTCCTCAGGGAAGACTCGTCTGTGTAGAAGTTATCTGGATCTTCAATATGGAAGTTGGCTGTTCTGGAATATGAGACTAAGGTCTATGAGTTGCTTCGCTTCGGCATGGTCTCATTGGTCATCTTCAGGAGAGTGAGATGTTGATGCTTGATTTGGAGCCCGAGTTTCTTTTGGGTTGTCTGCCATCTCAGAGGTCTTTTGTGTGGTTTGAAGATGGTTTTGGTTTTCGAGAAGTGTTTGGATTAGAAGTCTTTGGATAGCTGTGGTAGCAGTTCAGCTCGAAGTGATCGGTGTGCTGACGAACGGATCTTTTAGCCTTTGCAGTATCATCGAAGTAGAGTTTGGAAGCAGCAGTGTAGCTTGTTTCTCCGATGCTTCAGAAATCTTGGTGGTTCTTCTATCAGCAGCCCGAGCAGTTGGTGGAAGTTATCTTGAATAGTTAACCTTGTTTGGAAAAGTTTAGAGCTGTTCTAATTGGTAAAGAGAGGACAGTTTCTTTGGAATTCAAATTAGGTTGGATCGCAAAAGTGACTTGCGATTGGTTTGGAATTTTCTTGAGCATTCTTTTGTTTGAGACTGAAGATTCTCATGAGGAAGTAGGAGTTGATGAAGTAATCAGAAGTTTGTCTGAATCTGGGGTTGAGTTCCATTTTTTTTGGTTCCAGAAGTGATTTTGGTGGTTAGCCTAGTAGGAGAGCTGGTGTAGCAGCTCAAGAATTTATTTTTGGAGTTTGGATTGGTTAGATCTAACTTTTGAGTTTGGATTCTATAGTAAAGTTGTGTGACCAAGTCAGATGAGTCACTCAGAATTTCTGGATTTGATGAACAAAGTTTCCCGGATTTAGTGGATAAGTTGTATTCGTGTTCATCTACATTTTTCTTATCTATTTCAGAATCAGAGTTGTGCAGCGGAAGCGAGGTAGCAACTGTACAAGGAAGGAAACAAGTTCAGTTTGCTATTGCTTGAGTAGTAGTGTTTGTGTTCTGGATTTCGACGGATTTTAGAAGACTTTTCTGTTGAATAAGATCCAGAAGCTGGTTTGTTTTGGTCTAGTGGTTTTTGGAAGTATCAGCATAGGTTAAGTTGATCAGGAAGAGATTGGCAGCCCAGGATTGTCTGTTGAGATATACAGATATGAGATAAGGAGTTTTGGAATTCGAAGTTGGAGACTTCATTGTTGTTAGGATTTCTCTGGTTAAGTGAGCAGAAATTGAGTAAGAGTGGATGGCTGGTGCTAAGACATTTGAGATTTCTTATCTATGTTCTGATAAGATAAGATTTGTTGTCTATGAGATTGAATTGCCAGTTTGGATAGTTGGAGTTCATTTTATTTCACGTACCTCTGAGGGAGTATGTGTATGATTCATTGTTGCTTGTTGAATCTGTAGTTCAGTTGGAGTTGGATGTTGAGCTGGATCTAAGGATAATCTGATGTTCTGTTCAGATTGGTGGATCTAGAGAAGAGAGAAGCTCTGGATTCTGGTGGTGTAGTTAGATTGTTTAGTTTTGAAGAGCGAGTCTCCCGGTGATTTATACTTGGGAAACTCGAAAAAATATTAGAGTTTTTATTCTGACGTATGTCAGGATAATTAGTTAAGTTTGTTTGTGTGATTGATTGTTTTGGTTGTTAGTTACTGGTTGTTAGGAATGCTTTGCTAATTGAATTAAAATCTTTACTGGATTATTAAATTAACTTTGCTTTTAAATTTCGGGGACGAAATTCTTTTAAAGGGGGAGGATTGTAACGACTCGGAATTTTGGGCAATATCAATTTAATAATCTGCAATAATAATTTAATTGATTTGATAAATTTTCTTTATAATTTTAATTTAATTTAGTGAAATTAATCTTTTAATGGATAACAAATATTTAATCTGGTAAGTGTGATCAATATCTTTTAACAATTTAAAAATTGGTTAGAATTGTTTTTCAAAAGCTAATAAATTTTATTCTATTTATAATATATATGTTTGATATATATTGTGAATGGGAATATCTATTGTTTTAAATTAAAAATTGAATTCTCAAATTGTAATATATGTAAGCATATGTTATAATTTGATATCGTTTTGAAAATCTAATTTAATTTATTAATAAATTATATATTAATGAATATTGTAATTAAAGCTTTGTTTTAAAACATGATGTTTTTTTTCAAAAGATAATTTAGTTTAATTCAATTATTTCAAATATAAGATTGTAATTATTTTTAATAAGATAGTTTAAAAATGGTTCTAAACAAAGTTTTGTTTTGTTTCCTCTTAAAATGTTTACATTAAAAATGAATGTTTAAGATTTAAAATAACATGTATAAGATGTATATTATAACTAACTTTAGAGCATTTAGATATATTTTAAATTAAATAAGTAAGTATATTTACATTTAAAACTAAATAAAATTTAATTAAAATACAAATAAACATGTGTAAACATGTTAACACTCTTTTTAATAACACTTGTGAGTAAATTAAGATTTATAGTGACAAGTTTCTTCCTTTAAGAATTATTTTTCTTTAAAATTCTTATTATCATAACATAATTCATTCAAAACTTAAGGGGATTTGTTTCTTTTCCAATTTCCAATCTTTCTTCTTCCTCTCAAATTATTTTTCTTCCTTCATGAATCACAGATCAAACCATAAAAGTTTCTCAAATCTGAAATTTAAAACCCAAAAGGTTAAACCTGCAAAATCAAATCTGAGGTAAAACTAAATCTACAAAGCGATTAAAGTTGCAACTCCATATCTCCTGCAAATCCAAATGAAATTCAACATTTTGCATCATCAGTTAAAGCATGCAGTAGGATCTTTTATTCAGAGCTTTTCAAAATCAATAGGAAGGCTGGAAATTTAAACCTGCTCTGCATATAAACAGGTGAGTAAATCATCTTTTAAAAACAGTTTTAGTATAACTTGTGATTTAATGATGATGCATGTGTAAATCTATATTGATGTTATATGAAAATTCGTTTTAAATTGGATTGCATGTGAAATTAAAATGTTTAATTGCCTGTAAAATGTAAATTGAATACTGTGTTTAAAAGGAACAGTCAAGTTTTCAACAAAAAAAAATCTAAATAACTTTGGTTTTATCATGAATTGGACTATGGTATGTTAATGAAAGTTGTTTGTAAACACATAGTATATCATTTAAAAATAATTATAGAATTTTAAATTGGAGGAGTTACCCAGAATTGTTAAAATACAGTAAAATACTGTTACATATGGAAAATAAATAATCTTAGTTGATGATTTAGATTACATGAATGAATTAGTGATTAGAAATCTTGATTTTTAATACCATTTTCATGATTTTTAGTTTGATAAATCATGAGAATTTTTAGTTTGATCGGTTTGGGAATTTTTGTGTACTGTCTATGATTTATTCAATAAATTGAGATGAAATTCTGGGTTAAGCTTGCTCTAGTGTCAAGGATTTAGGGAAAAATGCTTTGGAATTTTTCTATTGATTGTGGTGTGTGAATTTGATCAAACTAGGGTTACTTTGGTTTTTGGTTTCGGCTGTTTTGTTATGGCTTTCGCGTAGTAGAAGGAAGACCAGAGATGTTCGCTTTTGGGAAGAGAGTAGCTTGCGACATGGAGTTTCTGAGGCGAGGGCGGCGAGGGTCGAATGTCGTCGTGGCGTCGGCGTTTGGGGTTTTTTTGGAGGCCGAGTTCGCTGCAGTTTTCGAACTGAAGTCGAATTTTTGTTCGAGCTTGGATTTTTGAAATCTGGATGGTAGGATTGATTGACGAGGACTCGTGTGATAGGTTGACGGTCAGGAAGATGGCCATAGTTGTGTGGATTGGCGGTGCACGTGCACCATGCACGATAGATATCAGGTGAGTTCTGTTTTTTGGGGAAGACGAACGGAAGCGTGGTGGGTTCTCGCGTGTTACGAGGGAAACTCGGGTAGGTGTTCGAGTTGTACCCGGGGGTGACTCGAAGAAGATGGAGGGCCAAGTTGCTTCGGGGATTACGCGAGTGTTTCCTGGGTTTGTACTCGGGTTTTAGGTGATCGCTTGAGATTTCTGGTTGTACTTTGGGTTGGTGCTTGAATTGGTACCTAGGGATTTAATGAATCAAGTCGAGTTTCATGAATTGTAACTTGTAGTTTTAAAATAGGTGTTATTCAAACTCATAAAAGTATTAATTAAATTTATTTGTAAATTTTAATGGTTTTAAAGGGGTAACATTTGTAAGCAATTAACCAATTTAATTCTAATTTATAAGGAAGTGATCTAAATCAAAGTCTCAGGTTTAAAGGTTTAAGTAATGATTTGGTAACTCAAGATTTCAAATCACTTTTGAAAATAAATAAGTTTAAATTGAATAATTAAATTATTTTGAAATTTTAAATTTGATTTCTTAATAAACTTATTTACAAACAAGATTTTTATTATGATTTTGAAAACAAATTGAATAAATTTGTTTTAAGTTAGTGAAATATAATTTAAGTTCAAGTAATTTAATTATAAAGATAAATAGGGTTAATTTATCTTTGTTATTAACTTTAGAATACTTGATTTAAATATGATTTGTAATTAAGTAAAGAATTAATTAAGATAAATGCTTTTTCTTAATTAATTAAGGATTTTTAAATATAAGTAATTAATTAATTAATTGTTTAATTAGTTTTAAATAATTAGTTAATTGTTTATTAAATTTTAAAATAATCACTTAATTAGGGATTAATTAAGTGTGATTACTTAATGAAGTAATTAATGGTTAATTTTTGAATGTAATTAGAATAGTAATTACTTATGGAAGTAATTAGAGAAGTTACTCATGTGAGTAATTAATTGGAAGTGATTAATGGATGGTCACTTAATGTTATTAATTAAGAATTAATTAATATAATTGTTTCAAAATTAATTAATTAATTATGAAGTAATTAATTAATTAATAAGAATTATTTAATGATGAAATTAATTATTTGTTAAGTAATTTATTAAGAGATTGATTGAGAGTTATTAATGAAGTAATTATGAGGTAATTACTTAATTTATTTAAGTTAATTTATTAATATGATTAATTAATTAATGAATGGGATTAAATAAGGGTTAATTACTAAGTGTAATTAATTAAAATTGTAATTAATTAATAAAGTAATTAATTAAGGATTTATTTATTAATTTAATTGTTTAATGATTACTTAATGAAGTAATTAAGATTTATTAATTAAAGTAATTAATCAAAAGGTTAATATAATTAATTAAGAAGTTAATTAATTAAGATATGTAATTACAAGTTGTTAATTATTGTTTATGATTAATGAGATGATTAACTACAAGTTAATTGTTTAATTAATTAAAGGATTATTAATTAATGAAGATCATTAATTAATATAATTAATGAAGTAATTAATTTAAATAGGATTAATTAATTGTAATTAATTAAGGATTAATGTAATTAATTATAGTTAATTAATTAATGAAGGATCATTAATTATTGTAATTAATGATAGTAATTAAAGGTTAATTACTGAATATGGTTAGGGTTAATTACTTGAATGTAATTAAAGGATAAATAATCAGGGAAGATTAATTAAAGAAGGTCATTAGGAGATGATTAATGAATTTGATTTGTAATAAATCAATGAAGCAGGAGTTAGGACAATCCAAGTGATTAAAGGATAGTAATTAATTTAATTAGAGGTTAATTAAATTGATAAAGAGTTAATCAATTCTGCAATGGGTGATTGATTAATATTGGATGGTTAATATTGAATGATTGATATTTGATATTGAATGATATTGGATGATTGATATTGGGTGATTGGTTAATACTGGATGATTTGGATGACTATGATATTTGTGATATGCTGCTTTGTGAAGATGAATATTGATATGAATTATCTATTGTGATAATGTTATTCATCTATCTGTTTATATCATCCTGAATAAGTTAAACTGTTTAAATCCCTTAAGTACAACTTGGACATTAAAATGGCGTTTGGTTTCGATGAGACCGGGATCGGGTTTCCATATTTGGAATCCGAAAACCACATCTATTCCAATTAAACGTTAGGTCGTGAATCCAAGTGGAGCAAGTGAAGACTCGAGGTGTAAGGGCTATACGTCAGTATAACTCTATGGGTGATTCCGTAATGAGTTTGACGGAATAGTACTTATAGATTCGAGATGGTGAATTAGACTGCAAGGGCTATGGTCGTTGACTCTGAGGGTGATTCCAATATGAGTGCAACGAGATAGGGCCTTCGGTTTCGTTCGAACCCGGAACGAACTTGTAAGGATTGAATGCTTTCAGCACATCGTCAGGTGGACGATGAGCATTCTAAGATAGATGTGTTCTATAAAGGTAATCGCAGCCTCAAGCCTCATCAACCGGGAATGGCTAAAACAGGGGAGGTGCAACAAGGCTTCGTGGATAGCTCCCACTGGAGAGCAAGATTTACATCTGTCTAGAAGCCCCTTTTTATTCGGATGTGTGGGGCGGTTGATTCGGACAACTGCCGGGGTTGTCTTGTTTGGGACTGTTCAGTAAGGAATGGTCTCGGCCTTGTGTTGCAGGAGAGTGGGAGTACTCCTCGGTACGGTGATCTAGGCCACGTACTGTGACAGGCGGTACCCCAGTAGCCCTGCCATTGATGGAAACCCATTTTCCCTACGAGACCCTACGGTTTTGTTTGTATTACCCACTTTTGTGGCTAGTAGCTGGAATTTAATAATGTGACAATTTCGGCTATTTCTTATTTACTTGAAAACCCTAGACACTATTATAATATCACTGGATTTCCTATCAAATGTTTTGGTTAGCGTAAGGTAAAAACTTTTCCATGTTTATGTGTGGGAAGTCTTACGTGATACCTTTTCTTTTCAAAGGATTTTCTAAAGTTAAGCAATCTTTAAACCGTTTAGTCACACCAGACCCCTGTCTGACCCGAGTGTTTATTTTCTGTTTATTAAACTCTTGGGTACTCATATTATGTATGAGTAGTCAAGTGTATCAGGTTAGCTTGACGAATTTTGGAGGAGTAATGGAGCAGGAGGCTTCCACGTGTAGATATATTATGTTTCCGTTGTGTTTGTGATATCTGTATCTTATATACTTGAGTTGTATGAATTAGACAGATGTTTATAACTGTCTAATAGGTGTTGAATAAGTTGTGTAACTTTGATGTATTATGATACTGCGTAATATTTTATGTTATATATTATATTTCATTCGTTCCGCTGTGAGTTCTCTGATGTTGTTGTTTCTTTCTTTCTATTTCTTTTCTTCTTCTATCCCTTTCTTTCTTCACTAGTGATGCGATTTCCTGGAGATAGGAAGTCGGGTCGCTACATTATTATTTATTCTATTGCACTTCACTCACACTGTATTCCGCTGCATTAATATTATTGGTATGTGAACTCTGTTGTATAAAGAAGAATCAAATATTTGTAAACAGCTTATGAACTGTATATTTATTATTATATTTTATCCTTCCGGTGTGAGATTCTATTTTGTTTTATTCTTTCTCGTTTTTTCTTATTTACCCCATAACAATCCGCCCTTCCGTATGGTTTGAATTGGCACGTGTGTCGATTTAAAGCGTGTGAAAAGGCGGGACGTTACACAGGGACTTCCCTAATGTTTTCAGTGAAGTCACTTTTCTTCCTCCTGGGCGGGAAATTGAATTCCTCATTGATCTTACTCCAGACGCTCGACCTATTGTTCTCCTTCCTAGACGGATGGCACCCAAAGAGAAAGTTGAGTTGAAGATGCAGACTGAGGATTTATTCTCTAAGGGTTTGATTAGGCAAAGTTTTTCTGAATGGGGTGCTGCTATGGTCTTTGTCACAAAATTTGATGGTTCCTTGAGGGTGTGTGTTGATTATAGAGAGATGAATAAGCTCACTGTAAAGAACCGATACCTGATGACTCGCATTAATGATATGTTTAATCAGCTCCATAAAGCTAGAGTGTTCTCCCAACTGAATCTTGCTACCGACTTCCACCAACTTCGTGTAGTTGAGGAAAATATCCCCAAGACTGCTTTCCAAACAGCAAATGGTTCTTATAAATGGTTAGTCATGCCTTTCGGATTAACCAATGCTCCTGCCTTCATTCTCGACCTTATGAATCGCTTATTCCATGATGTTCTCAATAAGTTTTTTCTGGTTTTCGTTGATGATATCTTCGTCTTTTCTAAGTCACAGAAGGAGCATAAGTAACATCTGGATCACGTTCTCAAAACTCTTAGGAGTCGTCAGCTGAAAGCCAAATTTTATAAATGCCATTTCTAGAGAGATGAAGTATGATTCCTTGGGCACATCGGTTTAGAGAATGGAGTCTCGGTTGATCCGGTTAAGGTCGCCTCACTTAATGTAAGTCTATCCACCTTTTTCTTTTGAATTTCTTCATCTTATCTATCTTTTATATTATCCCCTCATCCAATTATAGGATTGGGAGACACCTAAGACTCCGATGGATATTCATAGCTTTCTAGGCCTTGCCGGTTATTATCGAAGATTCATTGAGAATTTCGTCCGTATAGCTGCACCTCTCACTTCATTAACACATAAGAAGGCCAAGTTTAATTGGAATGAGAAGAGTGAAACTACATTTAATGAGCTGAAGCAAAGACTTACCTCTTCTCCTGTTTTCACCATTCTGAATGGGGAGGAGAGATTATCGGTTTATACCGATGCTAGTAAAGAAGGATTGGATGCTGTGTTGATGCAGGATGGGAAGGTCATAGTTTATGTTAGTCATTAGTCAAAACCCCACGAAGCCAGCTATGCCGCCTATGATTTAGAGTTGCTTGCTGTCATGTTTTCTTTGAAGTTGTGGAGGCACCACCTTTATGGAACCAGTTTAAGATCACCAATCTCTTAAGCATATCTTCAACCAGAAGGATTTAAACCAAAGGCAAGTTCGATGGCTTGAGTTCTTGGCATCTTATGATCTCTACATCAACTATACCCTTGGGAAAGCAAATTTTTGGTCGACGCTTTGAGTTGGAAGAAAGCCTTGATGTGTCAGATTATAGTTACTCCATCTCTATATATTAGCCACAAATATTAATACGACATCGAATGATGGCCGACGATTTCAGTTGTCACCGAGGCGCTCAGGATTCCATCCGAATTCAAACGACGTTCGAATTATGCATAAAATTCAACAAGCTCTATTCGTTGGCAAACCAACTCCATATTGTAGTATTCGTAGATACGAATGCAATGCAGCTTCACGTGCATGATTCCGACCTCATATGCAAAAGTTATTAAATATATGAGTTTTCAATTATTAAATAAAATTTTAATCTACTAATTTCTGTTAATTATCAAATAATTACAATTTTAAACTTCTTCCCTCTCACTCACATCTCATTCAAAGAAAAATTCCCAGGTGCCATTTCTTGTTCGTCGCGCCACCACTAGAGACCACCGCTCCACATCTCACTTCGCCCAAACCCATCCTCGACCAACTGCTACCCTCCGCATCCGGCCTGGACACCAAAAGCGATGTCGTTCGCTTGAATGAACCCACCAAGCATTTCCGTTCAACTTCGATTTCTACCACCTCGGGCCATGCCAAACTGCCAAACTCCCGCCATGCCTCGCCTTCGTCTCCCCGTGTATTTCTCCTTTAGACCCCGTCACCCCTAAGGCCACTGAAACGCCGTAATCGGCCAAAAAAGTTTTTGCTAATCATCTGAGATTTTCCGCTACCATACGTCGATCTACCCCCATCCAACCATTGAATAGGCCCCCTCCTTTTCATGAACATTTTCCCAGTTATCGACTTTGCCTAAATGTGATCGTAGTGGTTCGAATCGATGGTGATCATTGGATTGAGAGCATTTTGATTTGAAAATTTCGAATGGTTTTCTCTGATATCACATGGTTATTTAAAAGGAAAGATGGTACGGCAGGGATGTAGGAAGGTATGGGTTGCTGTATGGTTTGAGTATGGGAATTTATGTATATGTCTATATATATATATATATATATATATATATATATATATTCGAAAATATCCAACTATAAAACGTCCAAAAATCTTGAACTCTAAACAAGGTGTGCCGCCTAGAGTTCAATATGTTATACTCTTATTACAGACACAGTGGAACTTGTTTCGATACCTAATTTGATCATATGCAGAAGATAGATTTTCCAACCTAATTATTTATACAAATTTCTGAAATTAATTTCTACGCGTTTTGATCTCGCACGACCAAAAGATACGCCTAGTCACCACGAAATCCATTAACATACAATAATTCAGTATTACGGATCCAATGAACTGATTTCACTAAAATCCAAGATAGTGCCTTAGAAGGCTATTTTTATACATTAATTAAAACGAATTATTATTAAAACCAAATAAATCACTTTTAAATCTAATCAAAAGTTTAGTATCTTCATTCCTATATAAGTATAATTTAAATCAACTTGAGAAATCGTTTTTATTCACATTAAATTTAGGATTTAATCATGTAATTAATTTCAAATATTAATTTAACAAATTAATTTTCAAAAGCTTATATATTAAATTCAGGTTATTTAACTTATAAAATTAACTTTTCAATATTAAAATCGATTAAATATTTCAAATATCAATATGCTAAAATTCAAGGTCGTTACAACTACTCTATGAAATTTTTTGGTATTCCTATCACCTTTGTCCATCTACTGAATTCTAATTCTTTATTTCCATATAATTTCTGTAACAACCCGCATATTTAACGATTTTATATTTAAATGTTTGATTTAAATATAGCGTCGTTATTCGGATTTTGGGGTCCGAAATGTTACTTTCTGCAAATGGCCGAATTGGAGCTCGAAACCATTTCCATTGAGTCCAAAATGGCATTTGCGATCTTTTTGAGTATAATCTTTGATATGTTTGGATTTTGTGAAATTTTGGCTACTTTTCCTATTGGGTTTGGGATTGGGTTCAGCCCACTAGCTCACTTAACCTCTGGCTCAACCCTTCTCTTCATTTCATCTTCATTTCATTTTATTTCTCAAACTAAAAACTGAAATGGGGGAAAGGAAAGAGAAATAGAAATTAGCAAGCCCTAGTTCTCCTTTGTATCTTGATTTCTTGCTCCAAATTCATAGAGAATCCATTGGTAAGTTCATCTCCATCTTCTCCATCTCTTCTCCTCTTCAATTTCAGTAATTTCCTAACCCTAACTTAGGAAATACTTACTTTGATGCTAGATTGAAGCTTGTAGTTTGAAGTGGAGTGTAGTTGGTTGATCCCTTGCAATTGTGCTTCTTCATCTTCTTTGTTTTGTGTGCAAAGGTGAGTTTTGAACTCACATCTACTTCTCTTGATTTCATTGATGTTAGGTATGAATTCCTAACACCTTGTTCATATGCACTTGCAATTGGTTTGGGTTGAATTGGGGAACATTCCAATTTTTAGTGTTTTGGGTTCAAATCTTTGAAATCCTAACTTTGATGTTTTAATCATGTTTTGGTGATGCATCGAGGAACATATAGGGCCGGGTTGTCGATTGGCGTAAGCCCTTAGAGCCAATGTTCGTCCGATTGCATTTTGGGAGAGTTTGCTCTTCATTTGAATAAGGCTGGAAAACAGCCCAGGCAAGATTCAGTCGACTGAAAACTCTGCACAGTCGACTGAACCTGAAACCCGAGTGTTTCCAGGCATGATTCAGTCGACTGAAAAACTCTGCACAGTCGACTGAACCTGGAAACAGAAAGTTTCCTGAACCTGGAAAATTTTCCAGGTATGGGGTCATTCGACTGAAAACTCTGTTCAGTCGACTGAACCTGCTGTTTGAGTCCAATTTGCCTTTTTGGATTGAATTTCCAATTTAAATCGATTCATGATGATCCTACGTATGATTATCAATTGTTTTGACTTTGATGATTCCTTTTAATTTTAATCCACGGGGTTTTTATAAAATAATCTCTCGAATCGCATTTAAAAGTTCGTTTCTCTAATTTATAAATTCTATTTAAAACACACACTTTCGCACTTCGAACGAAGTGGAAGGGTGATTAAATGGTTGGGCAAAACACGGACCATGAATCTGTGCGTTTATCTTTCCGATTAATCCTTGACCTATTCGATTGATTGTTTTGACCTTCGGGTTTGGTTTATCGATGATATGAGGTAAACTTTGTACTGCTTTGAGTGTGAAAGGGACTGACGGATAGTAAACCGTTTAGTGCGAACGAGTGGTTATGGGACATACGTTAACACTTTTCGGATTCCTTTTCGAGAGTTGTGACACATTCCGCCAGTTAGTGGTGTCCAGTACTGGGTCTTCGACCTTCACCACTACGGTTTGTTGCCTCTGGGATAGTGTCTTCGGACTGTCTCCCTAGGTTTGTTGCCTTCGGGTATGTTGCCTTCGGGTGTGTGCCTTCGGGTTTGTTGCCCTATATAGTTTCGCTCTGATGTTGGTCTTATGTGCCGCATGGGTGATACTTGGGTTTGGAGTCTTCGGGCTCATGGATCCTTGTTTGTACAGTACTGAGCTCGAGCAAATTTTATGATGTTTCATTGATATGTATATTCCCTTGGTATCGCCCTTCGGTATTGGTCTTTTTGAGCTGCATGGAGTATAGCGTTTACCTTGTGGAACTTGTATACCTTATTGGTATTTGTTGTTTGCCTATTGGCTTGTTTTGGGATATTTGTATCCTTTGTTTCTATATGTTGCCGATGATATGAGGCTTGTTCTATATGATTCATCTCTTGTTGATGATTGTGTTATCTCCCCTAGAGATATTTATTATACTGTATGACCTTGCAGGTTTATTAGTGTTCAGTTTATCTAACTGATTTGTTATCTAGACTGACCCGTGTATTTTATACTCGGGTCAGACCGAGATGTTTCAGGTTAGGTGCTTTTGGGGACTTAGCCTATTTTGCTTCCGCACGGACTATTCGCTAGCTTCTTTTTGTTATAGCGTCTTTTGTAGTCCTTATCTGTTGTAACTCTGATTTATACTCTTTCGCCTCGTCTGTATATTGTGGTCTCCTGTACCACTTGACAAATATTATTTTGTATACTCTGTGGTGTATCTGTGTATGTGTATATTATGATCGACTGTTCTGTGATGTATATTACATCTGAGTTGTTATATTTTCTTCTGATAGATCCTATAGCCATTGTAGTTTTGCTTTAAATATTTATTGAATAGGTCAAATTTTAATGTGTTTCTACTTTTCGACATATTTAGTGAATAGTTAAGGTAAGATTGCACATGGTCGCTTCCATTATACTCTATTGTCCGCGTTAGCCGACAGTATTATCTATGTAATACTCTTTGTTAACGAGGCTCTCGGAGTGGGGCGTCACAGCGTGGTATCAGAGCTGAGTTCAGAACAAAATATGATAAACACAAAATAGATGCACATATTATGGTACATCAAAGTGTACAAGTGATACAGATCCTTGAATCATCGTGTTTCTTTATTCCATCAAGGTTAGATAGATATTGGAAATACGTCTAGGAATGCATTCTATTCCGTAGTATCCCATATTGTAATATCTACCTTGTGAATAATCTTGTTCTTATCTTACTTTCAACTTATGTCTGGAAGAGGCAGAGGTCGACGTTCGGATGCTGGGCAATCTAGTGGCTCGCATCCGAATGGCGTATATATGTCTGCCGATCAATTTTTGGAATTGTTTAGGAGCACTCAGCCTCCCGTTCCTCCTCGAGTGTCTCCACCTCGCAAGTCTGCTTTTGCACGTCAGTGCAGTGATTTTGCTCATCTTGGAGGAAAGCCGTTTAAGGGCTCCGAGTCTGTTCTTGAAGTCCAAGCTTGGCTTCGCACGTGCGAGCGTATTTTCTCTCGCATGGATCTTTCTGACCATGATAGAGTTCTCGTAACTTCTAGCTTATTACAAGAGTGCGCTCTTGACTGGTATGAGCTTCTTGTAGCTGAAATAGATGAGTCTACTCTTTCTTGGACTCAGTTTCGCGGACGATTTGAACACAAGTTCGTTCCTGAATCTGAAAAAGTTTTATTGACCCGTCGCTTCCTTGAGTTGAAGCAAGGGAAATCTTCTGTTTCTGAGTATGTCGCATCGTTCGAGGCTTTATCTCAGTATGGTCTTGAATTCATCAGCACTTCTTATAAGAAGAATTTGAAGTTTGTTTCTGGCCTTAAGAAATATCTTAAGAAGTCCTTGTTGCTCCAGCTTAAACTTTCTTTTGAGGAATTGGTTGATTCGGCGCTTCATCTCGAGACCGTCGAGAAGGAGTGTGATAGTGATGTTGATGTTGAGGTTTCCAGAAACCCCAACAAGAAGCAGTTTCCAATTCAGAAGAAGCCTTTTCCTTATAAGAAGAAGAAGACCGGTGGTCCTAGCTCTCAGTCTCAATCTTCCGGAACACCTTTCGTTCGAAAGTGTTTTAATTGTGGTTCTCCGGATCATATTATTCGAGCTTGTCCAAAACCTCTCTTCTGCCGTAATTGCAAGAAGGAAGGTCATCATGTTTCTGCTTGTCCTACTGCTCCTGCTAATGCAAAATCTAGCAAGCTCAATGTGGCTAATGCTTCTGGAGGTCCTTCTCAATCCAAAGGTATGACTCCATCTATTTTGGAGGGTTCAATTCTATTTCATGATCATAGTATATGAGTTCTTTTCGATACGGGTGCTTCACATTCTTTCGTATCGAAGAAGCTTGTAGATGATTTATCTTTGGATGTTTCTTGTATGGTTACTTCTTTAAGGATTGCGAATCCTATTGGGGGATCCGCGACCCTTAGTTTGCTTTGTGATGATATTGAGATTGTTTTATGTGGCTTTTCTTTCCGTGCGAATCATTTGGGTTTTGATATGATTTTTGGTATGGACTGGCTAGTGAGGTACGATGCCAGGATTATTTGTTCCGAGAGAATTTTATATCTTTGTCATCCTGATTCACCTTCTCAGTTATCTCTTGTTCTTCGGGATGTGGATAATTCCGAGATGGCTTTGTATTCTCTTGATTCGCGAGATGGTGATGATGTATCTCGTATTCCTATTGCTTGTGACTTTTCTGATGTTTTTGAACCTGTTTCGGGTTTGCCACCCAAACGGGCATTTGAGTTCCGCATTGGTCTCATTCCAGGCACGCAGCCAGTTAGTCGTCCTCCCACGAGGATGTCTACAAAGGAAAACGAGGAACTCAAGAAGCAGCTTTTAGAGCTCGAGTCCAAGCAGTTGATTCAGTCCAGTTTTTCTCCGTGGGGATCCGCGGTCGTTTTTGTGAAGAAGTCTGATGGAACTCTTAGGCTTTGCATTGACTATCGCAAGCTTAACGAGTTAACCATTAGAAATAGGTATCCTTTGCCTAGGATCGATGATATGTTCGATCTATTGAGTGGTGCCAGGGTCTTTTCTCAGCTCGACCTTGCCACAGGTTTTCATCAGTTACGAGTCGCGGAGGATAGCATACCTCTTACCGCTTTCCGCACTCGTTATGGTTCTTTTGAGTGGCTCGTTATGCCGTTCGGTTTGACGAACGCTCCTGCTTTCTTTGTTGACCTCATGAATCGGGTATTCCGGGAATATCTCGATAAGTTTGTTCTTGTCTTCATTGATGATATCCTTATTTATTCTAAGTCTGAAGCTGAGCATGCTAATCACTTGAGAATTGTCTTGAGTACTCTTCGTCGTCATCTGCTTAAAGCCAAATTCTCCAAGTGCTGCTTTTGGGAGAATAAGGTTAAGTTCTTAGGCCATGTTGTATCTTCCGATGGCATTTCTGTCGATCCCTCAAAGATCGAAGCCATCCAGTATTGGAAGAGGCCTGAGAATGTGCATGAGATTCGTAGTTTCCTTGGATTGGCGGGTTATTACCGGCGGTTCATTAAGAACTTTTCCCGTGTTGTGCTTCCTCTCACAAGCCTTACTCGAAAAGGCATTCGTTTTATTTGGTCCGACAAGTGTGAAGCTTCCTTTTACACATTGAAAGAACTTCTCACTAATGCTCCTATTCTTGTGGTTCCCGAAGGGAATCATGATCTTGTTGTCTACACCGATGCTTGTGGTAGTGGTCTCGGTGCTGTGCTTATGCAGAGAGATCGGGTAGTTGCTTATGCTTCTAGGCAACTGCGTCCGAATGAAGTTCGCTATGCCACTCATGATCTTGAGTTAGCCGCCATTGTCTTTGCCTTGAAGATTTGGCGACATTATTTATTGGGCGAGCGCTTCATTCTCTATACCGATCATAAATCTTTGAAGTATTTGTTTACTCAGAAGGAACTCAATATGAGACAACAGCGTTGGCTCGAGTTTCTTGCTTCCTATGACTTTGATATCCAGTTTACCCCTGGTAAGGGTAATCGTGTTGCTGATGCGCTTGGTCGTAAACATTCGGCTGTTATTTCTATGATGCTTGCCGAATGGAATATTCTTGAGACTCTATCTTTTTGTGAAATTCGTGATCGAGGTTCATCTTCTGATTCTCTTATTCTATTATTTAGTTTGGGAGCTCGACCTATTTTATTGGATCGTATTGCCGATGCTCAGCGGCGTGATCCTGATTTGTTGCATTTTATTCAGCTTTGTGAGTCTGGATCTTGTGATGAGACGTTGCAAGATTTTAGCATTGATTCTCATAGGTGTCTTCGTAAGAAGAACCGTCTTTTTGTGCCTTCTGATTTTGCACTTAGGCATGACATTCTTGATGATTGCCATCGTTCTAAGTATACCATTCATCCCGGTAGTAGTAAGATGTATGCCGATATGCGTCGTCTTTATTATTGGGAAGGCATGAAGCGCGATGTGGCGAGTTATGTGAGCAACTGCATGACATGTCAACGTGTGAAGGCCGAACATCAGCGTCCTTCTGGACTTCTTCAACCTCTTGAGATTCCATTATGGAAGTGGGATCAAATTTCTATGGATTTTATTGACGGCCTACCTCGTTCGAGGTCAGGTCATTCTAGTATTTGGGTTATTGTTGATCGCCTCACCAAGTCTGCTCATTTTGTCCCTATTAAGTCTAATAGGACAGCTTCGCATTTGGCCAAGTTGTATGTCAAGGAAATCGTGAGACTTCACGGTGTTCCTAGTTCTATTGTGAGTGATCGTGATCCTTTATTCACGAGTCATTTTTGGAAGAGTCTTCAACAAGCTTTGGGAACAAAGCTTAATTTTTCTACAGCTTATCATCCGCAGTCTGACGGACATACTGAACGGGTGAATCGTATTTTGGAAGATCTTCTCCGTATTTGTATTTTTGATTTCGATGGTTGTTGGGAGGATCACCTACCTCTTGTAGAGTTCTCCTACAACAATAGTTTTCAGTCTAGTATCGGTATGGCTCCTTTCGAAGCCTTATACGGAAGGCCATGTCGATCACCTTCTTGTTGGTTGGAATCTGGGGAGAAGCTTATTCTTGGCCCGGACTTTGTTCGTCATTCTTCTGAGAAGATTGATCATATTCGATTGAGGATGAAAGAGCATAGAGTCGCCAGAAATCCTACACGGACAACCGTAGGAAGCCTCTCGAGTTCTCGATCGGCGATCTTGTTTTTATTCGTGTTTCTCCTTTGAAAGGGGTTATGCGTTTCAGTGCGACTAGAAAATTGGCTCCTCGTTATATAGGACCGTTTTCTATTACTGAACGTATTGGCCTTGTGGCTTATAGAGTTTCACTTCCAGCTCATTTATCTGGCATTCATGACGTGTTTCACGTCTCGCAACTTCGGAAGTGTCTTCGAGAATCGGATTCTGTAATTGATTCTCCTGATTTGCAAGAGCTTGAGATCTCACCGGACTTATCTTTTGTACAGCAACCTATTCGCGTGCTTGACACGGAGGTGCGAAACCTTCGGAACAAGGACGTGCCGCTCGTTAAAGTTCAATGGTCTGCTAATCCCAATGACTGTACTTGGGAAACCAGAGAGTATATCGAGCGATTTTATCCTGGTTTTCTATCCTTGCTTCATAATGGTAAGTCTATTTCTGTGTCTAAAGTTTATTCTTTCTTTTGTATGTTGTATGTATGTAGTTGTTACAAATATCGTCTCTAGGAATTGTGGGGACGCAATTTTGTAAGGAGGGGAGATCTGTAACAACCCGCATATTTAACGATTTTATATTTAAATGTTTGATTTAAATATAGCGTCGTTATTCGGATTTTGGGGTCCGAAATGTTACTTTCTACAAATGGCCGAATTGGAGCTCGAAACCATTTCCATTGAGTCCAAAATGGCGTTTGCGATCTTTTTGAGTATAATCTTTGATATGTTTGGAGTTTGTGAAATTTTGGCTACTTTTCCTATTGGGTTTGGGATTGGGTTCAGCCCACTAGCTCACTTAACCTCTAGCTCAACCCTTCTCTTCATTTCATCTTCATTTCATTTTATTTCTCAAACTAAAAACTGAAATGGGGGAAAGGAAAGAGAAATAGAAATTAGCAAGCCCTAGTTCTCCTTTGTATCTTGATTTCTTGCTCCAAATTCATAGAGAATCCATTGGTAAGTTCATCTCCATCTTCTCCATCTCTTCTCCTCTTCAATTTCAGTAATTTCCTAACCCTAACTTAGGAAATACTTGTTTTGATGCTAGATTGAAGCTTGTAGTTTGAAGTGGAGTGTAGTTGGTTGATCCCTTGCAATTGTGCTTCTTCATCTTCTTTGTTTTGTGTGCAAAGGTGAGTTTTGAACTCACATCTACTTCTCTTGATTTCATTGATGTTAGGTATGAATTCCTAACACCTTGTTCATATGCACTTGCAATTGGTTTGGGTTGAATTGGGGAACATTCCAATTTTTAGTGTTTTGGGTTCAAATCTTTGAAATCCTAACTTTGATGTTTTAATTATGTTTTGGTGATGCATCGAGGAACATATAGGGCCGGGTTGTCGATTGGCATAAGCCCTTAGAGCCAATGTTCGTCCGATTGCATTTTGGGAGAGTTTGCTCTTCATTTGAATAAGGCTGGAAAACAGCCCAGGCAAGATTCAGTCGACTGAAAACTCTGCACAGTCGACTGAACCTGAAACCCGAGTGTTTCCAGGCATGATTCAGTCGACTGAAAAACTCTGCACAGTCGACTGAACCTGGAAACAGAAAGTTTCCTGAACCTGGAAAATTTTCCAGGTATGGGGTCAGTCGACTGAAAACTCTGTTCAGTCGACTGAACCTGCTGTTTGAGTCCAATTTGCCTTTTTGGATTGAATTTCCAATTTAAATCGATTCATGATGATCCTACGTATGATTATCAATTGTTTTGACTTTGATGATTCCTTTTAATTTTAATCCACGGGGTTTTTATAAAATAATCTCTCGAATCGCATTTAAAAGTTCGTTTCTCTAATTTATAAATTCTATTTAAAACACACACTTTCGCACTTCGAACGAAGTGGAAGGGTGATTAAATGGTTGGGCAAAACACGGACCATGAATCTGTGCGTTTATCTTTCCGATTAATCCTCGACCTATTCGATTGATTGTTTTGACCTTCGGGTTTGGTTTATCGATGATATGAGGTAAACTTTGTACTGCTTTGAGTGTGAAAGGGACTGACGGATAGTAAACCGTTTAGTGCGAACGAGTGGTTATGGGACATACGTTAACACTTTTCGGATTCCTTTTCGAGAGTTGTGACACATTCCGCCAGTTAGTGGTGTCCAGTACTGGGTCTTCGACCTTCACCACTACGGTTTGTTGCCTCTGGGATAGTGTCTTCGGACTGTCTCCCTAGGTTTGTTGCCTTCGGGTATGTTGCCTTCGGGTGTGTGCCTTCGGGTTTGTTGCCCTATATAGTTTCGCTCTGATGTTGGTCTTATGTGCCGCATGGGTGATACTTGGGTTTGGAGTCTTCGGGCTCATGGATCCTTGTTTGTACAGTACTGAGCTCGAGCAAATTTTATGATGTTTCATTGATATGTATATTCCCTTGGTATCGCCCTTCGGTATTGGTCTTTTTGAGCTGCATGGAGTATAGCGTTTACCTTGTGGAACTTGTATACCTTATTGGTATTTGTTGTTTGCCTATTGGCTTGTTTTGGGATATTTGTATCCTTTGTTTCTATATGTTGCCGATGATATGAGGCTTGTTCTATATGATTCATCTCTTGTTGATGATTGTGTTATCTCCCCTAGAGATATTTATTATACTGTATGACCTTGCAGGTTTATTAGTGTTCAGTTTATCTAACTGATTTGTTATCTAGACTGACCCGTGTATTTTATACTCGGGTCAGACCGAGATGTTTCAGGTTAGGTGCTTTTGGGGACTTAGCCTATTTTGCTTCCGCACGGACTATTCGCTAGCTTCTTTTTGTTATAGCGTCTTTTGTAGTCCTTATCTGTTGTAACTCTGATTTATACTCTTTCATCTCGTCTGTATATTGTGGTCTCCTGTACCACTTGACAAGTATTATTTTGTATACTCTGTGGTGTATCTGTGTATGTGTATATTATGATCGACTGTTCTGTGATGTATATTACATTTGAGTTGTTATATTTTCTTCTGATAGATCCTATAGCCATTGTAGTTTTGCTTTAAATATTTATTGAATAGGTCGAATTTTAATGTGTTTCTACTTTTCGACATATTTAGTGAATAGTTAAGGTAAGATTGCACATGGTCGCTTCCATTATACTCTATTGTCCGTGTTAGCCGACAGTATTATCTATGTAATACTCTTTGTTAACGAGGCTCTCGGAGTGGGGCGTCACAATTTCCTTCTAGGTTAAAATTTTATTCAATTCCTTCTTTATGTTTGAAAGGTAATCTTCTCTTATAAGTTCGAGGCTCTAGTTTCTTCAATTATATTTAAGTTTAGAATATGGAAAAGTAAAATTTCCTTTCTAAGTCTAATATTCCCAAAAGCGTCGTTGCTTCAATTTTTTAAGGAAAATTCTTGAAAACTCTAAGCTTGCTTACAAATATCTTAGCAATATTTCCTAAAAATCTAGATTTATAAAAGCTCATGGAGAGATATTTGTTTGTACTTATATTAAAGTTATTTCCTAATATAAATTTATTAATAATTTGATTTAAATTAATCTACTCATTCATTTGAATTTATATTTTGATTTGTTATGATATTCATATTCATAATATAAACATCACAACAATATAAATACATAACATATATTAGGGGTTCATGGGGAAAATTAGACTGCTTTGTCCTATGGTCAATAAGAGTCTAAGTGATATACATATATATATATATATAACTCAAGTTAAAGTTCTAAAATATAAACCATATATTAAATAATTATTATACTTGTATAAATATAAAGTAGACTTTTTTTATTCGACCATTAAAATTTAATGGTATTTAAAATTATATATATATATATATGCGTATATGTATAAAGTGTGCATATATATAGTGTATATATATAATCCTAATAATAAATTATTTATTATAAGATTTAATTTATATAAATTTCACATTAAATATATATAAATATAAGTGTGTGTGTATATATATATCAATCCATGCGTGTGAGAGGAAAGTTCAATGGCACCCTTTTTTGGAGCACCCCTATCATATTTTGAATTACAAAATATGAAATTCTATGGATATGTTCATATCGTATTAAGATCAACTCTTCAAAAGTTTAGCACATTTTAATACACATAACATGATAAAGTTGATGTTTTAAACCAATAGATAAAGTAAATGTTTTAATGGTAACATTGACTTATTCTATGACTAGATTAGAAATTTCAAAACGATATCATATTTTATAGAGATGATATCCATAATAAAGATTAAACATCAACAAAATTTCATAGTTTTAAAAATCGTGTAACTCAAAATATATTAGGGGTGCCTTAACAGAGGGGTTCCATCAAACTCTGCCATACACACATACTCACATATATACATACAAACACTCACACAAATATATATATATATATATGTATGTATGTATGTATGTATGTATGTATGTATTATTAGTTTCTTGGCTAGTTTTAAAATAATTTAAAATTCCAATTTTAGATAATTTGACTTATTTAGAAGTATTAAACAAATTTCGTTTTCTAGCAAGTATAAATATTTTTTTTAATGTATTTCAGTCAAGACATATTTAGTTATTCAGATCTTTTAAATTTAAAACGATTTGACTTATAAAATTATATATATATATATATATATATATATAATAAATACATTTTTAATAAAGAGATCAGAAAACACTTCTTTTTAAATATTTTTTCGAAAATGGGTTCTTTTGTTGATAACTAACAAGTATGATACACGTATTAAGTCAATGAACAAACACTCGTATTCTACCCATGCAACCATAATCGCCTACATCCCTAAACTTCCTAATTCGGCCCAAAAACAAAATGCAAAAAAGGATATAAATCTAAAAATCTAAAAAAGCCCCCGCTCTAATTTGATTCCGAAATTCTTTTTAGGAGCTGCTTGTTCTCCAAAACGAGAATGCACAAAGCGGCCATCCACTCCTATATCTAGCATAGATTATATATAACTATATGTTGCAAAATTTTCAAAGACAGTTTTGGGGCTTTGGGTTTTGATTTGGAAGAGAAGAAGTAAAGAAAGAAGAAAGAAAATAGTCCCACATGCTAGAAAATCAAGAGCTATATTTGTATAAATATAGTTTTCTCATGTGGACGTTGGAGCCTTGGGGCTCCCACATGTTTGCCTTGTTGTGAGGAGAGAAGTCATTCAACACCGCATGCGCGCCGCCACCGTCCGTCCGTCCGACAGAACTGAACCAGACTGGGTACGGGTACGGGTTTCGGGTTCGGATCCGAAAATGTTTTCGGATCATATGTGAACAGTAGCGGGCCAGATTTAAGCCCATTAAGGACCAAAAACCGAAATTTATGAATTTGAATAAATGGCGGGAAATTTGTAACGTTTTTTTTAAATGTTGTAAAATATGAATAGACGCGATGTTTAAATATTAAATGGATATAGCCGTTCGTAACAGTTGTGAACCGTTGCAAACGGTTGTGACGCTTCGCAAATAGGAACCTCTCTACCACTATAAACAGTGACGCCTAGAAAATGTTAGGAACATTCTCAATCTTCTTCTTCATAGAGTGATTTTTACGACACCAAAAAGTGTTACAAAACACTATACGACCATTACTCTTTTTTTGTGACGCTACTAAGGTGTTGCAAACTTAGAAGACCTCGCAGAATTGCTCTCTTCTTCCTCTCTGTTCTATCCTATACAAATTGCATCATCAGAACTCGGTCAGATCAAAGGCGTACAAACTTTGAATCCGGTTACGTTGTTATAAGGCTTCATTGAATCCTGAAAGTCAATAGTTCGATAACCCGTTTGTACCTAGTGGGTTGAACTATTGTCTGAAAGAATCTATTCCATAGATCCTTGAAGTCGGAAGTACAGCATTATCTTCATCACAATTTCCATCAAATTTGTCTCAAATCGCAAAATCCCCAACAAAATTACAGACAATTTTCTTCAACTATGGAATGTTCGAGCGCTCTACAATTTATGAATCAGCATCTAACTCGATTGGAGCGTTTTGATGGCGACAATTTCACTCTTTGGCAAGAGACAATGAAATTTTTCCTTGTCACCGTCAAGTTGTTCTACATTTTGGAAGATGACTTGGAAGAAATCTCGGAGGAAACTGATAAAGATGATGCTGCTCTAAAGGCTAAACATGCAAAGAGCAAAGAGGACGATTTTCTATGCGGATGCCATATTCTGAATGCGCTATCTACCCCAGTATATAATGCTCATAGAACATTGGAAACAGTAAAGGCACTCTGGACTGCACTAGAGAATAAGTACCGCATATCCGAGGCAAGTAATAAAAAGTTTCTTATTTCTAATTCTATGGATTTCAAAATGGTCGCCAATAAATCCACAATTGGACAAGTAAGCGAAATCTTACTGTTGATGAATCAACTTAAAGATGCTGGAATTAATCTCCCAGAATCTTTTGTTGTTGGAGTTATAATTTCTATACTTTCGCATAGTTGGAATGATTATAAGAGAAAGATGAAGCATGTGAAAACGGATTATAATTTAGACGGTTTACAGCATCATCTTCGTATTGAAGAAGACTCGCAAACGCGATCTAGATGATAATCCGCAAACCGAGTCCCATTCTAAGGCAAATATTATAGAAATTACTGATAAGTTAAAGCCAAAGAATGAGACACAATTTAAGAAGAAAAATCATTCCAAAACCAACAAACAAAAAGAAAGATGCTTGTTAATTTTGTAATAAGCCCGGCCACTATGCCCAAGACTGTCGTCTGCGGAAGAAACAACAAAAAGTGAATGTGATCGACGACTCGCTTGTGGCTGTAGTGCAAGAGGCGAACTCCGTTAGCGGCAATGATAATGATTGGTGGTTCGATATTGGAGCAATTGCATAGATCATAATCTGTTCAAGAGTTACGAAGAAAATAAAAGGGAAGCCGACGAAGTTACTGGAGCAAATAAAGTTCCAAGCAAAGTTCTGGGGAAAGGCACAATAGAACTTTCTTTCATGTGATGACCCGCCTTTCTCAACCCAGAAAGACGGTTCATCATTAAGAAAGAAAGGGATAGAAATAGAAAAGAATAGAAAGAAAGAACAACAACATCAGAATCTCACAGCGGAATGGGACAAAATATAATACATCACGTAACTATTACATAGTTATACATACATCAGAGTCATACAATATCATATAATAGGACTGTCATATACATACATGTCCATACATACATCCAAAATACAGCATAGACTAACTACACAGCGGAACTACGTATATAGATACATACGTCTGGTCTTCTTCCCAAAATAGCTCCTCTAGAAAACCAACACTTCTAATACCTATCACTTGGCTACTCATAAAAATTTGAGTACCCAAGAGTTTATGAAAAACAAAATATAAACTCCGGGTCAGACATGGGTCTGGTATGAGTAAACAAGTTAAAATTGCTTAACTTTGAAAATCATTTAAAAATAAAGGTATCACGTAAGACTCCCCACAAATAAATACTGGTAAGTTTTTACCTTACGCTAACCAAAACATTTTATAGGAAATTCAGTGATATTATAATAGTGTCTAGGGTTTTCAAGTAAATAGAAAATAGTCGAAATTGTTACATTCATTAAATTCCAGCTACTAGCCACGAAAGTGGGTAATACAAATCAAAACCGTAGGGTCTCGTAGGGAAAATGCATTTCCAACAATGGCAGGGCTACTAGGGTACCGCCCGTCATAGTACGGGGTCTAGATCACCGTACCGTGGATCACTTCCCGACCCCCTACAACACAAGGCCGGAACCATTCCTTACTGAACAGTCCCGAACAAGATAACCCCGCAGTTGTGGCCAACAACTGCTCACACAGCCGAAATAAAAAGGGACATCTAGACAGGGGAATATCTTGTCCTGCTTGGGCATTACCCACCTAACGTTGCTGCATCTCCCCTGTTTTAGCCATTCCCAGTTGATGAGGCTTGAGGCTACGATTACCTTTATTGAACATATCTTAGAATGCTCATCGTCCGCCTGACGATGTGCTGAAAGCATTCAATCCATACAAGTTCGTTCCGGGTTCGAACGAAACCGAAGGCATTATCTCGTTACACTCATTTTGGAATCACCCTCAGAGTTAACGACGATAACCCTTGCATTTTGAAACTCCATCTCGATCACCATTTGATAAGTCACAACCTATCGTTTAATTTGAATCGATGTGGTTTTCGGAGAATCAAAATTGATTCTTCCGATCCCGGTCTCATCGGAATCCAAACGTCATTTTAAGGGCCAAGTTGTCTATTTAACTTAACAGTTCAATTTAATATCAGAATTAACATAACATATATAACAGATAAATCATACACAGTTATCACAGACATCCATAATATATCACAACATATCACAGAAGTATCAGCAAACAGATATCAAAGTCAATCAAACAGAATTATCAATGCATACCAAACAGTTTGGTTTTACTTAACTAAATTATTTGCCCAAGAATAAACTATTTTATTCTGTTTAATTAGTTACTGTTTAATTAACTTATTAATGATCAACTAATCAATTAGTTAATCATTAATTATGAATTTATTAATTATCTAATCTTTAATTACTTATTTAATTAATTAACTTCTATTCATTAACTGTTACTTAATTACTCAGTTAATTAATTTATTTTATTTTTAATTGTTAATTAATAACTGACTTATTAAAAAGTAATTACTTATTTAATCACCACAAATTACTTTAATAAATCAATTATTATCAATTTAATTAAAGTATAATTCCTAACTAATCATTTAAGTTAATTACCATTAATTAACCTCAAGTAATTAGCTGCCTTTTTTAAGATTAAATTGATTTAACATATGATTTATTTTAATCACCACAACCAATTTAAAGTTATCAATTAAATTTCAAATATAAATTAATTTACATTCTAATTACTTGTTTAATCACCTACCTTTACAGACTAACCTTTCATTAGATATTAACCTAACTAACTAATTGCTAACTTGACTTAGTTATAACACATACTAAAACTAACATTATTATTCACGTTTACCCAGTAAGATACCCGAGACCCCTCCATTTCAACTCGTGACGTACACGAGACTACCCCGTGCGTTTCCCCTCTCTCATTCTCTATCTTCTTCTCCCCAGTTTCAATTCTCCTTCTCACTTTTTTTTAGTTAAGCTATGAATTTAAAAACTGCAGATAACAACATATACGCGCTCACACCTAGGAAAACCCAAAGTCATGCTCGAAGCAATCACCGAAAATCACGAGCACGCGACGACTCACTGACCATCGACCATACGCGCTCACACCTAGGTGATCTTTTGTTTCTTATGCATATCACCTGGATAATAGCACATATATGTTTAGTACAGAAATTTGTTACAAGTATCCCCTTTACTTATGCTTTGAACATGTTCACATGACATTCAATAATGTAAATGGCCTTTGTTAAAATTTATGCTGTACAAATGAATTTTGCAGGTTATTCTTTTGACTTAATTGATTGTGATTTATTTGCACTTTAGATTTTCAAGCATTTGATCCATAATATTTCATATGTAAATTTTACATTCCTAGTTATAACTTATATTTATATTGTTTGTTATATTTTCTATTTTATAATTATGGTGTATACTTATGTTTTTGTTTTCACTTTATCATTTTAAAAACTAAAACTGTATTCATATGTATTTTATCAAATAACAAAAATATAAAGTCTTTGATTTGATTTTATTGAATAAGACAGATTTTGTTTTAACGGTTTTGAAGCATTCTATTTTAAAATTTTCAAATCAAAACTTTCTTTTACAAACATATAACTGTTAAATATCCAAGATCTCATCAATTTAAACATTGACAAGCTTATATTTAATTTAAATTAGATTAGATATTTAATATGCTGTCAAAAATTCTGGGTTGTTACATTCCTCCCCCCTTAAAAGAATTGCGTCCCCGAAATTTAAACAACAGTTAATTCAAAAGGCTTATATATTAACAATCCAAACATACATATCATTCATACAATAACAAACAAACAAACATCCTATTCTAACAAACAACACTAGTTATCTGAACATAAATTCGGATAAGCATTCTTAAAGCTATCGAGAGTTTCCCAGGTACAGTCTCTGGGATCCTCACTCCATTGCACCTTGACGAGTTTCACCACTTTGTTCCTGAGTTGCTTCTCGTCTCGATCCACAATCTGAACTGGATTTCTGACCACAGTTAAATTGGGTTCAACTTCCAAATCTTCTTGAACTACCGGTTCTACAACCAATGAGGGATCATGAACAAATTTCCTTAAATGCGATACATGAAACACATTGTGAATCCCAGACATCCGCTCTGGCAATTCAATCATGTAGGCTACAGTTCCAATTCTTTCCAATACTCGAAATGGTCCAATGTATCTCAGAGCAAGTTTTCCCGTCTTTCCGAATCTTATAGCACCTCTAATTGGGGAAACTTTAACAAAAACCAAGTCTCCGATCTCAAATTCCAATGGCCTTCGTCTTCTATCCGCATATTTCTTCTGACGATCTTGAGCAGCTTTCATCCTTTTCTTGATAAGCTCAACCTTCGTAGAAGCTTCACGAATAAGATCGGGTCCGAGCACAAGACGATCCTTCGATTCAATCCAACAAGCTGGGGATCTACACGGTCTTCCGTATAAAGCTTCATAAGGAGCCATCTTAATACTCGCTTGATAACTGTTATTATAAGAAAATTCCACTAGATGAAGATGGTCTTCCCAAGATCCTCCAAAATCTAAAACACAAGCCCGTAGCATATCCTCAAGAATACGATTAAGCCTCTCCGTCTGTCCGTCCGTTTGAGGATGATAGGCTGTACTTAATCTCAAATCTGTTCCCATTATTGATTGCAGAGCTTCCCAAAATTTTCTAGTGAAAATAGGATCACAGTCACTTACTATACTGACGGGAACACCATGCAATCGAACTATCTCCTTCAAGAAAATTTCTGCCAAAGAAACTGCAGTACGGGTTGCCTTTACTAGTATAAAATGGGGCACTCTTAGTTAAACGATCTACAATAACCCATATACCATCATTTCCTTTCCTGGTTCTAGGCAAACCATCAATAAAATCCATCGAGATCATTTCCCATTTCCAATTCGGGATTTCCAAAGGTTGCAATAACCCGGCAGATTTCTGTTGATCACCTTTAACTTATTGGCAGATGGCACAACTGTTCACAAATCTAGCAACATCCTCCTTCATGCCCTTCCACCAAAAGATTCTCCTCATGTCTTTATACATCTTCGAGATTCTCGGATGAATATTCAATTTGGAGCGATGACTCTCCGATAAAACTTCCTGCTTCAACTCCTTGTCATTCGAAACACAGATTCTCCCGTTGATCCTTAGTGTTCCTTGGCCATCGATTTCAAAACTAGGACACTGACCCTTCCTGACTCCTTTAATGATCCTCCTCAACTTCTTATCAGATTCTTGCTTGTTTGAGATCCTTTCAATAAGAGATGGAACCACTTCCAGAAGAGATAGAACTGCATTCCTATTGAGAGCATCAGCTACGACATTCGCTTTTCCCGGAGTGTACAGAATATCCAAATCATAGGATGCAAGAAATTCAACCCACCGCTGCTGTCTCAGATTAAGATCTTTTTGAGAGAATAGATATTTCAACGGTTTGTGATCCGTGAACAATTCGAATTTCTCTCCCAAAAGATAATGTCTTCAAATTTTCAAAGCAAAAACAATGGCAAGCAATTCAAGATCATGTGTAGCATAGTTCTTCTTGTGTGGCTTTAACTGCCGACTAGCATACGCAATAATCCTTCCGTTCTGCATCAGAACTGCTCCCAAACCAACAATACAAGCATCATTGTAAACCTCGAATTTGCTTTTCCCATCCAGAATAGCAAGTACTGGTGCACTAGTTAGCCTTACCTTCAATTCCTGAAAAGCTTCTTCGCACCGAGGCGTCCATTTGAATTTCGCTCCTTTCCTGGTCAACTTAGTTAGATGCGAAGAAATCTTGGAATAATCCCTGATAAATTTCCTGTAGTAGCCAGCCAATCCTAGAAAACTGCGAACTTCCGTCGGTGTCTCTGGCTGTTTCCATTCCAAAATAGTTTCAACTTTCGCTGTGTCTACAGAAATGCCTTCACCCGAAACAATGTGCCCTAAAAATTTAACTTCCGATTTCCAGAAATGGCACTTCGAAAACTTCACCTTCAGCACATGCTTCCTCAGAGTCTCCAATACAATCCTCAAATGTTCCCTATGCTCTTCTTCGGATTTGGAATAGACCAAGATATCATCAATGAATGCCAGCACAAACTTATTCAACACATCCCTAAAGACTCGATTCATGAGGTCAACGAAATAAGCAGGAGCGTTGATTAATCCGAACGGCATAACCAACCACTCATAGAAACAATTCGGTCCCCTAAATGCAGTCAAGGAAATACTGTCTTCAGCTACCCTCAACTGGTGGAAACCTAAAGCTAGATCCAATTGAGAAAAGATAGAAGCACCATGCAACTAGTCAAAAAGATCATCGATGCGAGGAAGAGGATATTTATTACGGATAGTCACTTTGTTCAATTCTCTATAATCCACACAGAACCTTAGTGATCCATCCGATTTGGTCACAAACACTGCTGCCGAACCCCAACAAGAAAAACTGGGTCTAATCAATCCCTTCTCTAAAAGATCTTGAGTCTGCTTAATCAACTCTTCTCTTTTCCTAGGAGCCATTCTCCTACTGGGCTGAATCACTGGCACAGCTCCTGGAATCAAATCAATACGAAACTCTATTTCTCGGTGTGGTGGCAGACACTTAACTTCTTCAAAAACATCAGCAAAATCTTGTACCACATTGATGTCTTCAACTCTCTCTTCAGAAGTCTCAATTCCATGCAGAAGACTGCTCAAGTGAATTCCAGAATTATCACATGACACTCTGGCAATTCTACCCAGATCAGTTTCTAACGAAACTGTTCTTTCATCACAATTCAAAACGGCTTTATACTTATCCAGCCAATCCATTCCCAAAATAAGATCAAATCCTTTAAAATTCAACACATACGGGTCACAAGAAAAACTATGGGATAGATAAGAGAGCTTCAAGTCCTTACAAATAGTGTCTAATTTGGTCACCCCTCCTATAGGATTTGATACCAAGATAGGACTGTCTACAGAACTAGGAGTAAGAAAGAATTTTTCAACAGAGCCCAAAGAAATAAAACTCAAGGAAGCTCCTGAATCAAACAAAACTTTAATATATATTCCATCTAAAAGTAAAGTACCTTCTAATACTCCTTTTCCCATCGAAGCAGAAGATGGCCCGGCTTCCAAAGCAAAAACTTTATTCTGAGGCGCCCTCTGCAGAAGTGGACAATTCTTGATCATGTGCCCTGGCTGATGACAATTAAAGCACAATGATTTCTGAACCATAGCTGATCCTGGGCCACTCTGATGTGGTTGCTGTTGTTGCTGCTGGGATCCCTTCCTAGGACATTTATTTGCCAGATGTCCTTCCTGTTGACAAATGTAGCACTTGCGAGGTCCGTTGTTATTCCCAGGTTTCTTCTTATTCGGCTTTCTCCATTTCGGATCGAACTCTCGCTTATTCGGATTAGTGAAATTCTCACTTGAAGCTGCTACTGGAGCCACCGGCTTCTTACTCATCAAACTTTCATACCTCAATGCCATATCAATCAAAATCAACAAAAGATCCCTTCAGAAGCAATGTCAATTTCCCATGGAATTCAGGCCTCAACCCTTGCACAAATTTCTCATTCTTTTTCAGAGGAGTATCGATGAGTCCTGGTCCATAACAAGAGAGCTCGTTGAATCTGGTTTCATACTCCGAAATAGACATACTACCCTGCTTCAAATACAGAAAATCCTGATACAATTGGGTCCTTCCTGCCGTTGGCATAAACTTTTCTTCAAACAACTCCTTGAATCTGTCCCATGAAATGTCATCCTCAAAAATATTTGCAATAGTTGAATCCCACCATGCTGCTGCACCACCTTGCAGCTGCCACGATGCCATATGCCTCTTATGCTCATCCGTCAATTTCATGCTCTTGAAAATACGTTCGCAAGAGCGTAGCCAGTCTTGAACTTCAATTATTGACTATGAACCTTTGAATGGTTGGCCTCCGAGATGTTTGAAATCCTTGCATAAGGCTGCAAAACTAACTTGAGATGGTACTGGATTGACAGCCTCACTAACATTTTGACTCCATCCATTATCTGTTGAAGTACTGGCCCTAACTCTACCTCTTCTTCCTGAACTCATGTTGGTCACCTGAACAGGTAACTCAACAAATTTAGATAGGTATATATAATTATATGAAAATACAAATACGCACTCTCAAGATAAATATAACACAAGAGCCTAGGTACTCGCTTGACCTAGCGCTCTGATACCAACTGTGACGACCCGCCTTTCTCAACCCAGAAAGACGGTTCATCATTAAGAAAGAAAGGGATAGAAATAGAAAAGAATAGAAAGAAAGAACAACAACATCAGAATCTCACAGCGGAATGGGACAAAATATAATACATCACATAACTATTACATAGTTATACATACATCAGAGTCATACAATATCATATAACAGGACTGTCATATACATACATGTCCATACATACATCCAAAGTACAGCATAGACTAACTACACAGCGGAACTACATATATAGATACATATGTCTGGTCTTCTTCCCAAAATAGCTCCTCCAGAAAACCAACACTTCCAATACCTATCACTTGGCTACTCATAAAAATTTGAGTACCCAAGAGTTTATGAAAAACAAAATATAAACTCCGGGTCAGACATGGGTCTGGTATGAGTAAACAGGTTAAAATTGCTTAACTTTGAAAATCATTTAAAAACAAAGGTATCACGTAAGACTCCCCACAAATAAATATGGGTAAGTTTTTACCTTACGCTAACCAAAACATTTTATAGGAAATTCAGTGATATTATAATAGTGTCTATGGTTTTCAAGTAAATAGAAAATAGCCGAAATTGTTACATTCATTAAATTCTAGCTACTAGCCACGAAAGTGGGTAATACAAATCAAAACCGTAGGGTCTCATAGGGAAAATGGATTTCCAACAATGGCAGGACTACTGGGGTACCGCCCATCACAGTACGGGGCCTAGATCACCGTACCGAGGATCACTCCCGACCCCCTACAACACAAGGCCGGAATCATTCCTTACTGAACAGTTCCGAACAAGATAACCCCGCAGTTGTGGCCAACAACTGCTCACACAGCCGAAATAAAAAGGGACATCTAGACAGGAGAATATCTTGTCCTGCTTGGGCATGACACACCTAACCTTGCTGCATCTCCCCTATTTTAGCCATTCCCGGTTGATGAGGCTTGAGGTACGATTACCTTTATTGAACATATCTTAGAATGCTCATCGTCCGCCTGACGATGTGCTGAAAGCATTCAATCCATACAAGTTCGTTCCGGGTTCGAACGAAACCGAAGGCATTATCTCGTTACACTCATTTTGGAATCATCCTCAGAGTTAACGACGATAACCCTTGCATTTTGAAACTCCATCTCGATCACCATTTGATAAGTCACGACCTATCGTTTAATTTGGATCGATGTGGTTTTCGGAGAATCAAAATTGATTCTTCCGATCCCGGTCTCATCGGAATCCAAACGCCATTTTAAGGGCCAAGTTGTCTATTTAACTTAACAGTTCAATTTAATATCAGAATTAACATAACATATATAACAGATAAATCATACACAGTTATCACAGATATCCATAATATATCACAACATATCACAGAAATATCATCAAACAGATATCAAAGTCAATCAAACAGAATTATCAATGCATACCAAACAGTTTGGTTTTACTTAACTAAATTATTTGCCCAAGAATAAACTATTTTATTCTGTTTAATTAATTACTGTTTAATTAACTTATTAATGATCAATTAATCAATTAGTTAATCATTAATTATTAATTTATTAATTATCTAATCTTTAATTACTTATTTAATTAATTAACTTTTATTCATTAACTGTTACTTAATTACTCAGTTAATTAATTTATTTTATTTTTAATTGTTAATTAATAACTCACTTATTAAAAAGTAATTACTTATTTAATTACCACAAATTACTTTAATAAATCAATTATTATCAATTTAATTAAAGTATAATTCCTAACTAATCATTTAATTTAATTACCATTAATTAACCTCAAGTAATTAGCTGTCGTTTTTAAGATTAAATTGATTTAACATATGATTTATTTTAATCACCACAACCAATTTAAAGTTATCCATTAAATTTCAAATATAAATTAATTTACATTCTAATTACTTGTTTAATCACCTACCTTTACAGACTAACCTTTAATTAGATATTAACCTAACTAACTAATTGCTAACTTGACTTAGTTATAACACATACTAAAACTAAAATCACGTTTATCTAGTAAGATACCCGAGACCCCTCCATTTCAACTCGTGACGTACACGAGACTACCCCGTGCGTTTCCCCTCTCTCATTCTCTATCTTCTTCTCCCCAGTTTCAATTCTCCTTCTCACTTTTTTCTAGTTAAGCTATGAATTTAAAAACTGCAGATAACAACACATATGCGCTCACACCTAGGAAAACCCAAAGTCATGCTCAAAGCAATCACCGAAAATCACGAGCACCCGACGACTCACTGACCATCGACCATCACCTCGCCACCGTGCACGTGCACGGTGGCTCGCCTCCCCTGCGGCGACTCGCGACAGTCCCCACAAACCACAAATCACCCCTAGAATCGAAAACAAAACTCAGATTCCAATCACAGTTGAAAATAAAAAAATGATCTGCGGCTTGAACATGCGACGACAACGCCCACTGTCAAATTCTTCGTGCGGCCACCACACATCACCGGAGGTGATGAAACTCCACCAGAACGTCACTCACATACCCCCTAACTCCACCTAAAATCGTGTTCCACTCGGTTTCATGATGATGCCAAAATCAAAATTTTACAGAGCATGAAAAATATTAGCACTAAAACCCTACTTTAATCAAAATCTCCAAATCTATGTATTCGAAATTTTTTTTGACATTTTTCTGGAATCACATAGATTACAAGCTTGCTTCCTATCAATTTACAGGAATTAAAATTAACTCGATCTTCCAGAATTTGCAAAAACCCATTCTAGTTTCATTATAAATCTGCTCTTAAAACCCTTGTTTAAAAATCCTAATTTTTATGTTAAAAATCATAATTAGGTGTATGGAATCTGAATATGTTATGGAATTTACAAATTTAAACATTTGAATTTTGAACCTTGATTTCTTTTTACCTGTAGTTTGAAATACAGTATTAATAACATGCTGTTTAAACTTTACATCATGTTTGCAGACTTTTGTTTAAGATAAACAAACTTGAATTAGCATAATACCAAAGTTCAAACAGTTATATGAATAAGTATTATAGATTTCTTGTCTTAACTTTGTTCAAATTTCAAAAAAATCATGAAGAACTGCTACCTGTACTATTCAAACAACAGGAAATACCCAAGGCCAATTATCCAAACAAATATCAAAGCACTTTCCATTCATAAACTAAAGATACAAGTTTAGATTTAAAATAGGTAAGTTTACTCACATAAAACTGTTGAACAGAAAGCAATGTTGAAGAAGACACTGCAAAAAGAAATACCCTGAAACTCTTCCTTGTTTCTTTTCTCTGTTTCCTTTTTCTTTGTTTGTTTTTCGGTTTTAAGTTAATATATGTTTGCAAAGCAAATAAATGTTTTTTTCCTCAGGTTTGCTTTTAGTTTAAGTTTGTATAAATGAACTGATGATATATAGGTGGATATATATAGATTGAAGATACTTAACAGGTTGTAACTGGACAGAGTGTATTTGTACTGTCATTTTCCTTTTAATTGGCTAAGTAATATACTGCAGAAGAAAATTATGATAAAAAATTTCGGCTGCAGTACTTGTTAAACAAAATGTTGTGCTAATTAATGCTTGTGCCTCATTTATGCTAAGTAGTAATTAATGTTTTCAGATTTTGTTTATTTTGTACAAGACACAATTTTTTTTTTCATTATTAATTTGAAGTGAAATCTTTTGTTTCTTATGCATATCACCTGGATAACAGCATATATATGTTTAGTACAGAAATTTGTTACAAGTATCCCCTTTACTTATGCTTTGAACATGTTCACATGACATTCAATATTGTAAATGGCCTTTGTTAAAATTTATGCTGTACAAATGGATTTTGCAGGTTATTCTTTTGACTTAATTGATTGTGATTTATTTGCACCTTTGATTTTCAAGCATTTGATCCATAATATTTCATATGTAAATTTTACATTCCTAGTTATAACTTATATTTATATTGTTAGTTATATTTTCTATTTTATAATTATGGTGTATACTTATGTTTGTGTTTTAACTTTATCATTTTAAAAACTAAAACTGTATTCATATGTATTTTATCAAATAACAAAAATATAAAGTCTTTGATTTGATTTTATTGAATAAGACAGATTTTGTTTTAATGGTTTTGAAGCGTTCTATTTTAAATTTTTCAAATCAAAACTTTCTTTTACAAACATATATAACTGTTAAATATCCAAGATCTCATCAATTTAAACATTGACAAGCTTATATTTAATTTAAATTAGATTAAATATTTAATATGCTGTCAAAAATTCCGGGTTGTTACATTTCACCTTTGGAAAAGTTCTTACACCAGTCAATGTATTTTATCTACCTCATATGTGTAAGAATTTGGTCTTTGGATACCTTCTTAACAAAGGAGGATTCAAGATGGTGTATAAGTCTGATAAGCTAGTGTTGTCTAAGAATGGTAAATTCATTGGACATGGATACTCTTGTAACGGCATGATTAAGTTAAATCTAATAAAGAAATTTTCTGTTTAAATTATTGATTCTATTAATTTATGGCATGGTAGATTAGGACATGTTAATTATAATTCCATTAGAAATATGAATAAATTAGGATTAGTTTCTGATTGCGATTTCGATACCATCTCTAAATGTGAAATATGTGTTCAAGCAAAAATACAACGAAAATCCTTTAAATCCGTAGAAAGGAAACTGGTTTGCCTGATTTGGTATATAGTGATATAGGTGACTTAAAAAGTCATATCACCTAAGGTGGTAACCAATACTATATAACATTCATTGATGATTATCCTAGATATGCATATGTATATCTAGTGAAAACTAAAGATGAGGCTTTTGATAAATTCAAATTTTACAAAGCAGAAGTCGAAGCACAATTAGGAGTTAAAATTAAAATATTACATTTAGATCGTGGTGGTGAATATTTCTCAAATGAATTCACCTTATTTTGTAAACAACAAGGTATAATTCACCAATGTACTGCCCAATATACACCACAACAAAATGGTGTTGTTGAAAGAAAGAATAGAACTTTAGTAGAAATGGTTAGTGCCATGCTCATAAGTTCTAATTTACCTTATAACCTATGGGGTGATGCTATGTTATCTGCATGTTATATTTAAATAGAGTACCACTTAAAAAGAATAATATTTCCCCTTATGAATTATGGTTTAATAGGAAACCTAACCTAACTAGACTTAAAGTTTGAGGTTGCTTAGCATATGTTAGAAAAGTAGACCTTAAATGACCAAAGTTAGGAAATAGAGCATTTAAATGTGTTTTCATAGGATATTCACTTAATAGTATAACCTATAGATTCCTAATTCTTGACACCCTAGAAGATATAGAATCTGTAGATGTAGAATTTTTGAAAATCAAACTATTGAGATCCCATTGAGATCATCTAGTCCAGAACCTAGTATTGCTAATGATATCAATGACGATGATTATGCTCTTGCTAAAAACAGGAAGGAAGTATCAATACCAGATAATAGTACTGAACAACGGAGAAGTAAAAGAGCGAGAATAAAGGACTATGGTCCTGACTTCATTACATATCTTGTAGAAGGCAGTAAGGACGAAGTATTTAATATGACGAAATATGTAATGAACGTCAATGATGATCCCAAAACTTATTCTGAGGCTATGAGTTTCAGAGATTCCAATTTCTGGAAAGAAGCTATCAATGATGAAATGAATTCCATACTGTTAAACCAAACTTGGGTTTTAACTGATTTACCTCCTAGTGCTAAACCTATAGGATGTAGATGGATATTCAAGAAAAAGTTGAATACAAATGGATCCATTGATAAGTTTAAAGCCAGATAGTTGCTAAGGGATATAAGCAAAGACATGGAGTAGATTACTTTGCTACATATGCTCCAATTGCTCGCATATCTTCTATACGATGTTTAATTGCGCTTGCATCAATTCATAAATTAGTCATACATCAAATGGATGTAAAGACTGCTTTTCTAAATGGAGATTTAAAAGAAGAGATATATATGGAACAACCTGAAGGTTTCAGAACCCCAGGCCAAGAAAAGAAAGTTTGCAAATTAGTGAAATCTCTTTATGGCCTGAAGCAAGCTCCCACGCAATGGCATGAGAAATTTGATAAAGTTGCACTTTCATATGGATTCTTTGTTAATTATGCTGATAAATGTATTTATAGAAAATTGAATTACAACGGTATTGTTATAATATATTTATACGTTGATGACATGCTAATATTTGGTTCTAATATATCCTGTGTGAATGAAACTAAAAAGTTTTTGTCTTCTAAATTCGATATGAAAGATCTAGGAGAGGCTGATGTAATTTTGGGAATTAAAATTGTTAGGAAAGAGGGGGAGTTATTATTAACTTAATCTCATTACATAGAGAAATTCCTATAAAAGTATGGTCATTACGATGACAAACCAGCACCAACTCCTTTAGATCCTACTATTAAATTAGAAAAGAACACTGGACGTACTATCTCTCAACTAGAGTATTCTAGTGTTATTAGGAGAGTTATGTATGCTATGCATTGCACTAGACCAGACATCGCACATGCTATAAGTGTATCGTGTCGATTTACGAGTAATCCAGGTTTCGAACATTGGAAAGCTATTTCCAGAGTTTTAGTTTATTTGAAAGGAACCGTTGAATATGGTTTATCTTATAAAGGATATCCTGTTGTGATAGAAGGATATAGTGATGCAACCTGGAACAATGTAGAATCAAAATCCAAGTCTACGACTGGATGGATCTTTACATTAGGAGGCACTGTGTGTCTTGGGCTTCCAAGAAGCAGACCTGTATTTCTGACTCAATAATATTGTCAGAATTGATTGCATTAGCAGATGCATGTAAGAAGCGGAATGGCTTAAGAATTTATCAATGGAAACCCCTTTATGGAAGAAGCCATCTCCAGCAGTCTTGATTAACTGTGACAATCAAGCAATGATATACAATGTGTCTAATAAGACATATAATGGAAAGTCTAAACATGTGAGTTTAAGACATCAAATGGTGAGACAGTTACTTAAAAGAGGAGTTATAACTGTTGACTACATAGAAACGAAGAAAAACTTGGCTGACTCACTTACAAAGAGTCTTCCAAAGGCAACGGTTTCTATAAAGTCACAAGAAATGAGACCAAGGTCTATGAATGAAAGTTGATCATACTTAGAAGAAACCCAACTTATGTCTTGAAAATGATAAACAAAGTTCAATGGGTACCAACAAGTTAAGAGAATGATTATGAAACACTAAATCGATATACCCATAATATTTAGCGTTGGATTCTACAAGAACAAAGGATGGATATATGTCCTTAATAAGTCTAGAAACCTTAAAAGGTGTATCGCAGAAACACCTTAAGAAACTTACCTATATGAGTATGGAAATCAGGCCGTTTCCTAGGAAAGTAAGACCGCTTTCTATGTAGACTCATGAACCAGGATTTAAAGCACATGACCATTAACGTGCTGAGCAATACAGAACACTTTATCTAAGGAAATCAACATGTGTGATTGTTCCGGTTTTATCACTGGGGATATTTGGTTCAAGATTCGTTCACCATAGAATCTCGATAATGCTTTGGATGGTTTACACTAAGTAAATGTTCAAATCCAAAAGATACCTTTTATTTATGTGTTGGCTTTCACGATGATGCAAAACTTGATCTTAGAACTACATAGGATTGATTCCACTTGGGTATGTAGGAAGTCACTCTAGTGATTCAGCCATCCTATTTATTTATTTTGAAAATTGGGGGAGATTGTTGTAAAATTTTCAAAGATAGTTTTGGGGCTTTGGGTTTTGATTTGGAAGAGAAGAAGTAAAAAAAGAAGAAAGAAAATAGTCCCACATGCTAGAAAATCAAGGACTATATTTGTATAAATATAGTTTTCTAATGTGGATGTTGGGGCCTTGGGGCTCCCACATGTTTGCCTTGTTGTGATGAGAGAAGTCATGCAACACCACACGCGCGTCGCCGCTGTACTTCCATCCGACTGAACCGAATCGGGCCGGGTATGAGTACGGGTTTCAGGTTCGGATCCGGTATATTTTTGGATCATATGTGAACAGTAACGAGCCAGATTTAAGCCCGTTAAGGACCCAAAACTGAAATTTATGAATTTGAATAAATGGTGGGAAATTTCTAACATGTTTCTGAACGTTGCAAAATATGAATAGACGCGACATTATTGAATGGATATAGCCGTTCGTAACAGTTATGAACCGTTGCAAATGGTTGTGACACTTCGCGAATAGGCATTTCTCTACCACTATAAATAGTGACGCCCAGAAAACGTTAGGAACATTCTCAATCTTCTTCTTCTTCACAGAGCGATTTTTGCAACACCAGAAAGTGTTACAAAACACTGCGCCACCATTACTCTGTTTTGTGACGCCACCAAGGTGTTGTAAAGTCAGAAGACATCGCAGCTCTCTTCTTTCTCTATATTCTATTCTATACAAATTGCATCATCGGAAACCATTACTAAAGTGTTCTCAGTCGGATCAAAGGCGTACAAACTTTGAATCCGATTATCCTGTACAAGGCTTCATTAAATCCTGAAAATCGATAGTTCGATAAACTGTTTGTACATGGTGGGTTGAACTATGAAAGAATCTATTCCATAGATCATTGAAGTTGGAAGTACCGCATTATCTTCATCGTAATTGTCATCAAATTTGTCTCGAACCGCAAAATCCCCAACACTATATAGCAAAGATGCTTGTTTTCTAAAACGAGAATGCAAATATTTTTAGCCAAATTTTTGTCCGTAATAAAGCGGCCTTCCACTCCAATGCATCCGTATCTGGCATAATGCATTCCATATAAACAGTTGAACTTTTATATACCTATGTAGCTGGCACAAAGCACTTTCCACGGTAGTATTAGCACTTTTAAATCAAATCATAGTTAACAATATCAGTAAATTAAATCCCGTCAGACCCATGTACTTGAGTCTGTGTGGGTTTAGGGGTGTGAAAGCATGAAAGCATGTAGTCGAACCCCTTGTAATGTAGTTCATTAACTTCGTGTGTTATTCCTATAGCTCCTTGTTCACCTCTTAGGTGGAGATGTAGTTGATTTAGAGATTTATTGTCCTCATTTTTGCATGTATGTGGGGTTTGCAGAGATCATACCCGAAAAGTCTATATCCTCGTTTGTAGTTGGAACTTCTTGTATATTTACCACTATATTCTCTCTGAACTGTTGGTATGAATCACTAAAATACTTATCTTTTGCACATAGGTCCTCTGAACTAAAGCTTTCACTTGCATCTTCTACAATCACTTGATCTTGTTCAGAGATATCAGGAGCCTTTTGAACCTCCGGAATACTTTTTGGAATTGATGCAGTGGAAGTTGAGGCGAAGTTTGCTTTCTGTAGGCAGTTGAAGGGTTGTGCACTAGAATATTATGTTGCATAGCCTTTCTTGTAATGTTACCTAGATTCTGTTGAGGAGCTCGTTTGTTAACCGCGGCTGTATGTTGATCTCCCACCTTCTCCACTCTATTTGGTTTGTTTTTGTCAAATGAAGCCTGATTATCATTCCATGTTGTGTTTTCATGTGCCATGTTATTTTATTATGCCTCTTGTTGCATGTGTGCATGTGTATCACTAGAAACATGCTATGTAGTATTTGAATTTACTTCTTTCCTTTCTGCATGTTGAGATGTTGATTTATGTTGCCAAGATTTACGTGCAGAAGCAGAACAATTTCTAGCACTATGTCTAAATACCTTGCAATTATCACATGGTCTAGGTTTATATTCGTATGAGACTTGAATGGTAAATTCCTCTCCATCATAATTCAAACCACTTACTGAATGAGGATAAGAGAAGTTAACATCAATTTTCAAAAGAATTCTAGCATGGTCTAGGCGAGGTTCCTTTGCTGTAATTGGGCCTATTCGAATGGGCTTGCCAAGGGTAGATACTCTTCGACTTATGCCATCCCTATTCCATAACTCTAAGTTTAAATCAAGCAATTTAAACCACATAGGAAGTAATCCGTAGTGAATTATAAGTATAAGGACCAAATTCAATAATACGAATACCATCAGCCTCCTTTTCAAATCTAATAACAATAAAACCACTTAGTTTGTAATAAACATCAGAAGAACCTGATGGATTCCAAGTTTTTTGTATATATTCCATGAATTACTTATACAGTGGTCGATTGCCAAGAACATAGATCACCAGTGAGTTTTACATTTCTTAGAAGCGATTTGATTATTGCTTTTGGGGATGAGAAATTATGTGTTTCCATTTTCCTAAATCAGTGGGACAAACTGCAGATCTATGTCCGTCGGTTCATTCTCTGGAGAAGTTGTTCCTCTAACTCCCTCCCCCATGAGTTCATCCAAGTGTTGGATGATTGTTTGGTAGTACTGGGGGGACAAACTGCAGATCTATTTCGTTCAAATCACCCTCTGAGAAATCGTTCCCCTAACCGCCTCGTGCTTATTATTATTTTTTCCTTTTTCTTCTTTCTTTTCCAACACTTCACGCTCGTTATTTTTCGTCAAAATTAATTTTTTTATACTAAAAGCAGTTAAGAATTTCAGAAAGCATTTAATACAAAAAGTTCTTCATTTCACCTTAGAAAATTACGGTATTTAGATTTTTCAGAAGACATTTATTATTTATAAAATTTTAAAATACCACATTTTTCTCGAAATCAATTTTTTTTTAATTTTTTTTTAAATATATGGATATATATATATATATATATATATATATGTATGTATGTATGTATGTATGTATGTTTATATATATGTATGTATGTATATTTATATATATGTAAAAAAAATTGAACTAAAATAAAGAGGTTGATTTTTTATATTATTAAACCGTGAACAATAATTTGAATATTTTTTATTTAATATAATTATATATGTGTGTGTGTAAATTCTTTTGGATCTAGAAATATATTTTTTATGCCTAAACAAAATTTAATGTATGTAGTTATAATAATTATGTAAAGAATATATATATTTATATAAGTTAAAATAATAAATAATGTATATTTGCGAAAATAACTATTAATGATATTTGTTTTTTATAAGATTGCGGCTAAATATTTATACTTAACAAAACATGACAAATGTGGGCATATGCATATGCGTATGAATTAAAAACTAGATTAGAAAATACTATCTATCTCCAAAATAAGCTTTTTTAAAGTCAGAACGTTGTTTATTTAGGATGTTACCTTAGGGCACCACTTTATCCCCCTTCTCTTCGTGTTGCAAAGATGAAAAGTAGGCTTCTCCAAGGCTAAGGTGCTTCTCCAAGGCTAAGGTGTCTTAGATAGGTTTGATTCTCAATGATAATAAAATTGTGTCATGAATTATGTTAGAGGCTACTCTATTCATAGATGAAGGCCTGCACCTTTTTCTCCATCATATCCTCTAGCTATTAGGACTTGGTAAAGCCCTAAATATCCCCTAATTTAAGTCATGCCTTTGTATTGACCAAGCATAATGAAACAATCTTTTGACTACTTTTGAATCATTAATTAATTAATTAATTAATGGCTCCTAAATCGATCAAACATCCTTGTTCGATTTTAAGCTTGAAATAAATAGTAAAAATTAGCCACAAATATTAATACAACATTTGTCTTAATTTGTAACATTTATAAATTAATTTTATCCATGGTCAAATTCAGAAATAACTGCCATCGTGGTTTACTAAATCTCTGGTGTATACACGATCCACCACCAATATTTAAAAATTTGAGTGTCAAAGCCTGTATGAACTTTGTTGAAGCATTGTTTAAGGTTATGCAACGCTTACAGATCATTTAGACAAAATTGTATTTCTAATCTAACATAAGCTCACTTAGGTAACAGCATTCTGTATGAGTATTCTTTTCATCGTCACTATAAAACTTAGATATCTAGAGTTTGGTGTGCCGTCAGAAACTCTATTGGTATTCGTATTAATTGCATAGGTCACTTTAAAGCCCTCGGTTCAATCCAATAATATTTATCAATTAACCGCTAGAGATTTTAACTTTAATTTAGCTTACCAATTATGGTGATACCGACCTTCTATAAAAAAGGAGATGAACCTCATTTGAGTAGTGTATCAATGTGCACCCAAATATGGTTATAACATAATCTTTATGCCATGTGGTTGACCATGATCAAAGTACATCCTGCATATCTAAGTTTGAAAGTACCCTCAAGTCAGAAGATTGTTGTACGTCATTACCGTAGGATATTCTATTTTGACTTAGTTACTATAACTTATAGTAGAGTCTCATTAAGCCATTCTGTTATTCTTTCCAAACAACCAAAAGTACACAACCACTTGGTACCCCTAACGGTCATAAGTAAATCGCGTCTATCGTATGGAAAGCGTTATGTATACTAGTCTTAACAGATGTATCAATATCCTTTTCTCGATACATCTTGGCTAGAAACATTGAAGAGTAAGTGTTTAATATATATATATATATGTGTGTGTGTGTGTGTGTGTGTGTGTGTGTGTGTATGTATGTATGTATGTATCTATGTATGTATGTATCTATGTATGTATGTATGTATGTATGTATATGTAGCGATTCAATACTCATGGATACAAACACATTCGTAACTGCAAACTGATAAAATATTTATCCTAAGCAATTTCGACTTATATACATTTAATGTATTTAATTCATTATTTACATATATAAGAAAACCAGGTGCTTACATCATTTCGAAGGGGGTTCTCTTATTAGGGTTAATATATGTAATAAATTACATAATTACCCAAAGGATACACTCTTAACTCTATCAAATATGCCAAAACTCATAGTCATATTATGTGATATGACTAATGACTTACTTCATCAATTTAAACATTTGAACTTGACGGGGTCATTTTCTATCAAATTTACTTTATAAGTCTATATTTTCAACTACATTTATATTCTTCTTGAAAAATCATTTGCTTCCGATGGATAACATCCATTTGGGTGCGTATTCCAAAACTAAATCTTATTAGTGTACTTGAAATTCATTTCAGATTTAAAACATAATGCCATGTGGTAGCGTCTATATTCTCCATGGCTTATCAGCATTTGGATATTATCATTACGAATAATTTATTTTCTCGAATGTCTATAAGACACTTATGGTTTCTCTTCAACACGCAATGTTTCATATTAGAAATTCTAATAAGATATATCCTTCTAAGCTTGGTTAAATTTATAGCATCTACATAATCAGTAAGAAGATGACATGTCTTGAAACAACATTTTGTTTCTCAATGCACTGGAATAGGTATTCATTAGATTTTATGAAATGCCCATAGATTAACATAGAAAAGACCAAGCTTTTAGATAAAAATCAAATTCGACATATGCGCTTACACTTAAGCTTACATCCCTCAAAGTAAAATTTAATTCAACTTCATTCATTGTCAATCGTACTATGCCTAATGGAGTTTGATTACTCTTTATCAATATGTCATTATGTAGCATAAGGAGGAGTGACTTTGAAAGTGAATCGTATTATCTTTTAGGTGCTTTTGGAAATTATACCCAAGTTACTCACCTATTTGAAACAAATTAGAGTATTTTAATTATTTTTCCTACCTTATTTCTACTTTTGTTTATATGTACAAACTTATCGTAAATATTTAACTTATGTATCTACATATACTCATATCTTAAATAATTCATCTATGAGTTAACAATTTAAATAGATCTCCTTCGATATCATTAGACCTTGGACAATATACATCATTATGTACTACCCAAACTAGCTATTTAACTTTGCTGCTAATCCTTTTAGATATAATTCACAAGTATCATACAGTTCACAATCATATGATTAAAGATATGGCTTAATACATGATTCGAAAGTAATTTTTTATAGTTTAGATAATTATGTATTTTCTATCTCCAAAGCATCATTATTTTTATGAAAACAAATATCATCAATGAAATACCACAACAAAATTATTTTCTAATGAATTTTTATACTAAAACAAAGTTGCATCTATTTTCGATCAAAAATGAAAACGTTTATTATTTCAAAAATAAAGTTTGATAAAAATGTAAGCTTCCACATTCAGTGATGTGTCCTTAGTAAGTGTTATACATTGTACTCCCATTATTTTCGCAGCAATAATAGTAACAGAAGCACCATGAAGTTCCACTAAACCTCTTACTATGGTCGTTTTATTTCTCCACTGTAACTAATTTACACTCAAAGTTTCAAATCAAGTATCTAGAATTCCAAGAAAACGGATTTGATTGAGGACAATTCTCTATAAAAAAAACATATTTAAAACATATTTCTTATTCCAAATTAAGCTTCTTCAAATGTTTGAAATGATTCTTTCATTTTTGATGTCTCTTCATGAGGAAGAGGTGACCGTTCACCATCTCTTGATCCCAACCGTGCATACGTTACATCCACTCTTACACTTTTTCTTTCTCTCTAAGTGGTCTAACCTTTCAAAATAGAATTCCATTCTTGCAAGATTGCATTGGATTTCTATACAAAAAAGGCGTTTACTTAACTTTAACATTTTAAGGAGGTTGAACAAGTTAAGGTGTTGAAAATAAGCAAACGGATCAAACTGACATTTTAGTGATCCAAGAGTTGGTTCTTCCTATATTTCTTGGCCTAATGTTGTTCCCAACACAACAAGATAATCACTGTATTCAATCATACTGATACATGTTTCACGATATGATATACTTTTTACTCGAAAGAAAAAATATCATTGAAATTTTGTATCTTACAGAACAATACTGTTCACCATACAACTTTTGTATATGAACAAATATGATTTGAAATAACCGCGTCCCTATATTTTCTTTATAAATCATACTAATGATACAAAATACATATCAGTGGACAAGTTTACACTTACGTGACTATGACTCAAAAGTTTTAAATGGGTATAATAATTTTCTCTTGCATATGCCTATATGCAACAACGTGTCAAAAGATTAATTATTGGTAAGTAAATCTTTACACGTATTAGTCAATCTTTAATTCAATTCACTTAGTCTGTTTTAAGTGATAAATAGTTCTACCACTTACAAATATGCAAATTTAATAAAGTAGATTTTTATAATATTACACAAGTTCTAATACTTATTAGAATGAATTATTATAATTTTATAAGGCTCCCACTATAATTTTCGTCTCTTAAAGTACATAAAAGAGACATTGGAATTTTATGAATTCACATAATGAGTGTTACGATCCAATTATGCTATTACGACAGCCTTAAGAGTGCTTAACAAATTATAGTCCCTTAACATGTATAACTCCTAACCATACATACTTTCCTCTTAATCTGCTTAAGGATGCGAAACAAATCATAAAGTACATTAGATACTCACAACCCAACATTTTATGTTTGCTTAGGTACGAATTATAACCTTTGAGGGTGCTCACAAATTAAAAAATATCGTAACCAATCCAGTGATAGTATTCACTATACGTAGTTTATGGCTTGAGCTTTTCAATAATCATAAGTACGCACGGTACTCTATTTATATCATAAGCGATGGAAAGCAACATTATTTTAAATTCAATATATTAAAATTATAATAATGATTTTTGTTGACCATAAGGAATGATAAGTATCCATAATACTTAATATGTCATTTTGTATGTATATTCAAGTATATACATATGTATTCATTCCTTTTATCTATATTGGCTTTTATTAATTATGATTTTACTATCAAAATCATATTTCAAAAACCCTATTTTATATATACATTTATGGAAGATTAATTTATCGTAATGTACTTAGTTTATATTATATCTTATATAAATGTGTGTGTATATATATATATATTAATTAGTTAAACTCGTTTGATTAATAGTGTAACTCTTACTTGCATTCTTGAATTATAACTTCTATAATTTAAATTTGATACTTAAAATGATTTTAAATTTTATATTCGAAACTTTTATTTCGTACATATTAGCATATGAATCATAATATTTATAACTCACATGAATTTAAATATTGTTCAAAAAATTTGAAATTTAATTCTAGTCTTTTATAATTTGAATTTAAGTTTAAAACAATTTTAATTTTATTTTCATAACCCTTATAAATTTATATTTCATTCAAATATGATATTTGAATTAGCCTAAGGTGCAAACAATTTTGTCATTACGCCTAGGGTATACCCTATAAGCATGCCACCTCGACAAGGTAGGTAAGGACCAGGAGTATGGAGGTTTTCAACTTATAATAATGCTCCTTAATATGAATAACCTTCTTAGTTAAATACCCTTTCTTGTACACCGTCTGAATGGACTTCTTATAAAAGGATTGCCCTACATATTGGCCAATTGTTTATATTAGTATAATGCAAGCTTTAATACCTCCATTGGAACAAGTGCAGTGCATTGAAAGAGTGGAATGGAAAATTTCCTTAAAAATCCCTTATTTAATGGATAAAGAGCTAACATGCGTGCTATTATAACTAATGGGTTTTTCATTAAATCATATTTAATGATATTGAATGTATTTGGGTATTTTTCAATATATTATAATAAGAATAAAATTTGACAAATTATCATAAAATCATTTTTAATTTATTAATTTATATAATGAATTTAGTCTAATTTCATAGTAGTATCATGAAAACTATACGTTAAGTAACCAGTGACTCGGATATAATATTTGTCACCCTAGAGTCTATAATAGCATATGGTAATATAGGAGTGTGTGAGTAAACTTGCATATGTGATACATATAAATGTTTATACATTTATATTAATATGTATGAAAAAATGTATTATACAAATTATATGCATGTACACACACTTATACGGTAATAAGTATTTCATTGTTTAATTTCAAGATGGTATAAATTATATATTAATTATTATATGCATTTAAAATACATAATCATATATTTAACCATATATAAATATTTATAATTAGATATTGTATGATAAATTAGTTCATAATTATGTACTTTCTAAAATATATCATGTTTATAATTTTAGTGATAACTAATTTGGTTTTCCAATTTTATTTAAAATTAAAACCCTTTTAATATTTAAAAGTACACAAAATCATATAATATATACTAAAATATATTATTTAATTTATATTTCGTTTTGATATATATATATATATATATGTATATATATTAGTGATAAAAATTATTGATTTATTATTATTAATTATGCACACAAATTATATAATCAATAAATTTAAACATAGATATATTAAAATATTTTAGTTATGTAGTAAAATATTTAAATGGAAAATAATTTTATTTTATTAGGAAATGAATACAAGTTTTTGATTAATAATTGTTCAAGCAATTTTATTAATAATAAATATTTATTTTATGTATCTGTAATAATGTAATAAAATATTTAATTGAAAAAATTCAAATATCAAAACAATTTTTTATATAAATATTTATTAAAAGGAAAATATTTATATATGTGTTAATATAATTAATCAATATATGCTAAGTTTTGTCAATATAAATTAACAATCTGTTGTTTTGAGCAATTCAAGTCCGACATGTGTGGACGATTATCGATTTGAATGGTTCGAAATGGCAGGTCGTTATAGCAGTGGAGGTGCAAAAAGTTATAACGAGGATAAAGCGAAGCGAAGGTGCAAAAAACTTGATTAGATATGAAATCAAGTACTTAATGTTAATTTATTCTCACTCTCACATCATTTTGTCAAAAAAATAAATATTAATTGATCTTATATAACGAAACCGAAGAATATCATGGTTTATGCAATCTAGATCTGGTGATTATAATAGATTTCTAACTTATATTAAGCATTTTTCCTTAAAATTAGATCTGTACCCAAAATTTGTTGATTTGGTTTGAAAGAGAAATAGTCAAATTTACTTTTTGTATTAATGTTGCTAAAGCAACTACTATAAAGACTTGATTTATCAGGTGTAGCGGAAAATAGTAGGGCTTTAAGTAGATCTACTGTTCACTAGCACTACATTGGAAAAACATAGCAGAGGACCGCTATGCACTATAGCAGGGATTTCGCGAGGCTTTAGCGGGGCTTTAGCTGCATAGGTATGCATGTATTACTAAAATGCATATTTGTGAGGGTTTTATTTTAATGAGAATTTTTGCAACATTTGATACCATCTAAACTATATAATTTGCTATAAACTATGAATGAACACTATTTATATACGTGTATTAATGTTTTCTTTTGGTTATGATTGAAAGATTTAGTGTATGTTATATGAGTAATTATGTAATTTATTATATATATCTAACTCTGTAGTCAATCTTATTCGTAGTAACAATATTTGTTTCCTTTATGTACTTTGTTGTATTGTGATGTAATTAATTAAGTAATTATAAAATATATAACAAGAAAATCCTTAAAATATTTTGTGACTATTGTTACAAATAGTTGCAATCATGAATAATTAATCACAAAATAAAATTACATTCCATTTTAAATATCTTGGGTCAATATATTAATACAAAAGGATATCTACTCATCTGTAGTGGCCAAAGCGCATAACGCTCTCCAAATGTTGGACAGCGTATTACTTATGGTTGCTGGTGGCATCAAGGGATTATGTACATGTAGTTGTTGAATAACTCATTCGAGAGTTTCTTGTTGGTCGTTAAACAGATCAAATCGAAAATCTCAGCGTGATGAAGTTACATGGTTCCTTGACTTGAGAATACTTTGGAACTTCGGTGTGAATACAACATTTTGATTATAATTATACCATGGCATGGAAAACATCGAATAACTATAGTGGGGTATGAGTTGAATTATTAGAGGTGAAGCACTATTTCATAGAGGATTCGTCGTCCCTGTTGTACGTGGTTAGTATCACGGTAAAATGTAGTCAACTCAAAGTCAAATTCTCTATCCAGAGTGGTGCGGTAGATAAGAAATGTTATTATTGAACTAATGACTTTGTTTATGGACTAAACAAGCTGAATGTGAATAATATTAAAGTTTTGACGGACTCTATACATCCTAATGTGATATAGTGTTGGCAAAGAGAATGTATGTAAATTATTGTCACTATTGCTGCTTAATATGATATACAATATGAACTTACCAAAAAGATCTGTAAGCGATAAATTTAACCAAACCATCACACCCCTAAATAATGTGACATATGAACGTTAATATTTGCGTTGTTCAATATTAATTGCCGATTGAATTCACACCTTCGAATCTCACAACTGTATTGGCGATTTCTCCGAAAACCCGCATGATTTAATTAGTTTATAAAATATCATAAATTAATTAAATTAATTAGTATTTATTAAATGTTAATTATTTGATGGTTTTAATGTTTTTAGTAATTATTAGATGTATATATAAAAGTTATATGTACGTATCGATATACGATATCAGTATACATTTAAACAAGCTTTAAATAGAGACAATTATTTAAATAGGCTTTTAGAAAATTTTCCCTATATAAAGCATGATATGGCCGGCTATGCTAAGGCAGGAAAGGGTTTCTTGACTAAAAATCAAATCCGTGATGCCTTATACGCTGAATGGGTATCCAATCCTGTCCTAGTCAAGAAACCTAATAGAAAATGGAGGACATGCATCGACTATTCAGACATGAATAAGGCATGCTCAAAAGACTACTACCCTCTACCAAAGATCAACAACTAGTGGACTCCACAATGAACCCCTATTGTTCATGGATTCTTATTCTAATTATAACCAGATCCCAATGCACATCATAGAGCAAGGACACTCTAGCTTCATAACCGACATGGGATTGTATTATTACCTTGTTAAGTTGTTCAGTTTGAAAAATGCGGGAGCAACATACATGAGATCAGTAAATTCAACGTTCAAACATCTGATCGGGCATACAATGGAGGTCTGTATGGACGATATGATGGTACAGTCATAGCAATCGACGAACCACTTGGAAGACATGTCAAAGGTGTTCGTTGTGGTCCAAAAGTATGGGATGAAACTCATCTGCCGGAATGCTCATTCGTAGTCGCATCAGGATTTTCTTTGGGTTTCACAGCAAACTCAAGGGGCATAAAAGCAAATCTAGAGCAGATTAGGGCCTTAAGCAATGTCGAAGCCACAAAGACGATAAAAACGATGCAAAACCTGAATGGGAAAATAGTCGCACTAAGTCGATTTATCTCAAAGGCTAAAGATAAGTGTATATTGTTCTTGGATGCCCACAAAAAGCCAAAAAGAAGTTTTACATGGATGCAGGAGTGTAAGGACATTTTCGGTCCTTACCGATCATCTATGAAGACCACCCATCTTATCAAAGCCTTTGGAAGGAGAGAATTTGTTTATTTAGCAATATAAGTTCATGCTTTAAATGTTGCCCTAGTACGTGATGAAGCCAAGATCCAAAGGCTGATGTATTACATCAGCAAGTGGTTAATTGGAGCAGAAAGATACTATCCGAGGTTGGAAAAACTAGCCTACTACTTATTTATTACATCATGGAAACTCCGCTCATATTTTCAAGCCTATCCAATCAAAGTACTGACCGACCAACCTTTGAGGCAAGTACTTTACAGACCCGAGGCTTTGGGAATGTTGTTGAAGTGGAAACATCAAATCGATTCAGTACGCTATATCATATCATTCCAGAGAGTGATTTGAGGATATGCATTGGCCGATTTCATTTTTGAATTTACCACTTAGGATGAGGAGAAAGAAAATAGCACTGGGTGAAGTGCCCAATGGAAGTTATAATCATATGGGGCATCCAACAAATATTGCTCGAGGGCAAGTGCGGTTTAGTAACCCCTATAGAAAGATCAATCTATTATGCCCTGAAACTTGAGTTCCCCACTACAAACAATAAAGTTGAATATAAAGCACAATCATGGGGTTCAGGACAGCGAATGAATTAGGAGTCAAAACTCTACACGTATATAGCGACTCTCAACTGGTGGTCTAGTTGGTGAAGAAGAATTACAGGCTAAAAGAGAAAGGCTAGCCCCTTACCTTAAGAAGGTTTCGAAACTACTCAATGATATTAAATATTACATGATAACACATATCCCCGGAGATGAGAACACAAATGTCAATTCACTAGCCAAGCTGGCTAGTTTCGAAGATGCACAACTCACGGGTTTAGTTCCAGTGGAGGTATTGTTAACTTCAAGCATCGACTAAATGGACGTCAATTAGACTTAGACGTTGAAGTTGAAAAGGAGTCATGAATGACTCCAAACAAGGAGCACTCACTGAGAGAAACTCTTCCAGATGAAAGAAATGAATGGAGAAAAATCCTCTGTAAAGCTCTACGATTTATTGTTTAGGAAGCAATCTTGTACAAGAGAGGGTTCTCATCTCCTTGCTATGGTATGCCGCCAGCGAAAAAGGTAAAAGGATCCTCATAGATGTACATGAAGGAGCATGTGGCAACCACACCAATGTCAAACATTGGCGAGAAAAATTCTTCGCTGTGGATAATTTTGACCAATCATAAATCGATATGCGGCTATTTACACCAAAAGGTGTGATAGATGCCAAAGGTTGGTCCCAGAGCCCTACTAATAGAAATCACACAAATGGTCAGTCCATGTCTATTTATAGTATGGAGATTGACATTATCGATGTGCCATTGATGTACAAAGGCAGAGCAAAGTGCGTCGTTATTGTAGCTGACTATTTCACAAAATGGCCACATTCACCACAAACAAGGTGATCATTTTCATAGTCTAAAACATCATCTATTGATTTGAGATTTCGAAAATAATCATTTCCGACAATGGAACTTAATTCGACTGTGCTGAATTCAAGAAATTCTATAGCAAATATCAAATGGAGAAAAGATTTGCAGCGATAGCACACTCACAGTTGAATGGATAGGTGGAGGTGGTAAACAAAATCATCAAGTCTAACCTAAAGAAATGATCGACGAAAGCCAATGGCAGGTTGGTCGATGAATTACCTTTATCACTTTAGGCTTACCGAACGACCCATAAGTTTGTCACTAGTCATACCCCATTAGCTTTGGCCTATAAATCAAAGGCTACGATTCTAATTGAATTAGAAGTGCCTTCTTATTGAAAGATTCATTATAATCCCAAAAGGAACAAGAAGCACCTGCTCGAGTCTCTTAATATGGTCGATGAGAAATGCGATGAAGCTGATTTAAGAGCTACTACTCACCAGAAACCAGTAGCTTAACTGACTTGACATTATAATGCAAAGGTTTAGAGCTGGACCTTCAAGATTGGCAATCTCGTTCTTAAATGAATCTTCCTAGTCCAATGAATATAGGTCCGAGTTGGGAAGGTCCTAGTGCTATTGAACATAACCTAGGAGATGTAACATTCAAGCTTGCAACTGTTTACGGAATTTCACTTCCAAGAGTGTGGAATAGCAAACATCTATGACTCTATTTTGTTTAGTTGTATCTTTGTAAGTATTTAACTAAGCTCCGATGTAACCAGGTAGAGTCTGCCATTCTTGTGAATGTAAAATGAATTGGCTTTGGGAAACCATGAATTTGTGTTCTTATTAGCACAACTATGCATTGTGAATAACAACATAATTGAATACTCTATGTTTTAAAATGCAAGTATATATGTGCCAAAGGTATGTACCGATTTGATTCTTACAAGCCATGATTAGGTTTAAGGAATGTAACCGTTCTAGGTATCCAAAGATGAATATCGACGAACTCCTTTAACCTATGATTCGGTGTCAGAGTATAAACACATGATGGTTAGATAAGATAATATGCCCCAAAGCCTTAACCCAGAAATGGGCAAGGCATCAAACCATTTCCCAGAGACTGGTCAGTTTAACATGCGATGCCTAGAGAGAGGTGTCTAACTTGATTAGCCCTAAAGATAGGACATATGCTATCAATGCCTAGAGTTATGCGAGATCAGATGTAAATGTTTGGAGATAGTCATTCAAGCCATCACTTGAGATGGATAATCACGGTCAATGCCCAAAGATAGATGACATCGAACATGGATGTCTAGAGGTAGACATCAAATACATCACTCCACAATAACAAGGAGTAGTATGGAAATCATACATTATCACCAGTCAAATGCTACTTGATTGGCGATAAACCGAGAAAATGGTTAATCTGGCTAAGGGAGAAAAAAATCTTCCACCCGCATATATTTACAATGGGTGATTAATGTACAATGATTTAAGTGCATTGATAATTAGCATAAAAGGCTAAATAAAACGAAGTACATAAACAAATAAATGCAAGGTTTGAAAGAAAATTGCTTTATTCTTTATCAACAAAATCTTTTAACAAATGCAAGGGATGCACCCACATATCACCAGTTTACGTACACAAATGTAAAGCTAAGCAAAACGCAATAGAGAAACAAAAGGAAAACTATAAGTAAACATTCTTCCTCTTCTTACCTTTCTTCCCTTCTTTGGAAGAGTGTGTAGTATGCCTCTTTTATGGTTTCCTTTTTACCTCCCTTTGAAAAGTAACCTTTGGAGTTGGTAACCCGATCATAGTCACTCCCCGAAGATTCAGAAGCTTTACTTTGAGCACCACATGAGGCTGGGACAGAAGTGGGAATGGCAACCAACATCGTAGGCAACAAAAATGAGAGGGGTGGAGGAACATCTTCAAATTTTTCCTTCTTAATGTCCTTGACCAATATAGTCAGCAATTTTTGTATCTCTGCATTGATGGTCCTAAAAAATTCTCAGTGGCCCCAACAATGAAAATATCTCCGTCTCCCTAGATTCCATGAGTATCGCCCATGACTTCCTTTTTTAAGATATCAAACACTTTACCATCAAGACCTGGAGTGGTACCCACTAAGGAGACTGGAGTCATGACGAGAGTAGACATGATGATTGATTCAATCAATGTAGCTTGTATACCCAAAGATAAGCCTCCTTCCGGCAAAGGAACAATAGAAGGTTGAACTGAAACTTGGAATTTGAAAAAGTAGAGATTAGAGACATCAATCAATGTCATATGAGCCATCTCGAATACAAGTAAGGTTAGCGATATACCTCCAAGAAAAACAGACGCCATATGAGCTGGTGTACCGGCAGAGCCTCCCTCCAAGATAGGGGATAGGATATGTAACTTTGAAAATGATTTGGTACCCACGAAGCTCGGCTTCTCGAGGTTATACTGGATATCTAACGAGGATGCCAGAGCAATTGAGATGTAAGAGGTCATCCTTGAGTTGGAATAGCGGTGGAGCTAGAAGGAGGAATTACAGTCTCAATGGCTAGCATTGAGGGCCCAATTGTCGTTTTTAGGGAATAAAACCAGAACTCTCGCTAAATTTCTTTAAGCCAAGTTCGTATTAAGCCCCGATAAATACATCAGCTTGAGGAATGACATCAGAATGTATGAGGAGCCTGCCAGTCTCAAGCGCCTTTATGTATTCCTACTCCAGAAGGTCAAGCTTTAACTCCTCCTCGTCAATTTCAGTTTTCGCTGGAATGCTCTCGTTCCTGGTTTAATATTTCCTCCCAAGCCATGGCTAAAGCCTGGGGACACCCTTCTTCCAACCACCTCAAGTTGTCGAGTTTAATGACGTTTGCATTAAATTGCACAAGAGTACAATTTTGGATTTGACTTAGTCCTTAGTGGCTTGAACTCACTCATCAACCATTCTTGCCTGGGTCTCTGCATCATCTCTCATCTGAAGAGCATCCAATAGCTCATTGCAATAATATTGAGCCTGAGTAAGGGCATTATCTTTCACCTTCTTTTCAGCCTCCTATAACTCCTTCAATCTTATTATTTCTGAGGCATGCTACTCCATAGTTTTCTAGAGCTTTTCATTTTCGAATGAAATGGCATGACTCCCATGGTGAACAACCTTAACTTACCTCTGCTAGCTTTGACGATCTTTCTTAAAAAGACATAGTCTTTTTCTCCAACTTCTTCTCAACTTCAGCTAGCAAGCCTTCAGTCCTTCAACTTCTTTATCAAGGGTCTTGATGACACATTTATTATCTTTTTCAAGATGCTTCATCCCTTTAAGTTCTATATTTCTCTTGTAGGACACTTCGGAAATTGCCTCAGCTATCCTCTTCCACTTGTGGTATTGATCATACACATTGCCCACACTAGCCATGACATCAGCACTAACCTTTTGAGGAATATTCTTTAAGTAAGGAACAAATACGATACCATTGAAAAAGGGTTTTAGAAAGGAATTCCTTATAGTAGCTAAATGTGGGTTTGTAACAACTTCGGTCTCTATAGTAGTAGTAGGAATATAAAGCTGCTTTTTTACATGCCTTTGTTTAGGACTGTCATGAGGCACCAACCCAGATGACTCCTCGGACTATCATGGTGCATGGGAAGATACTATTAGTTGCATCATATGTGGGGATGATACTAGAGCAATTGGGACCTCAATAGATGGAACAGGGACAGGCCGCGTTGAAAACCTGTCCATACTATATGGCAGCAGAGAACGAGATCTATGACGAGAATGGGAAATTCTATCAAATTCCTTATGATGCTCATTACAATGCCTGTAATCTTTGTCTTGCCTATGGCATATACTTGAATCTAACTCGTGGAATGATTCACAAGGATGATCAGAGGAGTCGAGGTTCTTATACTTACTTCCTTGGCTCTTGAGGTCATCATACAAATGCCTATGTTCAATGGAATTTGAAAATAAAATGCAAATGACTCAATACTGGTAAGATAGAGAAATAGTGTAGGCATTATAAAAGTGCGGAGTTTTGTAAATGTTGATGTGTCTTAATGCCTCCTATGGACTGTAGACCTGAAGTTTGCTTAAAGAGGTTAATTCTCTTGCTCCAGTTGCAGGTGCATCAGTTGGCAGACGAATAGGTGAATCAACACCGTCAATTATAATGTTGCCCAGACCAAAAGAACCAAATTCATCTAGTACACTCTCGAATGATGGATAAATACCCCTAAATGGAATAATGGGTGTTTCCATTATTGCAGAAGCTGGTGGAGACTGTGAACATGCCCGGGATGATTTTTTTTTGTTTTTTTGGCCATCAAGAAATAAGCTGCATATGAGCATCGCCATTGTCATCAGTAGAATACTCACGGCTAATTTACATCCTCATTGCCGCCTCCATCATTATCTATATCTCCGTCGATGTCTCTAGCCTCCTATCCCATCCTCGATAAAAGGATCGTACATAGGGGGCCACCTCCTGACCTTGGTCGACATTAATTTTAGCCTCGGGCTCTTATGCAGGCTGAACGTCCTCTTGAACCTCAAGCATGTGGCCTAAACTATGGCCTTCATCCAAAAGATTGTAGGCTTACATTTTCTCGTTAGTAAGATGAGTCTTGTATCCCTTTCCTCAAGTGAAACCTTTTGAGGAGATGTGAGGGTGTTTGCTGAGGCTACGTTACCAGGTCTTGTTGAATCATCTGCAAATCAAGGAGTAATGAAATTAACAATAAAAACCATAGAATTTTCATTAATAGAAAGAGTAAGCAAAAGACATATGTCTAGATAACCATTTCTACATAAAGTTAAGTAAACAACACATAAAGAAGAACTCATCTTTAAAATAATTCAAATTATTCCAAAGCCTAACTATTATATGAGAACCTCTGGATGGTTCTTAGAAGGTAAGGTAAGGGGTCCCTTTCGATGATTAAAGCCATATAAATAATGAATCTATTTGATAGAAGGCATCTTGTTAAATGGTGAACAAATATCATGTACATGCTGTTCAGGAAGGCATAACTATTTGGATGTAATTAGGTTGGTGCAAACTTCATAAATTAAATACTGTACGAATGAAGTGATTGAAAGGAGGAACACACCCAACCTATCTGTTGTAGGTTGTAATCCTCTCAGGCAAAAGATGTGCCCATTAATAGCATGCGGGACCAGTATATCTTCAACTAGAATTCCATGTCTCTCACATATCCATTTGAGAGATGCTTTGTCCACTTTCAAAGTCGGAGAATCTTGGGGACCCATTAAGATAAAAGCATCGCTGATATCAATATCAAGGAAACCCCTATAGAAGGTTCTTTGGCTAACACAAAAGTACTATCTTTAAAGGCTGCTCCATTCGATGACTGGTTGGTTGAAACTGAGAAGGTAGGGGAGTGGACTTCGTGATAGGCACCGTTAATGAACTGGATTATGTATTAGACTTAACATACTTTGATGTCGATATACTTGCTGCCATCGCAGAGAGACACGAAGAATGTCTACGATCCACACTATTAAAAAAACTTCATATATAAAGGACGTCAGGCAGGATTAAAGTCTAATTTTCATGCTAGAAAGTGAGCTCAATATAGGCGATGCATAAGACTCAATAGATGTCAACGTGTGTTGACCAGTCAGATCCTATACATCGACTGAAGGCGATGATGTATGATTCAATTTATGTAATATGTGTGTTCGATGTATGGAGCACTACTAACACAAACATTCTATGTAGAGAGCTCGCTCACGCTTATAAGTGAGTGATGACGTGCAACAGAGCCATTTTTTGGATTTTACCCGCTATTGTGTGATTTACGATGATAGAACAATTATCTATAGCAACATAGGATTTCTCTTTTGTAGGACACTAATATGAAGTGTTCGATTCAACAAGATCAATGGACAAACAGTTTGTGTTCAACATAACCGTTATCGAAATCATCCTAATGAATCTCAAATCACCAACCATTTCTCGATCAAAATCACTCTAGAGCTCCACCTCCCTTCCTTATTTGATTTAAAAATGTTTGGATGGATATATTTTAAAAAAATTGGAGACTCTCGAGAAACTTAGGATGGACACGATGACTTGAAGTCAACTCGGGTTGGAACCCTTGAAGCTCAACTCGAGTCATTCCCTAGGCTTTTTTCCTTTTTACTTCAGGTCAATTCGAAGTTTTTCAACGCGCCTTTCTTTGCTATTGTTTTAACCAAAAGTCAAATTTTTTCCAAGTGTTGGATCGTATCCCAATCCAAACAAGGAAGAGACAAAGTTCAAACAATGGTTGAGCATGGTTGACGGTCAGATTGTTGGCAATTCATACCAAGTTAAGCCACTGCCATCCTAAGTTAGTTCGATGAAGATGAATTGCAATCCTAGAGCAAAATTGACGTTCAAATCAGGGCAAATCCAAGTCCTGTGTGCTTTACCTAAAAGCGACAAACTAAGCAGTGGCTGAGATGATGTCGATCATGATTCTTGGTCAGGAATGGTGATGGCAAGTCAAGATTGAAGTCAAAAATCCAATCACCTAATTCGGTTATGGTAGAGAACAAGGGCCAGGATTCACTTAGAAGAAATATATGCAAGTGGAAAAATAGAAGTGTCATCTTGCATATAAAAGACCCGACCCAAGAAAATAGGTAGGGAAATTGCCTAAGTATTTGGTACCGATACAAGGCTCTTGGATTGGTGCCGAACCCAAAAAAAGAAGGAAAGAGGTGATGTGGATACATGTGTGAATGGTAATGATAGTGAGGAATATAATACAAAGTCATAAAGTACCGAAGAACAAAATCCTTCTTGAACGATTCAATAAGAATGTTTGGGACCTTCAAGAATCTAAATGGAAAACTCAAACAACGTATTTCAACTCTTATACTATTCAAGAGATGTGAACCCAAAACTATTTAAAGTGACGTGACAATCTAAGAAAAGTCATATGGCTTTATGATTCAGAAAATGAAAGGAATCTGTTTAGAATAGAATTTGAGTTCAATAACTTACCTTGATCCAAAGCATATCTTGTTAACATAATGTATAGTTTGGGAAGCAAATGTTATTCAGCTTTATGACCAAGCCGTATCCAAACGAATTAGAATGGTCAAGTAATCAGATACCAAAGCACAGATTCAGGACAATGACTCAAAAATTAAAATCTTAATTGAAGTTCAAAGATATAGTCATAAGCATGCCGAGAACCTTGAAAATAATATACATGCCAAGGTGCTTTAGATTTCTAAAGTCAAAATACCAACAACCAAGACAAAGTCTTGGATCGGTAGCAATCCAAACCCCTCGATTCGGTACCGATCTAAAAAAGTTGCTCGAAATTGCTACTTACCTCATGCTGTTTGAAGCTAAGGCAAATATTAATCGAAACGTGCAATATGGCATGTGTTGCCATTGATTTGCTTGTCAAATCTTAATGGAAAAAGTCCAAACTTCATTGCAACTTAACTAAATGCCTTTGCTTCATCATAGAACCAAGGATCTCATTCAAACTCATCATCATTTTGAGATAGTTAACATCTAAAGGGAGATGCGAACCATTAATCAAACTCAAATGATCAAATAAAGTTAAACGAACCATTATTATGGATCACCACCGACCCGTATGACTCAATTCGATAACAATCCTTCAATTTTGCTGATTTTGCCATGATATCATAAGGAAAACTTCTTCAAGACGTGGAGAATGTGGTGGAGACAAATTCATTGATCCTCATCTATAAATAGGGGATGCGATGCACTATTCCTAGATTTTTTTTCTACATTGAAATTTCTATAATTTCTTGGATCATCATCGATCCATGGACCACTGATCCATAAGCTCACACTTATAAAAACTTAGCAAAATTATCAATAAAGCTTAAGTGGACGTAGGCCAGTGATTAGCCAAGCTACTTTAAATTGTTGTATGATGTTCTTTCTCATTTTCATTTAATTTCTTTATTTTATTCTCTTCCATACATCTTTAGGGTGTTTGTACCAACTTTTGGCATAAACAGTAAGTATAGTTATTGTAAACCTAAATACAAAGCTATCACATGTCTCAATTAGGAGCTATCATAAGTCTTAGTTATAGGCTATTGTAAATCATAACTATTGTTAATCATTGTTATCGTAAATTATATCTATCGTGAAACACAGCTATCGTAAATCATATCTACCACAAATCATTGCTATAGTAAAGAATCTCTTTCATATATCATTGCTACGATAAATCATAGCCAATCGCTATCGTAAATCAAAGAAAATAGCTATCATAAATCAAGGCCAATAGCTACCGTAAATCAATGAAAATAGCTACCGTTATCGTAAATCACTGCTATCATAAATCAAGGAAATAGCTATCAAAAATCAAGAAAATAGCCATTGTAAATCAAAGCCAGTAACTATCATAAAATAATGAAAATAGCTATCATAAATCAAAATTCAATGTCATCACACCTTCAACTTTCAAAAGCAGTCGGATGTCTATAATATGCTATCCTATTTATACTGGCTTTTTTGTATATATTCTTAAAACCGATTTATTTCCTTTAAAACCAAATACTTTTCACTAAATTGTACTATATGTCAAATTCCTATTACTTGATCTAAATATTTAAGAAACCGTTTAAGAAAATCAGAGATAATTTCGCTTTCTTTGAAATAATAATTATTACCATGGTTATTTTATTAGTTACCATTTGTATTAAAATTTTCCTACACCCGTAATCCATATTGATTCAAAAATGCATGGAAAGATTCCCTAAAAGGTCCCAAAAATGGGATTCCTATCCTCTAACACATAATTTTTTTAGGGCAAAGTAATTATTTTTCTTGTTTTAATAATTAAAACCCGAATTAAGCATTTCCTTAACCTAGAAAATTTATATAAAATCTAAATAATTTTTCAAAAATTATGAAAATAAAAACTCATCTCCAAATTAATTTTTAAACAATATATCAAAATTTCAATGCATATGTAGAAGCTTTACTTCAATTTTTACTCTGAAGCAAGTCAAAATCATTACCATTTGATTCCCGTAATAACGTGAAACCATTCTATTATTCTTAAAACATGTTCATAAACATTTCAAGAATAAAAATGCATGTAATCCGAACCCAAATGTGTTCGGAAGATAATAGGGAAAGTATTACTAATCTAAACTTGAATAACTTGATTACATCTTCTTCTTTTCTTTAAGACCGAAGCCCTTTCTCCTTTTGATTTGATTTTGATCTTTCTTCCTTAAATAATGGTAGATGACCTAGGTATTTTAGAACTTTCGTTTTTGATGAAATGAGAATGTGGATAAAGAGAATGGTATGGTTCGGGGTAAGGCTTATTAATTTAGGCTTAGGATAAAATCCCTTTGTAGCTTAATCTTATTAATTCCTTAGTCCCTTCCTCGTAACATCCCCATTCTATTACTTTAATTAAATTTACTTAATTATTCTCTAATAAATGCTTTTCATTAATTAACATTATTATGGCACTTCAAAATATGAGGTGTTACATTCTCCTCTCCTTATAAGAATTCCATCATCGAAAGTTGGATAAGGTAGGATAATGACCACAATTATCAATACAATTGTACATACAAGTACAACAGTTACACTAGTTCCCCATTAATGTAAATCATTAGTCAACAATCATAATGTATTAATGTGACACCAATACATAAACATATTACAACATAAAAACATATTAGTGTCACTACTGGTTCATATAATAGGCAACAAAGCATACATGCTTAAACATACGTGTCTAAAACAACTCGAGATATATGGTCCTAATCTTATCATCTACCTCTCATGTACAATCTCTACATCATCACTCCAATGGACATGAACAAATCTAATATTCTTGTTCCTTAAATCTTTCGTTATACGACCTACTATCCATTTTTGTCATCCAACTATGTCTAATATAGTTCTATAATTAAATCTAAGATCTCCCTCGGTTCCGCTATCGTACTTTCATGCCCACGTTTCCTCAAGTATGATATATGAAAAACATTATGACACCTACTAGACTATTCGATGACTCTACTCGATATGCGAGTTTACCAACTCTCAATTGTTGAAAACAGACCTACATACCTAAGAGCCAATTTATCTGCCTTGTTAAAGTGCACAGCACCTCACACCGGTGAAACCTTTATGAACACCTGATTGCCTATTGTGGATGCTAGTTCCTTTCTTCTCTTGTCAGCATAACTTTTTTTCCTTAACTGCACAACTTTTATTCTAGGCGAATTAATTATCTATTCCTAGTACCTTCTCTTACCAAGTTAGATCCAAACATAAGTATACCTCTCATGTCTTACCAACAAATAGGTGACTACACGGTCTACCATATAGCACCATGATGGTGCTATTCCGATACTCGACTAGTAATAATTATTGTAGGCAACTCTAGCAGATGAAATGGTCTTTCCAAGATCCTCCAAAGTCTAAAACACATGCTCTCAGCAAATCCTTTATTACTTGGTTTACCCTTTCCATTTTTTCGACTGTTTGTGAGTAGTATGTTGTACGTAAATTCAAAATGTAACCCAAAGAACTATACAAACTTTTTCCAGAACTCGTAGATAAACAATGGGTCCCTATCACTAATCATGTTTCATGGAATCCCATGGAGTCTAACAACATTCTTTAGGTAAAGCTTTGTTACACTAGCTGTCATTCTTATCAACTTCACTGTGATAAAATGGGTTCTCTTAGTCAACCTATCGACTATTACCCGTATATTATCATTTCTCGTTCTCGACCTTGGCAAACCATATACAAAATCTATAGTTACTGGATCCTACTTCCAGGTCTGTACTTCCAAGATTTGCAGTAAACCACTTGGCTTCTGATGTTGAGCTTCCACTTACCGACATGTGATACTATTCTTTAGACATTTACCAACATCCCACTTCATCCTTTCCCAAAAGAAGGCACACTTCATGTTGTTGTATATTTTTATTCCTTTTGGATGAACCGTAAACTTAAACCAATGACTTTCTTCCAAGACTTCCTTCCGATGATCTCCCACATTTGGGACACACAATCTCCCTTTCTTTCTTAGCCATACTTTCGAGTCAATTTCATACCCTCATAGATTCTTAATATCTACACCCATATCCAATCGCCTAATTCTCTTTGCTAATAATAGGTCCTCCTTTTCCTTATAGCAATTCAATCTATAAGTGTTAGGCATAACTCCATACTTATCAATGCTCATGGATCTTGGCTTGCTCCTAAATTTAGCCTAAAATGTATTCCACGTAAAGCTAACACCTCTAAAGCCTTTCTTTGCTCAATCAGGGCTAACACTCTATTCTGCTGCTTCCTACTCAATGCATCAACAACCCTATTCCTATTTTCAGCATATACTTGGTATCAAACTCGTGTGCCACCAAAGACTCTAACCACCTTTGTTGCATCATATTCAACTCCTTTTGAGAGAATATATATGCATGTATGTATATATGTATGTATGTATGTATGTATGTATGTATGATTTATGGCTCGTATATAACTCCAACCGTTCATTTAAAAAGTAATGTCTCTAAGCTTTAGTGCGAAGACTACAGTCATCAACTCCAAAATATGAGTCAGGTACCAAACTTCATGCTGTCTTAATTTCCTGGAGGCATAATCTATCACTTTCCCTTCTACACCAATATTGGTCCTAATCTAGTTTCACAAGCATCATAATAAACTATCGAATCCTGATTCTCCATCGGTACAATCAAAATAGGGGCAAATGGACAATAACCTCTTCAACCCCTAAATTGACCCTTCGCACTTATTTATCCACATGAACTTCTCATTCTTCCTGATCAACTTTGTCGAGGGTGCTATTATATGCAAGGAATCCTTAATGAACCTACATTTAGAAGCAACCAATCATAAGAAAGCTATCACCTTTGTGACCATCTTTGGTCTCTTCTAGTCATTAAAAGTTTCTGTCTTTGATAGATCCACTACCAATTTGTTCTCTAAAATGACAGGACCTAGAAATTTAACTTTTCATTTCCAAAAACAACACTTGGCAAACTTCATCTTCAAATTGCATTATATTAAGGTCTCCAAGACCAATCAAAAATGGACTTCATTGTTGCTCTCATTCCTAGAATAAATCAAAATGTCATCAATGAAGATCAACACAAACATATCCAACTGATCGCAAATGATTTGGTTCATAAGACCTATGAAGAACGAGAGGTATTAGTCAGTCCAAAGGGAATAACTAACCACCCATACGAATCATACTTTGTTCTAAATGCGATCAGTGGAAAACTATCTTCGACTGCCCTCAGTTGACGAAATCTTATTATTAAGTCTAGTGGAAGAATAATCTGGCTCCGTTCAACTGATCAAATAAATCGTCTATTCTAGGAAATGTATAATTATTCTTCACAGTCAACTCATTCCACTTTCTATAGTCAATGCACATCCAAAGTGATCCATCTGACTTATTCACATACTATGGACGTCCCCCATGATGAACAACTTGGCCTGAAGAAATTTTTGTGTTTAAGTTTCACTAATTGCTTCTTCAATTCTTCCATCTCCTTAGGCGACATTCTATTAGGTGGTCTACTAATATGATGTTCCCCCGGTATTAAATCTATACAAAATTCTATCGCTTATCTTGACGATTATCGTGCTGCTAGTTTGAAAACATCTATAATTCCCAAACCCCTAGCACATTATTAACCACATCTTCTCGAATTTCCAATGCATAATACATTACTTCAAAGGTTTCCTTTAACATGTCTAATGCTACCAAAATCCTTTCAGCATTTATAGGACATCTCAGAGCGATAACCTTATCGACATAATAAATTCTATCATCAGTACATACTAGCTAGTCTATACTCAAGATTACCCCATTGCCTATGAAGTCAAACAAAAATGGGTTGTGAGTAATTGAATGTCAACGTAGAAAAAAATTATAAATTAATGCACCTTAACCTGAGAGTGCCATACCCTTGATCAGATAACTATCCGCAAGGATGTAACTAAATAAATGCTACCTAGACCCAAGTCATCAACCAAATATTTTGAAATGAAAGAGCATGTAGCACTAGTATCAAACATAACTCTAACTAAAATACCAAAAATCAAAATTATATATCTGGCACACCACACCCTTTCCTTTCTCCTCAGTAGACGGTCTGGCCGTCAATCCCTCCAAAGCATAAACCTTTACTAGTTTTAATTCGAGACAATCCTTCTTTTTATGATTGAGCTTGTTATAATTATAACACTTGACCTTATCCACTCCAGCCGGTTTCAGACACTTCGATGCATAGTTCCCTTTCTATCGATAATTATAACAAGTGACTTCACCTATATCTTTCCCGATCCTCCTCTTTGGGTCTTTCCTTTCTGCTATTGACCCTTTTACCCTTCTGATTTGGGATGAACCTCCTCTTCTTATCTATCCGAGCTTTCTATCTACACTCCTCCTCTCAATGTACATAAGTTCATATAGCCTTGCTATATTTACTACTTTATTAAATGGAAGTGCCAAATGGGCCATTTTATTATCACTTCGCCTTAGCCTCAGCTCTATGATGAAATTCTCCACATTCTTCCTTAGTGGACAAATTAGATTAGCCTTGTATTTGGATAGAGCATTTAACTTCCGCACACACTCAGGCATCAACATGCTCCCATATTGCAACTCAACGAATTCTCAAAACATCATTGACAACTTTAAATCAAGAACGGATTATTCTTTTAACAACTCCTTAAATCTTTCTTGAGTAACCCCTTGCTTAGGAATTTTTTCCCTTATGGTCTCCCACCTTATACTATTAAGCTGCCTAAATACTAATTTCACCTTCTGGGTGTCGGTAAACTCCAAGTCTCCATTGATACATTCACGCATCCAAAACTAATCACTTGCTTCTAAGGCGGGTTGTGACCCATCAAACATCTCTCTGCCTAAACTCTAAATATTCTGGTCCATCTTAGCAAAGTTCTCTTTAGAAACCTACATCGGGCCCATTGGGACATGTAAGGCTTATAGTGGCACTTTTCGATACATTAGGTTTGCCATAAACTACTAAAAGTGAATTTACGTTTACCTTTTCCTATAGTTGGAGCTGGGATCTAAACACTGGCCTCTACTTGAACATTCGGTGTCGTTTACCCACCCTGACCATTTGTCTATGTAATCGTAGTTGCTCTACTTATATTCACTCTAGCACCTCCTAACATCACTTGTCCACTTTAGGTTTCCATTCTTGCTTACTTCACAAGCAAATGTTTGATAAAAATGAAAATAAAGGGAGTGGGAACAATTGCAGAGGGATGATTATCGATTTATACGTCCATCAAAATACAAGTATGTTATATGTAGTGTATACCCTCCCCAAGATGTACATTTTCTACCTTATAGTTTCTACTTAAATTTTATATTTAGCTCTGTTTTACTTAAATGACCCTAACCTATGATCTAATACCAAGTTGTAATATCCTCCATTTGGAGGTCCAAATATGAATGTCGATGATCCTACAGTCATCATCGGGATTAATTTCAAATGACAAAATGGGATCGATTTTTTCCAACAAAATTAATTAAACAAAACAACTAAATAACTTTCATTACTTAAAATTGCCTTTACATATTTTATAATAATAAACAAGCCCATGCATGGGTTAAATATAATAAACATAAATAATAATGTCGAGCCCAATATATAATGGTGTCGATATGAACACTTTACCAAATATTAAGTTAGATTTTATGACAATGGAATTTTAAAAGAAATTTTTATTATCTACTAAGCCTCATGCTTCATCTTTGGAGTTTTTGTTCATCCTTTAGCAAACATGTCTGACGATAAACTTAGCTAACTCGAATGAGCACTTGTGATTCTATAGGAAATAATAAAAATATAGATCAGGCATAAAGCAAGGTATGAGTAAAAGTTTACCATAATACAAAATAAAGTGGGACCATGTCGCCTAACAGAATTGGTTTTCCCCTCACCATTCTAACAACATCAAAATCATTGTATCAACAAATTGATCATCATACATGGATAATGAATACAAGTCATTCTTTCATGCGTAAGTGCATTATACACTTACTACTCCATCATGACTAGATTTTATAATCATTTTCATACTATTGTTTCTCATGCATTATCTTGTTATTTCAATTTCATGTCAAATTTTGACATTTTAGGTTTCCATTTGGGCCTAATATGTTAGGAACTGAGTTGATGATGTTTTGATGACAACAACCTTATATAGTTATTATACTTTACTTTATAAAATATATACTAACATTTCCATATATATATATATGTATGTATGTATGTATGTATGTATGTATGTATGTATGTATGTATGTATGTATGTATATAGGAAGTATATGCAGGTATCATCGAAGACTGATCAGTATAAAGACTCAAGCATCAAGATGAAGATTAGAGATTCAAGATTCAAGACTCTAGAGAATCAAGATTTCAAGATCTCAAGATAAGTGTCTAGTATTTTGTTAAAACTTCATAATAGCACTCTCATCTTTCTTCCAATTTTCTTTTGGGATGGAACCCAATTTCTATCAAACCAGTGGCTTACAAACCCACGACAAGTAGCTTACAAACCTACGACAAGTGGCTTACAAACCCACGAAAATCAAAATCATTTAAACTACTTTGTACAAGTTCTCGAGTCCTATGGAGGAGCTCTGTGGGAAGTGTAGCGACCCGTTAAATTAATAATATTTAATGAATTGAATTTAATAGAATTGCTAATCTAATTTAGAAGGAAATATAAGTCTTAAGATTTTTATTTGAGTAAATATAGGAATTGATATGGTGATTATAATTTAATGTTAACAATTAAATATTTATGTGGCATAGATTGGATTAACGTAAATTGGTGGGTAGTTATTAGTTATAATTAGTTGATTTAAAAGGTATTAATGAAATGGTAGCTGAATTGGATTGCAAATGTATAAACATTAGAAAATTTATTAGGTGGACTAAATTTGTTAAAGTTCATAAGTTGTATAATTCAATTTAGTAGAAACTCTAAATTTATAAACGAAGATGTAAATAAACGCTAAATTTAACTATGTAAATGGTGACTGACGACCTAGTTTTAAGAATTGGAATATAACCCAACTTGAATTAAGTAGAAGAAGGATTTGATTTAATATGTAAATTATTGTTCAAGGTATTGAATAAAAATTGGGAATCAAAATTTAATTAATGATAATAACGTTAGTATTGGTTAATAAATAGATTTCAATACAGTAACCAAGTGAATGGAATAAAATGAGTATATATTGCATAGAAATAAAATGTAAATTGTCACATTTGGTTGGAGTTGGTTTTAAGAAAACATATAAATGTTGAATCAGTGAATATTAGTCAAAATATTACCTAGAATAAATTCCATTTAATATAAGAATTCAAAGGTGGAAGATTTACATTTGGATTGGAAAATGGATAGTTACTAATTAAAAGTGACCATTGAATAAATTTATGCAAATGTGGGATTAGGTATAAGCGTGTAATTATGGGTATGATAACAATTAGTATAAAATACCTATATATTGGAAACACGTTGTAAAGTATAACTAATTGAATTTGGTGAATTGGGAATGTAATTCATCTACATTATGTATGTGATTAATGGGATTTAATTTCTATTGTATAAAAACCGCAATTTAATGAAGATTGAAATAGCTAATTCATACGTTAGTTGATTTAGCTGGAATATGAAGATATTTAATGGAATAGTGAAATCAAATGGGAATGGGTTTCCATTGTTCATTTGAATTCACATTCATCATAAAAACTTAGTTGAAAACCAAAGGAATAATAAAGGAATCAAGACTTAATTAGTAATTTGGATTTAAGACATGGCAATTTGGATTTATTGCAACATTTAATACCATAGAATTTAGTAAAGCTTATTCAAATTTTAGTTGACCATTTGTGATATAACTTTTTGAAAACAAGACTTTATTTATGAATTGAGTATTTGATTCAACGAATGGTAATTACTTCATTTAAAAATGGAATTTAACGTAAATTTGTACGTTATTAAAGTTAAATGAAAGCTGTAAACATTTGACTTAGAGAACAATTGAGTGAAATCTTAACTAATGTAAACTTCATCATATTGACATCCATAACTGTGAATCATAGGAAGAAGGTAAATAAATGAACTTAACCAAACTATTTATGTTGAATATTGAAAATTTGAATAAATAAATAGTTAAGAAAATTAAGGGAATGGGAATAAAAATTTATTTATAATTTGGAATTTTAATTACGGTGAAAAGGGTTAACTGCAATTAAAAGTAAGTTGAGATGGAAATCAAGTTATTTATTTAATTTGGTTTAAGATGTGAGTATAAAGGTATAAGATTTAATAATTGGGTTTAGAATAAAATTTATAATCTCTAAATAATAAGGAAGTGCAGATATTTAGCTGCAAATTTATATACCGATAGATTTTAATTCACATCCAGGCTTGGTAAACCCTTTGGGATTGTCTGAATTATATAAGTCACAAAATTTGGCCAATATTAGAAGTTGAAACATAAAAACTGGATTTATAATTTATTTAATTTATTCAATAAATATTAAAAATAGCCATTTTTGTCACGGACTCGGATTTCGACGAAACCAGTTTCATCGGATCCGTATCGGTGAATTATTATAGGATTTCAAATTTCGTATCGATCGGACTTGTCATTTGATCGTACGGACGCGAAACGCCTTGAAATCAATTTTTTTAAAATCAATTTGAAATCAATTTGGAAATCTTGTTTTTAGCATAACTTCTTCATACGATCAAATTTGGACGTGAGACTTTTTCCATCGCGTTCAGAATATTTTTAAATACCTATCTGGATATATAGATTTAATAGATTCGGTTCCGGAGGCATAGCGGGCTTTTGGGCCATAGTTTGTTGCGTACGTTCACGCTTCTAGCCTATACGCTCTAACCTAACCCTAACTATAAATATACCATGATAAACCCTAGCCTCCTTCCTATTGTCAGTTGGATATACGTACATATTTCTTCATCTCCTCTTTCTCTTCAATGGTTGCAAATCTGGATCTGCTTCAATCTAAAATTCAGTGAAAATTCAAACACCTCAGAAAATTCTCAAAAAAATATATGTCATAGTTCTCAGTGTTCGTAATCTACTGGTGTGATCCGTTTTTCGTTTGGAGCTATCGTTTGCCCAGTAAAATTCAAAACAGTTTCGGCCATCCGTTAGTAGACGTTGATTTCAACGGCGGATCTTCGTTTTGGTGACGATCGGGGGGCACCATCGCGTAGAGGAGGCCGAGTGCTTTCAATCCATACGGCTACTCCATGTCAGAGGTGCTTGGATTTGTTGGAATTGGCGATGAAGGCGTGACGGAGGCGGTTCGATTGGGGAGCCTTTGGGCGTGCGCGTGGAGCCCATAGGCTCGGCTTGACGTGGGCACGGGGCCGGCGTTGCTCGATCTGGACGGCGATGAGGGAGGAGGCGGCGAAAATTTCGAGTAGGGTTCGGTAGTGGCGGCTGGGCTTCGTGCGTTGCAGGGGGGGGTTTCGGCACTACTGTAGCCGAACGAGTGGGAGAAAGAGAATGGGGTGACGTGTAAAGGGGTGAGTAGAGTTTTGTTTTCTTGTTTTAAATTAAATTAAAAATTTTCCAAGCGTTTAATCGAGTAACTTTCTCATACGACATCCAATTCACACGAAATTTCTTTTGTTAGGATCGTAATTTAATTCCGGACTCGATGACGCTGGTTTGGACGAATTCTGAGACGGGCGAATTTTTGGGTTTAAATCGGATTTGAATTCGATTTAAATTCAAAAGGTGAGTGTTTTAACCCACTCACAATTACTAGAAGCTTTTATGTTTGTTAAATAAATTTTAGAAATGAATAGAAATTTATTTATGAGCTTTTGGGCATGTTATTTCATCCATATCTGTTGAATTGCATTTTTTTGAATTTAGCTGTTAATTTAAATTGATTGATTGCATATTAATTGGCTGTTAGAAATTATTGTTTGCATAAGAACTGCTAGTTAACAGTTATGTAAATTATTATTGAGTAAACTGTTAGATAAATAGTTGATAAATTTAATTTGGAAAAAAAAACTGACAGTTATTACCTGTTGTATATGTTCATAGATATATACTGTTATTGATTGAAATTGGTTGATGGTTGCGATTGGATGATGGATGTTGTTGATGAATGAATGTTTATTGCATATCATTAAATTTGCAAATTTATCATGCATATTTCATTTTTCGGGATTGTGGTTTGAAATGATAAAACCGCAAAGTTTTATTTTTAAATTGCGGATTGAAATGATAAATATCCGTATCACTTGACCATAGGATAGAAAATTATATACAGGCACCGCGGTCTATATATAACTATTTTAATGTGATTTCTATGGTTTGGATGGAATACGGTTTATAATAATCTTAAATTTTATACTGTATAAATATTTTTCTTCCGTATTTATGTACATGAAAAGTTGGAAATTTTGAAATAAAAAGGTGTATAAGTTCCCTTAGTAAAATGGAAGAAAATTTAGAAAATGGAGTTGGATAAATTTATATCATATGTTTAAATGTTAAGTTTGGAAATTTAAGATATGATATTTATAATTGGATTTTTCCCAAGAAAAATTTTGAAATGAATATTCTAATATGAATTTGAATTGGAAAAATATTCTAATATAAATTGGAATCGAAAAATACATATGTTTTATTACTAGAAATTGGAGTTGTTTAAGGATTTATGTGAATATTCAAACTAAATAATAAAACATTTAATTTGTTGAAAGAATATATTCCAATTTTAGTTTTTGAATATTAATACTCCAATGGATTTATATATATGGAGATTGAAATGGTTTTGGAACTTAAGAGTGATATCTAAATTATGGTCTTAACTTTAGATAAAGAAATATTTCCATAAAGCCATATAACTTATTTCTTTACAAAGTGACAGTAAAGTTAAGCCTTTGAAATTCATATACCGTTGAATATCCAAACCATTTGAGTTTTAAAAGTTAGGGTTTGAAATTATGGATTTCCAAAAATATTATGCTTTGAAAATATTCGATTTTCAGATATTATGAAGTTAAAGCCTTTTATTATTGGAAAGGAATTATATTTGGGATAAGTGGTAAAATATGGTTTTGGGTTTTGGAATGATATCGTAATATTATGGTTTTGAAATGGATTATATTCTGGTTTAAAAGTATAAACTATTTTTAAATAACCGCGGTGTTATAATAACGATGGGTTGGCAAAGAGACCGGGATCGGATATGGACATACTCTCTGTCGATACCGAAAACCACTTTGACTAACCGTGTACGCGGTGGAGATTCCAGAATGAAGTAGGTTGGTGGCGACGATTCCTGTAAGGTAAATACGTGGACCCGACTCCCGTGAGTTGGCATAAGGTGGCTAAAACAGGAGCGATCGACGGGTTAATGAGGTCATTCCTCTGATCGGACACTCCTCTTCGATATTATACTATGACTTTGGATTGATTCAGTGGCCACTTCTATTTTTTTTGATTTGGGGAGTTGTTTCGAGGTGGGCGGTTGCTGCGGCTTCGCGTTACCATCGGCCCGGAAGCGTAATTGGTATATCTACCCTGGCATTGCCTAGTTGTGCCGTGTCACCTACCCTATCGCGCCTTGTACGAGTTTGGTTTTCTCCCGTAGCCCGTGTGGTATCCTCTAGTGGCTTCCCGATCAGGAGGGACTATGATATTGGATGGACTACTGGGACTATTACGTGTTAAGGGCTATATGGGTAACCCCTTAACGCTATTAAAAAGTAAGTTTATTTTATAAATAGACACTATTATAATAGCGCAATATACTACATAGTAAATAGTTTAACGGATCCTTAGGAGATGTAAATCCCGAACATCTCTTGAGTTACTGTACTCATATTTATTTCTGTTTATTTAACTCACATAAGATATTCTAGTCTGACTCGGGTGTTTTTGTCTTTTCAAATTCGCTCGGGTCAGTCCGAGCGTTTCAGGATAGCAGGTTTTAGCTTTGGAGGACGAAGACGAAGATTCAGTATTATTTTATATATAGTATTGCACTACACACTCTTTCTATTCCGCTGCATTGTTGTATTTGGTATGTGTAACTCTGATATTCATTGTATAAGAAAAATCAAGCTTTTGTAAACTGTTTATGAACTGTATACTTGTTACTATATTTTATCCTTCCGCTGTGAGATTCTATTTTCGTTTTATTTCTTCTCTATTTTTCTTATTTACCCCATAACACTCCTCCCTTGCGTATGCTTTGAATCGGCACGTGTGTCGTTTAAAGTGTGCGAAAAGGCGGGACGTTACAGTTGGTATCAGAGCTTTGGTTTAGCGATAAACCTTGGCTTTGTGGGGTTTGACTCTTTGTTAATAGGGTAGAAATATCCTATGGGAGTCGCTGAGTGTATATATGAGAGAGCGTACTTGTTAGTATTAATAAAAATTTTTGATATTGTGTTAATCTGTTCCGCTTTGTATTTATAAATTCTGGTTGATGCATGGGACGCTATGCCATCAATAGGGATTTCTAAACACTTAATAGGACAGGCCGACATAATATTAGTTTTTAATATAGGTGAATGAAATAATTTTGCCTATCATATTTTCTATATATAAAAATATTTTATAAAGATATATATATTTGGTTGCTATAGATTGGATGTTAGGCAATAAAAATATTTATAATAACTGAAGCTAAGTTGAAATTATGATAAATCAAATGGGAGATTTTAGAACTTAAGTCCGGGATTTTTGAAATGTGCTTTCAAAGAATTTATGAAAAATAATGATTTGGTTTATAAGAAATTTCTTATATAAAAAGTATAATTTGGAAGTATAATAATATTGTCATATATATGTTTTCCGATATGAATATTCCGTTTTAAATTCGGGAAATTTGTTTTAAAAGAAGATTTTGGGGAAATAAATTATGTACTTTTCTCTCCGTCGCTGGAAAATAAATTCGGTGATGACGGCCGCATCATCGACTTTCATTTTCGAGTTTCGAAGGGGAAAGGCCACTGTAGTAAATTCTACTGCAGATTTATTTTGAAATTTCTAAAATTTTTCTTTTATTGTTCTAAATATAATTAGAGATATTGAGTGTAAGAACTTATTTATTTATTATTTTGAAATAAATTGAGATTTAACCCGGAATTTAATTCTAAATCTCCCATTAATAAATTGTTAGTGAAATAAAAGTTAAGTAATAAATGAATTGAAACCTCTAATTTAAATAAGAAAATAATTGCAAAGCTATAAAGAGGAATTTGCATACATATGAGACAAAGAGTAATATGGATAAACATTAAATTTAATTAAAGAATGGAGACTTAACTTGTATAAGTTCAATTGCAATTTTCTTTAACATAAATAACTTACCCATATATATAAAAGTTGAAATGTTAAATAAGGAACTAGAATTGAATATTTTACAAGTAGGAATTTTAGAAATAATGAAGTATTCAATAAATTACCGTACAAATAAGAACTAAATGGTATAAACTTAAGTGATAATTAAAATTCTATTGAAATTAAAGTTAAGGATTATTAATAGATGATATGAACCTGAGTATATAACATGAAATTCAAAATAAGAATTTATTTTATGATTATTCACTTAAGTATGTTTTAATCTCCCCTATTCCAATATAGTGGAAAGTAGGAAAATTGAAATGACTGAAATTAATAGTTGATGAATAAATAAAAACTTCCACTTATAAGAATGAATGTTAGTAGATTTAGAATTTAAGGGAAATCTTACCAGTGAAGAGTAAGGAAATGAAGATATTCAAAATACTTGTTGTTACTAATGGGAATTTATTTTATAAACTTAAGTAATAAAAAGGAAATACAATTGAAATAAATTTGGGATAATTGAAAAATAAACTTGTAAGAAACAAAGAAATCCCTCATAAATGAAGGAAAGAAAAATCAAAACACTGAATTATGAAATAAATGTATAATGAGATATTTTGGTGTTGATTTGAATTGTTGGTTGATGTATGTTGTTGGGTAAGGAATTATGGAGTTGTTAGATTTACAAACAATCTACCTTTGTTCCATCGAAGGCTGTTGAGCAACGGATGTACTTGATAGTTATTCTTCGTCCGTACAACTTCAAAATTTGAACCCGAACAACTGATTGTTTGTTTGATTGAATGATTGTTGTTTGTGGTGTGTGCTGTTTGTTAAAATGTATGGTTGTTGCATTTGATTGGATATGAATGATTGAATCTACCCAAACATTTCGCTGTATTATAAACATCTAACTTTTTAGAGTATATAAGTGAATACAGGGGTTGGAAGCAACTGCTACTGCTTTTGGTTCCAAAATAATAAGCGTTTTGCCCGACAAATAGGTACGTTTTCGGATTACGATTAAAGCGCTATTTATATATTTTCCAGTGTGGGATATTTTATTTTGGATATATGTAATATATTTGTATATTTGGATAGTATATTTTCTCCAGAGTCCCTCCGTACAAAGGAGACTCTGCCAAAATTTTCCGTAAATTTTGGACTTAGAATTTTGTTGAAAATATTTTTCCAACTTTAATAATTCAAGTATTAAAGGATATAATGATTATAAAATAAGGGTATTTCATTAAAGGAAATTAATTCAGTAAAATATTGTTTATAAGTTAATATTTGAAATAAGATGTACTGTTTATTCTTCCTTCTCCCTTCTTTTTCCTTTTCGGGGACGAAAAGTTTTGAGTGGGGGAGATTGTAGCGACCCGTTAAATTAATAATATTTAATGAATTGAATTTAATAGAATTGCTAATCTAATTTAGAAGGAAATATAAGTCTTAAGATTTTTATTTGAGTAAATATAGGAATTGATATGGTGATTATAATTTAATGTTAACAATTAAATATTTATGTGGCATAGATTGGATTAACGTAAATTGGTGGGTAGTTATTAGTTATAATTAGTTGATTTAAAAGGTATTAATGAAATGGTAGCTGAATTGGATTGCAAATGTATAAACATTAGAAAATTTATTAGGTGGACTAAATTTGTTAAAGTTCATAAGTTGTATAATTCAATTTAGTAGAAACTCTAAATTTATAAACGAAGATGTAAATAAACGCTAAATTTAACTATGTAAATGGTGACTGACGACCTAGTTTTAAGAATTGGAATATAACCCAACTTGAATTAAGTAGAAGAAGGATTTGATTTAATATGTAAATTATTGTTCAAGGTATTGAATAAAAATTGGGAATCAAAATTTAATTAATGATAATAACGTTAGTATTGGTTAATAAATAGATTTCAATACAGTAACCAAGTGAATGGAATAAAATGAGTATATATTGCATAGAAATAAAATGTAAATTGTCACATTTGGTTGGAGTTGGTTTTAAGAAAACATATAAATGTTGAATCAGTGAATATTAGTCAAAATATTACCTAGAATAAATTCCATTTAATATAAGAATTCAAAGGTGGAAGATTTACATTTGGATTGGAAAATGGATAGTTACTAATTAAAAGTGACCATTGAATAAATTTATGCAAATGTGGGATTAGGTATAAGCGTGTAATTATGGGTATGATAACAATTAGTATAAAATACCTATATATTGGAAACACGTTGTAAAGTATAACTAATTGAATTTGGTGAATTGGGAATGTAATTCATCTACATTATGTATGTGATTAATGGGATTTAATTTCTATTGTATAAAAACCGCAATTTAATGAAGATTGAAATAGCTAATTCATACGTTAGTTGATTTAGCTGGAATATGAAGATATTTAATGGAATAGTGAAATCAAATGGGAATGGGTTTCCATTGTTCATTTGAATTCACATTCATCATAAAAACTTAGTTGAAAACCAAAGGAATAATAAAGGAATCAAGACTTAATTAGTAATTTGGATTTAAGACATGGCAATTTGGATTTATTGCAACATTTAATACCATAGAATTTAGTAAAGCTTATTCAAATTTTAGTTGACCATTTGTGATATAACTTTTTGAAAACAAGACTTTATTTATGAATTGAGTATTTGATTCAACGAATGGTAATTACTTCATTTAAAAATGGAATTTAACGTAAATTTGTACGTTATTAAAGTTAAATGAAAGCTGTAAACATTTGACTTAGAGAACAATTGAGTGAAATCTTAACTAATGTAAACTTCATCATATTGACATCCATAACTGTGAATCATAGGAAGAAGGTAAATAAATGAACTTAACCAAACTATTTATGTTGAATATTGAAAATTTGAATAAATAAATAGTTAAGAAAATTAAGGGAATGGGAATAAAAATTTATTTATAATTTGGAATTTTAATTACGGTGAAAAGGGTTAACTGCAATTAAAAGTAAGTTGAGATGGAAATCAAGTTATTTATTTAATTTGGTTTAAGATGTGAGTATAAAGGTATAAGATTTAATAATTGGGTTTAGAATAAAATTTATAATCTCTAAATAATAAGGAAGTGCAGATATTTAGCTGCAAATTTATATACCGATAGATTTTAATTCACATCCAGGCTTGGTAAACCCTTTGGGATTGTCTGAATTATATAAGTCACAAAATTTGGCCAATATTAGAAGTTGAAACATAAAAACTGGATTTATAATTTATTTAATTTATTCAATAAATATTAAAAATAGCCATTTTTGTCACGGACTCGGATTTCGACGAAACCAGTTTCATCGGATCCGTATCGGTGAATTATTATAGGATTTCAAATTTCGTATCGATCGGACTTGTCATTTGATCGTACGGACGCGAAACGCCTTGAAATCAATTTTTTTAAAATCAATTTGAAATCAATTTGGAAATCTTGTTTTTAGCATAACTTCTTCATACGATCAAATTTGGACGTGAGACTTTTTCCATCGCGTTCAGAATATTTTTAAATACCTATCTGGATATATAGATTTAATAGATTCGGTTCCGGAGGCATAGCGGGCTTTTGGGCCATAGTTTGTTGCGTACGTTCACGCTTCTAGCCTATACGCTCTAACCTAACCCTAACTATAAATATACCATGATAAACCCTAGCCTCCTTCCTATTGTCAGTTGGATATACGTACATATTTCTTCATCTCCTCTTTCTCTTCAATGGTTGCAAATCTGGATCTGCTTCAATCTAAAATTCAGTGAAAATTCAAACACCTCAGAAAATTCTCAAAAAAATATATGTCATAGTTCTCAGTGTTCGTAATCTACTGGTGTGATCCGTTTTTCGTTTGGAGCTATCGTTTGCCCAGTAAAATTCAAAACAGTTTCGGCCATCCGTTAGTAGACGTTGATTTCAACGGCGGATCTTCGTTTTGGTGACGATCGGGGGGCACCATCGCGTAGAGGAGGCCGAGTGCTTTCAATCCATACGGCTACTCCATGTCAGAGGTGCTTGGATTTGTTGGAATTGGCGATGAAGGCGTGACGGAGGCGGTTCGATTGGGGAGCCTTTGGGCGTGCGCGTGGAGCCCATAGGCTCGGCTTGACGTGGGCACGGGGCCGGCGTTGCTCGATCTGGACGGCGATGAGGGAGGAGGCGGCGAAAATTTCGAGTAGGGTTCGGTAGTGGCGGCTGGGCTTCGTGCGTTGCAGGGGGGGGTTTCGGCACTACTGTAGCCGAACGAGTGGGAGAAAGAGAATGGGGTGACGTGTAAAGGGGTGAGTAGAGTTTTGTTTTCTTGTTTTAAATTAAATTAAAAATTTTCCAAGCGTTTAATCGAGTAACTTTCTCATACGACATCCAATTCACACGAAATTTCTTTTGTTAGGATCGTAATTTAATTCCGGACTCGATGACGCTGGTTTGGACGAATTCTGAGACGGGCGAATTTTTGGGTTTAAATCGGATTTGAATTCGATTTAAATTCAAAAGGTGAGTGTTTTAACCCACTCACAATTACTAGAAGCTTTTATGTTTGTTAAATAAATTTTAGAAATGAATAGAAATTTATTTATGAGCTTTTGGGCATGTTATTTCATCCATATCTGTTGAATTGCATTTTTTTGAATTTAGCTGTTAATTTAAATTGATTGATTGCATATTAATTGGCTGTTAGAAATTATTGTTTGCATAAGAACTGCTAGTTAACAGTTATGTAAATTATTATTGAGTAAACTGTTAGATAAATAGTTGATAAATTTAATTTGGAAAAAAAAACTGACAGTTATTACCTGTTGTATATGTTCATAGATATATACTGTTATTGATTGAAATTGGTTGATGGTTGCGATTGGATGATGGATGTTGTTGATGAATGAATGTTTATTGCATATCATTAAATTTGCAAATTTATCATGCATATTTCATTTTTCGGGATTGTGGTTTGAAATGATAAAACCGCAAAGTTTTATTTTTAAATTGCGGATTGAAATGATAAATATCCGTATCACTTGACCATAGGATAGAAAATTATATACAGGCACCGCGGTCTATATATAACTATTTTAATGTGATTTCTATGGTTTGGATGGAATACGGTTTATAATAATCTTAAATTTTATACTGTATAAATATTTTTCTTCCGTATTTATGTACATGAAAAGTTGGAAATTTTGAAATAAAAAGGTGTATAAGTTCCCTTAGTAAAATGGAAGAAAATTTAGAAAATGGAGTTGGATAAATTTATATCATATGTTTAAATGTTAAGTTTGGAAATTTAAGATATGATATTTATAATTGGATTTTTCCCAAGAAAAATTTTGAAATGAATATTCTAATATGAATTTGAATTGGAAAAATATTCTAATATAAATTGGAATCGAAAAATACATATGTTTTATTACTAGAAATTGGAGTTGTTTAAGGATTTATGTGAATATTCAAACTAAATAATAAAACATTTAATTTGTTGAAAGAATATATTCCAATTTTAGTTTTTGAATATTAATACTCCAATGGATTTATATATATGGAGATTGAAATGGTTTTGGAACTTAAGAGTGATATCTAAATTATGGTCTTAACTTTAGATAAAGAAATATTTCCATAAAGCCATATAACTTATTTCTTTACAAAGTGACAGTAAAGTTAAGCCTTTGAAATTCATATACCGTTGAATATCCAAACCATTTGAGTTTTAAAAGTTAGGGTTTGAAATTATGGATTTCCAAAAATATTATGCTTTGAAAATATTCGATTTTCAGATATTATGAAGTTAAAGCCTTTTATTATTGGAAAGGAATTATATTTGGGATAAGTGGTAAAATATGGTTTTGGGTTTTGGAATGATATCGTAATATTATGGTTTTGAAATGGATTATATTCTGGTTTAAAAGTATAAACTATTTTTAAATAACCGCGGTGTTATAATAACGATGGGTTGGCAAAGAGACCGGGATCGGATATGGACATACTCTCTGTCGATACCGAAAACCACTTTGACTAACCGTGTACGCGGTGGAGATTCCAGAATGAAGTAGGTTGGTGGCGACGATTCCTGTAAGGTAAATACGTGGACCCGACTCCCGTGAGTTGGCATAAGGTGGCTAAAACAGGAGCGATCGACGGGTTAATGAGGTCATTCCTCTGATCGGACACTCCTCTTCGATATTATACTATGACTTTGGATTGATTCAGTGGCCACTTCTATTTTTTTTGATTTGGGGAGTTGTTTCGAGGTGGGCGGTTGCTGCGGCTTCGCGTTACCATCGGCCCGGAAGCGTAATTGGTATATCTACCCTGGCATTGCCTAGTTGTGCCGTGTCACCTACCCTATCGCGCCTTGTACGAGTTTGGTTTTCTCCCGTAGCCCGTGTGGTATCCTCTAGTGGCTTCCCGATCAGGAGGGACTATGATATTGGATGGACTACTGGGACTATTACGTGTTAAGGGCTATATGGGTAACCCCTTAACGCTATTAAAAAGTAAGTTTATTTTATAAATAGACACTATTATAATAGCGCAATATACTACATAGTAAATAGTTTAACGGATCCTTAGGAGATGTAAATCCCGAACATCTCTTGAGTTACTGTACTCATATTTATTTCTGTTTATTTAACTCACATAAGATATTCTAGTCTGACTCGGGTGTTTTTGTCTTTTCAAATTCGCTCGGGTCAGTCCGAGCGTTTCAGGATAGCAGGTTTTAGCTTTGGAGGACGAAGACGAAGATTCAGTATTATTTTATATATAGTATTGCACTACACACTCTTTCTATTCCGCTGCATTGTTGTATTTGGTATGTGTAACTCTGATATTCATTGTATAAGAAAAATCAAGCTTTTGTAAACTGTTTATGAACTGTATACTTGTTACTATATTTTATCCTTCCGCTGTGAGATTCTATTTTCGTTTTATTTCTTCTCTATTTTTCTTATTTACCCCATAACACTCCTCCCTTGCGTATGCTTTGAATCGGCACGTGTGTCGTTTAAAGTGTGCGAAAAGGCGGGACGTTACAGGAAGGTTCTTGCAATTTCAGTCTGAATATATTTTTCAAAATGTTTTTAAATCTGTTTTCAAAATGTTTTAGCTTTCAAAATCATGTTTTCAAAAATATTTTCAAACTTTGTTTTAGCCTTGAAATATTCCTCTATTTTTATTTTAAAAACTTCTATTGTTTAAACATCAAAACTTGTTCTGATTTTAAATATTACTTATATAATTGACGGTCTATATCAATTATATATATATATATATATATATATATATATTTAAAATAATGTTTTATATTCATTCTCTATCTCAAATATTATTTAAACACTTTACTTTGCTTCAGAGAAGTTTCAACTTGTTTTAAATTCAATTGTCTTTACAAAACAACATCTCTATAATTATGAACTAAGGGATGTCGACATAAGGGGATACCCCATGTCGACATGGTGACAGTTGGATTCAAAATTCAATTTCCAAAAGAAGTGTCCATTCGTTCGAAAACCTTTCGCCAATGGTTATGACTGTTGTGCATCTATATAAAGGCTTCCAAAACGAATTTTTTTTAACAACTACTTTCTTATTTTCTTCACTCTTTCTTCTCCACCATTCCATATCCATAAAACTTCATATTTTCAAGATCGTGCCATCATTCTGCCAAATTCTCAATAGGAAATCATTTAGATACTCTCTCTATTTGATTCTCCATCATTCTACTAAAGATCAAAGTGCTATTCAGAGTTATAGGATTAATTTGTATTCAAAAAGTCCATAGAGTCTATCCATTCAAAAGAATTGTTATTAAGAAGTATTAGGGTGATCTTGTGTTCCGTAAATCAAGAGAGTTTACCCCAGACTAGGAGATATGAGGGTTCCTCAAGGCCTTAGAAATTGAGGGTTGTAATTTGGATATTGGCTTATAAAAATATGTACAAGGATATTGCCTTGGTGCAGGACTGGATATAGGAGGATTCCGAACCAGTATAAAATCCGGTGTGTTCTTTCCTTTTACTTGCTTTACTTTACTATTTGCATTTGTTATATGTTCTGTGATCATTCTGTGTTAGAATTCTGTTTAGATTTGTGTTGAAAGTTTTAATTTAGTCATATAGTTCATATATTCTTTAAAACACTATTCACCCCCCCTCTAGTGTTATTTCTGCCTTAAGATCCTTAATCCGCATCTCTAACAATTGGTATCAGAGCATTGGTTTTCATTATTTTCATAATCTGAAATTTTGAAAAGTTTTAATGGCACAACACACTAATAATGTCACTCCTGTCACCACTACTTCTGTCAACACAAGTACTAACACTAGTTCATTTGTAGAAGGTCAGTCTACTGTCAGACCACTACTTTTTAATGACAGTAATTATGCATATTGGGCATATAGGATGAAAATTTATTTACAATCCATAAGTTTAGATACTTGGAATATGACACAAATTGAATATGTTGAACCAATTACTAATTTTACCCAGTGGACTACTGAGAAAAAGACGGTTTCACAAAACAATTCTAAGGCTATGAGTATACTATTTTGTTCACTATATAGGAATGAGTTTAATAGAGTCTCTGTTTGTAAGTCTGCATTTGAAATCTGGAAAACTTTGCAAGTAACTCATGAAGGAACAAGCAAAGTTAAACAGACTAAAATTTCCATATTAACTAACCAGTTTCAATTGTTTAAAATGCATGAAAATGAGTCCATTTCCGACATGTATTGTCGATTTCAAGATATTGTACATTCATTGATTGTTTTAGGAAAGGGTTTCTCAGAAGAAGATCAAGTCAGAAAGATACTCAATTCACTCACTCCAGAATGGGATCAAAAGACACTTACTATTGAAGAGGCAAATGATGTTAGTCAAATGAAGATCGAAGAGTTAATCGGTAATCTAATGTCTTATGAAGTTCAACTACAAGGGAGAAAAGAATCTAAGGCAACGGAAAAGAAATCGATCGCATTGAAAGCAACAACTAGAGATTCAGAACAAGATAGTGATGAAGAAATTGCTTTCATGACCAGAAATTTCAGAAAGTTTCTGAAGTATAGAAAGATGAATAATTTTAAAAGAAATGATCAAAGGAATTCCAGAAATACTTTGGAGAACAACAACAATCACAACAACAACAACAATGGTGATAGATGCTACAACTGCAACAAAACAGGGCACTACAAGATAGATTGTCCATATCCAGACAAACAGACATTTCAACCAAATAACGAGCAACTAAGGAAAAGAAAGAAGGCATCTGCAGCAACTCTTGACGATTCAGATTCATCCAGTGATGACGAGAAGAAAAATGATAATTCAAATCTGTGCTTCACTGCTATTCTCGAATCGGAAGACGATCGGAGTTTGGATCTAAAAATAGGTACACATTTATTTTGATTTTATTGGATACTTGCTTGTTTTGATTTTGTTTGCAATTTCTTGAATTTTTAAATTCAAAACCACCCTTTGAAATTTGAATTTTTAAATTCAAAATCACCCTTTGAAATTTGAATTTTTAAATTTAAAATAATATTTTAAATATTAAAATATTTTAATATTATTATATTTAATATTATTACTGGAATTATATATAGATATAGAATATAGATTAGTTTTCTTAAGATTTTAGGAATTTCTTAGATTTTAGAAAAAGACACCTCTTTTCAAATTCAACAGTCACATATCGACATGCCAGGGTACCCCATGTCGACATGTCTCTCAGAAATTTGATTTCAAAATTTGAATTCAAACTTTTGAATTTCCCTCTACCTTTTCACTTACTTCAAAATTCTGAAAAGATACCTCTTGATCAGAGAACATGACTTTAGAGAATATATTTAATATACTTCTCTTATCATCTCTTTTCACTTTATTCTCATAATTCAAACTTTCTTCATTATCTTCTACTCCTCTCAAACACTCATCAATGGCTTCCTCAAGTACCCCATCAACTATGAGGCTGAGCAAATCCATCAAAAATGATCTTTTTAATGACCCGGAGGCTATCAAAGCTTACATAAGTTATGTAAACTATGGTAAAGTCAATACGGGAAAATTTTCTATTTTTGATGATTTTCCTTCTTATGAAATCGATCAACTTTTTGAAAAAAACTCCATTCTTAGCTAGATTGATAACAAGCAAAATGATTTCGTTTGTTATCCAAACCTTGTTAAAATGTTTTATGCAAACCTAAACCGTGAATTTTATAATGGAAATGAAGATCAAATTTGGAGTGGTGTTAAAGGAACACTTATTGTTTTGGATTCCGATATTTTGGGTACTATTTTGGGTTGCAAATCTACCGGTATGAATCTCTCGTAATTTCAAATCAATGAAACCGATCGAGAGACTTTTCATCACATTTTTGAAAGCGACGACCACATGGATTTTAAGAATCGCTTTTTCTGCCCAAAAGCAAGAATTGTCAACCTTCTTATTCAACACACCATTATTCCTAGGTCGGGAAACTACAATAATCCCACCTCAAAAGTGTGTAAAGCTCGTTTTGCTATATTTGGAAAATATGATATTAATTGGGCACAAACTATTTTGGATGAATTAAGATCCAAAAATTTTACTATGGGAGAAAACACTCTTTATCATGGAATTTATCTTACTCGGATTTTCAATTATTTTGGTGTGGATGTTAAAAAGGAAGAGTTTGTAAGTAGGAAAGTGTTCAATCATGGGAACATTTCCCTTATGAAAATCCCACTTATGTTTCAACCGTATGAAACACTTACCGAAAAGGAAGAGAGACTTGCTCATGAAGAGATGGAAGAAGAGGGAGAGGAAGAGGAAGAAGAAGGGGAAGGAATGGAAATTGAAGAAGAAGAGGAAGATGAAGAAACCTCTTTGGAAAGTATAGAGTATCCACATACACCCGCCAATCCATCCAACAAAACCATACTCAAGAACCAAAAGATACTTGCTCAAAACCAAAAGGTTCTTAGGAGATCTATTAGCAAGAAAATGGATAAAATCTCTAACAAGATCGACAAGTTCTTTGGGAAGATAGGCAGAAAACTTGGCTTTTCCTCATCATCATCTTCATCAAACTAATCCTAGCCATTATCTCTCTAGCTATCGTTTATCTATCTTTGTATTTTCTATTTTTTTGGTTAATATTATGTAATGTTAACTAATATAAGTAATGCTATCTTATTCTCTGTTTTCCATCTTTATATATATCTGACAGTTATTTGTTTTAAGTTTATATAGGTTCACTAGTATAAAAATAAACTTAGAAATAAAAAATAACTCAACTTGGTCATTCTGTCTAGACCATGTCGACATGCCCCATCCCCCCATGTCGACATATAACAGTCAAAAAAGTAGTTACAATTTCAAACTTCAAATTCTTGTAACTACCAAGTGACAATTCATTTTGAACGGCCAATAACTCCTATAAATACCTATTTCTTCCAGAAAAACTCCTCTACCTCCATTTCTATTCATCTCCTCTCATACTTCAACTTATTTCTTAAATTATGGCTTCTTCGATTAAGAATTTAAGTTAAAATCTTGAAGAAACTCTTACTTCTTTCAAGAATATTCTCTCTTTTATACTTAGAAATCAAAGGCACTTAGAATTAAGCCAAATGCAGATGATCAAAGAGCAAGAGAAACACTTCGACGCACTTTGTTGGATGATCTCAAGCCTTAGCAAAGACAAACCCGAAGCAAATCCACCAGTCACTCTCGACAAAGATAATTGGGATGTTATCAAAATTGATCCTATCTTTGGAGAAGATGGATGGGTGGAAGTCCCAAGGAATGTCTGATCATTATGTATGTTTGTTTGTTTGTTTGATTTGATTTAGATTTGATTAGGATTTGATTGAATTGTTTACTTTAGTTTGATTTGGATTTGGTTTGTATGTAACTTCATATACTATACATGATTGGTTTGCTATGTACGATATTGATTTGATTGTCAAGTTACACTTATATATATGCTCACACACTTGATCACTTACACGTTCACTTTACACTTTTATTCTATATATACTTGATTATCTTAGAACAGGTAAATCTTTTATTCCATTTTGCGAATGTCAAAGGGGGAGAAAGTTATAAAAATATATGTGCTTGGTGTAAGGGGGAGTTGTAGTTTAAAGAAGAAATCACGGAGTAAGGGGGAGTTATGGTATGGGAAGAATATTTTATAAATAAAGGTTGTCATCATCAAAAGGGGGGAGATTGTTAGGAACTGAGTTGATGATGTTTTGATGACAACAACCTTATATAGTTATTATACTTTACTTTATAAAATATATACTAACATTTCCATATATATATATATATATATGTATGTATGTATGTATGTAGGAAGTATATGCAGGTATCATCGAAGACTGATCAGTATAAAGACTCAAGCATCAAGATGAAGATTAGAGATTCAAGACTCTAGAGAATCAAGATTTCAAGATCTCAAGATAAGTGTCTAGTATTTTGTTAAAACTTCATAATAGCACTCTCATCTTTCTTCCAATTTTCTTTTGGGATGGAACCCAATTTCTATCGAAACCAGTGGCTTACAAACCCACGACAAGTAGCTTACAAACCTACGACAAGTGGATTACAAACCCACGAAAATCAAAATCATTTAAACTACATTGTACAAGTTCTCGAGTCCTATGGAGAAGCTATGTAGGAAGGTTCTTGCAATTTCAGTTTGAATAGATTTTTCAAAATGTTTTTTTTAAATCTATTTTCAAAATGTTTTAGCTTTCAAAATCATGTTTTCAAAAATGCTTTCAAACTTTGTTTTAGCCTTGAAATATTCCTCCATTCTGATTTTAAAAAACTTCTATTTTTAAAACATCAAAACTTATTCTGATTTTAAATATTACTTATATAATTGACGGTCTATATCAATTATATATATATTTAAAATAATATTTTATATTCATTCTCTATCTCAAAATATTGTTTAAACACTTTATTTTGCTTCAGAGAAGTTTCAACTTGTTTTGAATTTAAATGCTTTTACAAAACAACATCTCTACAATTTTGAACTGAGGGATGTCGACATATGGGGATACCCCATGTCGACATGGTGACAGTTGGATTCAAAATTCAAATTTCAAAAGAAGTGTCCATTCGTTCAAAAACCTTTCGCCAATGGTTATGACTGTTGTACATCTATATAAAGGCTTCCAAAATGAATTTTTTTAACAACTACTTTCTTATTTTCTTCACTCTTTCTTCTCCACCATTACATATCCATAAAACTTCATATTTTCAAGATCGTGCCATCATTCTGCCAAATTCTCAATAGGAAATCATTTAGATACTCTCTCTATTTGATTCTCCATCATTCTACTAAAGATCAAAGTTCTATTCAGAGTTATAGGATTAATTTGTATTCAAAAAGTCCATAGAGTCTATCCATTCAAAAGGATTGTTATTAAGAAGTATTAGGGTGATCTCGTGTCCCGTAAATCAAGAGAGTTTACCCCAGACTCAGAGATAGGAGGGTTCCTCAAGGCCTTAGAAATTGAGGGTTGTAATTTGGATATTGGCTTATAAAAATCTGTACAAGGATATTGCCTTGGTGCAGGACTAGATGTAGGAGGATTCCAAACCAGTATAAAATCCGGTGTGTTCTTTCCTTTTACTTGCTTTACTTTACTATTTGTATTTGTTATATGTTCTGTGATCATTCTGTGTTAGAATTCTGTTTAGATTTGTGTTGAAAGTTTTAATTTAGTCATATAGTTCATATATTCTTTAAAACACTATTCACACCCCCTCTAGTGTTATTTCTGCCTTAAGATCCTTAATCCGCATCCCTAACAGTGATGACCCACATTTCGGAAGGTTTAAATCTACAATAATCCACATATGTCTGACTTAAAAAATCCTAAACATAGATAATAAATGGGGTTAATTAAGAAAAATAAGAAAAGAAGAAGAAAACCAACACAGAATCTTGCAGTGGAACGATAAAATATAATATTCAAATAAACAGTTCATGAAGCTGTTTATATTATACATTTGTTTATAATTTATACAACATTTATCAGAGTTATAAATATACATTAGGGATAAATAAAGTAATGCAGCAGACAACATGATGTAGGAATAATAATATTAATAGTATACCAAATCTTCGTCTTCGCCCTCCAGAATAAATTTCAATAAAGTGAAAACTCAGGGCTGACCCGTGCATAATGAAAAGACAAAATACTCGAGTCAGGACTAAAATATTATTATGTGATTCAAATCGATATCGCATAAAACATAAGTGTTGTGGCGTTAGAGATGAGATGTTTATGGGGTTTCACATCTCCTATCTAGTGTATAACGTGCATGCAATAACTCAAGAGTTGTTATGGGATTTTCCATTTCTTAAGGATCCGTCAAAATAATTATGTGTAGTAGAATACGCTACATATATAATGTCTCATCAGTAAAATAAATTTTTTCTTAGCGTTAAGGCTTTACACTGATCCTCTTTAACGCGTTTTTAAGAATTATCATACCTTTGCATATAAAGCACCAGTAAACCGTTGGTGGATAGGGATTAGCCATGATACGACAACACTAAATCAAAATCATAGTGGTCTCGTATAGGGATAAAAGAATGAGAAGGCACGTAAGGCAATGCCCAATGTAGGATACTACTAGTTCGGGTCGCTGGAATGATGGTAACGCATCATAGCCATGACCGCCCACCGCATCCATCTATCCCATATCGATTCAAATGGAGGCTATCCAAAATCAAGGGGCACCAATCAAACCAACAAGAGTAATAATATGGACCGAGTCTAAGAAAATCGAAGAACGGATGTCCATTATGGGTAATTAGCACACTCGGCCCTGTCAAGCCATCCTGTTTTAGTCATTTCAAATTGGCACGAGTGCCGAGGTCTATCCATCATCGTTCTCTTTCTTCAAATCCAACAAACGAAGCCAAATCCAACCGCTTTGTTCTAGAGTCTCCTCCACGTACACGTTCCAATATTGACAGAGAGTATGCCAATAAGAGGCCTCGGTCTCTTTACCAACCAAACGTTATTTTACACACCGGTTGGTTCATTTACATTTTGAAAACAATTCATGCTTGATATCAAAATATCATATTCACTTCAAAATCAAATTCATTTCGAAATCACCAAATTTACTCCAAAATATAATAATTTAGTTCGATGTGTCAATTTCACTGCAAAATTCAATTGGAATAACCATTTAGGTTATAACTTCGTTTTAACCCAATTCGTATTTAAATCCACGATTTAAATATAAACAATTACCACTCCAATCAGTTTGAATTTTATAAAATAGTATAATTTGTTTTAAATAGTTTAATATAAAATAGTTTGAGTATTGAAAATGGTTTATATAGGAAGATAGCTTGAAAGATCAAAATAATTTGTATATTTAAAAAGATAGATTTTAAAACAGTATATAATAAAATTATTTATTTAGGACAATTTCAAAGTCAAGCTGGTTCAATTCCAAATCTCCCATTTCAAATCATTTTCAATCTCAATCCAATTCAATTCTAATATCAAACCGAATTAACTTCGATTCCAATTTCAATTCAAATCAATTTCAACTTCGATTTTTCAAATTAATTCAATTTTGATTTTAAATTAATTAATTTCAATTCCAAATTAATTAACTTCATCTCACTTTTAATTTGGATTTAGTTCCAATTCAATTCTCAAATTTAAAACCATTTAAGTTTATCGATTTTGAGTTTAATTTCAAAATATCGACCTAAATCGTTTAATTCAAATTAAACTTCAGTGTTCGAATTTAGATTCAAATCTTCGGAATAATTCAATTTCGAGCTCAAGTCTGGAGTATCCATTTAAATTTACCTTTATTTAAATAACTTCAAAATTTACGTAAAAGTTCAAATCTTTTTAAACAATTCAATTTTGATAATTCAAATTATATTTCAATCATGACTTCAAATTCCAATTAAATTCTTTAAAACAGTTTCTTTTAACCAAAATTAATTTCAACATTTCAAACTTGAATTCGTGATTAATTCAAACTTCATAAATTTGATTTTCCTTTCTTTAAATCAGAATCTTTTAAATAATTTCAAAACCATGACTTTTTTTTAGCTTAACCAATCTGATGTCCGTATATAATTTTCTATCATATGGCCAAGTGAATCAGTTATTTTCATTTAATTCAGGGGCGGATATATATCATTTCTACCCAAAATAATTGTCATAGGTATATATCATTTCAACCTACCTCTTAATTTATTCGAAATAATTTAATTTACAGTTTCATATACTGTAAATAATATACATGATGATAATAGGACATATCAAAATAAATAAACATCCATATCATCCAAAACATCACTTAATAGCATCCATCACAATCAACATTCAAATCAACCAATCATTCACAACAATTTTATAGTTATCAATATCTGGTAATGTACTGACAATTAAATTCCAATTTCAAATTTAGCTATCAATTTTAATACCTACAGTCGATTTATATGTCAATTTCATTTTCAAATAACAGTCAATAAAGTTAGATAACTTCATGATTCAATTAGCGAACATAAAAATATAATAGTACGTTATGAGCATTGAAAACACTCGCCTTTTATTTAAAACTGAAAATATTTCAGCTTCAAATAAATGCCACTTCGATTCCAGGCTAATGCCTTCGTCGATACGATTCCAACGCCGCTTATATCGTCCAATTTTGAACTCGTATGTGAAAGATATGCATTTTAAAGATTTACGAATTTATATAAAAATTTCTTTTATACCCTTGAATTTTATGGACCATGGATCCATGCATCCCCCAGATCTAGCTGCACGTGTCATTCTTCCTACATCGTTCGTTCCAGACAACTTACGCACGCGAAAACACCCATAGCCTCCGTTAAACTCCCCATCGTCGGTTCTTCTTCATGCCACTAGAAGGCGATCAAGCTCCACCACCATGCGCCCTCCTTCGACTCCCCCTACGATCGAAGCCGATGAACTCGATGCTGCTCTCATTACGAAAAATGCAAACAAACGGCCATCCATCGTGGTCGAATTCTTGCCACAACGTCGAACTATAACAAAATCCTCTGTTTGATGTTTAGACCTTGCAATGCCCTACGACTTCCTAGTTGGAAGTTTGGCCTAAAATTTCATGGAGTGGTACCGAAGGAGGAAATCGTGAGTTTTTCGGCCATTGAAATAATAAACAGCAGCTAGTTTATTGCCTAGGGTTTTCTGAGAGGAATACACATATTTATACGTGTATATACATTATTTTGTTACTACTTTCATTATCCACGTACTTTTCAGTATGAACTCCAAACGAAGCATGCTGTGTGGTATTTATAACGTTTTACCCCTATTCTGAACATAATGAATAAGTGTAAAGGCCTAATTCGATCGTATGTGGAAGATAACTATTCGAATCGAATTCAAATATTAAATTTTCGATATTAATTTCAACTCATTTATATCCCGTACGAACAACCGGTAACTCCAAACCCTACAAAACTTGAAATTCGATAATAATACACTATTATGGATCCAATGGAATTGGTTTCGTCGAAATTTGAGATTATGATCCGGAAGGCTATTTTATCATGTCGATTAAATCGAACGATTTTCAAAATCGACAAAATTACTTGAAATTCCAATTTTAAAAATTTATCAACTCAATTATAATTCAAATAGAATCTATATCCATATTGAAAACCATTTCGGTTCATATTAAATTACAAATTCAACTATTTATCCTATTCCAAATATTAAATTTGTTATTCACCAAATCCATTTAATCGCTACATCTAAAATTCTAAACCATTTCACTAATTCAATCAAAATCTCGATATTCAAAAGCAATTAATATTTCAAATTCAATGTTTAAAAGAATATTAAACATTCAAAACCAAATGACCAAAATTCTAGGTCGTTACATACACGGATTGAGCTGAAACTTTGCAGGAGGTTCAAAGACCAAGACAAAGTCACCCAGAAATTTCTAGGCCCATTGGGGGCTGTAATAGTGATCGGTACTGCCCTATTTCGGTAAACAAATGGTGTGTGCTCGCTCCAAGGGACTCTCTATGTTGTGTTGTGCTTATCCTCCAAGTTTCATGTCATTTGGATCAAAGGAGCTCGAGTTATTGATTGTTGAATGCAAGTGTGTGCTTGAACCCTAGCATATACCGATCCCTACATTGGTGGGTTCAAATGTGCCTACCTCTTCGCTTTCCTAAGCTATTAAAGTATTACCGATCCCTTCATACTGAAGCGTGCCAATCCATATTCCTCCATATATGCCGAGCCCTTGTAACGACCCATAAAATATTAGAAATTTTTAATTGGTATTTAACGTATTGAATTGGATTATGAGAAATTATTAATAATAAAATTTTGAAAAGAAAAAAAAATATGTTATGTATATTAATGATTTGTAGTGCAAGCTGTGTTATATTTTAAAGTTTGGTTGTGGTTATACCTATAAGATCTAGTACAAAAACTTTATACACTATTATTTATACTATAATATAAGTTAAGTTTGATGTAAATTCGATAGCATAGTTCATTTCTGTTGGGTATAAATATCAATAGCGTGGGTAATAAATTTACGGTCTCCTTTTGCTTTTCAGCAAGGTGTGTAAATTTTAAGTATATTGAGTACGTTCCATATATATTTATTTTGGAAAACCACTGTATATGTATGATGGTCTATTTGAAGTGTATATATAGTAAAGCTTATTTATACCGAGTTTTATTTTATTTATGTGTTATAATAGCTATATATATATATATGTTAGTCTTGATACTAGTATATAGTTTTACTAAAGTTTGATTTCTAGTCATGTTAAATATATATATTTGATTTTGGGTTTTTGTGTCACCATTTCCAGTTTATTTTAGTGCATATTTAGTATATCTATACATATGTCGTCAGCTATAAATACGATAGTTAAGGGTTTCATATATCATATGAACCAAAGAAGAAGAGAAGTATATACTATATTTAACTACATATATGAAGTATATGTTTTAAGGGTTGATTTAAGGTCTGCATTAAAATTGGTAGTCTGCATGTTTGTTATGTACAAAGATAAGCATATATGAATTCATTCATACGTAGCCTTTACATTTTGAAAGAATATACATAATATTAAATGAATATTGATTTTTTTTATTATATATAAGGTTACCTTCATCTTCATTTGTCTCATTTTCATTTATTTGTGTACGTTTTCGTTTTAATTATTGTACACATCATGGTTCCTTTTATAAATTCATCGTCCATAAATAGTTTATTTCTTTCCCCCTTCATCTTCATTTGTCTCATATTCATTTATTTATGTACGTTTTCGTTTCAATTATTGTACACATCATGGTTCCTTTTATAAACCCATCATTTCAATTTATTTTATGGTCCGTTACTCTACCTTTTCAAATTTGAACGTGCAGCTGGTGGCATTAAAAAGTTGCTTTAATTATCCACTGAATTATCGTGACCATCCCACTACTCTATATTTATTCCTGTACGTTTTATCTTCGCTTAAATTTCTCTGTCCATTCCTTTTTCCATTTTAATATCCTTGCCTTTCCATACTCACATGCTTTCCAATCAAGCAATAAATTGTTTAAATATCCACCTTATCAACTTGACCGTCATCAAACCAGTATATAATTCAAATCTATCATTATTCTACCGTTTTTTCTTTAGTAAATTATATGTAACAGTATATCATAAATGAACAGCTCATTCTCCACCCATTCATTTCTCCTATTCAATTAATAATGGAATATAAAGTTATATATTTGGTATACAATTCAAACAACCGTTACCATTCATACCTCCTAAATTCTAGCGATTGACCCCTCTATTTCCACGGTTCCAATTTTAGTTGTTGGATTACTCATTCCTACCGTTCAACTATATTAAATATTTATAACATGTAGTCTCTAAGCCTATTTAGCTTCATTTTTTCTTCCTCTCTGTTGCTTCTTGAAAAAAAGAAGAAGAGATTTTTCCCATTATAATGCTAAAACACATAAGATGGAAAAATGAAAAAGGACCAGTTCTCCTTCCTATAGCTTCGTCAAGCCTCCGCCACCACAGCTCGAACCACCTGTCAAGAGCCACAACTCACTCCATACCTCCTCCCCTCGTCATCCATATTTTTATAAACGGTATGCGTATCATATTGCAATATATGTTTCGTTTTTAAATGTTTACATATAGCAAAATAAGTTCTTATATTTTGGGTTAGTAATCTATATCTATACAATACGTTAATATATGTATTAGTTTCTATGTATTGTTTATGTAAAGTATAAATTCTTAAATTATAATCAAAAGGTTTACATATACATATTTCGGTTATAATATAAAAAGTTGTACCTGTATAATATATTATGCATATATAGTATGAGTTGCGTTAGTTATATATAGTATTTCATGCCTGTTAGTTTATTTGTATTTGTTGAATATGTATATATAAGTAATACATGTTGTACATATTATATTCATGGTATGTATATAAGTGTGTTGCGTGAAAAGAAAAAAATATTGCTTTACTTTTGGTTGCGTGAGTTTATAAATGTATGAATGTTTGCTTAATTAAGTTTATATCATCTTTTATGTATATTCAAAGCTGGTGATATATGTAAACACGTTACATCAACTTTTTTTAAACTAGTATATAATATAGGTAATACATAAGAGGTCTACCGCTGGATTCCTTGGTGCTGAAGTTTCTTATTTATAAGATTATATAAATATACTAGTTTATAAAAGTTATAAAATATCAGTTAATATATATATATATATTTGTATTTTAATATAGCATGTGTTTTGATTTGTTGTAGAGTATATAAAGATGCATATGCTGCTACAGTATGCTATATTTTAGGTGTACTGTATATATATGATATTTTGGATGAATATTTACATATAATACTGTTTACAGTTTTGGTATAAGTTATATTATTTATACATAGTGGTTTGGTCAGGGAAGGTTTTAGGCTCTGTTTAGTCTTGTAGCCGTATGCATAGTAGTGTATATTTAGTGTGTATATTTTAGGCTATGTCTGCATGCTTCCCTGTTTAGTGCATGTATTTTATAGTATATAGCATATTTTGGGAAAGATTTTTTTTATTAGTTTTATAATGGTTAAGGTTATTAAAGCATATTTATGTTAGATATAAAGTTACAGTGTGAAGTACATAGGAAATTTGTCTTATCCATAGGCGTTATTTTATATTAAAGATAAATTTTTGACTTGAAAATAATTATGTATGTTTTAATTTAAAATACATTTAAATTTATAATATGGTTTTATAAATATAGTTATATATATTTACAAGTTTACCTATATCAATTTTCTTCTTCAAATCCAGCCTGATTTGATTTCGTCTATTTCTATTGATCAGCTTTGTTCGTCAATTCGTACCCATTTCGCTCTGTTTTGGAATTCATGCTTGGATTTGTAATTCAACTCTTGATCGTTCGTCTCTTGACTTGAAAGGTGAGCAATCACTCACGATTAACATTTTTTTTATCCATTAAATTTGATTTCAATTGAAACGACAATTGAAATATGCTGCTGTAATTATTTAAATTTGTTATATATGCTATTATCTGTAACTGTTCACCTGCTGGAAATGACACCATATCCTTTTGTTTATATTATATTGTTATTAATGATATATGCCTGTTATTTTATTGTATTTTCTGTTATCACTCTGCAAGTTCCCTGTAGTTTAGAAATCACTATGGGTTGAAATGATACATACCCGAACAGACTTTAGAATAAGAGAAAATCGTTATGGGTTGGAATGATAAACCCAAGCGATTTTCATTTAATTGAATTTGGGATTACGGGTTGAAATGATATCCACCCGTATATATTTAGTATACAGATTGAAATGATAAATATCCGTAGCACTTGACTATATGATAGGAAATATATACAGACACCGTTGGTCCATATAAATATTTTGAAAATAATTTCTATAATTTGGAAAGAAATATATGGTTTAATAAATTTGATTCTTAAGATATTATATAAATGAAAATTGTATACATAGATTTAGTAGTAATATATGATTTAAATTAGATTGATTTAATACATATAATATGGTTAAGTATTTATGTAAATCTATATTTCAAATAGATTCTCTTGTAATAAATTGAATAATTAAGATTGGGAGATAAATTTGGGTTTATAAAAATGGTATTTAAATAAGGATTTATTTAATTAAATCGATTTGAAATTTTTGAATGGGAAATTTAAAGGGTATGATTTTATAACTGGATTTTTGATTTAAGTGATTTAATGAATATTTCACGTTTAAATAAATTAAAGAAAATATTGAGTAAAATGTAATTTAAGGTTACTTAAATGATATTGAATCTAATAAGGGAGTATTTCAAGACTAAATAATAATGAGGTTAAATCGAGATCTATATGAAACTGTTATATAGAACATTTAAATATTAAAGGCTTGAACTATATTGGAATTTAAATGGTTTATGTTGAGATTCGGATCTGTATTTGAAATCAACGTAGTTGAATTTGTTATTTAGTAACTAATTGAATTAAAATGAAAATTTAGGTTGAACTAAATTTGAATTTATTATTTGGAAAACTAAATTGAACGAAAAATTAGATGAAACGTTGAATACTTAAAGTTTTTGAAATATATGGAAATATAAAGGGGTATTTGTGATTATAAATCCGAATTTGAGATCGATAAAATTTAAGTGGTTATTTTAGAAATTGAGTTGAATTTAAATTGATAAACTGAGATTGAATTTAATTTGAATGGGAAGGTCGGGTTGATGTTGGAAAGATTTGTTAAGTTGAGGAAATTGAAAATACTTTACTGTATAAATTATTTAGTATATATAAATACTATTTGAAGTGAAAATGAGATTTGGTTTTGAAGTATAAATTAAGCTGAAATGACCACGGTGTTACAGTGTATATTTCTACCTTGTAGAAAGTTCCATGGACCCTTAGAGGATGGTTATCCCAAACATCCTTTAAGTTATTTGTATTTCAGTTGATATTTCACTTGAGTTGGATTTATTGATATAAAAATGTTAATCCTGACTCGAGTGTTTTGTGTTTTGCTTTACGCTCGGGTCAGACTGAGTGATACAGCATTTGAGACTCGCCTTTGGAGTTGGGAGCTTCATTTGGAAATCCAACTATCGATTCAGATTCCAGCCTTTCCAGTTGATTGGTTTAGAGAAGTCATCTGTTGCATTGGAGACTTCACTGCATTTGAACTATTCGGTTGTATTTTTCTAACTCTGATGTATATAGTAGCTTCATGAACTACTATTCTTTATCTATTCCGCTGCATTATATTACTCTGTGATCTGTGATTGATTTATTTACTGTATATTTTAAGTTTTTGCCAAATTTTAATTAACAATTTCGGTATTTTGAATTATTCAAGTCGGATATGTATGGTTTTATTGTCGATTTGAATGGTCCAAAATAGCGGGTCGTTACAGTTGGTATCAGAGCTTTGGCTCTAGGCAAAACTTAGCATATATGGTAAATTTATTTACAGAATCACTTTCGCTTAAGTTGAATCTCTTCCTTTTGACTCGATTTCCTTTGAATTTCGGAATGTCCTTGGTTCCGAAATTCATTCTGTCTCTCCCTATTTATATTCATTTGATTCCAGAGTATCCCATAACTCCACTGAATGATTTGTAAAGGGGGTGAAAACTCCTTTTCAATTGGCATTGACTCACCGAAGATTTTTGTATCCTCGGTTTACGATGCTGCTATATCTTGTTAGGCCGAATTCTATATCTCTTGCGATCGAATGTCGAATTGCCTCAGAATTCTACACCGATCTAATTTTGGAATCACGGTTGACCGGTAAAGGTCGCCCGTGATTTATAGAAGTATATCAATCTTCTTTTTTGTAATTTAATTATCGCATCTTCGATCGAGTCTATCTTCGAATCAGAATTCTATTGATTTGAGTTCCTCTAATTCAAATCTCTATCTTTGTTTAAAATCCATTCTTAAAATTATCCTCTGAAAATCGGGTATGTTTGCATTTTTGAAATTGTTTTATATATCGAAATTATTATTTTGATAACTATGATTTTATTCTATATATAAAAGTGAAAATGTTTTCGATAAGGATTATATACCTATATATAAAACAAATAAGAAATGTTATTCTATATAAAAGGGTTTTTAAAGGATTTGAAATTTTGAAAAAATATAAGAAAATATAAAAATGATTTATAACTGAAGTGTTAAATTTGAAATCCGAGAATTGAATTCCGATGTTTTGAAATTGGTTTTAAGATTTTTGAAATTATATAATAATATGATTTGAAAGTATTTTCTGAATAAGAAGTGTTTCAAATGACTCAAACGAGTTCCAATGATTTCAATGAAATTTCAAGGAAGTTTTAAGAAAATAGAAGTCCAGAACTCACTTTGTCGCTGGAAAATAATTTTGGTGAAGAGTGCACGCATCATCGACATTGATTTTCGAGTTTCAGAGTAGGGGAGAGGCCACTCTAGTAGCTTTGCTATGCGAGTGATATTGTGAAACAAATTTTGATTTCAAATTCCGAAGAATAATTCGATATTCGAAAGATATATGTATATATATTTAAAATGATTTAAAGGAAACTGGTATTCAGTCCTCGAGTTTCGAATTTGATTTGGTATAATCCTATCTATTTATTGTTGATTTTCATGTCTTGAATTTGGAAATTTGATTTCCCTAACTATTTTGAATGTTCGAACACTTCCAAATCGAGATTAAATTTTCAATGCTAAGAAATTTCGAAGAGTATAAAATGTTTGATAAAGAATATAAATTTGGTTTTGAAATGTTTAGAAAAAAAATAGTTTTGAATAATGGTTTTTAGAAAGGTAAATTGGATATTTCAAATAGAAATAGATTGTTTAAAAGTTTTTAAAAAAAGGGATAATTATAAATTTGGAAACCATTTTGAGTATAATTGATTTTGGAAAAATATTTGGTTTTGAAATTAAATTGGAATTAAAAACCAGTACTTATATGGTGATTTTGGAAATGAATTTGTTTGACTTGAATTATTTTAATTTGGAAAATGGGATAATTTTCTAAACCTATTATTTTGGGAACTTTGAAATTTAGATATTTAATTTGGAATTTTTTTTGGTGAAATCATATATGATTTTGTGACTGAATTGATATTGAAATGATTTGAAATTTGAGAACCTTATATTATTAAGCACTTGATTTGGGAGTGGTCGAACTTATATAAAATGGATTGTAAAAGTATGAAGTTGATTTGAAATCTATTGATTTGAAAGGTACTCAATTTGGAAAGAGATTTTATATAATCGAAGTCTATATAAGTATGATTTGATCTACTATTGATTTTGGAAAGTATTCGATTTCGGAAAAATGGAATCCTATATATATGGACTTTATATGAGTACGATATTTGAAAGTGATTTGAAAAGGTACTATATGATATATATATTTTCGAAGTAAAGATATGGAAAGTGCCTTCTGCTTGATATCCGCTTTGTGGCCACATCGTGGATTCTTTCTATCGATATTATTCTCTCTGATTTTGATTTTTCGGATGTAATACTCGAGTGTTCCCACCATGGCGTAACCCATGTGTTTTTTCTCTCGCGACTGCATAGCGCAATTGCCTGGCTGAGTCTGGCCTAGGGGTACGGATTGTTTCCTGGGGGATCCAGGCGTAACCATTGTGTATCATGTAATCTGTGTAGGTCGCGAATAGTAGCGAAACTGCCTGGCTGAGATAGCCTAGGGGTACGGATTGTTTCCTGGGGGACCCAGGCGTAACCATTGTGTATCCTGCACTCCACTAGTCAAGTCAGGAAGATACGGTACATTCATTGATTGCTTTAGGAAAGGGTTTCTCAGAAGAAGATCAAGTCAAAAAGATACTCAATTCACTCACTCCAGAATGGGATCAAAAGACACTTACTATTGAAGAGGCAAATGATGTTAGTCAAATGAAGATCGAAGAGTTAATCGGTAATCTAATGTCTTATGAAGTTCAACTACAAGGGAGAAAAGAATCTAAGGCAACGTAAAAGAAATCGATCGCATTCAAAGCAACAACTGGAGATTCAGAACAAGATAGTGATGAAGAAATTGCTTTCATGACCAGAAATTTCAGAAAGTTTCTGAAGTATAGAAAGATGAATAATTTTAAAAGAAATGATCAAAGAAATTTCAGAAATACTTTGGAGAACAATAACAATCACAACAACAACAATGGTTATAGATGCTACAACTGCAACAAAACAGGGCACTACAAGATAGATTGTCCATATCCAGACAAACAGACATTTCAACCAAATAACGAGCTACTAAGGAAAAGAAAGAAGGCTTATGCAGCAACTCTTGACGATTCAGATTCATCCAGTGATGACGAGAATAAAACTGATAATTCAAATCTGTGCTTCACTGCTATTCTCGAATCGGAAGACGATCAGAGTTTGGATCTAAAAATAGGTACACATTTATTTTGATTTTATTGGATACTTGCTTGTTTTGATTTTGTTTGCAATTTCTTGAATTTTTAAATTCAAAATCACCCTTTGAAATTTGAGTTTTTAAATTTAAAATAATATTATTTTAATAATATTTTAAATATTAAAATATTTTAATATTATTATATTTAATATTATTACTGGAATTATATATAGATATAGAATATAGATTAGTTTTCTTAAGATTTTAGGAATTTCTTAGATTTTAGAAAAAGACACCTCTTTTCAAATTCAACAGTCACATGTCGACATGTCAGGATACCCCATGTCGACATGTCTCTCAGAAATTTGATTTCAAAATTTGAATTTAAAATTTTGAATTTCCCTCTACCTTTTCACTTACTTCAAAATTCTGAAAAGATACCTCTTGACTAGAGAACATGACTTTAGAGAATATATTTAATATACTTCTCTTATCATCTCTTTTCACTTTATTCTCATAATTCAAACTTTCTTCATTATCTTCTACTCCTCTCAAACACTCATCAATGGCTTCCTCAAGTACCCCATCAACTATGAGGCTGAGCAAATCCATCAAAAATGATCTTTTTGATGACCCGGAGGCTATCAAAGCTTACATAAGTTATGTAAACTATGGTAAAGTCAATACGGGAAAATTTGCTATTTTTGATGATTTTCCTTCTTATGAAATCGATCAACTTATTGAAGAAAACTTCATTCTTAGCTCGATTGATAACAAGCCAAATGATTTCGTTTGTTATCCAAACCTTGTCAAAATGTTTTATGCAAACCTAAACCGTGAATTTTATAATGGAAATGAAGATCAAATTTAGAGTAGTGTTAAAGGAACACTTATTGTTTTGGATTCCGATATTTTGGGTACTATTTTGGGTTGCAAATCTACCGGTATGAATCCCTCGCAATTTCAAATAAATGAAACCGATCGAGAGACTTTTCATCACATTTTTGAAAGCGATGACCTCATGGATTTTAAGAATCGCTTTTTCCGCCCAAAACCAAGAATTGTCAACCTTCTTATTCAACACACCGTTATTCCTAGGTCGGGAAACTACAATAGTCCCACCTCAAAAGTGTGTAAAGCTCTTTTTGCTATATTTGGAAAATATGATATTAATTGGGCACAAACTATTTTGGATGAGTTAAGACCCAAAAAATTTACTATGGGAGAAAACACTCTTTATCATGGAATTTATCTTACTCGGATTTTCAATTATTTTGGTGTGGATGTTAAAAAGGAAGAGTTTGTAAATAGGAAAGTGTTCAATCATGGGAACATTTCCCTTATGAAAATCCTACTTATGTTTCAACCGTATGAAACACTTACCGAAAAGGAAGAGAGACTTGCTCATGAAGAGATGGAAGAAGAGGGAGAAGAAGAGGAAGAAGAAGGGGAAGGAATGGAAATTGAAGAAGAAGAGGAAGATGAAGAAACCTCTTTGGAAAGTATAGAGTATCCACATACACCCGCCAATCCATCCAACAAAACCATACTCAAGAACCAAAAGATACTTGCTCAAAATCAAAAGGTTCTTAAGAGATCTATTAGCAAGAAAATGGATAAAATCTCTACCAAGATCGACAAGATCTTTGGGAAGATAGGCAGGAAACTTGGCTTGTCCTCATCATCATCTTCATCAAACTAATCCTAGCCATTATCTCTCTAGCTATCGTTTATCTATCTTTGTATTTTCTATTTTTTTGGTTAATATTATGTAATGTTAACTAATGTAAGTAATGCTATCTTATTCTCTATTTTCCAGCTTTATATATCTCTGATAATTATTTATTTTAAGTTTATATAGGTCCACTAGTATAAACTTAGAAATCAAAAATAACTCAACTTGGTCATTCTGTCTAGACCATGTCGACATGCCCCATCCCCCCATGTCGACGTATAACAGTCAGAAAGTAGTTACAATTTCTAACTTCAAATTCTTGTAACTAACAAGTGACAATTCATTTTGAACGGCCGATAACTCCTATAAATACCTATTTCTTCCAGAAAAACTTCTCTACCTCCATTTCTATTCATCTCCTCTCATACTTCAATTTATTTCTTAAATTATGGCTTCTCCAATTAAGAATTTAAGTGAAAATCTTGAAGAAACTCTTACTTCTTTCAAGAATATTCTCTCTTTTATACTTAGAAATCAAAGGCACTTAGAATTAAGCCAAATGCTGATGATCAAAGAGCAAGAGAGACACTTCGACGCACTTCGTTGGATTATTTCAAGCCTTAGCAAAGACGAACCCAAAGCAAATCCGCCGGTCACTCTCGACAAAGATAATTGGGATGTTATCAAAACTGATCCTATCTTTGGAGAAGATGGATGGGTGGAAGTCCCAAGGAATGTCTAATCATTATGTATGTTTGTTTGTTTGTTTGATTTGATTTGATTTAGATTTGATTAGGATTTGATTGAATTGTTTACTTAAGTTTGATTTGGATTTGGTTTGTATATAACTTCATATACTATAAATGATTGGTTTGCTATGTAAGATATTGATTTGATTGTCAAGTTACACTTATATATATGCTCACACACTTGATCACTTACACGTTCACTTTACACTTTTATTCTATATATACTTGATTATCTTAGAACATGTAAATCTTTTATTCCTTTTTGCTGATGTCAAAGGGGGAGAAAGTTATAAAAATATATGTGCTTGGTGTAAGGGGGAGTCATGGAATAAAGGGGAGTTGTAGTTTTAAGAAGAATTCACGGAGTAAGGGGGAGTTATGGAGAGTTATGGTATGGTAAGAATATTTTATAAATAAAGGTTGTCATCATCAAAAAGGGGGAGATTGTTAGGAACTGAGTTGATGATGTTTTGATGACAACAACCTTATATAGTTATTATACTTTACTTTATAAAATATATACTAACATTTCCATATATATATATAGAAAGTATATGCAGGTATCATCAAAGACTGATCAGTATAAAGACTCAAGCATCAAGATGAAGATTAGAGATTCGAGATTCAAGATTCAAGACTCTAGAGAATCAAGATTTCAAGATCTCAAGATAAGTGTCTAGTATTTTGTTAAAACTTCATAATAGCACTCTCATCTTTCTTCCAATTTTCTTTTGGGATGGAACCCAATTTCTATCGAAACCAGTGGCTTACAAACCCACGACAAGTAGCTTACAAACCTAAGACAAGTGGCTTACAAACCCACGAAAATCAAAATCATTTGAACTTCTTTGTACAAGTTCTCGAGTCCTATGGAGGAGCTCTGTAGGAAGGTTCTTGCAATTTTAGTTTGAATAGATTTTTCAAAATGTTTTTAAATCTGTTTTCAAAATGTTTTAGCTTTCAAAATCATGTTTTCAAAAATATTTTCAAACTTTGTTTTAGCCTTGAAACATTCCTCTATTCTGATTTTAAAAACTTCTATTTTTAAAACATCAAAACTTATTCTGATTTTAAATATTACTTATATAATTGGCGGTCTATATCAATTATATATATATATATATATATTTAAAATAATGTTTTATATTCATTCTCTATCTCAAAATATTGTTTAAACACTTTACTTTACTTCAGAGAAGTTTCAACTTGTTTTAAATTCAATTGTCTTTACAAAACAACATCTCTATAATTTTGAACTAAGGGATGTCGACATAAGGGGATACCCCATGTCGACATAGTGACAGTCGGATTCAAAATTCAATTTTCAAAAGAAGTGTCCATTCGTTCGAAAACCTTTCGCCAATGGTTATGACTGTTGTGCATCTATATAAAGGCTTCCAATATGAATTTTTTTAACAACTACTTTCTTATTTTCTTCACTCTTTCTTCTTCACCATTCCATATCCATAAAACTTCATATTTTCAAGATCGTGCCATCATTCTGCCAAATTCTCAATAGGAAATCATTTAGATACTCTCTATATTTGATTCTCCATCATTCTACTAAAGATCAAAGTGCTATTCAAAGTTATATGATTAATTTGTATTCAAAAAGTCCATAGAGTCTATCCATTCAAAAGGATTGTTATTAAGAAGTATTAGGGTGATCTTGTGTCCCGTAAATCAAGAGAGTTTACCCCAGACTCGGAGATAGGAGGGTTCCTCAAGGCCTTAGAAATTGAGGGTTGTAATTTGGATATTGGCTTATAAAAATATGTACAAGGATATTGCCTTGGTGTAGGACTGGATGTAGGAGGATTCCGAACCAGTATAAAATCTGGTGTGTTCTTTCCTTTTACTTGCTTTACTTTACTATTTGCATTTGTTATATGTTCTGTGATCATTCTGTGTTAGAATTCTGTTTAGGTTTGTGTTGAAAGTTTTAATTTAGTCATATAGTTCATATATTCTTTAAAACGCTATTCACCCCCCTCTAGTGTTATTTCTGCCTTAAGATCCTTAATCTGCATCCCTAACATAATACCATTGCCTCCATATAATGTAGTAACATATATTTAGGTTACGACTAAGGCCATACACCAATGCTTGTGAATGTAATGTCGTGTTTAGACATTTGGTTGCCACATAGGGCTTACGCTCGGTTTACGAATACAATGTCATGTTTAGACATTAGATTGACTCTTAGGCCTTGCACCATGTTTTCGAATATAATGTTGTGTCTAGACATTAGGTTGCCACTTATGCCTTAAACCACATTTCCGAATACAATATCATGTCTAAACATTGGGTTGCTACTTAGGCCTTACACAATGTTTCTAAATACAATGTTGTGTTTAGACATTGGGTTGCACTGAGGCCAATCTATTTTTAGTAGCGTCTATTAGTAGGATTTGTAAAACAAGTGCAACCATAATGTTTTGGAATTTTTACCCAATGCAGTGAAATGTTGGCGTTAAATTTTAGTTAGCCCATCGAAACTTTTCATGAAATTTTTTTCAGTACCTCATCTCTCATTTTCATGTCCCTCTTATTTCCACTTCATGTCTTATCATCCAAAAACCCCAAATCTCCATTTTCTTACTCAACTTCCAAACAATAACGCAAACACCACATTGCTGATCTACCCTACCTTTAAACTCGTTATTCAGAAGCATCGATATTGCCATCAATCTAACGATGCATGGAAACCCTTAATCGATTCTTATCAATCTACTTGGCTGTGATCTATCAGTTAATGAATACTAGAAAATGAGGTACAGTTCCATGCCTTCCTTTTCTTTGACGCAAATTTTATCTCTAATATTAAAATTATTTTCATTTACGAATCTAACCTAACATTGCCCTCAGCAACATTTACGATCGTTGCATATCACTTCATGATGAAAATTTTATATTTGAAATCAGCGTGTGGTAAAAGAATCTTAATGTCAAACATGTTTGTCTTGAATCCAGTTCATTTGATGTTTAGGAGTTTAAATTTGATCCATCTCTCCTTCTCCTAAATGTGTTAGTCAACTGCTACTACTTTGACGAACGATAATGATGTATCATTTTTTCACTTCCTTCTTTTCATAATTATCACTATTATGCATTATTTGATTTTCTAAATCATTAGATCATATTTTTGTTCCTTAGTTTGGTGTTAAATCTATCAAAATATACACCCATTCACAACAAAGACATTGGTGTCCTATTATATAGCTCGATTGAAACATCAATTTCATGTTATTTATGGAATCCCTATGAATAATTATCATCTGTTGTTAAATAAGCCAATTCTTTCATTTCTGCATTCATTCTAAATTGAGTAAACAAGAAAAGGATGTAAGTTTTGTTCTTAATTCTTATACAAAGTTATACCTTTCTTACAAAAATCAAGAAGCTCAACTAAGAACAACCACTATCCATATCATTGCATCAATATAATGCACCGGAATGCTAAAAATTAGGCAATAGAGCTCACAAATCACATGCCCTAAGTAAAGTTTCCATAATCCCACTTGTACTTCTCATATTTTATGAATCATCAGATGGGCCATTTGGTGTAGAAGACAGCGTTCGTGCAGCAGGTCCATTCTTAGCAATCGTAGGTTTCATCATTTTTTATTTTTATGGTGCATATCAAAAGCTTTCATCACTACAGAACAAGCCACAATATTTCTAGAAGATTCCAAATATATTGTTTAGGTGTCTTTTGCCTTAGGCCCTTACCGTGGTTTCCTTCAAGGATGGATGAAAAGGCTTAGTGGGGTCATAGACAATGCTTTGCACCTGGTTCTTTTTCTCGACTACCTCAAGTCAAAAATTACTATTCTTAGTCATGGACCTATCATAGCATTTACTTCGTTGACATTGACTTTTGCCTTGACGTGTATGAAATATAGAGCATTGACTATAGTTGGTCATGTAGCAATTTTTAGGAGTCTTTTCCTTGCTTCCATTTGTTGTTATTGGGTTTATCTCCATTCCAAGGCTTAACCCTTCTAGATGGTTCAAGATTGTGGATTTAATACTATTAATTGGAGTTTGAACTTAAACACTCTTTTTTGGAACTATAACAACCATGACTCGATTAGTACTTTAGCCGGAGAGGTAGACGATCCTAGAAATAGGAAAAATAATAAGTGATGTTTAGTTAATTATAAGACCTATGTTTATGTCCTTTGATCATAGGGACAGGAGCTCTTCCGATGGATAGAGAAAATGGACGGATGGATATTACTCTGAAATAGGAAAAATTATAAGTGATGTTTAGTTAATTTGGTGGATTCAAGGTTCTTCGGTTTTGTCGAAAGTAGGTATGTTTGTTACTGAAATGAGTAATGATTCGTATCTACTTTTAAGAACGGCCAAGAGAGTAATGCTACATGAATTTTTTGCTAAGTGGTCGGTTTATGAAACCCCACTTATAGGAATAATGTTCTCTTCTTCAGGTGTCATATTACCATCTGGGATGAGTTTTCATGAAATATCGACTGTTGATAACTTTTCATATTACCCTGGAATGCTTTTGGAGTTTTTGGCATTTGCAAGGTTGCGAGTTAAGTGCCTGAACGTCTCCAGACCTTGTAAAATTCCAATAGGGACGAAAGGTGGAATTTTGATGCCTATACCTCCAACTATGTTGATATTGATGCTTATTGCTCTTACTTCTTTTAAGGTTATGGTTTTGAGCTTAGGAACTGTGTTTTTCGAATATGTTTTCCAACCGAGTTTGAAATTTACAGAGAAAGGGTGGATGAATTTCGCAACTAGTTCTAAGTTACCAGATTTTAGAAATAAAGAGAGTGCTTGTGATGGTGAAGATTTGATAGATTTAAAGTTTATGTAGATAAGTAAGAAGTAGACCGTGATATAGTTTGTTGTGCATCTATGAGATATACTTTTATACAAATATAATCACTTAATCTTCCAATTTAGGAGATTTGTGTCTGACCAATTCAGTTCTTAATTCGGATTCTATCTGCTCTTGAATTTGAACTCTATAATGTGCAAAGTCTTAAGAGCCATGCTTTTTACACTGATGTGTTACTACATAGCTGTACTCTATAAGTTCATTCATTTACCTTTTTACTATTTTTTGGTTTGGACTATCTTCAAGTGAACCATTTACAAGTAGCTCACATGTGTTATTATGAAAATCCTTGCCTATAGTAGGCATAGAAACATCACTTGTTGTCCAAGGAAACTCTGGTGTCTCAAAGGCCATCAAGTCAGCACTCAGAAAACTAATAAGTGACCCTAGCCAACTGTTACTAACGTGTTTCTCTAACCAGTTACCAAGGTACCCAAAATCCAACTCCAGTTTACCCTTAGCTTCAAATTTCTTTAATTCTAAATAGGATCCACTGTGACTATGATTACCAATATTTGGTAGTATAAGGTAGTTTGTTTGATGAGATGTATACCTGATGGTTTCAAAATTGTTGAAAATAATATAGACTCGGACCAGCTGGTACTTTAAATATGTGTAAGTAAAGCTTAATGCAAACGTTGTGTGTGTATAGCATAGGTAGTGCATTCTTTAGGATCTACTATTATATACATACATACATATAAACACATACTGTAACGACCCCGAATTTTGGCCCTGTTTATTTTAATAAATATTTAATATGATTAAATGAAATGTGAACTAATTATTTTAAAATATGATTTTGGAAAAGAAATCGCCATTTTTTTATATAAATTTTTATTTTTAAAAGGAAATTTGATTCTGGAAATTTAAATAAAATTTCTTAATAATATTTACCTTATATAACTAAATTAAAATACTGTACTTTGTTTACATTTGGAAATATACATAAGGATGTTAATGTTTAAATTTAAAATCTAATTCTAACAAAATAAAATATAAATGTAAAATATAAATGTAAAACATAAATCAAATATGTGTATATAACTTAATTTAAATAAGTAATAGTAAAGTACAAATAGAAATGAATACAAATATAAGTAAGAAATCATTTTGAATATGATTTGAACATTGATAGTTAAATATAAAGTACAAAAGTAAAATTTAACGTAAGAATTAATTGGTCAAGATTGCATACAACATAAATTAAAAATTTGTAAACAAAGCTAAAATAAGAACAAGGTATAAAACTCAAAGTATAAAGTAAAACAAAATCAAATGTAATCTAAAACCAAACTAAAACATTTATGTATAACTTATGTAAATTAGAAGTTAACTAAACAAAATATTTTCATACACAAATCAACAACAACTATATATATGTAAATTATTCAAGTTAGAAACAATGAGCAAATGTTTTCAAAGCAAATCAAAGTCTAAAAATAAATCTGACTTAAACATATTCATTATTCAAGCAAACAATTAATAAAACATTTTTTTCTGACACAGTATCTTCACATATAAATCTAAACATAAGATATAAAATAATAAAACAAATGTTGCAAAGGAAATAATCCTCATTCAAAAGTATCTGTAAACATGAAGAAACCTGACAAACTCAGGTAGATTGAAATACAAGCATTAAAATAACTTGTCTTCTTATGCAAGCTACTTGCTGAAGTACATAGCCCATACAAATGCATACCATGTCTTCACAGTACAATATAATTATGTAAACAAATTAAGCAACACATCAATTAATGCTCTTATGTTCGAGCACATCTTTGTGTCTATTTAATATATTTACAAATCTTTATTTTTGCAGTGAATAGATCTGATCAAAATATATAAAACAAAGAATAGTATATATATATAGCACATGCTGTCAGTAAGTAGGTATGTATTATGTATAACCTGTAAATGATTATGCTAGGCAAGTGATGAAAATCTATGAACTAATAAGTTTAAGTGTAAACAATAAGTACATTAGCATTTAATGTCGTATCATATCAGCCCCATAAGAAAAAAAAATCTTGCCTGATAAAACCAAAATAAGAAAACTACCTGACTAGTTGCTACCTTCTTTCACACACACTATATCTTTTATGTATATATGTGAGACATCTTCTATTTTTCAGTCCGTTATGTAACTCATTAAAACACAAACAAACAAAAGAAAAAAAGAAAAAGAAAAAAAGAAGTGAAATCAAATTAAATTCAAACTCATATGTATATAACTCAAACAAGAACAGATGGAACTGCAGATGTCAAACAGGCTCTGGTGGAGATTACTCATTAGAGATAGAGTCGATAGTACTCTAGAATGAGCCTGAGCGTAATAATAGATATGAGTGCGTACTTGATAGTGAATATAAAATGGTTTTATGTTATGTTGATTGATTTTTTGAGTGGTATATGAACCTTCGTCAGTGCAGTCTGCACAACTGTACCGAAGGGGTTTCTAAACACTTGAATAGAACAATTCGACATGATATTGTTTTCAAAAGTGGGTGAATTAAATCATTCCATCCAAAATATATTTTGATATAAAAATTTTTGCAAGTTATTATATATAATTAAAGGGTTTGGGTGATAGTGTTACAGACAAATAAGATTTATATTTTTTTTACAATGGCTTGTGTAACCAAGGGAAGTATGAGATTGAATTTGGAATTAAGGTTAAAAGTAAAGTTAAAAATAAGAATTTATTTTGGATTAAGTTGAAAGTTTAATTTAATTTTGGAATCAAACTAATGATTAAAAATATAATAATAATAAGGATGTAAATAAATTGATGAAGTACATCAAATTTACAATGTAAATGAATTGGATTGGGAAATTTACTAAAATAAAATTTTGGTTGAGATTAACTTAAGCTTAAATTGGGTAAAATATGAATGTGAGACTTATAAAAGGAATATGGAGAAATTAAATAGTGTGCCAAAATAAAATTGTTTTGTATTTGGAGAATGAAATAAAAATCCAAACTTGAATTATAAAATAAAATTGAACACTGATAAAATAATAAGATGATTTTTGAAGATAAAATCCAATTCAAGTTTGGATGAAATAAATATGGCCTTGGATTAATCTTAACAAAATAAATGGAATTTGATCTAGGTGAGTATCAAATAAGTTGGAAATAAATTTAAGTATGAAATGGAAATAGGTAAATTAACTAAAGATTAAACTTTATAGAAGCGTAGCTTCGAGGAAAGTGAGAGTTTATTTAGTAAATGCATTAATAATTTAAGTTGAATGAAATAAAATCTTTAGAAATAGTTGGATAAGAAATTAAATTTGTATAAATAAACTCTGATGGATTATCAAAAGAATTTAAATGCTTGAAATAAAAAGTATGCTTGTTTAATACAGATAAGATTTGGAATTTTAAAGTGAAAATGAATATGATTAAGAGTAACTGGATGTAGTGTGGTGAATAAATAAATTTGTGGCCCATAAAGTTTAAAAAGTGAAATTATAAGCCAAAATAAAATTATTTTGTACTTGGGAAATGAAATAAACATCCAAACCAGAATTACAAACTAGAAATGAACTCAAGAACTATAATGAAGTGATTTTTGTGATGAAATCAAATGTTAAATTGGAAGTGGCAATAAACTAATTCGAAACAAATTAGTAAATTAAGTATGTAAATGAAATTGAAATTGGTCAAATAAAGTTGGATGGTGAATTAATAAATTTGATTGTAAATTAAAATAAATGGGAGGCTGAGACCTTGAGTTATATATATATAAAATTCAACTTGGATTGGTGTTGTATCTTACAGAATTGAATTGCCAGAACGGATGTCTAGAGTTCATAATGTATCCCATGCATCTCATCTTGGAATTTTGTTTAGGATCCATCATTAGTTGTAGAACCAGTAGTTCAGGGAGATTTGGGAAGTCAAGCGGAGTTTGACTGTAGTCAGGAATCCTGTTCGGATTGTTGATCAGGATGAGAGGGAACTCGAGAGTAAGTAGTGAGGCTTGTCGAGTGCAGTGGAGCGAGAATCTCAGTGATTGCACCTGGGAGACTCTGGATAGTTCTAGGGAAGTTTATCCGGATTTGTGTTCGGATAGCTAGTGTTGCTTGTTAGGATAAACTGTTTGATTGTTTGCTAATGTATGAACGATATGTATGTAGTGATAGATGTATGTAAGATGGACATATGTATTGATATTGTATAACTCGGATATATGTAAAACTTTTAAATATTTATGTGATATATTATATTTTTTTACGTTCCGCTGTGAGATTCTGATTGTTGTTCTTTCTTTCTCTTTCTTTTCTATTTCTATCCCTTTCTTTCTTCATGATGATACGTCTCTCTGGTAGTAGAAGGGCGGGTCGTCACACATACACACATACAAAAATGTATGTGTATGTATACACACATACATGTACATATATATGCATGTGTGTATACACATGTAAGTGAATATATTTAGTTATTAGTTTAAGCATTAAAGGTATTTATGTGTATTTTTTAATATCTCTATTATATAATAATTAAATTTTTACCTCAAAATTGCAAAATAGACAACATTTTGTATCCATTAGAAAAATCTGAAGCTGAATTCTTGGAGATAGATGCATACTTCTATATCTCTGTAATGCTACGGTCGAACCATGCTCAAGATTTAATGCAGTATTAATAGATGGAAAATTTGCACCTTGTCTCCACTTCAAGAACTAGGTATTATTCTGTTGAATAGTTTATATTGTGCTAATTTATCATTTTGATTCACAAGCAAATCTCTTGCGGGATTTGCTGCTGCTAAGATTTAAGTGATTATGCAAGTTTTCTTAAATTCAAGAAATATATGTATACGAATGTAGCATTCATACCTCACGTTGACTTTGATTAGGTTATAGAAAAAACTCTAGTTTTAAATGAGATATTTAATTATATGCAGTCATTGTAGAACACAATTGAGCAAAATAGAGTTTAGTTACATATAATAGATCATAAATGTTAATGAACTAAGTTTAATAGAACTTCAGAAATTATTTCTGTTCCTTTTAACGAAGATAACTATAGTGAATATATTATATGATTTGGTGTGGTGTTTGAAGGTTACATGAGTCACTCTTCCTGACTAGATATGTATCTATTTTGTTTCTAGACAAACATGGCCATTGCAACCTAGTTTCTTTACTATATGCCATATCTTTTTTCAAAAGAGTATTTGTATTAAATTAACCTGAGTTAACAAATAGGATATATAGTAAATTTACAGATCATGTTACCATTTTCATAGTAGATAAGTGGTTTTATTAGTTGATGATAATCATGGAAATTTGCAACTATTTGAAGCTAGGGAAAGAAGATGATCAAGAAGAAATCGTTGAACAAATCGGCCTATGGTATATTTGAATGAACTCATTTTATACAACTGCAAATAACAGTAAGGTTTCTCATTTTCCAGCTTTATTTTGATTATGTATCAATACTTTGTATATGCATCACCCTCTGTTAGCTATGATATTTTGGAAGTTTTCTTAGCATTTAGAGGTGTTATTTTATTATATTCTTTCCACTTTAACTTAGCATGTACTAAACTATAAAAAGGGAACTTTACATTGGGTTGTCATCAGTCGCTTTCTTCATTATATTGATGTAATAAATGTCCCTCTCTGACTATGTTTATGCTTCATTTTTTAAAATCATGTTTATATTTTCCTCAATTTTCTTATATGTTGGCATTTCTGCATACTGAATTATTTATGTTAATGCATTTCATTTGTTATCATATTAGATAATGCAATACACATTTAGTTCAGTTATCCCATACTTTACACTTGTATATAAATATGGGAAACATCATTGCCACATCATATTAAACTTTGTTAAAGTCATTAGGAACTTATTTGATGCTCCATTTATTTATCTCTAGAAAATCTTGCACGTGAAGCATCTCAAAAGGGAACATTATTGTTAGTGAGACATTAACATAACCTACAATAGCTGAAGAAGTATGAAGTGTATTCAATCATCAGCGCTTTACTTGCTTCTCTTGTCAAAGTTGTGAAAGTGTAACATGTTTGGAATGTTATTATTTAACTAGACAAACTATGATGTTGGCTTGAACTATTGATGCACGACGTTATGTCATTTCTTGTTTATGTTTGGTCTAGGCATGAACTACGATGTTTTGTAATTATGCATATGCATAATAAACAAGTTTATATATAATAATAGTAATAGTAATAATAGTGCTAATAATACCAGTACTAATAATACTGGTAGTAATAGTAGTAATAATAATAGTAATAGTAGTAGTAACATCAATAATAATAACAACAACAAAATAGTAGTTTGAATAAATTAACTATGTTTTATAAGAATTAACAAAGTTTATATATACACTAATAATCATCGTCCATATTTGAATACGATAATTCAGAATTCAGATGCACTTCCATTTTGCTACGATGATCTAATTGAGCACTAGCTTATGTTAAGTAGTCCACCAATACACTTAGTTATTGAGTTTACCCTTTTTAGCTGAAAATATTAAGTAGTCAGATATAGAATGGAAGTTAGATTTGCATGGATTCACTTAGCATCAGCTTATGTAATTCTTTTATGATGGTTAGAATTGCTGAAGTGTAAGATAATAGTAATGGAAGATGTTGATATTCCATTGCAGGTATCAGTAGTTTGTGGCTCTCGAAAGCATAGCATTGTGAGAGGTGAATCCCCTGTTAAGAAGCTTGTATCAAAGTTGATGCTTCGGATGAGAAGTCCATTAAAGATAGATAGGAAGAATTTAGGCAAGTTCGTCGCAAAAGGAAATTCTACGAGAGAATGGTTATCTTAATGTCATATGAAGACGTCTTATATTCAGCATTTTGCAACATTTGCCACTAACAAAAAAGCATTCACGTACGTTCAAAAACTATTTCAGTCTGTCAAGGTAAAAAAAATTATCATCCATCTTGCACTGTACATTACTAAATTTAAGATTAGTGATTACTTATACAATTGGAATTGTAGAATATAAATTCCAATCTCTTCATAGTTCTTGCATATAATGGTAAAAATGTTGAAGAACAAATGCCCACAATATATCTTTGCCCACATAGTGTTGTAGACTAAGTTTAGGTAAATGGTGTTCGCTACGATAATTCTTATACTACCAAAACATATTTTTTATTTTGGATTCTTGTTGTTTGACATGATTTTATTGTTTCATTTACCCTTGAGTCCTATAAATTTTGTATCTTTATTGAACCTTACTTGGTACCAGCATTTTCAACCAAAAAGGATATTACAATAACATTAACCACTATAATAAAACTCTAAAGTAAATATAACCTTCCGCTTAGTTTCCAAGTTTGCTAACACTCAAATTTTATTTTTATTATTTATTTTTGCAAATATGAGAATAGTTATGAATTTGGTTCGAGGTAGCAGTGGTAGGAGAGGAGTTCCAACAATGGTGTGGATTTGGTTAGCCATTTGTGTTTGTTAATGAAGATTGATGGTGCAGGTAGTTGAAATCTGTGAGAGGGAGTGGAATTGAGTGACTAAAGCATAGAGGGAGTGTTAGGAAATGATGGAGGTTGATTGATAACCGATGATAGTGGCACGGAGGTGCTGTGGCGATGGGAATGGAAGGAATGTACCAAGTTTGTATGTGACAGTTTTGAATGTGAGGCTAGTTATGGTTAATGGTTAATATAGAAGTGGTGTTGTGGTTGGTGACATGATTGAGCTGCAATGCTCCAGTTGATTAGTTTGGAAGCTGATGGTCGTTTCGTAGTGGTGGAGGATGGTTCGGATGGGAGTTTTGCAGCTCGATGGTTTTTGGTAGTTTTGTGGAGGGTACATTCGTGTTGAATTGGTGCTGGTTCTAAAGATTTCAGAGGATGGTTCAGACGACAGCGAGAAGGTGGTTGCATTTTGGCGATTTTGAACTGATTTAGGTTATAGAAGGTTGCAGCTTGGTCGCCAGTTGAGGATTGCAGTGAAGTGTAATTGTGGAGATGACAGTGTAATTGTGGTATATGTAGTTTCGTGGAGGAGGAACAGGTTAAGGAGATGGTTGGGGTAGCTTTAGTTGTTTGGTGTTTGGGTCTATGTGATGAAATTTGGTTGTGGGAAGGAGTTACCGATGGGATGTTGTTTCTGGTGATGCGCTATTGAGATTCACGAAGGGGAGGGTGATCGTTTGAGCTCGATGGTTCAGCTGTAATATTGCTATGGTTGTAGCAGTGTGTGGAGGAGTGTTTGAGGTAGTGGAGTTTTGTATTTTGTGCAGCTATTTGGTAGAGGTTATTTTTGCAGTTTTGATGATGGTGGTTGTTGTGAGGAGGTGGTGGAGGATGGTTTTGGAAGTACACTGATTGGTGAAGTAATTGGATATCACGTAGAAGTTTGTATGAATTAGTTGCATGAAGTTTGAAGAGGCACAAAACATTCTTTCTTAGCCAATGAATTAATACTTATGCTAATGTCTTGCTATTGTTAATGTCAATAATTATGGTCAATAAGGATGCTAATGCTCTTGCTAATCTTAATGTCAAAAGTAATGTTCTTGCTATTCTTATATAAACTAGTGTGCACCCATGCTTTGCACACGGGCATGGTAAAAATATTTCAATCACACTGGGTATGGTTCGATTGCTCATTGCTACGCATATAGGTTTGCAACTCTATTTTTCATAGTTATCGTTCTTTGTTTTATTCAATATATAACTATGGTGAAAATTTACTTGAGCATTCCATTGAGGCCATTTATTAGCAAACGGGTTTAATGATTTCCAGTTATGGACATTCATTCTTATAAAATATTTCAAAATTTTCAAACTATGATTTTTATTAAAAAATCGAGGAAAGATTTATAAACATACAGTAATTGTACATAGAGATCCACTAAATAGATTAATTACATGGATTACAGCATCAAAACCTCATTGTCAGTTTTATATGAGAAAATTTTGCAGTTACCATACAATTTCTATTTAATAAAGTGCACCAGACCAATGAACACTATAAATGCAAATATTGCATTCATACAAATTCAAAAAAACATACGTACATAACAAATGGCTATAAATGCCACATTAAAAACAATATAACGGACGTAACAAATCAAGAGAATAAATCTTATCTAGCAAGCAAGAATAGAAGTTTTTATTAGTATCATTACTTTTTGTTCTGTTTGCCTTTCCAGAAAGTACTGAAAAATAAACGTAACTAATGCCGCACAAATTCATTAACAGTAACAGAAATTATAATCTAACATCCTTTGTATTTTTCAATTATTTTACACATAAACGAAACTCCTGGGATTACAACACAAAACAAAAAATGAAAATGCTTAGCATGACACATAAACTATCATATAATAATCTAAAATTCAATCAGCTCATTAAAGAAAATCTCTCTTAATATTCAATTCTACTCATCTTCCATGCCATAAACTACATCGATGAAAACTCATAAGTCTTTGTTTTAACTTCCAACTATACTTCACCAAATCCAATCACTTTGCTACCACATCCAATAAAAATCAAAATATTTATAAGAAATAATGCACTTATAAGAGGGGTTTTGCTGTACATTGGTTGTTATTAATGAGGGGAGTGCTAATTAGAAGCATGTAAAGGTCGACTGGGTTTTCTAGATGTTCAGCGCAGGATGAAGTGCTTGGTAATCTGAAATTCGGATTCTAAAAGAACTCGGTGGTGCAACCAAAGGGATTCTTACATAAATGGTTAGAGTATTTAACTCCCTATTGAAGTAGGCACTTATTGCAGCAGTTGCACATCGATAGGGAGCTCTTGACTATTGAGGGTTCAGTTAGAACTCTATCAGAAGGAACTACTATTTTATCAACTATTTCATGTAGTTGTATTAACACTCTGTCTGTTTCTTCCTGCAAACATAATATATATAGAGTAACTCTATCAGATGAAACATCTACTTATTGTAGCACACACACAAATACATACATATGTACATAAATACATAGGTACCTATATATATAGACACACTGTAACAACCCTGTATTTTCTGATTTTTGTAATTGTATATTTTAATTTAAATTCCTAATTTAAAAACTTTATTTTATTTATTAAAATGAATATATTTTGTTAATTGAAATATAAATGTTGATTTTGATGTGGATTAGAATTTCAATCATGCATAAATGGAATATTTCCAGAAAAGTGAATTTTGGTCAAAATGGTCAAACTTTGACTTTTAAATTTAAAATTTGAAAGTTTGAAAATTTGAATTTTATATTTTATTTTGAAATTAAATAAAATTTTAAGAACACTGCTTTTCGTTTCGTTGAAATCTGATTTATAATGTGAAAGTTATGCCTTTTTAACTATTCTGTGAAATTTGTTGTAGTTAACAAAATTGTTTATTTTAAATTATATAAATAATCTTTTAAATTGTCATATCTTATTCTAAATTGTATCATATGCTATGTTACATATATTCTTACCTTTTAAATATTTTTAAAGTGATGTTTGAATTTTCCCAAAGCTTATTGAATTTATTTTCTATTTTTAAAGGTTAGTTTCCATTTTTCTGTTATTTTCTTTATTTAAATTATATTTAATTAAAATTTATTTACTCATTTTTATGTATGCATTTTATTTTTATGTTTTTATCTTTATTTATAAATATGTTTCATGTACATATAATTTTTCAAAAGTTCATTTCATTATTTTCAAATTTTCAAGCCTAGTTTACATTTTCTTTGCTATTTTCTTAATTTAATTATATTTAATTAATATTTATTTATTTATTTTTGTTTATTTACAATATTTTCATGTTTTTATCTGTATTTATATATATTTTACATGTATTTAAAATTTAAAAAGAAATGGTGAAAATTTGAAAGGTTTGTGACTCTTTATTTGCCTTAGTCCTTTTGCATTCTTGTCTTTTCGTTTCAACCATTACTTGTAATTACTATTGGCTGACCTTATCTTTTCTTCAGCTGACTTCCTTACTTCATTTTTCACGTGAATTCTCACATCCAACCTGAAAAAAAAATGTCGGCTTCTCCCTTGTTCAAAAATTTGGTAAAAACTCCCTTTCTTTTTCATGTTTCTTTGTTTTCTTCTTTGTTTTACATGGATTTGCCTTGCCTTCACCCCCTTCTTTGGATCGGCCTGCTCTCATCCACCACCTAGGCCGCCTCCATCACCATCCCATCTGACCAACACCTCCTCCAGCCCCTTCCCATGCCATAGCCGAGCCCTTTGTGATGAAGAACCACCATAGTTTTGAGCAACATCTCATATATATGCAAGCAGAGCACACCTAGGCCTAGCACCACCTCTTTCAACCATCTGGGCCGACCAAAAACCATCACCACTGGCCTGATCTCGACCTAACACACCTCTGCACACCCTCACCAGACCATACCTGAAGTGGCCATGCCCTCCATGCCTTGGCCGAGCCATAAGATGCCTTGAAACCCTTGCTATTGCCTTGTAACATTAGCCTCTTGCCTCACAAACTTGTGCACCACTTTCTCTAGGCTAGGCCGACCCGTTTCAATCCATAACCTGATCCAAATACATGTTTTGGCCATGAAACCTGATCCATAGCTGAAGCATAGGTGGTAGAAAGCAAGTGCAATAGTTTTGGTTTTGTTTTATTCAATCCATTTCTAACATTGTTTAAGTATATCCTGTTTTGAAACTTATGTTTTATATATTTTTTTGTCTCATGTATCTAAGGAGATTTATCTTTGGCTCTCCCACTCAAATCATATTCGTGTTGTCGTGCCTTTAAAGATTCTATGTTGTGTGTTTTGGTAGTCATCTCCAGCTTAAACATGTGAGTACATCTCACCAGACAAGTTATACTTATATAAGTAATAAACTGATCACACTTGAATCTGTAATGCACATCATCCTGTTTTAATTGCCATATTATATTCATATGATGTTCACACCTGTATTTACACCTGCTATATCATATGTCACTGTTATTTCATGCTATTCTGTATATTTTATCAGTTTATCACACTGCAAGTTCCCTGTAGATTAGAATCACTATGGGTTGAAATGATACATACCCGAAAGGACTTTAGAATAAGGGAAAATCATTATGGGCTGAAATGATAGGCCTGAGCGATTTTCATTTTATTTCATTTACTTGGGACTGCGGGTTTGAAATGATAAAACCCGGGATTTTCTTTGTAAATTACGGGTTGAAATGATACATTACCCTTATCAATTTACCTAGGCTAGAATATTATATGCAGACCCGTAGTTAAAATATATTTTTCTAAAATTTTTAAAAATATGTTTGAAATGTAAATATTATAATATTTTGATTTAAAACATAATTAAAAATGATTTTGTAAAGTATTATTGATTTTTTTGGAAATTTATAGGTTAAATAAATTATGGAAAAGTTAGAAAATTTAAATGTAAGTTATTTTGGAAATTTTGATTTAATTATAATTGGAAATTAAATTAAATATGAAATTATGATAAATTTATGATAATTTGAATTTAAAATGAATTTAAAATGATTTTATCACATATTAATGATTTTTGAGTAAAGTTAAAAAAAATGAAAGGGATGATTATTTAAGTTGAAATTTTGAAATATAACCAAATGGGAATTTGTGAATTTGGCTTAAAAGTGAATTTTAAGTTAAGTGAATAAAATTTAAATTAAGTTATATTTTGAAATTTAAACTTAATTGTAAAGTTGAAATTTAAATTAATGAATTTAAATTTGAATGTTGAAATTGAATAAGTGAATTATTATTAAATCTTGATTTTTGAATGGAAATTTAACTTTATAAAATCCTGAACTTAAGGAAAATTAAATAACGTTTATAAATGTGAAAATGTATGATTTTATTAGTTAAAAATGTTTTAAATAAAAATATAATTGGTTGTGAAATTATATTGAATATTTGAAGTTAATTAACTGCATTTTTGAAATGCTATTAATTGTAATTTAAATGATATTACAGCATTTGTAAATGATGTAGTTGATGATAATGAACTAAAAAGCTAAATTGAATTAAAGGCTATTATAGAAATCTTTTTAAGTGTTATAATTGTTGAATTTAAATAAGTTTATTTGAAATATTAAGTAAACCCTATTACAACATTTTTAAAAATGCTGTCTTTTGTTAAATTGAACTGTTTTGAATGCAACTTTCCGTAGCGTTCTCTAAATGCTGCGAAAAGTGAATTTTCACTGTTTTGATAAACTTAAGTGAATAAATGAACTTTGGAAGTTGAAATTTTTGGAAATTTAATAATTTAATTATTGAATATAATAACTTCATTTTAATGATTTAAAATGATTTTTGAAATATAAACTGTTTTGAAATGTAAATTGAAATGGTATTTTAAATTGAATAAAATGAATAATGATTTGAAATGAATGTGGTTTTGAAAAGATATGATATTTTGGTGTATTAAAATGATTTGAAATGTGATTTTGGAAAGATATGATATTTTGGTGTATTAAAATGATTTGAAATGTGGTTTTGGAAAGATATGATATTTTGATATAATAAAATGATTTGAAATGAAGTTTTGGAAAGATATGATATTTTGGTGCATTAAAATGATTTGAAATGTGGTTTTGAAAAGATATGATATTTTGGTGTATTAAAATGATTTGAAATGTGGTTTTGGAAAGATATGATATTTTGATATATTAAAATGATTTGAAATGTGGTTTTGAAAAGATATGATATTTTGATATATTAAAATGATTTGACAAGAATTTCTAGAAAGATATGATGTTTTGAAATGGTTTGGAATTAATTTAATCTTTATTTTGATAAAGATTTGGATTTGAAATGATATCCTATTTTGAAGTATAAACATTATTTTAAAAGTTATAACTACGGGTTATAATAACGATTGGTTGGCAAAGAGACCGGGTTCGGATATCTGGCATACTCTCTGTCGATACCGAAAACCACTTTGACAACCGTGTACGCGGTGGAGATTCCAGAATGAAGTAGGATGGTGGCGACGTTCTTGAGGTATATTACGTGGACCCAACTCCCGTGAGTTGGCATAAGGTGGCTAAAACAGGAGCGATCTCGGGCCAAGTGAGGTCATTCCTCCTATCGGACACATTCCTTCGATACTATACTCTTACTGGTGATTGATTAGATGGCCATCCTCCGATTTTGATATGGGAGTGTGTTCCGAGGTGGGCGTATGTGGCTGCTGCGTTACCACCAGCCCGTGTGCGTAATTGGTATATCTACCCTGCATTGCCTTGTGTGCCGTGTCACCTACCATACCGAGCCTTTACTACGAGTTTGTTTTTCTCCCGTAGCCCGTGTGGTATCCTCTGACAGTCACCCGGAGTGGAGATGGCATGATATTGGATGGACTACTGGGACTATTATGTGTGAAGGGTGATATGGGTAGCCCGGAACGCTATTTAAAAGTAAGTTTATTTTACTGTAGACATTATTATAATAGCGAAATATTAGTACATAGTAAATAGTTTAACGGATCCTTAAAGGATGGGCGGTCTCAGGCATCCTTTAAGTTACTTGTACCTTATTACAGTTCACTTGAGTTGGTTTATATTATATAAGTATATATTGTCCTGACTCGAGTGTTTGTAATTTTTTTTATTTACGCTCGGGTCAGCCTGAGTTATTCACAGATTTGGATTCCACTTTCTGGAGATTGGAATCGCTGGAGATTATCTGCTTATCTAGTTTTATCTATTCCAGTTCTGTGGTTCTATCCAGCTTGTACTTGGTTATCATCTTGAGACTTCTGTTGTACTCTATTTATTCTGTTGTATCTTATTTAACTCTGAAATTTATATAGTAGCTTCATGAACTACTATTTCTTTTACTTTCACTGCATTATTAAATACTCTGTGTCTGTGATCTGTGATTTTATTTACTGTATATTCTGAGATTTGCCAAATTTTATTTACAATGCGGTATTTTGAGAAATACAAGTCCGACATGTGCGGATGCGAATGGTTGAAAATATCGGGTTGTTACAGTTGGTATCAGAGCTTTGGTAGCTCTTGGCAAAACTCAGTGTATATGGTAAATGTATTTACAGAATCACTTTCATTCGAGTTTAAACCTCTTCCTTTTTGACTCGATTCCTTTGAATTTTGGAACATTCCCTGTGGTTCCAAAATCCATTCGTGTCCCTCACTATTTATCTTCTTTTGTTTCTGGAGTATCCCATAACTCAACTTCAAAAGATCTTCATAATGAGTCGGCGGTCTCGCCAACCTCAAATTTATTTTTAAAGGGGGAAACTCCTTTACAACAACATCGATTCACCAGAGATTTTATATCCTCGGTTTAGATGCTAGTATCTCTTATAATTTCGAACTCTACATCTTGAGATCGAATGTCGATTTACCCAAGAAATCCACATCGATCTTATTCTTTAAGTCACGGTTGACCCGGTTAAGGTTGCCCGCGATTTATATAAACTCATCCATCTCCCTATTCTGTTATTTAATCATCTCGTCTTTGTTTCCAACTTATCTTCAAATTATTCTTGAAGTGTATTTGCAAACTAATATTTAAAATGTTTTATATACTGTGTTGTTTGAGTTGTTGATGTTGATTTGGGTTTCTAATCGATTCGTCTGATCAACGCTATCGATAAGATTTCCAAAACACTTGAACAGAGCAAACTGACACAATATGTTTTTAAAATTTAGTAATGAAATAAATTTTGTGAAATAAATTTTGTAACTATATTATAAATCTTTTCTGAATTTTATTGAATGGTTGTTAAGAAATAGTATTTGGTTTTATATATCATTATCTCTTGTTTCATTTATAAATAAGTGAACTATGAACATGGTTATAAATTTATTTGAAAATTTAAATGCATTTAAAACAAGAATTTGAGAATTTAATTTCCGATGGTTCCAAACCTTGTATTTAAAGTTTTAAAAAGGATATGCTATTTAAAGTATTTTCGAATAGAAATTTGTTTCCAAAGAATTTTAAAGCTTAAAATTAGTGCTCTTCTCTTTGTCGCTGGAAAATAACTTCGGTGATGACTGCAGCATCATCGACATTCATTTTCGAGTTTCGAAGTGAAGAGACCATTCTGTAGTCTTGCTACAGTTTTGTTTTGGGAAAATTTAATTGATTTTAATTTCTAAAATAAGAATGGATTTATAACATATGCTGATATATGACTTAAATTTGAATGGATATATATATATATATATATATATATATATATATATAGTATATGAGCATTTATTTATCTCTAAATAGTTTGGAATTTATCGGAAATTTAATTCCTAAATTTTTCTTCAAAGATAATTTCTAAGTATAATTTCAAGATTTGGATTAATATTCAAGCTTGAAATAATTTAATTAGAAAGTTTTATTTGTGTAATACACAATTTCATTCCAATATAACTTACCTTAATTTTCAAAAGTTGAATATGTAATTGGATAATATACAATATAAAAAAAAAGATTTTATAAATAAAATTTGAGTGGTTATTATAAATGTTATATACTTAAATTTAAGTTATAAAAGGATTAACAGAGGTAAATAAAGAAAAAGGGTAATGGAATAATTTACAATATAAAATGATGATAAAGGAACTAAGAATAAATTTAAGGCAGTTGCAATGAGTTTGAGTATAATAAAAGATTTTTTCAAATACATGATTTTAGGGATTTGTTAATTTAAGATAATTGGATGATAAGATAATGAAATTAGAGACACTTAAGATTTATTTGACTTATGTAAAATTAATTTTCAGTTTAAGTTGAAATTTTATGGTTTCAAATTTATTATCTTATTTTGTTTTTCAAACTATCTTTTGGTTGTCCTAATTTCCCTTATCTTGCTACAGAATGGGAGGTTATTGCTTATACAAGTCTGTTTAGAAATCTTTCTATAATCTTTAATAATCTTTGGTACTCATCATTGAATCTAAGCACTGCTTGCCATCCACAGACCGTCGGTTAAACTGGAAGGGTGAATCAGACTCTAAAAGATTTTTTTTCTCATGCTTGTGTTCTTGATTCTAGAGGATGTGGGATAGATCATCTCCACATTGTTAAACTTACGTATAGCAACAGTTATCAGGTATAATTTTAATCTTCTTGTCTTAATACTATTTCATTCTATCTTTTTCTGTGCTTTCCCGTACCTCATTCCTTTTCGGGGACGAAAAGTTTTGAGTGGGGGAGAGTGTAACAACCCTGTATTTTCTGATTTTTGTAATTGTATATTTTAATTATTTTAATTTAAATTCCTAATTTAAAAACTTTATTTTATTTATTAAAATGAATATATTTTGTTAATTGAAATATAAATGTTGATTTTGATGTGGATTAGAATTTCAATCATGCATAAATGGAATATTTCCAGAAAAGTGAATTTTGGTCAAAATGGTCAAACTTTGACTTTTAAATTTAAAATTTGAAAGTTTGAAAATTTGAATTATATATTTTATTTTGAAAGTAAATAAAATTTTAAGAACACTGCTTTTCGTTTCGTTGAAATCTGATTTATAATGTGAAAGTTATGCCTTTTTAACTATTCTGTGAAATTTGCTGTAGTTAACAAAATTGTTTATCTTAAATTATATAAATAATCTTTTTAATTGTCATATCTTATTCTAAATTGTATCATATGCTATGTTACATATATTCTTACCTTTTAAATATTTTTAAAGTGATGTTTGAATTTTCCCAAAGCTTATTGAATTTATTTTCTGTTTTTAAAGGTTAGTTTCCATTTTTCTGTTATTTACTTTATTTAAATTATATTTAATTAAAATTTATTTACTCATTTTTATGTATGCATTTTATTTTTATGTTTTTATCTTTATTTATAAATATGTTTCATGTATATACAATTTTTCAAAAGTTCATTTCATTATTTTCAAATTTTCAAGCCTAGTTTACATTTTCTTTGCTATTTTCTTAATTTAATTATATTTAATTAATATTTATTTATTTATTTTTGTTTATTTATAATATTTTCGTGTTTTTATCTGTATTTATATATATTTTACATGTATTTAAAATTTAAAAAGAAATGGTGGAAATTTGAAAGGTTTGTGACTCTTTATTTGCCTTAGTCCTTTTGCATTCTTGTCTTTTCGTTTCAACCATTACTTGTAATTACTATTGGCTGACCTTATCTTTTCTTCAGCTGACTTCCTCACTTCATTTTTCACGTGAATTCTCACATCCAATCTGGAAAAAAAATGTCGGCCTCTCCCTTGTTCAAAAATTTGGTAAAAACTCCCTTTCTTTTTCATGTTTCTTTGTTTTCTTCTTTGTTTTACATGTATTTGCCTTGCCATCACCCCCTTCTTTGGATCGGCCTGCTCTCATCCACCACCTAGGCCGCCTCCATCACCATCCCCTCTGACCAACACCTCCTCCAGCCCCTTCCCATGCCATAGCCGAGCCCTTTGTGATGAAGAACCACCATAGTTTTGAGCAACATCTCATATATATGCAAGCAGAGCACACCTAGGCCTAGCACCACCTCTTTCAACCATCTGGGCCGACCAAAAACCATCACCACTGGCCTGATCTCGACCTAACACACCTCTGCACACCCTCACCTGACCATACCTGAAGTGGCCATGCCCTCCATGCCTTGGCCGAGCCATAAGATGCCTTGAAACCCTTGCTATTGCCTTGTAACATTAGCCTCTTGCCTCACAAACTTGTGCACCACTTTCTCTAGGCTAGGCCGACCCGTTTCAATCCATAACCTGATCCAAATACATGCTTTGGCCGTGCAAACCTGATCCATAGCTGAAGCATAGGTGGTAGAAAGCAAGTGCAATAGTTTTGGTTTTGTTTTATTCAATCCATTTCTAACATTGTTTAAGTATATCCTGTTTTGAAACTTATGTTTTATATATATTTTTGTCTCATGTATCTAAGGAGATTTATCTTTGGCTCTCCCACTCAAATCATATTCGTGTTGTCGTGCCTTTAAAGATTCTATGTTGTGTGTTTTGGTAGTCATCTCCAGCTTAAACATGTGAGTACATCTCACCAGACAAGTTATACTTATATAAGTAATAAACTGATCACACTTGAATCTGTAATGCACATCATCCTGTTTTAATTGCCATATTATATTCATATGATGTTCACACCTGTATTTACACCTGCTATATCATATGTCACTGTTATTTCATGCTATTCTGTATATTTTATCAGTTTATCACACTGCAAGTTCCCTGTAGATTAGAATCACTATGGGTTGAAATGATACATACCCGAAAGGACTTTAGAATAAGGGAAAATCGTTATGGGCTGAAATGATAGGCCTGAGCGATTTTCATTTTATTTCCTTTACTTGGGACTGCGGGTTTACAATGATAAAACCCGGGATTTTCTTTGTAAATTACGGGTTGAAATGATACATTACCCTTATCACTTTACCTAGGCTAGAATATTATATACAGACCCGTAGTTAAAATATATTTTTCTACAATTTTTAAAAATATGTTTGAAATGTAAATATTATAATATTTTGATTTAAAACATAATTAAAAATGATTTTGTAAAGTATTATTGATTTTTTTGGAAATTTATAGGTTAAATAAATTATGGAAAAGTTAGAAAATTTAAATGTAAGTTATTTTGGAAATTTTGATTTAATTATAATTGGAAATTAAATTAAATATGAAATTATGATAAATTTATGATAATTTGAATTTAAAATGAATTTAAAATGATTTTATCATATATTAATGATTTTTGAGTAAAGTTAAAAAATAATGAAAGGGATGATTATTTAAGTTGAAATTTTGAAATATAACCAAATGGGAATTTGTGAACTTGGCTTAAAAGTGAATTTTAAGTTAAGTGAATAAAATTTAAATTAAGTTATATTTTGAAATTTAAACCTAAGTGTAGAGTTGAAATTTAAATTAATGAATTTAAATTTGAATGTTGAAATTGAATAAGTGAATTATTATTAAATCTTGATTTTTGAATGGAAATTTAACTTTATAAAATCCTGAACTTAAGGAAAATTAAATAATGTTTATAAATGTGAAAATGTATGATTTTATTAGTTAAAAATGTTTTAAATAAAAATATAATTGGTTGTGAAATTATATTGAATATTTGAAGTTAATTAACTGCATTTTTGAAATGCTATTAATTGCAATTTAAATGATATTACAACATTTGTAAATGATGTACTTGATGATAATGAACTAAAAAGCTAAATTGAATTAAAGGCTATTATAGCAATCTTTTTAAGTGCTATAATTGTTGAATTTAACTAAATTTATTTGAAATATTAGGTAAACCCTATTACAACATTTTTAAAAATGCTGTCTTTTGTTAAATTGAACTGTTTTGAATGTAACTTTCCGTAGCGTTCTCTTAATGCTGCGAAAAGTGAATTTTCACTGTTTTGATAAACTTAAGTGAATAAATGAACTTTGGAAGTTGAAATTTTTGGAAATGTAATAATTTAATTATTGAATATAATAACTTCATTTTAATGATTTAAAATGATTTTTGAAATATAAACTGTTTTGAAATGTAAATTGAAATGGTATTTTAAATTGAATAAAATGAATAATGATTTGAAATGAATGTGGTTTTGAAAAGATATGATATTTTGGTGTATTAAAATGATTTGAAATGTGGTTTTGGAAAGATATGGTATTTTGGTGTATTAAAATGATTTGAAATGTGGTTTTGGAAAGATATGATATTTTGATATAATAAAATGATTTGAAATGAAGTTTTGGAAAGATATGATATTTTGGTGCATTAAAATGATTTGAAATGTGGTTTTGAAAAGATATGATATTTTGGTGTATTAAAATAATTTGAAATGTGGTTTTGGAAAGATATGATATTTTGATATATTAAATTGATTTGAAATGTGGTTTTGAAAAGATATGATATTTTGATATATTGAAATGATTTGACAAGAATTTCTAGAAAGATATGATGTTTTGAAATGGTTTGGAATTAATTTAATCTTTATTTTGATAAAGATTTGGATTTGAAATGATATCCTATTTTGAAGTATAAACATTATTTTAAAAGTTATAACTACGGGTTATAATAACGATTGGTTGGCAAAGAGACCGGGTTCGGATATCTGGCATACTCTCTGTCGATACCGAAAACCACTTTGACAACCGTGTACGCGGTGGAGATTCCAGAATGAAGTAGGATGGTGGCGACGTTCTTGAGGTATATTACGTGGACCCAACTCCCGTGAGTTGGCATAAGGTGGCTAAAACAGGAGCGATCTCGGGCCAAGTGAGGTCATTCCTCCTATCGGACACATTCCTTCGATACTATACTCTTACTGGTGATTGATTAGATGGCCATCCTCCGATTTTGATATGGGAGTGTGTTCCGAGGTGGGCGTATGTGGCTGCTGCGTTACCATCAGCCCGTGTGCGTAATTGGTATATCTACCCTGGCATTGCCTTGTGTGCCGTGTCACCTACCATACCGAGCCTTTACTACGAGTTTGTTTTTCTCCCGTAGCCCGTGTGGTATCCTCTGACAGTCACCCGGAGTGGAGATGGCATGATATTGGATGGACTACTGGGACTATTATGTGTGAAGGGTGATATGGGTAGCCCGGAACGCTATTTAAAAGTAAGTTTATTTTACTGTAGACATTATTATAATAGAGAAATATTACTACATAGTAAATAGTTTAACGGATCCTTAAAGGATGGGCGGTCTCAGGCATCCTTTAAGTTACTTGTACCTTATTACAGTTCACTTGAGTTGGTTTATATTATATAAGTATATATTGTCCTGACTCGAGTGTTTGTATTTTTTTTATTTACGCTCGGGTCAGCCTGAGTTATTCACAGATTTGGATTCTACTTTCTGGAGATTGGAATCGCTGGAGATTATCTGCTTATCTAGTTTTATCTATTCCAGTTCTGTGGTTCTATCCAGCTTGTACTTGGTTATCATCTTGAGACTTCTGTTGTACTTTATTTATTCTGTTGTATCTTATTTAACTCTGATATTTATATAGTAGCTTCATGAACTACTATTTCTTTTACTTCCGCTGCATTATTAAATACTCTGTGTCTGTGATCTGTGATTTTATTTACTGTATATTCTGAGATTTGCCAAATTTTATTTACAATGCGGTATTTTAAGCAATTCAAGTCCGACATGTGCGGATGCGAATGGTTGAAAATATCGGGTTGTTACACACACACACATACCTATATATATTACATAATTTACCATAGATATGTAAATAACATGCATCACCGTGTGTATCTATTTAGCAAAATTTATACCCAAATAAACATAACAAATGGTTTCAAATAGTAAATAAGTTGCAAAATTTAGAATCACCTCATCTTTAAAAATGATAATTCGATCACAAGTAATGTTAATGGTATTACGGTATAGGATCCAAAAGTGAAGTAAACAAAGAAATAAATTATATTAATTTTATTAGATACAATTAGCACAAGTAAGTATTGATTTACAAAACTGTACCAACAATCCTCTCATATGCAAATTTTCTTCATTGAAGCTCCATGCTTATGTATGCAAACGCACACATATATAATGAAGTTTTAGCACATAATCTAATGTTTTTTGAATTAGGTAAATCTTTATAATTTTATGTTCCAACATAAATTTCCTATGAAATCTGTGACGACCCAGAATTTTCGAGCATTTAAAATCGAAAAATTTAATTGATTTTTAATATTCAACAGAGTAATTTTAACTTGAATTCAAATATCACAATTTATGTGCTGATTAAATTATTGAATTTTAATAATTTGAAATTGGATAAAGTATGAAATTTGAGATTTTAAGCCTATTAAAAATAATTTGAAGGCTTATAAAATTTGTATTGATAATACTGAAGAGAATAGCAGTGTTGAAATCAAATTTAAGGAAGGTTTGTTAAGTTTTGAAATTTAATATCATTTAAATTGAATTTAACAATAGCATCCCGAGGCACAGTCTCGGAATTAGACGAAACCAGTTCCATTGGATCTGTAATATTGTATTATTAACGAATTTCAAATTTCGTAATGTTTGGAGTTGTTGTGTGAGCATACGATATATAAACGCGCTAGAATTTATATCGAAAATTCAATTTAATAACTAGTCCAAAAAGCTATCTTCTCCATACGATCGAATTAGGACTCGAAACCTTTTCCATTATGTTCGGAACAGGGATATAACATTAGGAACGCCTAGCGGCACATCTCAATAGGAGGTCGAGATTTTGAGTTGCAAATTTCGGGAGGATTTAAATTTAAATAAAATATATTCACATGTACCAATTATCCTTCAGCCAAATTCGATTCACCATCACTGCAATTCCCTTCAAATCTTGTCCCCCTTTCTCAGCTTTAGGTAAGATAGTGTCTATTCTTGTGCCCTCATTCCTTCTTCATTACGCCAAATATTTTTCCTTTTGCTTCCTTCGTTTAAATCTCTTAGTTAAGCAAAGCAACGAAGAAACAAAACAATCTTAAAAAAAATATGGCCGAAGCCATCATATTCAAATTAGTAAATCAAAAAAGGGGAAACTTGAGATTCTCGTTATCTTAAAAAAAAAGAATCGAATTAAGTTCGAATTCATGGCGAATGATAACCGAAGCCCTATTTCCTCTTCTAAAATCAAATCGATCAGCGCGTGGAAAGAAGGGACGACTTTGGAATCGAATACGATTTCATATTAAAATCGACTCGTTGTCGAAGGGAATCGAGCGCGCGCAGGTGATTCGCGACCAGGCGAGTTCATCATGGTGGTCACGGGAGGCAGGTTGAGGTGTGTTTCGAGCTTGGTGTCATTATGGCAATGGGTTCGATTGTGACGGCCGCGTTCGTTGTGCAGTGGATTAGGGTTCGAACTCAAGTCATGTTCGGTGAGATTTGAGGCGTCGCGACTTCGACGTTGTGGTCCGGAGACAAGGGTTCAGCGATGTCATGCGGCCGAAGCCTGTGTTGACCTTTTGCAGTAAGATATTTACCTGTTTTGTTTAAATCTTGCACGTATATATATGTATAGGGAAATTAGGAAGATATTTATGTTACAGAAAGACATCAAGGCTATTCTGTTTTAATTATATAAAGGTGAGAAGAAGCATGAACAGTAAAAGGAAAAATTTATTCAGGAAAACAGAAATGAATAGACATGTGTGTGTGTATATATATATATATATATATATATTAGATTTAGAAATATTAATTTTAAAAGGTATATGGATTATTTTATAAATATGCATATGGTTTCAAATTGAAGAAAATGAATTTAACTATGTTAATTAACTTATTTAAGTTATTGGATTACTAAAGATAATGTGTTAAAGAAAATTATTAGTTTAAATATGTTAAATTAAATTATAGGTTAAAATAAGTAAGTGAATGTTAATTAATTTTTGGATCAATTCAAGTGTTAATAAACTATAAACTGTTTATACAAGGTCATAGATAATGGATACAAGCCGGATTTGATTGGGTTGCAAAAATAAAAGCAAAGGTGATTTAATCTCACTCAGCTGCATTTAAAATTTCAATGATTAAATTTAAATAATTGTTTGAATGTTTGAATTGATTGATGTGCTATAGTATGGTATATTTTGGATTTGGTATTTTATACTGTCATAACGTCTGTGGATGCAGGAAGACAGGTTGGAGGGATCCAACTGGACCCCTCAACATTTATTTAAATTATTTAATATTCTCCATTGTGATTATTTGGTATTCTATGATGGGTTATATTGGAATACTGAATGTTATGGTTTGATTGGATATATTTGGGTATAATGAATTTACCAAAAATATATAAATTGGAATTTGGAAAGAAAATAAAAGAAGTGAATTTGTAAGCGAAATCATTATAGGAAATTTGAATAAATTAAGAATGAATTGGAAGAAATGGAAGTGATATTAAAATACTAATAAATAACTACGAGTATGGAAAGAAAAAGATTTTGAATAAACAGAAATTAGTGAAGTGAGAAATTAATTGATATTATTTAAAGAAACAAAGAATTATTTTAAAATTCACAGTTAAATTTTATTTAAAAGAATAAAGAAGTAAATGGAGAAATCTAATTTAGTTTCAGTAAAAAATATTTTAAATCATAATAAGGATTTCAATCCAGAGTTAATGGAATTTGGAATAAATGGGGTTAATTGTAAATCAATTTGGTAATTGATTCAAGTGTTTGAAATTGGTAATTTAAAGAAGAATGTGAGGAGAAGTATATTTCTCTGGATAGCCAAGTACGTTTTTAAAGTAAGTTTTTAAATATAAGATAAAAGTTTAATGTTGTTTTAAAAAGCATGTTTTAGAAAATTTATTATTTCTAAACGTTTAAATCCTAAAGTAAATATTTTTCGAATCTATTATCGTAGTAATTATTTAAGGTAACATGGTATTTTGTTTTAAAAAGAGAAATGTAGTTCTATATTCTAAAAAGCAGCTTTATTTTAATTATTTTTAATATATATATTTAATAAAACATTAAAGTAGTTTTTAATTTAAATATTTAAGAGTATATTTTATAATAAGGCGTTTTAAATGGATGTTTCCAAAATGGATGTAGTAGGATTAGTGCCTTCGGTTCCGTTCGAACCCGGGACGGACTTGTATGGATGAATGCTTTCGGGACATCGTCAGGTGGACAATGGGCATTCTAAGGGATATGTTCTAAAAAGGTAACGCTTAGCCTCAAGCCTCATCAAATGGGAATGACTGAAAATCAGGGGTTATGGAGCAAGGCTGGGTGGGTAGCACCCAAGCAGGGTGTGGTCATCCCTGTCTAGATGTCCCTTTTATTTCGGCTTAGTGAGCGGTTGCTGATCTCAACCGTGGGGTGATCTCACTCGGGATTATCCAGTAAGGGATAGTCCCGGTCTTGTGTTGCAGGGGAGCGGGCGTACTCCTCGGTACCGTGATCTAGGCCACGTACTGTGATAGGTGGTACCCCAGTGCCTAGTCATTAGTTGGAAATCCATTCTCCCTACGAGCCTTGTACGAGTTTTGTTTGTATTACCCACTCTGTGGCTAGTAGCTGGAATTTAATAATTTAACAATTTCGGCTATTTTATAAGTATTTGTATATAGACCCTATTATAATATCAGAGGATTTCTATAAAAATTGTTTTAGCTGTCATAAGGTAAAACCCGACATGTTTATTTGTGTCATGGTCTTACGAGATGCTTTTGTTTTCAAAAGGAATTTAGAAACTTTAATAATCAATTGAGTGTGATTTTCTCACGCTGGTATTCCAGACTGACTCGGGTGTTATTTAATTGTAATGCTCGGGTCAGACCGAGTATTATAGGATATAGGATATGATGCTGTGGAGCTCAAGAGACGAGCTGGATGACGATACGTATATCCGTACTTGTTTTATATATATATTCCACTGTGTTGAGTTGTTGTGTATCTAGTTGTATGTTATTGATGTTGAGTTGTGATTGATGTACTCTGATGATGTAATATATATAAACAGATATATTTGATTTTTGAGTAAAGATCATTTATTATCTATTACATTTTATTCCACTGCGATGGTTAGATTCTGTTGTTGTTTTCTATTTTCTTCTTCTACCTCTTCTTCTTTAACCCAAATGGTTCGTATTTCTGTACAACTTGAGTTGATTTAGGTAGAATAGTGTTGACTCAAGGGGTACGGATTTGTGGGCTGTTACACTTGGTATCAGAGCGAGGTTGGTGATAACCTTGGCTCTGTGGGAACTACTCATTTCAATTAGAGTCCGTAGTACTCTCGAATGAGTTTGAGCGTATTAATAAATATGAGCGCGTATTCGTTAGTGAATATAAATTGTTTTCATATTGTGTTGATTGATTTATTGAGTGGCATATGAACCTTCGTCAGAACAGTCCGTACAACTGTATCAAAGGGGTTTCTAAACATTTGAATAGAACAATCGACACAGTATTATTTTTAATATGGGTAAATGAAATAATTTTACCCGTAATATATTTTGATATAAAGAAAAGTTTTTGTCAACTATTTTAAGCTATATGTGGTTGCTTGAATGTTAGGAAAAATAATATTAAATTATTATTGTTGTTGAGTAAGAACTTAACTAGAAATTTAAAATATAACTAAAGGTTAAAGAAATAAATTCATTATAAAATGGAATTTATAAATATGAATTATGAATGTAAATTATAAATTGAAATACAATCAAATGGAAATTTGTATAAGCATAAACTGTACAAATGAATTATAGTTAAAATTTATTTAAGCAGGCTTTGAAAATTTAAAATCCCGAAGATTTTGGAAGTGTTTGTCGAAGGGTTTTGAAGATAAATGATAGCATTATTGTTTTGGAGGTATTTCAGAAAGGAAATTTGTTTTAAATGGATTTTGAAAGTGAAATAGCATTGAAACCACTTGGATTATTGAAAATAATTCTGATGATGACGGCCGCATCATCAGTATTCATTTTCGAATTTCTAAGTGACGGATTGCTGCCAAAATTTGATTTGTTCAGAAAAGCTGGTTGTTTTTGAAAATTTCAAAGGAAATTTGTTGGGGATCAAAAACCAGAATTGGTTTAAAATTTTTGAGAAGTGTGATTTGTGATGTCAGAGATTTCAAAATAAGTTGAAACCAAAAGTCGGGTGTTTAAAAATCTTGTCGAGATAGATTGTAAGCTTATAAATTGAGATGATTTTTAAATCGGGAAGGGAATATAAGCTTTGAATGTTGGAATTTAAATTCAAAAGTGTAAAGTTAAAAATGAAATTAACTTGGATTGGGAAATAAAATTTGACTGGATTGAAATTAATGAAAAAAATTGAAAAAATATCAAGTTGTATTCGAATTAGGTTGAAATCGAATTGAGATAAATAAATCTGAGTAAAAATAGAATAAAATTGGAATAAACTTCAGTTGAGTTACGGGTGATATTGAATGGAATTAAATTCTTACCTGAACAAATGGAAAATAAATTGGATAAGGATTGGATTGAAATAAATAAATTAGGATAACTTATAAAAGAATTAAAATGCATGAAATAAAATATGCTTGGGTTATAAATAAGCATAAGGCTTGAGTTAAAAATAAAGGAAGAATATATTCAAGCCTAGAATGAATGGGATTGTGTAAATAAAAGTTGTGACTTATAAAATTTGAAAAGTGGAATAGAAAACCCAAAATTAATATTATGATGAATTGGAAAATAAAATAAAAATCCAGACTTGAATTATAAAATAAATTTGAACTTAAGAAAATTAAATGAAGAAATTTTGAGGTTTAAAATCAAGTATTGAACTATAAATAGGGGAGAACTATTTGTTAATAAATTAGTTAATGAAATGCGTAAATGGAACCTATTGTAGTTAAATAAAGCTAAATTGTGAGTTAATAATGAAGTTTGAAAATAAAAACTCAAGTTATAAATCAAATTCGACCTGGATCGATAGTGAAGAAAATATAATTGAATACTGGTAAATAAATTGGGTGGTAAATTGAAAATGGATAATGGATTCAAACTTGAGTTATAAATTAAAAATTTAACTTGAAGTGTTAACGAATTAAATGTAATGGGAAATGTGTCGAATTAAGGAAAATGAAATAGATTAAAATAGTAATGGTAAGAATTGCAAATAAAATCCAAATAAGTGGAAATAAATTGGAAATGGCCTTGTAATAAATTGAATGATTGAATCTAGAAAGTTAAATTTTATAATAACTAATCAAATAAATTTGTAGTTTAATATGAGATTTAATTGAGAGAGAATTAAGTGGAATAAAAGAGGAAAATTTACTCGTAAAGATGAAATGAGCTTAAGTATAAAATTGAAGTAAATTAACTTAAGCTAAATGAATGAAGGAGAGTTGAATTGAAATCAACTTAAACTAAGTTTAATGATATTGGGTTGGATTTAAATCAAGTGAAAATAAATTTGAATCGAAATAGAATTCGGTGAGTTATAAATAATATTTAAGGAAATGAAAATTCATAATGGATTGAGTGGACAAACTAATTATATTGAATAAATAAATGGATGGAATGAATAAGAATCAAATAAAGATGGAAGTAGAACTTATTATAAAAAGAAATGGAAATGAACTTAAGTTATTGACTTAAGTAAGTGTTGAATAAAAGCCGAACTCAAAATGAAGTGTGGTTTAAATGAGTTGAGAAAAAGTTATTGAATGAAATAGCCTGGATTGTTTTCGAGCTAAATAAAATAGTTTGGAATAAACAAATATGGAATAAATTGAGTAAAGTAACTAAATCTTGGGTTTAATTCATTCGGGAATGGTTAGTAATGTGCAAGCTTGGAATGTGTTGAGCTAAATAAAGGGTTGTAAATGAATGGATTGTGAATGGAATTTAAACAGAATGTGTCGAGCTAGATCAAATGGTTTTGAATGGAACCTGTTTGAATAATGAAACTAGTTTGGTTAATAAAATGAAATGCAAGTGAATGTATTCAAATTTAAAATGCAATGAAAATGAGAATATATGGATTGTGAATAAATTTAAAAACAGAATAGAATTATGTATAAATTGAGTTGAAATCAATTTAAATTGGTTATCAAACATAAGTACTTATTTATTCACATAGATCTCGTCAAATTGCATAGAATAAATTGTCATTTGATGTAAGTGGAAGTAATTAAAATGCTATGAATTGATAGGAGTAAAATAAATTGATTTTGAGAGCAATTGAATTAAATATGAGTTCGTTTTTCTTAAGAATAAATTAAATGTAAGCGATTGAGTTTTAAACTATTAAAATTTAATGAAAATGTATATGAATGGATTGAAAACCATTCAAATTTAATGAAGATGGTTATAAATTAATTGAAACAGTTGAATTAATATGAAAACTATGTAAATTGCTTATAAAAAGTGTTTAATGTGCATTGCTGTTAGAATTCATGTGTTTAACTATTGCAAATAAGTGAAATGTTGTTAAACTTCATATATATGGCACTTACATGTTTAAATTGAGTAAGCACAGGTACCTGGAAGCCGTGTGGCTGGGTTTGGTTGCGCTAACTGCTAATTAAACAAGCTGCTTGCTTAAAAATGCTAAATAAGGTACGCCTACGCAATAAAAATAGGAAATATGAACTGTTTTTAGTTTTTCTGACCGGGTGGGTCGATGTATATATATTTATATCTTTTGTCAAATTGCAAAAGCTCCTCCGTACAAAGGAGACCCTGTCAAAAAATTTCAGAAATTTTGGGAGTTAGAAAGTTTTTGAAAATTTATGGAAAATTTTGTTAACGACAAAACGGTTTCGAATTGGAAATTGTAATAAATTAATAAATGAAGCTAATTAAAATAATGACATAAATTAGTTATAAATGGAAAATAAAATTTATGTATTCAAAGTTAGATAAATTGAATTCATATAGGAATGGGAGAATCGATTTGAATAAAAATAGATATAAACTAAAGTGGTAAAGTGGAAATAATATAAGAAGCATATAGAATGCTTATGCTAAACTCAAGTAAGGAATGGTAAGTTCTTAAATGGAAATTGAATATTGCGAAAATATTCTAAGTTGATATATGGATGAATAATATTGACTTTTGGTAAGGAAGTCGATAAAATGTTTTTAGAATATTGTGATTGGATATTATCGTTATGAAAGGTATGCAGGTATGAAAATGGAAAAGAGAATTGATTTTGATTTCAGATGATAAATTTGAATTGCTCGACAAAAAAGTATGTGTTTAAATTTCTATATGAAATTTGATTGGGATTTTGATCGAGCCACTTGGCTTTTTGTTTTCTTTTAAGATTTGGGAGCCTGTAGAGGCCTTTTGTAGTTGTACCGAGCTAGCCGCGCACAGGAGACGCTGGCGAAATTTTTCAAAAATTTAGAGAGAAAATTTTTGAGAAAATTTTGATAATTCAAAATTGGTTTTAAAATTAGAGCTAGAATGATTGGGAAAATAGGATTGTTTGCAAACTATGGAAGGTTTTGGGATATTAGTAAGAATGAAAGTGGGTCTATAATAAAAGATATGTATGGCAAGTTAATCAAACTGTTTGGTTTTGGAAAATAGTAACGGGTATTGGACCATTCTTCCTAACTAGTAATTTCGAGGACGAAATTCTTTTAAGGGGGAAGGAATGTGACGACCCGAAATTTTCGAGCATTTAAAATCGGAAAATTTAATTGATTTTTAATATTCAATAGAGTAATTTTAACTTGAATTCAAATATCACAATTTATTTGCTGATTAAATTATTGAATTTAAATAATTTGAAATTGGATAAAATATGAAATCTGAGATTTTAAGCCTATTAAAAATAATTTGAAGGCTTATAAAATTTGTATTGATAATACTGAAGAGAATAGAAGTGTTGAAATCAATTTTAAGGATGGTTTGTTAAGTTTTGAAATTTAATATCGTTTAAATTGAATTTAACAATAGCATCCTGAGGCACAGTCTCAGAATTAGACGAAATCGGTTCCATTGGATCTGTAATATTGTATTATTAACGGATTTCAAATTTCGTAATGTTTGGAGTTGTTGTGTGAGCATACGATATATAAACGCGCTAGAATTTATATCGAAAATTCAATTTAATAACTAGTCCAAAAAGCTACCTTCTCCATACGATCGAATTAGGGCTCGAAACCTTTTCCATTGCGTTCGGAATAGGGATATAACATTAGGAACGCCTAGCGGCACATTTCAATAGGAGGTTGAGATTTTGAGTTGCAAATTTCGGGACGATTTAAATTTAAATAAAATATATTCACATGTACCAATTATCCTTCAGCCGAATTCTATTCACCATCACTGCAATTCCCCTCAAATCTTGTCCCCCTTTCTCATCTTTAGGTACGATAGTGTCTATTCTTGTTCCCTCATTCCTTCTTCATTACGCCGGATATTTTTCCTTTTGCTTCCTTCGTTTAAATCTCTTAGTCAAGCAAAGCAACGAAGAAACAAAACAATCTTAAAAATAAATATGGCGGAAGCCATCATCTTCAAATCAGTAAATCGAAAAAGGGGAAACTTGAGATTCTCGTTATCTTTAAAAAAAAAAAGAATCGAATTGAGTTCGAATCCATGGAGAACGATAACCGAAGCCCTATTTCCTCTTCTAAAATCAAATCGAACGGCGCATGAAAGGAATGGACGACTTTGGAATCGAATACGATTTCGTATTCAAATCGACTCGTTGTCGAAGGGAATCGAGCACGCGCAGGTGATTCGCGACCAGGCGAGTTCATCATGGTGGTCACGGAGGCAGGTTGAGGTGTGTTTCGAGCTTGGTGTTGTTATGGCAGTGGGTTCGATCGTGTCGGCCGCGTTCGTTGTGCAGTGGATTAGGGTTCGAACTCGAGTCGTGTTCGGTGAGATTTGAGGCGCCTCGACTTCGACGTTGTGGTCCGGAGACAAGGGTTCAGCGATGTCATGCGGCCGAAGCCTGTGTTGACCTTTCGCAGTAAGATATTTACCTGTTTTGTTTAAATATTGCACGTATATATATGTATAGGGGAATTAGGAAGATATTTATGTTACAGCAAGACATCAAGGCTATTCTGTTTTAATTATATAAAGGTGAGAAGAAGCATGAACAGTAAAAGGAAAAAAATTTGTTTAGGAAAACAGAAATGAATAGACATGTATATGTATATTAGATTTAGAAATATAAATTTTAAAAGGTATATGGATTATTTTATAAATATGCATATGGTTTCAAATTGAATAAAATGAATTTAACTATTTTAATTAACTTATTTAAGTTATTGGATTACTAAAGATAATGTGTTAAAGAAAATTATTAGTTTAAAGATGTTAAATTAAATTATAGGTTAAAATAAGTAAGTGAATGTTAATTAATTTTTGGATTAATTCAAGTGTTAATAAACTATAAAATGTTTATACAAGGTCACAGATAATGGATACAAGCCGGATTGGATCGGGTTGCAAAAATAAAAGCAAAGGTGGGTTAATCTCACTCAGCTGCATTTAAAATTTCAATGATTAAATTTAAATAATTGTTTGAATGTTTGAATTGATTGATGTGCTATAGTATGGTATATTTTGGAATTGGTATTTTATACTGTGCTAACATCTGTGGATGCAGGAAAACAGGTTGGAGGGATTCATATAGACCCCTCAACATTTATTTAAATTATTTAATATTCTCCGTTGTGATAATTTGGTATTCTATGATGGGTTATATTGGAATATTGAATGTTATGGTTTGATTGGATATATTTGGGTATAATGAATTTACCAAAAATATATAAATTGGAATTTTGAATGAAAATAAAAGAAGTGAATTTGTAAGCGAAATCATTATAGGAAATTTGAATAAATTAAGAATGAATTGGAAGAAATGGAAGTGATATTAAAATACTAATAAATAACTACGAGTATGGAAAGAAAAAGATTTTGAATAAACAGAAATTAGTGAAGTGAGAAATTAATTGATATTATTTAAAGAAACAAAGAATTATTTTAAAATTCACAGTTAAATTTTATTTAAAAGAATAAAGAAGTAAATGGAGAAATCTAAATTGGTTTCAGTAAAAAATATTTTAAATCATAATAAGGATTTGAATCCGGTGTTAATGGAATTTGGAATAAATGGGGTTAATTGTAAATCAATTTGGTAATTGATTCAAGTGTTTGAAATTGGTAATTTAAAGAAGAATGTAAAGAGAAGTATATTTCTTTGGATAGCCAAGTACGTTTTTAAAGTAAGTTTTTAAATATAAGATAAAAGTTTAATGTTGTTTTAAAAAGCATGTTTTAGAAAATTTTTATTTCTAAACGTTTAAATCCTAAAGTAAATATTTTCGAATCTATTATCGTAGTAATTATTTAAGGTAACATTGTATTTTGTTTTAAAAAGAGAAATGTAGTTCTATATTCTAAAAAGCAGCTTTATTTTAGTTATTTTTAAAATATATATATATATATATATATATATATATATATATATATATATTTAATAAAGAATTAAAGTAGTTTTTAATTTAAATATTTAAGAGTATATTTTATAATATGGCGTTTTAAATCGTTTTAACATCTAAGTGTTGTACTTGGTGATTTCAGAAGAAATAGAAAATATTTGGGAAATTTATTCAGAAAAGGAAGATAGTTTTGAAAACTGTTTTTCAAAGGGGTTTGAAAAGTGGAAATATATCTTGCAAGGATATTTTGAGATAAATAAATAATTTGGGAAATTATTTATTGTTGGATGGTTGTTTGTGAATATTAATTGATAGTTAAATCACCGACTATCAATATTGGACAAATGCGTTGATCGTTTCGAAGAGACCGGGATCGAGATTTATTTCTCGAAAACCACTTCGATCTGGTTTGTACGTTTCGTGGAAATGAGTTTGAATTCGAAGATGGAGCAGTGAAGTGCAAGGGCTAGTCGCTACTAATCCTGAGGATATTTCCAAAATGGATGTAGTAGAAGTGCCTTCGGTTCTGTTCGAACCCGGGACGGACTTGTATGGATGAATGCTTTCGGGACATCGTCATGTGGACGATCGACATTCTAAGTGATATGTTCTAAAAAGGTAACGCTTAGCCTTAAGCCTCATCAAATGCGAATGACTGAAAATCAGGGGTTATGGAGCAAGGCTAGGTGGGTAGCACCCAAGCAGGGTGAGGTCATCCCTGTCTAGATGTCCCTTTTATTTCGGCTTAGTGGGCGGTTGTTGATCCCAACCGCGGGGTGATCTCACTCGGGATTATCCAGTAAGGGGTAGTCTCGGTCTTGTGTTGCAGGGGAGCGGGCGTACTTCTCGGTATTATGATCTAGGCCACGTACCGTGACAGGTGGTACCCCAGTGCCTAGTCATTAGTTGGAAATCCATTCTCCCTACGAGCCTTGTACGAGTTTTGTTTGAATTACCCACTCTGTGGCTAGTAGCTGGAGTTTAGTAATGTAACAATTTCGTCTATTTATAAGTATTTGTATATAGACCCTATTATAATATCAGAGGATTTCTATAAAAATTGTTTTAGCTATCGTAAGGTAAAAACCCGAAATGTTTATTTGTGGTGTGGTCTTACGAGATGCTTTTGTTTTCAAAAGGAATTTTGAAACTTTAATAATCAATTGAGTGTGATTTTCTCACGCTGGTATTCCAGACTGACTCGGGTGTTATTTAATTGTAATGCTCGGGTCTGACCGAGTATTATAGGATATAAGATATAATGCTGTGGAGCTCAGGAGACGAGCTGGATGACGATACATATATCTGTACTTGTTTTATATATATTCCGCTGTGTTGAGTTGTTGTGTATCCAGTTGTATGTTATTGATGTTGAGTTGTGATTGATGTACTCTGATGATGTAATATATATAAACAGATATATTTGATTTTTGAGTAAAGATCATTTATTATCTATTATATTTTATTCCGTTGCGATGGTTAGATTCTGTTGTTGTTTTCTATTTTCTTCTTCTACCTCTTCTTTTTTAACCCAAATGGTTCGTATTTTTTTACAACTTGAGTTGATTTAGGTAGAATAGTGTTGATTCAAGGCGTACGGATTTGCGGGCTGTTACATCTTCATAATTAACAAAAAATTTATGATATTTTAAGATTACTCTATTGTAACAAAAGATCTATTATTTGAGATCGTGGTCTTGATCAGAAATTGAAACATTCATCTTAATTAAAAAATCTCACTTTTTATGCATACTTTATGAATTAGTCTAGCTAACACCATGAATTAAAAGTTCACTTTTATTGTCGCTAGAAAAACTATATTTGAGAGGAATGCTACCTGATTACCTTGCCACCTAAAAATATATTTAAAGACCGCTCCTTTGTTGGCTCATGCTTCTCGTCCATTAGTCAAAACGTGGTGTGCAATAGTATAAGACCGACAGTGTAACAAAATTAGTTATTTCCTGGCCTTTTTATTCTTCTACTTTGGTCTCACGTGCAAACGCAGCACTGCAGGAAGAAAATATCCTCTTCAATTTGTTAGTTTTTGCCTATTATAATGTAAATCTTTATTCACGTAGATAGCTATTAAATCACTACTGACTTAGTAGAAATACTCTACTTTCACGCAACCCATACACTTCATAACATATCTTACATCTGCTCTATTGATTTCGACAAACACTATCTTATGTTTGACCTTTTTTATTTCCACTATTACCAAAATCTTTATCAGGATTACATTCATAACATTTTTGAATTATCACTTGCAACATATTTCAGAATTTCATTCGGAGTGCGATTTTAATGTCATATATGTTATATTCTGGATTATAATTGGTTACCATCATGACTTTTATTTCTAGCATGAACATGCAATAGCTCTCATTTTCAGGCATCAACATGCAATATGGCTTCTTTTTGTCGAACAAAAGTAGTTTTTCCTTCGCCTTTTTAGATTTTCTAACCATATGTTAACTATACATTTATTTGTTGCATAAATATAATATACTCAGGCTGAATTGATAGTAAGAAAATATTTCAAATATTTAAGTTCTTTTGCGCTTAAGAAGGAAAATTTTGACGTGTCTAAGGCGTGTATAAATGTAGTGTTGGCAACAGTAAGATTTTGCATAAGATTTTTCAACGCACATGATGTAATGCTCAAATAGTTTGTTATCAATCAACAACTAACAGAGTGTAGATAGAACTTGAAAAGCAGTTTATAAAAGTAATATAGGGGAGTATCGTTTATTTTTTGGTTTTCAACAGCATTTCTAAATTACAACTGATTCACATTGCCTAATATTTTTAACAATTAAAAAAGTTATATATAATGACGTAATAAAAAGCACAAATTCTTTTCAATATAGATTTAATATAACTTAAAAATACCTTCCCATGCGTAATCTTATGTATGGCTCAAAATATAAAGATTTTGTGTGGTTAGCCTATTTAGATAGAAGAGTTTAAGAAGCATTATGTGATTGCAACCACTAATAAGCATTTCAACAAACAGATGCAGTAATAGCTAGATAAAAATATTAAAAATAGCAATATATATGTAATAAAATATGTTATATGTATATATATATATATATACACATATATGTGTGTGTGTGTGTGTGTGTGTATATATGTTATGCAGCTCTAATTGATGTCTAAATTATCAAGCATTTATTTCAATAAATGTTTCAAAACTAATTACCATTTTTGTTGCACTTATTGATGTTATTAATGTTCGTTGCATTATGAAAACACTCCATAAAAATAAAATCTTGATCGTCAACAAACACAACTAAAGTTAATTGGTATTTTATGATCAAACTTCTTGTGTTCCAAATAATCATAACCTAAACAATACTTGCAACCAAAAAGTATATTCTTCCATGGTATGGAAGTTTGTGAGAATAGCACTAACATATTAGGAGCGATCAAGTTATAAAAGAACCCGATGAAAATTCAAATCTTTATGAGACATTACTTACATTTTTTGATTTTATTTTGCAACAATCAAAACTCTTTCTTTATATCGACTAAAATGTTTGTGCACATGGCATAACAACTTGAATCAAAAACATACAATCGCATAAAATTCTAACCCGAATCCCCAGGTAACCGAAGGTTCATCATGTGCATTCACTTCATCCTTCTTTTATATTACCGCATTGCACAATATGAACTACACTCCAGATCCACTATACAGTTAGAGATCATGTTATTTACACATATGCAGGAAAATGTTATAGAGGTTAGCGGCTATGGGACATAATACAGAGCAAATGCAATTATCTGTAATCCATAATAGATGTTCATCTAAACTATATGCGCCATCTAAGCATTTTAGTACAAAAATCCATTAGAACAACATTATATAGATGAACATGGAAATTAATACCTTCGTAGAACACATGTGGTCTACCCATGAAATTCAGATTCAAAAATCATTCTACATTATTTCCAAAATCAATCCAGATCTACAAAGTTCAACCTTATAAAAGAACAGGTAAGATAACGTAAACAATCCACAAGCAATAACGATATTAATAGCCAAACTATCAATCAACAAACATATGCAGATCAGATCAAAACATAGAAAAATTTAGTAGATATGCCTCGATTCAAACCAGATCTAAAATTTTATCACCTCCAAGGTCGAACAAATCGAAACTCGATTCGTTTAAAAACTGAGGAAGCAGACTATTTTTAACATATCTACAAAATTAAACGTAGACAAAAATCAAGAATAAACGAAATCACGTGAAGCGATTAGATGAGGTATCAACAAATTTTAGGAACTAAAGAAAAGATTTGAGTAAATGAGTACCGAAATAAGAAAGCATCAATTCGAATCTAAGAAGCCCTAGAAAAACAAACTCAATCTGGCAGAACCGCCTCGGATATCATATCATTTTCTGCATACACAAAGGAGGAAATAGATTGTGCGGAGGTTTGGAGCAGTAGCGAAACGACTGTTATCAGAGGAAAAGCCGACTTCGATATATTAGCAAAGGAGGACGTTGATATTTAGGGTTTGGAGGATAAAAGAACGAAGCGAAGATTTGAGTACGGATAGGAAGAAATAAGTAACGCGACTTTTGATTTCAGAGGTGTAACGAGCCGATATTTTCAACCATTCGCATCCATTATAAGTGTATAGGTGGACACTCATGCCAGAATTGAATTGCTCAAAATACCGCGTTGTAAATAAAAATTTGGCAAACCTCAGAATATACAGTAAATAAAAATCACAGATCACAGACACAGAGTATTTAAAATGCAGCGGAATTAAAAGAGATAGTAGTTCATGAAGCTACTATATAAATATATCAGAGTTACATAAAATACAACAGAAGAAATAAAGTACAAAGGAAGTCTCACTACATAAAAGTCTACTAATACAAGAGATGAAAGGACCAACAGACTGCAAAAGATAAAAGTTGACAAGTAGATAATCTCCAGCGATTCCAATCTCCAAAAAGTGGAAATCCAAATCTGTGAATAACTCAGGCTGACCCGAGCGTAAATAAAAAATACAAACACTCGAGTCAGTACATACATACTTATACAATGTAAACCAACTCAAGTGAACTGTAGTAAAGGTACAGGTAACTTAGAAGATGCTTGGTACCGCCCATCCTCTAAGGATCCGTTAAACTATTTACTATGTAGTAATATACGCTATATAGAGTAATGTCTAATCAGTAAAGTATAATCATATAGAAAATAGCGTTAAGGGGATGGTGAACCTTAACGCGGTCGGATCTTTAAAACCAAAATCGTAGTGGGCTCGATATAAGGAGATGACACGGCACGCGAGGCAATGCCAGGGCGGATACACCGTTTGCACTCCCGGACCGGTGGTGACGGCAAGCCAGCAGCTTCCGCCTACCTCGAACAGTACCCCCGAATCAAAGTGGCGCCACATATCGAATCACAAAAGTAATAGAATGGTTTCTGATGGAGCATGCTCGATGAAAGGGTGTGACCCTTTGTGTAGCCCGGTATAGCTCCTGTTTTAGTCATTTATGCCAACTCACGGGAGTTGGGTCCACGTAATATACCTCGAGAACGTCGCCACCATCCTACTTCATTCTGGAATCTCCACCGCGTACACAGTTGTTAAAGTGGTTTTCGGTATTGGCCGGCTATAAGACAATATCTGATCCCGGTCTCTTCAACAACCAATCGTTATTATAACCCGTAGTTATAACTTTAAACCATATTATATACTTCAAAATAAAATATCATTTCGACCCAAATCTATATCAAAATAAAGATTAAATCATTTCCAAACCATTTCAATATATCATCATACCATATCTTTCAATTCAAATATTTATCAAAATAAATATCAAGTCATTTCTAACCATTTCAATATATTAAATTTTCATATCCTTTCAAAACTTCCTTTCAAATCATTTTAATATCAAAATGTCATAACCTTTCAAAGCTTCATTTCCAAAATATCATATCTTTCAGAACTTCGTTTCAAATCATTTTAATATCAAAATGTCATATCTTTCAAAACTCCATTTTCAAATCATTTTAATATATCAAAATATCATATCTTTTCAAAACCACATTAACATATCAAAATATCATCTCTTTCCAAAACCACATTCATTTCAAATCATTATTCATTTTATTCAATTTAAAATACCATTTCAATTCACATTTCAAAACAGTTTATATTCAAAAAAAATCATTTTTAATCATTAAATTGAAGTTATTATGTTCAATAATTAAATTATTAAATTTCCAAAATTTTCAACTTCCAAAGTTCATTTATTCACTTAAGTTTATCAAAACAGTGAAAATTCACTTTTCGTGGCATTTAGAAAACGCTACGGAAAGATACATTCAAAACAGTTCAATTTAACAAAAGACAACATTTTAAAATGTTGTAATATGGTTTACTTAAATTTCAAATAAACTTAGTTAAATTCAAAATTTATAGCACTTACAAAAATTGTTATAATAGCTTTTAATTCAATTTAGCTTTTTAGTTCATTATCATCAACTACAACATTTACAAAAGTTGTAATATCATTTACATTGTAATTAATAGCATTTCAAAAATGTAGTCAATTAACTTCAAATATTCAATATAATTTCTCAACCAATTATATTTTTTTTATTTAAAACATTTTTAACTCATAAAATCATACATTTTCACATTTATAAACATCATTTAATTTTCCAAGTTCATGATTTTATAAAGTTAAATTTTCATTCAAAAATCAAGATTTAATAATAATTCACTTATTAAATTGCAATGTTCAATTTTAAATTCATTGCATTAAATTTCAACTTAACATTTAAGTTCAAATTCTCAAATATAACTTAGTTTTATTTTTATTTACTTAACTAAAAGTTCACTTTTAAGTCAATTTCATAAACTTTCAATTTAGATATATTTCAAAATTTCAACTTAAAGTATTCATTTCACATTTCAACTTTATTAAAAATCATTAATATGATATAAAATCACTTTGAATTCATTTAAATTCAAATTATCATAAATTTATCATAATTTCATATTCAATTTAATTTCCAATTATAATTAAATCAAATTTTCCAAAATAACTTACGTTCAAAATTTTCTAACTTTTCATTAATTCATTTTACTTACAATTATTCAGAAAATCAATAATATTTTACAAAAATCCTTTTTAATTAAATTTAAATCAAAATGTTTTAATATTTACATTTCCAAAATAATTTTAAAATTTTTAGAAAACATATATTAACTACGGGTCTGTATATAATTTTCTACACTAGGAAAAGTCATACGGGTAATATATCATTTCAACGCGTAATTTACAAAGAAAATCCGGGTTTTATCATTTCAAACCCGCAGTCCCAAGTAAATGAAATAAATTGAAAAACATTCAGGCCTATCATTTCAGCCCATAATAATTTTCCCTTATTCTAAAGTCCGTTCGGGTATATATCATTTCAACCCATAGTGATTTCTAATCTAAAGGGAACTTGCAGTGTGATAAACATATATAAAAATGAACAGTAACAACATATATAATAACAGATGATATGACATGAAATTTAACAGGGTTAACATCATATATAAATAATCACATGGTAGTTATAACATCATATTTAATTCTCCACATTCAGTTGTTGTTGTTTCACAACTGCATAAGTATAAATGTCGTGTGAGCTTTACTCACCTTTTTGTGCTGGAGATGGCAACACAAATGACACAACGGATTCCAGAAGGCACGATGACACAACAATAGGCTCAAGTGGGAAGAGATCCAAGCTTAGAACTTGTGTTACAACCCAAAACAAAACAAAATAAAATTACAATTCAATACAACATTGAATAGGAATAACTTTGAAATAAAAAGAGATACGAATACACAGTCTTTTGTCTTGCCTTCTACACTTGCTAGCACGGCTTAGGGAATGTTTTGGCTCAGGTTTGGACATACTTTGGTTCAGTTTTGGGTCCTATAAGGCATGGCTACAAGGTATTGAAGTGGTGGAGGAGTTACTATGCATGAATATGAAGAGGCTTATGCAAATAGTGGGTTTTTGGTTCATTTTGGGCTAGGCTACATGGATCTATGGCTCGTCTATGGCATGTTTCAGATCTGGACAGAGGATGAAGGTGATGGTTAGGGGTGTCTCAAGGTGGTGGCCAAGGTCATCTAAGGTGATGGTGATGAAGACTAGGTGGCTAGACATGCTTTTTAAGGAGTTTTAACATAGTTTTTGTGGATTTCGCATCATGGGATGCTCATGGCACTTGCTGGTCAGAGGAGGAAGGGTTTTGGTCGTGTATGATGTGGGGAAGGAAGTGGTGGTGGTCGGTGGAGAAGATGGTGGAGGTGTTAGGCCAAACAAAGCAATGAGAGGTCATGGCAAAAATCAAGCAAAACCAAGAAGAAGAAGTAGAAAAATGAGAGGAGGAAGAGGGGTCATTGCTTATTTTTCTTTGCTTAGATCTGAAATGGATGTGTATTATTGATGGAATGAGAACTTTCACTTGAATAAGCAAAAGAAAAGGAACGGCTACAATAAATTGATGCATTGATTGAAAAAGAAACGGTGAAACGACTTTACGTTTCTTAGCTTTTAAAACCTTCCATACTTCCTTTTCTTTTAAATCAAGTAAAACAAAATAAACTTCAGCAAGTACATTTAGAAAACGAAACAAAGTGAAAAAAATAAAAATATATAATTAAATTTAAAGAAAATATAAAAAGAATTAAGGAAATTGCTTAAAAATTGAAAACAGGGTTCAAAAATTACAATTAAAACATCAATGGCTTTGGAAAAATATCTACTTCATTTTAAAAATATTCTAAAGCAAAATTTTGACATAAAATAATTTATTTATCATTTATAAAATAAAATAAATAATTAAATTGGAGAAAAATAGAAAAGAACTAAAGAAAATGTTTAAAAATTGAAAACAGGGCATGAAAATTACAAGAAAAATACAACTAGCTCTAAAAAAATTCCTACCTCACTTCAAAAATATTAAAAGACAAAAACATACATAAAATAACATATCAATACATATTACAAAAAAATATGACAAAGAAAAATAAAATTTATACTATTTAAAATAACAAAATTGCAGAATAAACAAATTGCACTCGATATTGAAATATACATAACTTTCACAATTTAAATCCGTTTCCAACGAAACAAAAAGCAGTGTTCCTAAAATTTTATGTACTTTCATATTAAAAGATAAAATTTAAATTTTCAAACTTTTAAAATTTTAAATTAAAAGTCAAAGTTTGACTATTTTGACCAAAAATTCACTTTTTGGAAAATATTCTTTTTAGTCATGCTTTGGAATGATAATTCATATCAAAACTAAAGTTTATCATTAAAAATAAATAAAATAAGTTTTTAAATCAAAAATTCAATTAAAATAATTAAAATATACAAAAAAATCATAAAATACAGGGTTGTTACAAGAGGGCTTGTACGCTCTTCAAATTGAACTGAGAAAATAATATAATAGTATATACATAAATTTGGTGGCTGTTCAGTTGCCAAAATTGAAGGGTTCTTGTGTGCTTTTAAAATTGAACTCACTAATAATATAATAGTATAGATTATACTTGATTATGAATGTAGTTAATATATTATCAGCACATGTAAATTATCGGGACATGTATGCAATTCTAACCATTGACCGTTATACTGTCTACTGGTAATTAGCATTTCCGAAGTGAAGAACAACTGTATCAAAGAATTGTCGGTTATTAAGTCATGAACAAAATTTTAACTGTTATATATTATAATATTTCATTCGGACTAGTTGTGTAGACTTATTTGTAAATGGTTGTGTTATGTGATTCGCTTATTTTGTCGGAATATTATTATTGAAATGATTATGGATATTATACTTGACTATGAGATTAATGTGTTTTTTCAATTATTCGAATAAGATGATTATCGATGTTGGTTTGAAAATGATAATTAAGTGATTGATTGTTGGTTGTAATATGGCTTTTATATATAAGTGGTTGTCGGAAATGATACAAGCCATTAACAAAAATATATGGTAGGATAGATAAAACGCTGTGAAAATATTTTAGTAGCATAAAAAAAGGCTATAAAAAAAGAAAAGAAGAATGCAAGTAAAAACGATACTAAAAATGTAATTTTGGTGCATTTTGAAAACGCTGCAAATTTTCTTTTATAGGTTTCAAAAACGCTACAATATGTTTGCTTCTGGTAGCGTTTACTAGAATGTAACTAAAACTTTCAAACTTTTAGATGCATGTCTTGTGGCAACGTTTACCGAAATGCTACTAAAAGTTTTGGTACCGTTTTTTCAACGCTACGGAATGACTTTTCTGGTGTAGTCTCTTACACCATGTTTAATATGAAACTTAGATCAAGAGTATTAAATTCTTTAGACAATACATATTTATATCTTTCTTTTCTCCTTTAAATGATAAAACTAACATTTATTACCTTCCTTTGGCTCAAATTCTTTTTCTAATTCTTTAATAAGTTATTACAATTTGTAATTATTATTTTCTTAAAATTCATCCCTAAAAAATTCAAATCAACATCTTGGAAACGGCTTCCAAAATATCACATAAATTTACATATTGTTAAGAAGTTCATCACCATTATCTATCACACTTCTTGCTCATTGGCATTGTACTTCTAGGGCATTGTATGTATAGATGTCAAACCTCAATATAGAGCTATCACATGTTTCAATTAGGTGATATCGTAGATCTTAATTAGAGACTATCGTAAATCATAACTATTGTATGTCATAGCTATCATTGATCATTGCTATCGTAAATCATAGTTATCATGAGTTGTTGCAATTGTAAAAGGTAGCTTTCATAAATCATAGCTATCACGAATCATCGTTACCGTAAGTCATGGATATCATGAATCACTGCATCATAAAACCTCGCTATCGTAAATCACAGTTATCATAAATCAAGGCCAATAGCTATTGTAAATAAAAGAAAATAGTTGTCAATAAACCATTGCTAGTAACTATCACAAATCAAAGAAAATAGCTAACGTAAAACATCATATCGTAAACTACAACTACCGTAAATTAAGGCCAATAGCTATAATAAATGAAAGAAAATAGTTGTCGTAAATCAAAGAAAATTGCGACCCTAAATTAAAGTACAATGTTTTTGCACCATTAGCTTTGAACAACTATCATGATCGTAAATATGGTGACGTTTTCTATAGATACTCTTGAAACCGATTGATTTCCTTTAAAGTAAATATTTTTCACCAAATCATAATTATGTCAAATTCTCGTTGATTAATCAAAATTTTTATGAAAATCTTCTTCGAGAAAATCAGAGATAATTTCTCTTGCTCCTAAAATATTAATTATACCATAACTATTTAACTAATTATCATTTGTTACTAAATTTTTCATTAATTAAATAATTCATATTAATTTGAAAATGCATGGAAAAAATCCCACAAAATTCCCAAAATAAGATTTTGTATCTTTTAACGCATATAAAATTTTGAGGAAAATAATTATGTTTTTATTTTAAATAATTAAAACTCAAATTATGAAAATATACAAATTATAAAATGCATATAAAATCCAAATAATTTTTGTAAATTATGACAACAAAACCCATCTTCAAATTAATGCTCTAAATAGTACATCAAATTTTTAATACAGCTGAAGAAGCATTGGTCCATGTTATACTCTACAATAAGTCAAAATCATTACCATTTAATTCCCAAACTTGAATAAAATCTTTCTATTATTCTTAAAGCATGTCCACCAACATTTTAAGAAAAAAAATGCATGCAAACCGAAACCAAATGGGTTTGAAAGAAAATAGGGAAAATTTTACTTACGTAAACCTGATTAGATCTTCTTCTTTTCTTTAGGAATGAAAATATTTCTCTCTTTGATTTGATTTTGCTCTTCCTTCCTTGAATAATGTTGTTGGATCCAGCCCGTTTATCAACGGGTGAAATAGGTAAATTTTAAAAAACCACGTATTTGGACCTTAACGGGAATATGAGTTTATTAACTAACATTGGATCTAATTTAAGTATTATACTTATTTCATATTAATTAATGTACAAATGTTTATTCAAATATAACATGTATATATTCAATAAAATGCAAGATAATATAATAAAGGATAAACATGTGTATATCTATATACATATACATATAGATATTGGGATTTATGTCTATTGTATGTACGTATATATTCTATTTACGTATGTGTACGATAATTTCATATGAATATCAAGGATACAAATACCTAAGTATATACATATATTTGAATATACTATAATATATAGATATGGTTTGTATACATATATTGATAGTACCATGTATACATATAGTATAGACATATACACATACACACATATCATGTATTGCCAATTATTTAATTACATACAAAGTTTGAAAGTAAAATTACATGTACTACATTAGATGTATTATGAACAATTGAAGTTTTGGTGATTGAATAAAATGGGAAAGCAAATTATTTAATTCGACATCTTGGGCATAATCAAATATTTGGTGATTAAAAAAAGAGAATTAAAAATTACCCTCCTTACATATATTTTCTAAAAAAAAATATAATCTTTAGGTCAAAAATAGAATATAATTTCAAATATCTACAAACAAAATTAGCTTAATGCTGAACGTTAGATTCAAATCGTTTTATAAAGATTTCGAAATTGAAACACCATTCAAATTATAACAATGGAAAACATTCAAACATTTAAAGCACTATGCTAATATTTATATTCAACTTCAACTCTTATTGCATACATACATACGTACATACTTACATACATACATATATATCAAATAGTAAATGAATTTCAATTCTTTAGAAAAAAATTAACGATAAATGTTTTAGATCGGAACATGTGAAATAATATATATTGTAGTTTATCACAATACAACATATCCTAATAAAGTGTATACAAATCTCTATGTGTATAAATTGTCTACGCACATATAATATACACACACACATTTATATACATATATACAATTTAGGTAAAAATAAAAAATTTCTTTTAAATCAGATCTGGATAAATTTAAATCAAAATTATAAAGTCATGACCAAAACAAAACATTGATACAAGTCTATAAATAACGTTCATTCATAATTTATAGAAATTTACAACTTAAAAGGTATCAAATGTTCCAAACATTCTCATTAAAATAAAATTATCACAAATATATATTTTGGCAATATAGATATATATAGATAAGGGTGGATGACGAATCAAAATTTAGAGAAGAGAATTTACTTTATTAGACCACGCCCTCTGTAACACCTTGATATGCAATTTCATCCTTAGATTCTTTGAATCAACACCTAAATTTTGCTAGAATTATAGGAACCGCCTTGTTTTTTTATCCGATTTATTTATATGGTGAAAGAATAGAAATTTGACCACGAAATTCGGACTAAGGTAGCGGTCATGGATGAATGAAAGAAGGAGAAAGACAAATTAATGTAAGGAATGAAATCATGGGATTTTCTTTTATTTGAGAGAATGAAACTTTCTAATTCTCTTTATTAAAAATTTCCCATTTTATTCCTATTTTATTTTCAATCAGGCCACGCTTTCCTCTGTTTAATATAGCCAGCCATAATCCTACCCCATATGGAGCAAATTTTCCAAAATCCCGTTCGAGTAAATATCGCTATTTAAATCTTAGTATTTGTATACCGATATCGTATATCGATACAACCATATATAAACTTTATATCCAAAATCCCGTTCAAGTAACCGTCTCTATTTAAAGCCTTTTTAAATGCATACTGATACCGTATATTGATACATATATATAACTTTTATATATACATCCAAATAATTACTAGCGACAGCCATACATAAAATAAATTAATAATTAATATTTATTAAATATTAGTTAATCAAAATAATTAACAACATTTTATAAACTAATTAAATCATGTGATTTTTATAAAGAAATCACAAATACATTTGTGAGACCAAGAGGTGTTAATTCGATCGGCTATTAATATTGGACAATTCAAATATTAACATTCACATGTCACTTTAGCTTGTGTTGTGATGATTTGGTCGAGTTCATCACTTACAAATCTTTTCGGTAAATCATATTTTGTATTATCTTAAGCAATACTAATAGTAAAAATAATTGACATACGTTGTCATCGTCAACATTATATCATTTTAGGACATATGGAATTTGGTACATGGTCAAAACGTTAAGATTATCCATATTTAACTTAATTAGTCCATCAAAAAAGTTCTAGGATCAATAATAACATTTATTATCAAAAGTTCTATTCTGGCTAAAGATTTTGACTTTGAGTTGACTACTGTTGACTATGACACTAACCTCATACAACTAAGGGGACAAATTCTCTATTGAATAGTGCTTCATTTCCAATGCTTCGACTTATATCCAATTATGATGGATGTCATGCCATGATTTAAATATAATCAAAGTGGAATATCCACATCAAAATTTCACGGTATTCACAAGTCGGAAGAACTATGTAGCATCGTCACATTGAGATTCCTTATTTGATCTAGTTGTCATCAACCAAGAGGAAACTATCAGATGAGCCACTCTATGGTTATTCAATAATTGGGAGTATGTAACCCCTTGGTACCCCAGCACCCATGAGTAATACACTGTCCAACATTTAAAGAGTGTTACCTGTAATGATCTCAATGAATGAATCGACATCCTTTCTAAAAACCTTTTGACCATGAATATTTAATACTAAATGTTATTTTATGTTATGATTAATTACTCATGATTGCAACTATTTGCAACTACAGTCACATATTATTTTATTTAAGGATTTTCTTATTAATATATTTTAAATTCATTACTTATTTAAGTATATCACAATAAACAAAGTACATAACAGAAATGAAACACCTTTATTATGAACAAGTTTGATTACAGAGTTAGATATATATAAAAAAAAACATAATTGGCCTAGAGCACACTGCTAACTCTTTTAATCACTCACTTTCACTTAGGCTAAGTTCTGGGATCTTAATCCCATTCCTTTAGTCAGTTCAGAATTGATCAAGCTAGTCCCTTGGTGAATGGATCTGCTGGATTGTTTTATTATCTACTTTATCAACCAACATCTCTTCATCGTTAATAAAATGCTTTTATCATGTGGAACTTCCGAAGAATGTGTCATGATATCTTGCGAGCCCTGGGATCTTTCACAATCTATATCGTGGCATTGTTTCCATAAAATCTCGTGGGATTCTCAACATTTGGAATCGCCTTTAGCTCATACTCTCTCAATGCATATATATTACATAAGCATAGTGATATAGTAGACATCATAGCATATATGGTAATTCCTATTACCAATGCATGAGCAATCCATCTCACATGCTCCATATTACACATTTCAATATAGGGTGTCCTTGTACATCGTTGGGGACGATCCCAACATCCTTACTTATACTTTAGAAATATTTTAGTACCTTTTAATATTCTTTCTTATAGACAAATTCTTATTCTGCATTTTGACGATGGTCAAACTATTTGATTTTCCTATCGAAATATTTTCTAAATTCTGATGATTGTCAATGATATTATTATATTAGTTCTGGGGTCCTAACCAACACTTATAAACTCAGTTATCGCACCCACTAATGTTGTCGTTGTTTGGTTAACATGTGCAACAGTTTATTCTAAATCATTATTCAAATTTTGTGTTTCAATAAAGATGCACCAAAATTTAAAGTCATATTAGGCGATGTTTTGTAAGTAGAATCTGAATTAGCTCAATCATGTTGACCAATGAATCTACTATGCTAATTTCAACAATTGATATTTAGGAGGTTACCCATCAATTTTTCTTACTGTATAATGCATCATTCTTTCTTTTGAAGACACATTTGTGGCTGATGGATCATATCCTTCGAGTACAACTATCAAAATTATAGTTTGATAAAGTACTTGGAATACATTGTGGATTTAAAGCATCGTAAAGCCTATACCCTTCGTGGCTTACTGATAAATGAGAAAACTGTTATTTCTAATAATTATTTTTCCCAACATTGATAAGAAATTCATGGTTTCTCTTTTAATGCATGCAAATTTTTATCAGACGTTCTAATGAGCTGTGTACATTTTAGGCTTGGGTAATTTTATTTCGTCTTATGTAACCAGTGTTCATGCTAGAGTTTTGGATCAAATCCAAGTCCATTATAGTGCTATTTTTCTCGATTGTTGGTCCATCCCAAACTCCTTTAGGGTAGTCCATATAAGATCCATCATAAGTGAATCTTGTATGCAACCTCTTGACTCACATAATGTTTTATTTTAAGACAGCAAATGTTTCTCATTACAATGGAATCGGTATTCAGAAACATTTTATGAACTTGTTTTACTTACATAAAACCGATTTAGTTTTGCCTTTACGAAACTAATGCCCATAAGATAAATTAGACAACCGCGCACTTTAAACTATTTAAGATCGAGATTTCTTATCAACTTATACCTTATATGATCTCGTAAACTAAGCTTAAGATGAAATTAAATTCAACATATGTAATTGCACTTAAGTACATATCATTATAGAAAGAAGTTAACTCAACTTCACTAATTATCAATCGTACTTTGTCCAATAATGTGCAACTACTCCTTAGCGATGCATCGTTACGTATCATAAGGCGGAGTGACTTTACGATAGAATATTATTCATTTTAGGTACAATTCTTTCCCAATATATTGCCAGTTTGATCAAGTTGATTAGTTTTATTTCCTTTGCCTGTTATGTTTTCTACTTCTATTTCATATCCTATGAACTTATCTTAGATATATTACTCGTGAATTAGATACGCTTATTCATGTTTATGATAATTCTTTTTTTTTTGAACTGGTACTTTATATACAACAAATCAATGGGACAACATATCCCATGTCAAATAAATGTTCGAAAGTAAGTTTCAAACTTGTGACATCCTGCACCAAGCCGAATCAATTAACCACTTGGACAATGGTGCTTGTCATTAGACCATGGACCATAACTAAGTAATGGATCTATTTTGGTATCATTAGACCATGGACGGAATACATCTATATGCATCAATCAAAAGAGTTCATTAACACTTTCGCCACTACCACTGAAGGGTTGTGTTGCCATTAATTTTTTGAGATACAATTCATAAGTACCATAATCCTAAATATGTATAAGAATTATTCCTCAAGTATATGGCTTAGCCATGTTTCCAAAATAATTTAGAAAATTTTAGATACTACTATATTTTCTATAGCTAATGCATCGATGTTGTTATAAAAAATACCATCATTATAATTTATTTATTTAATAATGAATATTAATAATATTCATATAAAATAAAACCATATCTATTTTCAATCAGTACTGAAAACTGTTATTATTTCATGAATAATATTTGGTATATATATGAAAGAAATCTTTCATAACTTAATGCATCCACTAATAAGTGTTATATGGTATGCTTATACTATTTTGGCCTTTATTATAATAGTGCAAGAAATACAAATGTCCATTTAATTATTCATTATGACCATTTATTTCATCTACTGCAACCATTTTACAATAAAGACTTTCAGATCAAATATCTTAAATTCAAAGAAATAACTCTTATAGAAAACAATTTTTCTATGATAAAATTACATTTGTATCATTTCATATTAAGCATCTACTTAGTATTTTATATAATTTTTTCCACTTTTTCTTCATGAAATAAAGGTGATCATTCACTCTCTCCATACCAACTATAACTATGTCATGTCCACCGTCGAACATTTGCTTTCCTTTCCAAATGGTCAAACCTTTCAAAAGGAAACCCTTACTAAAAAATTGCACCGAATTCTTTATAAAAGCGCATTCAGACATTCATAACATTTTTAAGGGCATCACATAAATTGCACTTAAGCACACCAATCAAAACTCATGATTCATGGTCGAATTTCTTGGTATGTCTGGTAATTCTTGGTCTACATTGCTCCTACCCAAGGCTGTAAAAGTTATCGGGTGGGCTTTAAGCAGTAATTATGGACTAGGGATTAATCATTTAAACAAGGATTAATCATGGATTAATCGAAGTTAGGCATGATAACTCATGTTTTTGGATAAAATCTTAGTGTTTTGTGTAGTATGCTTTATAAAATGGAAATTTAGACCATGTATGTGCTTGGGAGTAGCCATGGTGGCACACACATATAAACTAGCGCATTGATGTGGTGACACTGAAACTTAGACAATGCTAATCGTTGCCTAAATAAATATTTAGATCCTCACATAAGGTGGTAAACCTTATCTAGGTGGGCCTAGGCGAATTGCTGATCGGTTAGCCCCACCTAGCCCCTAAGAAGGGCCTAGGAGGAGGACTAGAAGGATTTTTACAACTGTGTTCTAACGCGACGAGATCCTCATTGTATTCAACAGTATTGGAAACATGATATTGCACTATGGTTTACTTGCTCATTTCGAATGAGCCAATATCATCTCGATTTCGTGTATTATCAATGCGACCATTTACCATGCAACCTTTTTATATGAACTAACATGGATCGAATATACATATTATTGTATTGCTAAAGAAAAAATACAGTCTCAGGCAAATAAACACTTACATGACCATGGTATGAATGAATTTAATAGTTGTATAGTTTAGCTATTGCATGGGTCTTCAAACGACAACATGCCAAAGAATTTATTGATAAGTATATTTTATACTTCTTTGTCAATCTTAATTCAGTTATTAGTATATTTTAATTGATAAGAAAGTTTATCAATCATGCTAGTAGCAAAATTTTATGAAGTGTATAACTTTTTCTTACAATATTAGAAAGGTTAAATGTATTCATTCATCTTTCTAAAAAGACTCCCATTCAATTTTTATTTTCCTCAAAACTGTAAGATAAATATAGAAATCTTTTGATTTCTCTAGTGAGAGTTAGAAGCCACTTGCCTTAAGTTTTTTACCTTGAGTTTTCTTGACAAATCATTGGCCCAAAAGCAATGGATAGCTCTTTATATTCGTATCATATATAGCCCCTAACGCGGTCTTCGTCTTATTCTCGACCTTGACCCTGAGTTTTCTTAACAAATCAAGAGAGATTATTCATTCTTACCAACATTTTTTGATGATCTAAATATAATGCATAAACCTTTGTTTTCTGAACAAATACTTGCATGTATCTTACATCATCTTGGCAATATATTGGTAATACTACATATAACAGCTCTAGCTTGAGTTTTCTCGACAACTAGTGCATATGCAACTAAATTATCAACATATAAATGATAAGGGACAACTTATATTTAAGATTCATAACCTTTTAACATATTTTAAGTGGTATTAATTTGAGTGGTAATGTATTTCTTATGAAATACCTTCATGATTCAAGTGTTAGACACATCTAAAATTACGGTATACGTACCATACATGTGATAACCGTAGGAATCAAACCCCAGCCACCTGTAAAGCAACATCATGCGCTAACCACTGTGCTAAAAGATTTTTGTATTAACTTTCAAAATGGGATGTTATAGACTACCCCATTAAAGAGCCCAATGTCCCTGTTTCCTCATCGTCACACACCACCCAATCTTTGTGCTTGTAACCCATACACCGACTGAAATCCACAACACTACAATACACAATTTAGGAATAGGCTCTGGTACGAAAGGTGGAATTCGAACCACTGCCATCTTGGAGAGCAACGCCACACGCTAACCACTCCGCTAAAAAATCTTTGTGTTAGCTTTCAGAAATGTATGTTACAATACGTATATTTATTTCAAAAAACTATTTGGGTTTATTTTTATTTCACTTATATTCATTTTATACATATGTAATTATATAAGCTTAATCTATTTACAACTATTTATGATTCAATTAACTTATATAATATATGTGTGTGTTAATTAATTGAATCATATTTACTCAATTTTAACTTATTAATTAAATCATATTTATAAATTTTGATTCTTATTAATTAAATCATATTTAATAAATTTTAATTCTTAATCGAATTAACCTATTTTATTTTAAAATTTCTAAATTTTATTTTGTTCGTTATATACAATTTAAGAAGAATATTTAACTATAACCTCCATGGTTTTTTTATCAAGGCAAGTGGAGTTGATGGGCCCTTAACAGTTTATTATAGAACCAAGTTAGGAAAGAATCATAACATGAAAAATAAAGGAAAAAGGTAAATGAGAAACACAAACAAGGAAAACAACACAGAAAGGAACATAGAAGACAAGAACAAGCTAGCACTTACAACTACAACTATACTCATCAAAGTCATAGTTACTATATATAATTCTTTGTCTGATAGCTTGTATGATTTCACACCTCAGTTGTAGATCAGATTTGATCATCCCACTATATATTCTTTCGTTTCTTTCTTTTCAAATAGGTCGTAGAAAACACAAGTAATAGAGCAAAGATGCTGCTGCCTCTCCATCTTGTAGCCACATACATAAGATCGCATTCAATACTACTACTACTACTACTACTACTCTTATTAACATTATTTCTACCAGCCTTGATCATGAGCTTGTATCATAAAGAGTATATAACAAGAAGTTGAAATATAAATGTAGTTTATCTTCAACTTCAGCCTTAAAGAAAATGTAGGTAGAATCAACTATTTCCCTTTGTCTAAAAGTTTGGCTTTATTATGGATGTTATTCTGCATAACCTTCCATAGGAAAAAATTATCACTTTCTCTACAGTTGTAGTTCCAAATTCTTTTGTTCTAAGGAAAGTTTGGCATGTCATCATGCATAGAAATACATTTATAAACAAAAACAATAAAGTGATCTTTATTTTGAGAAACCAGACCACTCTTTCTTTATCAGAAATTGGATAAGGAGACTATTAAAATTCAAACCATAGCATTCTTATAATCTGGTTGCTAGAGTAAGACAAGTTTATTATTCCATCATAAATAAAGTCCTTAGCATATGTAGCAGGGGAAGTCCCAGTTTGCTGCCTCTGTTCAAAAGACAGAATATTCTTAAGAATACCCATGGATCATCCAGAAATTTAACATGGCCAACTGCAGTTATTAGGGTTCTAATGTGAGGTAGTAATTAGGTCTTAGATATAGAAGTGCATGCCACACCTAGCTACAATTCTTGGGAACATCCATATTCCAAAAAATCTTCCTACCAATGTTGTACTAGTAGGTCCAAATAACACCTCAGTTGTTCTTTCTATTAAGCAAATTATCAAAGTGTGTACTAAAGGCAGTCTTGTTCCAATTTAACATGTTCTTTATACCTAGCTCACCATACCTTTTAGGCATTTCCAATTTGCCAGAGGCAATAGGGACGAGTTTGGCAGAATGCATATTCCCAAATATAGTGATTCATAGCACTTGTTATCATGTGTATAAGCTTTCTTAGGAGAATGAAAGTTAGCTCCAATAATTCATCACTGCAAAAATAATAGAATTAATCAAGATCAAATGACCATCTTGAGGCAGAAGTTTATTTGTCCAACAATTCATAGTTTTTTTTACTTTATCACAAAGGCTATGGCATTGGGAAGTGGATATTTCGGCAGTAGTAAGTAGAATACCTACGTAGGTAGTAGTATTAGAGAAAGTCTGAAGGCAAAATAGTAGACCGAATATTCTCAACAAGATCTGTAGAAACACCAGCCAATAGAATGCTAGGCTTTTGAATATTGATGCTTAGGCTAGTTAAATTATGGAACACCAAAAGTATATCAAGAATTCAAGTGATTGATGTAATGGTAGGGTTACATCGTCAGTACACATCAGAGCAATGGTCAATGGGTCTTTACATTTAGGGTAAAACATGTAAAGCTTATTAGCCATATACTGATTGATCATCTGTGTCAACATTTCCATAACAAGGATAAATAAACATGAAGACGTCTGGTCTCCCTGCCTTAATCTACTTTTAAAGTACCTCACCGACTTACCATTGAAGCAAATAGAGAAGGAGGAGGCGGATACACAAGCATATTCTATGCCACGGTGTTTAGGGAATCTCATTTTGACCATAATTCTGACTATTGATGGCCATTGCAACGTGTAAAAAGCCTTTCTAATATCAAGTTTTAACATGGCACTAGAGGAGATGTTGGAATTGTTGTAGCCTTTTAGCAGTTCATGGAAATAAAAACACTATCTAGAATACTTCTATCAGGCAAGAAAGCGGCTTGGTTATTAGAGATAAGAGTGGGCAGCACCATTTAAAGTATATCTGCAATTATCTTAGCAATGCATTTGAAGACGATGTTGCATTAGCAATAGGCCTAAAGGCAATAACGTCCAATGGAATATCAAATTTAAGCACTAAGGCGATTGGTAGCATTACTTCCATTAGGAAGTTTGCAGTGTTTGAATAAGTTTTTAAAGCTCTGCATAGATCCACTACAACAAAAATACCTTTTTGTCAAAAACAGTTGTAATAGGTCTATTACAACTGGCGGCCGTCAGTCTTAATATCCGAAATTGTAATAGAGTTGAATATTTTTACAACTCTTGCCGACAGTTGCAGGAGCAGTTGTAAAAAGCTTTTTACAACTACTTTTGCAAGTTGTGGTAAAGTCTATCGTAACTGTTACATTGACAGTTGTAATAGGTCTCTTTTGCAACTGCTAATAGCAATTGCAACAATAACTTTTACAACTGCTTTTGGCAGTTGTAATAGATTCATTTACAACTGTTATTGAGAGTTGCAATAAAACTTTTTACAACTGCTACCAACAATTGCAATTCATCTTTCGACAACTACCATTAACCATAAATTTCACAAACATTATAATTAAAACCGATATTTCACTAATAATAACTACAATCGTTAACATTACTTGAAACAACAAGAACCATTCACGTTTAATAAAAGCTAAAACAATTTAATTTTACACCATTTTTGAATTCATAGTTTTATTACAAAATATAACTAAATCCATAACATACGTCAATATAAATATAGATATGTACTAATTAAAGGAGATAAATTCTCCGTGCTAAGCAACAATCTTCCCAACCGCTTGTCCAATAGTAGAGACATATGAAGTAGGCCTATATGAAATAGCTTAAGAATCCAGTTGAGTGCAATCCAGTTGAGTGCTTAAGAATCCAGCTGAGTCCAATAGTACAGACATATGATGCAATAGATCTATGGGAGATTGCATCAAACCTCGGCTACAAGTTCTCCAGATCCAGGAAAACGACGTCGACAGACGAATCAGATCTGAAGCAAAATTCAGGTGAACCATGAAGAACACAAGACTGGCAACAAAATACTCCAAGTCAGACTCAATGAAGACTGAACCAGACACATACAACAATGGTGGCAACATGCACATGACTCAAGTACGCAAACTAACCCAAAGACTCACAAACATATGCCGAGCTAAAATGCACACTGCACTAATCCAGACAGCATGAACAACATGAATGATCAAACACCAATGAACCAACTAAGTGTACATGTTCAACAAAGTGGCTCAACTCAACATAGATGCATGTAGACTTCAAGATTCAGTGCACAATCGCAATGAAGACTGCATGATGATATCCGACGGGGAAATAAATACAAAGCAATATCAATAAAACAGAGATGACCATGCCACCAGATTATATGAATACACAAAGTAATGACAATACATAATGCATTAAGGAACATTAAGGAACTTGCGGTAAATTATCATCGAATAGCCCTTAAATGCATGCCCATACAACTCAAGTCCAATGGACAAACATATTTGATTAGTTTATGTTAAGTACCAACTAGTACTAGAAAATTTGGGATAGCATCGCTACACATGTATACGTATTTCCTAGATCTAAACCTTGTATAAAGACACTACTCAGACTATGATTTACCTTTGAAGTAGCACGCTGTGAGAAGAAGACGTGTATCAAGGCTTTACTTGTTTCTGTGAACTGAAGTTCATATGATGCAGTCGCTTCCTAGAAAAACGGTTGCATGCAAAGTTTTAGAACTTGACTGGTTTAATAGCAGATAAAATAAACAAGGTAAAATAGTATCAGCTAAACAAAAGAAAAGGCAAACCATATACACTTTAAAATTTTACAAAACGCTTCTGACATATAAGCATCCAAAAAATGTCTTATTGTACTAATACTGAACTTTGTCCAACAACTGAAATCAGCAACTTTGTCTTGAAAACAATAAGCAAATCCAGATATATTCAGGTGCAAAATTATTATATTTATCTCAGCAGGTAATTCCAAAACTAATTTTAAGGGTTTGGGTGCTTTCCGCCAAAATCCAAGGGAAGCATGAATAATTTACCTATCTTTTATATGTACAGTAAATTACCTTCCAAAGGCCAGCACGTGGACCTGAAACTATACCTTCTTTAATGACTTCAGTACATACATTTGGGTGTTGAAGATGAGGAGCTTGCTTTTGAGCTTGCACTCTTGCAAACTTGAGAATTTCTTTGGCTTCTCCCAGTGGTTCTATTTTATCAGTATTATAAAGACTTCGGACCCACGGTTTTCTAAAATCCACAATATCTAGGGCCCACTATTTAGTGATCCTGATCAAATCATTAGGTGAAACAACAACATCAACAAGACCAAATTTTTGAGCCTAGATTCCTTTAATTGGCTTTGATGTCTGTTGAGAAGCAGAATGTTCATGATATAAGCTAACTATTGTTAAACGTAGTTATGAACAATAAAAAACTTATCGCGGATTTAAACTTTAAAGTTTAAATTGCTTACCAACATCATCTCAATTCCTTTAGAAAGACCAACAAGACGTGGGAGCCGTTGTGTGCCTGAATTTTTTGAGAAAATAAGTTAATAATTTGACATTAGATGGTTAATTTGACTAAATCATATGGCTTTAGCTATTTTATTTTCCAAAAGACATGAGAGAATAGTTTGCATCATAAATATTATAATTAGCGACCATTACGAATAAGTTCCTCATGTGTAAGCATGATAGAACGAAGAGATGTTCACTGCATTCAATTCATTCTTAGATGCATATTATTAAATGAAAATTTTACTACCAAGACTTTATATTTCATGTTCTAGAATCAAATAAGGAAGTTACTGAGTCTAAATGGCGTAATACACTGGTTGCTTACGTAATTGGATGTAGGACAGTCTATTCTCAGTTCAGTATGTTTATAGACAAAATATGGCATCCGACGGGAAAATGGATATATTCTACAAATAAAGTTGTTTATCATTTCAAGATTTGAGAAAGAAGATGATTGTACAAGGATAATCATGGTTGACCCATATATATTTAATATAAGAATTGTCATATTGGAAATGTGGGAGCTGGGCATGATGTTTACATGAGATTATTTCTCATCGATTCAGATTTGGATAAAACTACATGATCTACAATTAGAATTCTGGAATACTGATGTGATAAGCAGAATTGCAAATATATTGGGTAAGCCAATAAAAATGGATAATGATACAGCCAAAGAAACTAGACTGAATTATAATAGAGTTTTAGTTGAAGTTGCTTCAGATTTTTCATATCCTAATATTGTACATGGTATGAATTATGATGGTGAAGACATAGATATTCAAATTTCATGTGAGTATAAACCAAAATCATGTTTCAATTGCAAAGTCTGTGGCTACAGTATACAAAATTGTAAAATTATATTTCAGTCAACATGGCAAGCAAAGTCACAACAACTTTATAAAACTTATACAGAAAATTCGTCTAATTCAGTTTAGGCTGATGGGGTCCGCTTCCACCTTAAAAAAGCGAAAAACAAATCAACTGGTTCTACTACTGATGCTACAAACAACTGTTCAGAATCTACTACACAAGACTATTTGAGTAAAATTAAACAGAAACATGATCTTTCCACTGCTAACCGATTTTCTTGCTTATCGGCTGATAAGGCGGTACTTCAACTTTTACGTAATGCTTTGCCTAGTCATCTTCTGTTGATAACTCTACTCTAGTAATCCTAGAACCACATGTTCAGCACACTGTCCCACCAATCAACCAAGAATACGATTTTGTTAATTTGACAGATTTCTCACCTACACAAGAAATTTTTGAGGGACAACAACACTTTATCGATGCAACATATAAAAGAAATGGGAAAACCAGATGATGTTACAACAAAAATTGATTTAACAAAGACCAATAAATCATTAAACTCGAATCAAAGCCGAATATTATAAATATCGAAAAAGGGAAAAACTACATACCAATTTAACAGACAAACTCAGACTTGATTGAAGCAGCATGAATTTTATTCCCTAGATTATCTTAAGCCGGTCTCTTTTCCCTTTTTATTACTATCATTCTCCCAATCTTCCAGAGAGGTTTTTAAAAGTTTTACTGTCTTATCCACAAAATCTACAAGCCCATACCCTCCAGCCTCGCAAGCATTCTTCTGCATACCAAGCAACTCACCTATTTTGATATTTGAAATCTCTGCATTATTTGTAAGACCCTAGGTGAGTAACATTTTCATATCATGAGCACTACTTTGTGCGTCTAAATCTAACCGTGTCATAGAATTAACACCCGCGCCTTGAATCTCTCTTATATCAATTAATTTTGATCAAGTGAAGCAAGCAAACGGAAGATTACACACTCGATTGATCAATTGAAGCGGCGCCTCAATTTACAAATCCCTAATTTTAGAGCAAAGAAGAAAAGAACGAGCAACCCATTTTCAAAGAACGAAGCAAAAGAGTTCGGCCAGAGGCTCTTCGATAATGGCAACAGCGATTCGACTTGGTTATTAAAAATAAACGACGAGATGGAGGAAAACAAAAACTTGAAAGGAAACGAAATAAACAAAATTAATGACGAGAAGGAGGAGCACAAAAATTTAGGTTACTATGGGAGAAGAGCGGTGATTATACGTGAAAATTTAGGTTTGGAGCCCAAAAATTTGGTTATGGGGCCATTGGAAAATTTGGCTTTGGAGCCCAAAAATTTGAGTTTGGAGCCATTGGAAAATTTGGTATTGGAGTCTAAAGAAAGTTGTAAAAAATAGACATCTATTATAACTAGCAAAAAAGTGTTGTGACATAGATTTATTACAACTGACAGAAAAGAAGAGTTGTTAAAAATAGAAATTTATTACAACTTACAAAAAAGAAAGGTTGTAATAGACGTCTATTAAATTAATACTATTTCATTTTAATTATTATTATTTAATTTAACTATTAATTATTATTATTATTTAACATTGATTTTTAACTTTTATTATTACTATTTGATTTTTATTTAGTTAATTATTATTATTACAAAAAAATTATTATTAATAATTAGTTACTATTGTTCGATAGTAATTATTATTTATAAATTATCAATTAAATAGTTAGTATATAATTATTAGTTATAATTACTTCATATTTCAAATTAATTATTGTTATTTAATAGTATTTATCGTTTATTATTAATTTTCTTATTAATTATTAATTATTGTTATTGATTATTATGTTTTTGATATCAATTATTAATTATTAATTATTAATGTTATTTTTTATTTCTTAATTATTAATTATTAGTGTTAAATATTAATTATTAAAAATTTATTCTAATTTACTAAATATTAATTGTTATATTAATTATTAATTATATTGAATATTAATTATTAATACTAAATATTTCAAATTAATTATTATAATTTGATAGTAATCAATATTTATTATTAATTATTGATTATTATATTTAAATATTAATTTATTAAATATTAATGATTAATATTAATTTTTATTTCTTAATTAGTAATTATTAATGTTAATCATTAATTATTCAAAATTAATTCTAATTTATTAATTATTGTTTATTTAATAATTATTAATTATATTGAATGCTAAATACTTCATACTTTAAATTAATTATTATTATATAATAGTAATTGTTATTTATTATTAATTTTCTAATTGAATATTAATTATTAAGTATTGATATTCAATTATAATTATTAAATAATTATTACAACTGGTAAACAAAAAGTTGTAATAGACACTTATTACAACTGAAAAAAAAGTTGTTAAAAATATGCATCTATTACAACTAGCAAAAAATGTTGTAATAGGCTTCTATTACAACTGACAAAAAAGAAGAGTTGTAAAAAATAGACATCTATTATAACTAGCAAAAAAAATGTTATAACAAGGATCTATTACAACTGACAAAAATGAAGAGTTGTTAAAAATAGACATCTATTACAACTGGTAAAAAAGAAAGGTTGTAATAGATACCTATTACAACTGGCAAAAAAGAATAGTTGTTGAAAGTAAGTCTATTACAACTTTCTAAAAAAAAGAGTTGTAAAAAACCTCTATTACAACTGACAAATCGTGACAGTTGTAAAAATATAGTTGTAATATGGTCTTTTTGTCGTAGTGATCTTAGCAATTATATCCCAAGCAGAAGTGTAAAAAACAACATTAAACCCACCTTAGACACCACATGGGTTTTTGTTCATGTCAAATATGCACTTCTTAATTTCTTCATTTGAAATGTCAGCAGAGATCACAGTAACTTGTTTAAAGTTCAAAATAGGCAGTTCTATATTAGTTAATATATTAAGGTTTGAGTAGAAGTTCATAGTGTTACCCAATAAGTAAGTATAACCATTAAGGAAGACATCTTCAACTTATTAAGGAGAGCTAGCAAGGTGCCCATGTTGATCAATAATATTATGAATGTGAGTTTCAGCTTGCTTGGTTTTAAGAGTGCATGGAATATTTAGAGTTCTAATCAACATGGGCATCCCCTTTTTTCCTTAGCTGCAGCCTTTTCATGTCAGCTCAATTGATAAGACATTGTTGTATTAAGTGGAAAGGTCACATTCAAGCTTGGAGGCAGTAATGTTAGTAGGATGCAAAAGCAAAAAGAACTGGGCAAGCTTCGATTTATTCTTCAATGGAGTATATAATAACTGTAATGACTAGCCTTTCCGACTCTTCAAAGTCGATACTAATACATCCATGGTATTCACATGTCGAATATCCGAGTATTGTAAAGACAAATTATTGGAGTGAAAGAAAATAAAAGACAGAACATAATCTCACATCATGACGAGTAATATATAATATACACATGAACTTTACAAAAGAAAATTGCAATATACATACATCAATCTGAGTAAACTAACATATCATCAGCCTGAACAGTTATAACAGCCTATCTTCACAAACACTAATAAACAAAATACAAGAAATGCAGTGGAAAATAAATTATGTGAATAGGTCTTGGAGGCATCCAGCTCGTCTTCTGAAGCTTCGAATGGTCTATCTAAATTTGGAAATATGCTCGGAGCTAACCCGAGCACTATAAGAAATAACACCCGGATCATTCCAGTAAACCAGAGTAAAAACTCAAATCATATGGATTTTTAAGGTTATGAAACTTTTCAAAAATAAAAGTATCCCATAAGACCACTCCACAAATAAACATGAAAGGGTTTTTACCTTATGATAACCAAAATATTTTATTAGAAAACCTTACGATATTATATTAATGTCTAGGGTTTAAAATAAATATATGACATAGCTAAAATGCTTGCATCTCACATTCCAACATATTTGGTATATAACTAAGTCCGTAAGGCATGCATGGAAAAAGGATTCCAACATTGACAAGGTAAGGACTACCCTTTGTACAGTACACCTCTAGATAAAACGTATCGAAGCTACAAACATTGTACCTCTACCAACATAAAACACGCCTATCCCTTCTTCGATAGTACCGAATATGATCATCACCTAGGCTGCCAACTTGACAAACCATTCCCATGGGCCCAGCATACAAAACCCATAAATATCGATTTAGATACAAGTGATGACCATACCTTAATAGGGGAGACCCATATAGCCCTACTACATCTTCCCTGTTTTAGTCATTTTCAGTTGTGAGGCTTGTGGTTATGTTTTACCTTTAGCAAATCCTACTTGGAATGCTAACACTACCTTCTAGGAAATAATGCAATGCCGACATTCATCCATACAAGTTGTTCTGGGACCGAACAAACTGAAGGCACTACTTCTACTACGTCCTTTTTTGAATTGCCCTTGGGATTAGTAGCAAGTAGCCCTTGTACTTCAAAGTACTTCATATTCGATTTCCATCATTTTCAAGACATCTTCATCTTTGAATGCTTATTCCAGTTCAAAGTGGCTTTCAATTTATTCAATTCCAGTCTCTTCGAAGCGATAATTGATTATTTTAAAACTGGTCAAGATTTGATACTAAGTTATTTAACTATCAAATAAGCAAACAATCAAATCAAAGATTTAGCTTCATATGGAAACCAAGCATGATTAAGCACAAAAGCAACCACTAAGCCTCTTTAATTAATCATTTCATTAATTAAAATCACTTTGTAAATACTTGTATCAAAATACTTATACAAAGACATACATATGTATACTACTATTCACTATTCATTTATACTCTTTCAATGCTTGAAAAAATATATCCATACACTTATCTCATCGGTATAAGTATATTCACAAAAGACTACACTTTCAATACTTAACATATCCTTGTACTTATCTCAACGGTATAAGTATATTCACAAAAAACTATACTTTCAATACTTAGAAAATATATCCATATACTTATCTCATCGGTATAAGTATATTCACAAAACATTTATGAAAGATTTCATATTCCAAAAGCATACTTAAATGGGTTAGAACAAATGTCATTTAAAACATTGATAACAGTAAATCTAAAAACACTTTGGATACAGGTAAATGGATCGTATAGAAATTAAACTAAATATTATTATCACCACTTTTCAATTCCAAACTTGTACGATCTCTCAATTAACAATGCAGTCAGATAAGTTAGCATACTATCCTTGCCTTAATGTACATTCTTAAACTCTCATAGTTAGAGACTAGTTTCTCTACCTAAGAATTTGGTGTTGAGTATGAAAAGGATACTTTCCATACCACTATAAATTAAACGACCACTTATAGAGATCAAATCCCATTTCCTTGTATAAAATTTCTTTTTACAAATCTTTTTTATATTTACAATTTTTTTTTTATAAATTCCCTTTCCATTTATAAAACTTCTTTTTATAAATCTCCTCGTTTTAAATCTCGTAAACTTGTTGCATATCTTCAGTTCCAAAATCGGACTAAATACATTCCATAAAACAATCATTCCATATATCACTGTAAATTCATAAATTGTGATTTAGTTTTACAATTTATCAAAATGATATCATTACCTTTTCACAAAATATCATTTATAAATCTATTCTTTTATTTATAAAATACCATTTATAAATCTATCTTTCTATAAAAAATTAATATAAAGAAATAATAACAGATAATAATAGGTGCGTAGCGAATTCAAAAATGTTTCTCTAATATTTATCCCAAAATATTTCTATCTTCTTTTAAAATAGAATTGCTTTACTATAAAAGATAAACTCCCCTTTCTTTATAATAAACATCCTTATATAATATTTTCTGTAAAATAAATACTTCTCGAATTACTTTTAAAACATTTCCATATAAACTAGAAAAGACTAAGAAAAAGGTTAAAGCAAAATAGAGAAGTTCAAAACCAATTCTAAATAAAATGCCGTAGGGAATTCTGAAAGTCACATTTAAAATCATCCTTCAAAACAAAACCATTTTCAAATCAAAAAATGAAAATAATAACATTTCCAAAATACTATAATGAGGCCTACAGCTACGATAGCACTTAAAAAGTACTTTCCATATAAATGTAACAAGTGTAACAATAATAAGGCCAATATCAAATTCCAATATCAAGGTCACGTCCAATAAGACCAAGATACCGAGCATATAAGTAAACAAATGAAATTAAAATCAACACTGGTGAAGAATCTGGATCCCTCTACAAAATTTCTTGAGTTTCCTATATTTTATTTTATATGTCATCTGCTTTCCAAAGCAGGAATTCAACTAAACCAACCGAAAAAATCATTTAAGCACATAAATAAAAATTTATATCAAAAAATATATCATATAAAGTTCATTCAAAGGTGTTAACCAAACTTTCATCAAGGTAGTATACAAGGCGGATTTAACCCAACAAAATTCACGGTTATCATGGCTAATGAGTGCAGAGCGACAGTTGTAGGACCCGAAGGTAAAGTGCAGATAGTTACATAAAGTCTAAATTGGATGGAGTTAGAAGATAGACGATGCGAGATGTTAAAAATATAGAAATGGCTTGGATAGGCAAAGTGATCGACATGTTAGTTAAATGGAGGGATCGGCATTGATGATAGAAGAGATCGACATGGATGGTAACCGAAGGGACCGGTATGTTCCAATAACCTTGTAAGATGAAGGATCGGCATATCAGATGGATCGGCATACTTTAACTAACAACAAAGGATCAGCATAGGATGAAGCGCAAGCAATAACATCAAGGGATCGGTAGGTTTTAATTGAATGGTAAGGTTCGGTTTACCTTGTTGGAAAAGGAAGGGATCGGCGTGGGCGAGGAATAGAAGGGATGTAACGACCCGCTATTTTGGACCATTCAATCGACAATAAAACCATACATATCCGACTTGAATAATTCAAAATACCGAATTTTTAATTAAAATTTGGCAAAACTTAAAATATACAGTAATAAATCAATCACAGATCACAGAGTAATATAATGCAGCGGAATAGATATAGAATAGTAGTTCATGAAGCTACTATATACATCAGAGTTAGAAAAATACAACCGAATAGTTCAAATGCAGTGAAGTCTCCAATGCAACAGATGACTTCTCTGAACCAATCAACTGGAAAGGCTGGAATCTGAATCGATAGTTGGATTTCCAAATGAAGCTCCGAACTCCAAAGGTGAGTCTCAAATGCTGTATCACTCAGTCTGACCCGAGCGTAAAGCAAAACACAAAACACTCGAGTCAGGATTAACATTCTTATATCAATAAATCCAACTCAAGTGAAATATCAACTGAAATACAAATAACTTAAAGGATGTTTGGGATAACCATCCTCTAAGGGTCCATGGAACTTTCTACAAGGTAGAAATATAGGCGGTAACACCGTGGTCATTTCAGCTTAATTTATACTTCAAAACCAAATCTCATTTTCACTTCAAATAGTATTTATATATATTAAATAATTTATACAGTAAAGTATTTTCAATTTCCTCAACTTAACAAATCGTTCCAACATCAACCCGACCTTCCCATTCAAATTAAATTCAATCTCAGTTTATCAATTTAAATTCAACTCAATTTCTAAAATAACCACTTAAATTTTATCGATCTCAAATTCGGATTTATAATCACAAATACCCCTTTATATTTCCATATATTTCAAAAACTTTAAGTATTCAACGTTTCATCTAAATTTTCGTTCAATTTAGTTTTCTAAATAATAAATTCAAATTTAGACCAACCTAAATTTTCATTTTAATTCAATTAAATAACAAATTCAACTACGTTGATTTCAAATACAGATCCGAATCTCAACATAAACCATTTAAATTCCAATATAGTTCAAGGCTTTAATATTTAAATGTTCTATATAACAGTTTCATATAGATCTCGATTTAACCTCCTTATTATTTAGTCTTGAAATACTCCCTTATTAGATTCAATATCATTTAAGTAACCTTAAATTACATTTTACTTAATATTTTCTTTAATTTATTTAAACGTGAAATATTCATTAAATCACTTAAATCAAAAATCCAGTTATAAAATCATACCCTTTAAATTTCCCATTCAAAAATTTCAAATCGATTTAATTAAATAAATCCTTATTTAAATACCATTTTTATAAACCCAAATTTATCTCCCAATCTTAATTATTCAATTTATTACAAGAGAATCTATTTGAAATATAGATTTACATAAATACTTAACCATATTATATGTATTAAATCAATCTACTTTAAATCAAATATTACTGCTAAATCTATGTATACAATTTTCATTTATATAATATCTTAAGAATCAAATTTATTAAACCATATATTTCTTTCCAAATTATAGAAATTATTTTCAAAATATTTATATGGACCAACGGTGTCTGTATATATTTCCTATCATATAGTCAAGTACGGATATTTATCATTTCAATACGTATACTAAATATATACGGGTGGATATCATTTCAACCCGTAATCCCAAATTCAATTAAATGAAAATCGCTTGGGTTTATCATTTCAACCCATAACGATTTTCTCTTACTCTAAAGTCTGTTCGGGTATGTATCATTTCAACCCATAGTGATTTCTAAACTACAGGGAACTTGCAGAGTGATAACAGAAAATACAATAAAATAACAGGCATATATCATTAATAACAATATAATATAAACAACAGGATATGGTGTCATTTCCAGTAGGTGAACAGTTACAGATAATAGCATATATAACAAATTTAAATAATTACAGCAGCATATTTCAATTGTCGTTTCAATTGAAATCAAAATTAATGGATAAAAAAAAGTTAATCGTGAGTGATTGCTCACCTTTCGAGTCAAGAGACGAACGATCAAGAGTTGAATTACAAATCCAAGCACGAATTCCAAAATAGAGCGAAATGGGCACGAATTGACGAACAAAGCTGATCAATAGAAATAGACGAAATCAAATCAGGCTGGATTTGACGAAGAAAATTGATATAGGTAAACTTGTAAATATATATAACTATATTTATAAAACCATATTCTAAATTTAAATGTATTTTAAATTAAAACATACATAATTATTTTCAAGTCAAAAATTTATCTTTAGTATAAAATAACGCCTATGGATAAGACAAATTTCCTATGTACTTCACACTGTAACTTTATATCTAACATAAATATGCTTTAATAACCTTAACCATTATAAAACTAATAAAAAAAATCTTTCCCAAAATATGCTATATACTATAAAATACATGCGCTAAACAGGGAAGCATGCAGACATAGCCTAAAATATACACACTAAATATACACTACTATGCATACGGCTACAAGACAAAACAGAGCCTAAAACCTTCCCTGACCAAACCACTATGTATAAATAATATAACTTATACCAAAACTGTAAACAGTATTATATGTAAATATTCATCCAAAATATCATATATATACAGTACGCCTAAAATATAGCATACTGTAGCAGCATATGCATCTTTATATACTCTACAACAAATCAAAACACATGCTATATTAAAATACAAATATATATATTAACTGATATTTTATAACTTTTACAAACTAGTATATTTATATAATCCTATAAAAAAGAAACTTCAGCACCAAGGAATCCAGCAGTAGACCTCTTATGTATTACCTATATTATATACTAGTTTAAAAAAAGTTGCTGTAACGTGGTTACATATATCACCAGCTTTGAATATATATAAAAGATGATATAAACTTAATTAAGCAAACATTCATATATTTATAAACTCACGCAACCAAAAGTAAAGCAATATTTTTTTTCTTTTCACGCAACACACTTATATACATACCATGAATATAATATGTACAACATGTATTACTTATATATACATATTCAACAAATACAAATAAACTAACAGGCATGAAATACTATATATAACTAACGCAACCCATACTATATATGCATAATATATTATACAGGTACAACTTCTTATATTATAACCTAAATATGTATATGTAAACCTTTTGATTATAATTTAAGAATTTATACTTTACATAAACAATACATAGAAACTAATACATATATTAACGTATTGTATAGATATAGATTACTAACCCAAAATATAAGAACTTATTTTGCAATATGTAAACATTTAAAAACGAAACATATATTGCAATATGATACGCATACCGTTTATAAAAATATGGATGACGAGGGGAGGAGGTATGGAGTGAGTTGTGGCTCTTGACAGGTGGTTCGAGCTGTGGTGGCGGAGGCTTGACGAAGCTATAGGAAGGAGAACTGGTCCTTTTTCATTTTTCCATCTTATGTGTTTTAGCATTGTAATGGGAAAAGTATCTCCTTCTTTTTTTCAAGAAGCAACAGAGAGGAAGAAAAAATGAAGCTAAATAGGCTCAGAGACTACACGTGATAAATATTAATATAGTTGAACGGTAGGAATGAGTAATCCAGCAACTAAAATTGGAACCGTGGAAATAGAGGGGTCAATCGCTAGAATTTAGGAGGTATGAATGGTAACGGTTGTTTGAATTGTATACCAAATATATAACTTTATATTCCATTATTAATTGAATAGGAGAAATGAATGGGTGGAGAATGAGCTGTTCATTTATGATATACTGTTACATATAATTTGCTAAAGAAAAAACGGTAGAATAATGATAGATTTGAATTATATACTGGTTTGATAACGGTCAAGTTGATAAGGTGGATATTTAAACAATTTATTGCTTGATTGGAAAACATGTGAGTATGGAAAGGCAAGGATATTAAAATGAAAAAGGAATGGACAGAGAAATTTAAGCGAAGATAAAACGTACAGGAATAAATATAGAGTAGTGGGATGGTCACGATAATTTAGTGGATAATTAAAGCAACTTTTTAATGCCACCAGCTGCACGCTCAAATTTGAAAAGGTAGAGTAACGGACCATAAAATAAATTGAAATGATGGGTTTATAAAAGGAACCATGATGTGTACAATAATTGAAACGAAAACGTACATAAATAAATGAATATGAGACAAACGAAGATGAAGGGGAAAGAAATAAACTATTTATGGGCGATGAATTTATAAAAGGAACCATGATGTGTACAATAATTAAAACGAAAACGTACACAAATAAATGAAAACGAGACAAATGAAGATGAAGGTAACCTTATATATAATATAAAAAAAATCAATATTCATTTGATATTTTGTATATTCTTTCAAAATGTAAAGGCTACGTATGAATGAATTCATATATTCTTATCTTTGTACATAACAAACATGCAGACTACCAATTTTAATGCAGACCTTAAATCAACCCTTAAAACATATACTTCATATATGTAGTTAAATATAGTATATACTTCTCTTCTTCTTTGGTTCTTATGATATATGAAACCCTTAACTATCGTATTTATAGCTGACGACATATGTATAGATATACTAAATATGCACTAAAATAAACTGGAAATGGTGACACAAAAACCCAAAATCAAATATATATATTTAACACGACTAGAAATCAAACTTCAGTAAAACTATATACTAGTATCAAGACTAACATATATATATATATAGCTATTATAACACATATAAATAAAATAAAACTCGGTATAAATATGCTTTACTATATATACACTTCAAATAGACCATCATACATATACAGCGGTTTTCCAAAAATAAATATATATGGAACGTACTCAATATACTTAAAATTTACACACCTTGCTGAAAAGCAAAAGGAGACCGTAAATTTATTACCCACGCTATTGATATTTATACCCAACAGAAATGAACTATGCTATCGAATTTACATCAAACTTAACTTATACTATAGTATAAATAATAGTTTATAAAGTTTTTGTACTAGATCTTATAGGTATAACCACAACCAAACTTTAAAATATATGTACACAGCTCGCACTACAAATCATTACTATACATAACATATTTTCATTTTTTTTTTCAAAATTTTATTATTAATAATTTCTCAAAATCCAATTCAATACGTTAAATACCAATTAAAAATTTCTAAAATTTTATGGGTCGTTACACTCTCCCCCACTCAAAACTTTTCGTCCCCGAAAAGGAATAAAGTAGGAGAATAGAAACAACTAGATGAAAAATTTAGACTTTGAAAAATAAATTAAACAATTTATTTAAAACCATATACTTTTTTTTATTATTTAAATTAATTAATATTTAATAGATTACTCGTTTTATTAAATCCATTCAATTAATTATGAGATCAATTATTTATAAAACACTAATTTTTTTTCTATTAAACCAGGTAGAATATAAATAAACAATATGTTAAAGGATATATTCAAAAGAAGGAAAGAAGGAAAGAAGATAGATTCGGAAAAGAGAATATAGGTGAATAAATAAAGCAGGGCAGATAAGGTAGATTCAAAAGAATAGTATCGGGTTCGAATAGTTAATTTCAAACCAAAAAAAAAAATTCAATTTCAAATATTAATACAAAATTTATATTTCAAATAATTTGGATACATTAAGGTTAGGAAGATAAATTTGGATTTAGTTGAAATGGTATTAAATTAAGAATTTTATTTATTGGAAATACCTTTATAATAAAATACTTTTATATTGAAACCAATTTTCCTTTCGAAAATACTTTTGTAACTCGAGGTTTCAACAAGTTTATCCTCGTTCTTGCGGACTCTGGCCATGTGTTGATCAGGCGCAAAACTAGAATTCTTAGAGTACTTAGTAGACTTGTTTCAACACGCAGTGAAAATACTTGAAAAACCCTTTAAAACAGATATGGAAAGTACAATCCAAACAAAACAACCAAACCAAAACCTTTGTCCGACCATGGTTCGCAGATACACAATGGTTACGCCTGGATCCCCCAGGAAACAATCCGTATCCGTAAGCTTTCTCAGCCCTGCGAGTTACGCCATGATGACTAGTAGAGTGCAGGATACACAATGGTTACGCCTGGGTCCCCCAGGAAACAATCCGTACCCCTAGGCTATCTCAGCCAGGCAGTTTCGCTACTATTCGCGACCTACAAAGATTACATGATACACAATGGTTACGCCTGGATCCCCCAGGAAACAATCCGTACCCCTAGGCCAGACTCAGCCAGGCAATTGCGCTATGCAGTCGCGAGAGAAAAACACATGGGTTACGCCATGGTGGGAACACTCGAGTATTACATCCGGAAAATCAAAAATCAGAGAGAATAATATCAATAGAATGAATCCACGATGTGGCCACAAAGCGGATATCAAGCAGAAGGCACTTTCCATATCTTTACTTCGAAAATATATATATATCATATATTACCTTTTCAAATCACTTTCAAATATCGTACTTATATAAAGTCCATATATATAGGATTCCATTTTTCCCAAATCGAATACTTTCCAAAATCAATAGTAGATCAAATCATACTTATATAGACTTCGATTATATAAAATCGCTTTCCAAATTGAGTACCTTTCAAATCAATAGATTTCAAATCAACTTCATACTTTTACAATCCATTTTATATAAGTTCGACCACTCCCAAATCAAGTGCTTAATAATATAAGGTTCTCAAATTTCAAATCATTTCAATATCAATTCAGTCTCAAAATCATATATGATTTCACCAAAAAAATTTCCAAATTAAATATCTAAATTTCAAAGTTCCCAAAATAATAGGTTTAGAAAATTATCCCATTTTCCAAATTAAAATAATTCAAGTCAAACAAATTCATTTCCAAAATCACCATAGAAGTACTGGTTTTTAATTCCAATTTAATTTCAAAACCAAATATTTTTCCAAAATCAATTATACTCAAAATGGTTTCCAAATTTATAATTATCCCTTTTTTTAAAAACTTTTAAACTATCTATTTCTATTTGAAATATCCAATTTACCTTTCTAAAAACCATTATTCAAAACTATTATTTTTTCAAAACATTTCAAAACCAAATTTATATTCTTTATCAAACATTTTATACTCTTCGAAATTTCTTAGCATTGAAAATTTAATCTCGATTTGGAAGTGTTCGAACATTCAAAATAGTTAGGGAAATCAAATTTCCAAATTCAAGACTTGAAAATCAACAATAAATAGATAGGATTATACCAAATCAAATCCGAAACTCGAGGACTGAATACCGGTTTCCTTTAAATCATTTTAAATATATATACATATATCTTTCGAATATCGAATTATTCTTCGGAATTTGAAATCAAAATTTGTTTCACAATATCACTCGCATAGCAAAGCTACTAGAGTGGCCTCTCCCCCACTCTGAAACTCGAAAATCAATGTCGATGATGCGTGCACTCATCACCAAATTTATTTTCCAGCGACAAAGTGAGTTCTGGACTTCTATTTTCTTAAAACTTCCTTGAAATTTCATTGAAATCATTGGAACTCGTTTGAGTCATTTGAAACACTTCTTATTCAGAAAATACTTTCAAATCATATTATTATATAATTTCAAAAATCTTAAAACCAATTTCAAAACACCGGAATTCAATTCTCGAATTTCAAATTTAACACTTCAGTTATAAATCATTTTTATATTTTCTTATATTTTTTCAAAATTTCAAATCCTTTACAAACCCTTTTATATAGAATAACATTTCTTATTTGTTTTATATATAGGTATATAATCCTTATCGAAAACAATTTCACTTTTATATATAGAATAAAATCATAGTTATCAAAATAATAATTTTGATATATAAAACAATTTCAAAAATGCAAACATACCCGATTTTTAGAGGATAATTTTAAGAATGGATTTTAAACAAAGATAGAGATTTGAATTAGAGGAACTCAAATCAATAGAATTATGATTCGAAGATAGACTCGATCGAAGATGCGATAATTAAATTACAAAAAAGAAGATGGATATACTTCTATAAATCGCGGGCGACCTTTACCGGTCAACCGTGATTCCAAAATTAGATCGGTGTAGAATTCTGAGGCAATTCGACATTCGATCGCAAGAGATATAGAATTCGGCCTAACAAGATATAGCAGCATCGTAAACCGAGGATACAAAAATCTTCGGTGAGTCAATGCCAATTGAAAAGGAGTTTTCACCCCTTTTACAAATCATTCAGTGGAGTTATGGGATACTCCGGAATCAAATGAATATAAATAGGGAGAGACAGAATGAATTTCGAAACCAAGGACATTCCGAAATTCAAAGGAAATCGAGTCAAAAGGAAGACATTCAACTCGAGCGAAAGTGATTCTGTAAATAAATTTACCATATATGCTAAGTTTTGCCTAGAGCCAAAGCTCTGATACCAACTGTAACGACCCGCTATTGTGGACCATTCAAATCGACAATAAAACCATACATATCCGACTTGAATAATTCAAAATACCGAATTGTTAATTAAAATTTGGCAAAAACTTAAAATATACAGTAAATAAATCAATTACAGATCACAGAGTAATATAATGCAGCGGAATAGATAAAGAATAGTAGTTCATGAAGCCACTATATACATCAGAGTTAGAAAAATACAACCGAATAGTTCAAATGCAGTGAAGTCTCCAATGCAACATATGACTTCTCTGAACCAATCAACTGGAAAGGCTGGAATCTGAATCGATAGTTGGATTTCCAAATAAAGCTCCGAACTCCAAAGGTGAGTCTCAAATGCTGTATCACTCAGTCTGACCCGAGCGTAAAGCAAAACACAAAACACTCGAGTCAGGATTAACATTCTTACATCAATAAATCCAACTCAAGTGAAATATCAACTGAAATACAAATAACTTAAAGGATGTTTGGGATAACCATCCTCTAAGGGTCCATGGAACTTTCTACAAGGTAGAAATATACACTGTAACACCGTGGTCATTTCAGTTTAATTTATACTTCAAAACCAAATCTCATTTTCACTTCAAATAGTATTTATATATACTAAATAATTTATACAATAAAGTATTTTCAATTTCCTCAACTTAACAAATCGTTCCAACATCAACCCGACCTTCCCATTCAAATTAAATTCAATCTCAATTTATCAATTTAAATTCAACTCAATTTCTAAAATAACCACTTAAATTTTATCGATCTCAAATTCGGATTTATAATTACAAATACCCCTTTATATTTCCATATATTTCAAAAACTTTAAGTATTCAACGTTTCATCTAAATTTTCGTTCAATTTAGTTTTCTAAATAATAAATTCAAATTTAGTTCAACCTAAATTTTCATTTTAATTCAATTTAGTTACTAAATAACAAATTCAACTACGTTGATTTCAAATACAGATCTGAATCTCAACATAAACCATTTAAATTCCAATATAGTTCAAGGCTTTAATATTTAAATGTTCTATATAACAGTTTCATATAGATCTCGATTTAACCTCATTATTATTTAGTCTTGAAATATTCCCTTATTAGATTCAATATCATTTAAGTAACCTTAAATTACATTTTACTCAATATTTTCTTTAATTTATTTAAACACGAAATATTCATTAAATCACTTAAATCAAAAATCCAGTTATAAAATCATACCCTTTAAATTTCCCATTCAAAAATTTCAAATCGATTTGATTAAATAAATCCTTATTTAAATACCATTTTTATAAATCCAAATTTATCTCCCAATCTTAATTATTCAATTTATTACAAGAGAATCTATTTGAAATATAGATTTACATAAATACTTAACCATATTATATGTATTAAATCAATCTAATTTAAATCAAATATTACTACTAAATCTATGTATACAATTTTCATTTATATAATATCGTAAGAATCAAATTTATTAAACCATATATTTCTTTCCAAATTATAGAAATTATTTTCAAAATATTTATATGGACCAACGGTGTCTGTATATATTTCCTATCATATAGTCAAGTACGGATATTTATCATTTCAATACGTATACTAAATATATACGGGTGGATACCATTTCAACCCGTAATCCCAAATTCAATTAAATGAAAATCGCTTGGGTTTATCATTTCAACCCATAACAATTTTCTCTTATTCTAAAGTCTGTTCGGGTATGTATCATTTCAACCCATAGTGATTTCTAAACTACAGGGAACTTGCAGAGTGATAACAGAAAATACAATAAAATAACAGGCATATATCATTAATAACAATATAATATAAACAACAGGATATGGTGTCATTTCCAACAGGTGAACAGTTACAGATAATAGCATATATAACAAATTTAAATAATTACAGTAGCATATTTCAATTGTCGTTTCAATTGAAATCAAATTTAATGGATAAAAAAATGTTAATCGTGAGTGATTGCTCACCTTTCGAGTCAAGAGACGAACGATCAAGAGTTGAATTACAAATCCAAGCACGAATTCCAAAATAGAGCGAAATGGGCACGAATTGACGAACAAAGCTGATCAATAGAAATAGACGAAATCAAATCAGGCTGGATTTGACGAAGAAAATTGATATAGGTAAACTTGTAAATATATATAACTATATTTATAAAACCATATTCTAAATTTAAATGTATTTTAAATTAAAACATACATAATTATTTTCAAGTCAAAAATTTATCTTTAATATAAAATAACGCCTATGGATAAGACAAATTTCCTATGTACTTCACACTGTAACTTTATATCTAACATAAATATGCTTTAATAACCTTAACCATTATAAAACTAATAAAAAAAATCTTTCCCAAAATATGCTATATACTATAAAATACATGCGCTAAACAGGGAAGCATGCAGACATAGCCTAAAATATACACACTAAATATACACTACTATGCATCGGCTACAAGACTAAACAGAGCCTAAAACCTTCCCTGACCAAACCACTATGTATAAATAATATAACTTATACCAAAACTGTAAACAATATTATATGTAAATATTCATCCAAAATATCATATATATATACAGTACGCCTAAAATATAGCATACTGTAGCAGCATATGCATCTTTATATACTCTACAACAAATCAAAACACATGCTACATTAAAATACAAATATATATATTAACTGATATTTTATAACTTTTATAAACTAGTATATTTATATAATCCTATAAATAAGAAACTTCAGCACCAAGGAATCCAGCAGTAGACCTCTTATGTATTACCTATATTATATACTAGTTTAAGAAAAGTTGCTGTAACGTGTTTACATATATCACCAGCTTTGAATATATATATAAAAGATGATATAAACTTAATTAAGCAAACATTCATATATTTATAAAATCATGCAACCAAAAGTAAAGCAATATTTTTTTTCTTTTCACGCAACACACTTATATACATACCATGAATATAATATGTACAACATGTATTACTTATATATACATATTCAACAAATACAAATAAACTAACAGGCATGAAATACTATATATAACTAACGCAACTCATACTATATATGCATAATATATTATACAGGTACAACTTCTTATATTATAACCGAAATATGTATATGTAAACCTTTTGATTATAATTTAAGAATTTATACTTTACATAAACAATACATAGAAACTAATACATATATTAACATATTGTATAGATATAGATTACTAACCCAAAATATAAGAACTTATTTTGCTATATGTAAACATTTAAAAACGAAACATATATTGCAATATGATACGCATACCGTTTATAAAAATATGGATGACGAGGGGAGGAGGTATGGAGTGAGTTGTGGCTCTTGACAGGTGGTTCGAGCTGTGGTGGTGGAGGCTTGACGAAGCTATAGGAAGGAGAACTGGTCCTTTTTCATTTTTCCATCTTATGTGTTTTAGCATTGTAATGGGAAAAATCTCTTCTTCTTTTTTTCAAGAAGCAACAGAGAGGAAGAAAAAATGAAGCTAAATAGGCTCAGAGACTACACGTTATAAATATTTAATATAGTTGAACGGTAGGAATGAGTAATCCAGCAACTAAAATTGGAACCGTGGAAATAGAGGGGTCAATCACTAGAATTTAGGAGGTATGAATGGTAACGGTTGTTTGAATTGTATACCAAATACATAACTTTATATTCCATTATTAATTGAATATGAGAAATGAATGGGTGGAGAATGAGCTTTTCATTTATGATATACTGTTACATATAATTTACTAAAGAAAAAAGGGTAGAATAATGATAGATTTGAATTATATACTGGTTTGATAACGGTCAAGTTGATAAGGTGGATATTTAAACAATTTATTGCTTGATTGGAAAGCATGTGAGTATGGAAAGGCAAGGATATTAAAATGAAAAAAGAAATGGACAGAGAAATTTAAGCGAAGATAAAACGTACAGGAATAAATATAGAGTAGTGGGATGGTCACAATAATTCAGTGGATAATTAAAGCAACTTTTTAATGCCACCAGCTGCACGTTCAAATTTGAAAAGGTAGAGTAACGGACCATAAAATAAATTGAAATGATGGGTTTATAAAAGGAACCATGATGTGTACAATAATTGAAACGAAAACGTACATAAATAAATGAATATGAGACAAATGAAGATGAAGGGGGAAAGAAATAAACTATTTATGGGCGATGAATTTATAAAGGGAACCATGATGTGTACAATAATTAAAACGAAAACGTACACAAATAAATGAAAATGAGACAAATGAAGATGAAGGTAACCTTATATATAATATAAAAAAAATCAATATTCATTTAATATTATGTATATTCTTTCAAAATGTAAAGGCTACGTATGAATGAATTCATATATGCTTATCTTTGTACATAACAAACATGCAGACTACTAATTTTAATGCAGACCTTAAATCAACCCTTAAAACATATACTTCATATATATAGTTAAATATAGTATATACTTCTCTTCTTCTTTGGTTCATATGATATATGAAACCCTTAACTATCGTATTTATAGCTGACGACATATGTATAGATATACTAAATATGCACTAAAATAAACTAGAAATGGTGACACAAAAACCCAAAATCAAATATATATATTTAACACGACTAGAAATTAAACTTCAGTAAAACTATATACTAGTATCAAGACTAACATATATATATATAGCTATTATAACACATATAAATAAAATAAAACTCGGTATAAATATGCTTTACTATATATACACTTCAAATAGACCATCATACAAATACAGTGGTTTTCCAAAATAAATATATATGGAACGTACTCAATATACTTAAAATTTACAACCTTGCTGAAAAGCAAAAGGAGACCGTAAATTTATTACCCACAATATTGATATTTATACCCAACAGAAATGAACTATGCTATCGAATTTACATCAAACTTAACTTATATTATAGTATAAATAATAGTTTATAAAGTTTTTGTACTAGATCTTATAGGTATAACCACAACCAAACTTTAAAATATATGTACACAGCTCACCCTACAAATCATTAATATACATAACATATTTTCTTTTTTTTTCAAAATTTATTATTAATAATTTCTCAAAATCCAATTCAATACGTTAAATACCAATTAAAAATTTCTAAAATTTTATGGGTCGTTACAAGGGCTCGGCATATATGGAGGAATATGGATTGGCACGCTTCAGTATGAAGGGATCGGTAATACTTTAATAGCTTAGGAAAGAGAAGAGGTAGGCACATTTGAACCCACCAATGTAGGGATCGGTATATGCTAGGGTTCAAGCACACACTTGCATTCAACAATCAATAACTCGAGCTCCTTTGATCCAAATGACATGAAACTTGGAGGATAAGCACAACACAACATAGAGAGTCCCTTGGAGCGAGCACACACCATTTGTTTACCGAAATAGGGCAGTACCAATCACTATTACAGCCCCCAATGGGCCTAGAAATTTCTGGGTGACTTCGTCTTGGTCTTTGAACCTTCTGCAAAGTTTCAGCTTAATCCGTGTATGTAACGACCCAGAATTTTGGTCATTTGGTTTTTAATGTTTAATATTCTTTTAAACATTGAATTTGAAATATTAATTGCTTTTGAATATCGAGATTTTGGTTGAATTAGTGAAATGGTTTAGAATTTTAGATGTAGCGATTAAATGGATTTGGTGAATAACAAATTTAATATTTGGAATAGGATAAATAGTTGAATTTGTAATTTAATATGAACCGAAATGGTTTTCAATATGGATATAGATTCTATTTGAATTATAATTGAGTTGATAAATTTTTAAAATTGGAATTTCAAGTAATTTTGTCGATTTTGAAAATCGTTCGATTTAATCGACATGATAAAATAGCCTTCCGGATCATAATCTCAAATTTCGACGAAACCAATTCCATTGGATCCATAATAGTGTATTATTATCGAATTTCAAGTTTTGTAGGGTTTGGAGTTACTGGTTAGTCGTACGGGATATAAATGCGTTGAAATTAATATCGAAAATTTAATATTTGAATTCGATTCGAATAACTATCTTCCACATACGATCGAATTAGGCCTTGAAACTTATTCATTATGTTCAGAATAGGGGTAAAACGTTATAAATACCACACAGCATGCTTCGTTTAGAGTTCATACTGAAAAGTACGTGGATAATGAAAGTAGTAACAAAATAATGTATATACACGTATAAACATGCGTATTCCTCTCAGAAAACCCTAGGCAATAAACTAGCTGCTGTTTATTATTTCAATGGCCGAAAAACTCACGATTTCCTCCTTCGGTACCACTCCAAGAAATTTTAGGCCAAACTTCCAACTAGGAAGTCGTAGGGCATTGCAAGGTCTAAACATCAAACAGAGGATTTTGTTATAGTTCGACGTGGTGGCAAGAATTCGACCACGATGGATGGCCGTTTGTTTGCATTTTTCGTAATGAGAGAGGCACCGAGTTCATCGGCTTCGATCGTAGGGGGAGTCGAAGGAGGCGCGCATGGTGGTGGAGCTTGATCGCCTTCTAGTGGCATGAAGAAGAACCGACGATAGAGAGTTTAACGGTGGCTATGGGTGTTTTCGCGTGCGTAAGTTGTCTGGAACGAACGATGTAGGAAGAATGACACGTGCAGCTAGATCTGGGGGATGCATGGATCCATGGTCCATAAAAATTCAAGGGTATAAAAAGAAATTTTGTAAATATTTTTATATAAATTCGTAAATCTTTAAAATGCATATCTTTCACATACGAGGTCAAAATTGGACGATATAAGCGGCGTTGGAATCGTATCGACGAAGGCATTAGCCTGGAATCGAAGTGGCATTTATTTGAAGCTGAAATATTTTCAGTTTTAAATAAAAGGCGAGTGTTTTCAATGCTCACGACGTACTATTATATTTTTATGTTCGCTAATTGAATCATGAAGTTATCTAACTTTATTGACTGTTATTTGAAAATGAAATTGACATATAAATTGACTGTAGGTATTAAAATTGATAGCTAAATTTGAAATTGGAATTTAATTGTCAGTACATTACCAGATATTGATAACTATAAAATTGTTGTGAATGATTGGTTGATTTGAATGTTGATTGTGATGGATGCTATTAAGTGATGTTTTGGATGATATGGATGTTTATTTATTTTGATATGTCCTATTATCATCATGTATATTATTTACAGTATATGAAACTGTAAATAAATTATTTCGAATAAATTAAGAGGTAGGTTGAAATGATATATACCTATGACAATTATTTTGGGTAGAAATGATATATATCCGCCCCTGAATTAAATGAAAATAACTGATTCACTTGGCCATAGGATATAAAATTATATACGGACATCAAATTGGTTAAGCTAAAAAAAATTAAAAGTCATGGTTTTGAAATTATTTAAAGGATTCTGATTTAAAGAAAGGAAAATCAAATTTATGAAGTTTGAATTAATCACGAATTCAAGTTTGAAATGTTGAAATTAATTTTGGTTAAAAGAAACTGTTTTAAAGAATTTAATTGGAATTTGAAGTCATGATTGAAATATATTTTGAATTATCAAAATTGAATTGTTTAAAAAGATTTGAACTTTTACGTAAATTTTGAAGTTATTTAAATAAAGGTAAATTTAAATGGATACTCCAGACTTGAGCTCGGAATTCGATTATTCCGAAGATTTGAATCTAAATTTGAACACTGAAGTTTAATTTGAATTAAATGATTTAGGTCGATATTTTGAAATTAAACTCAAAATCGATAAACTTAAATGGTTTTAAATTTGAGAATTGAATTGGAACTAAATCCAAATCAAAAGTGAGATGAAGTTAATTAATTTGGAATTGAAATTAATTAATTTAAAATCAAAATTGAATTAATTTGAAAAATCGAAGTTGAAATTGATTTGAATTGAAATTGGAATCGAAGTTAATTCGGTTTGATACTAGAATTGAATTGGATTGAGATTGAAAATGATTTGAAATGGGAGATTTGGAATTGAACCAGCTTGACTTTGAAATTGTCTTAAATAAATTATTTTATTATATACTGTTTTAAAATCTATCTTTTTAAATATACAAATTATTTTGATCTTTCAAGCTATCTTCCTATATAAACCATTTTCAATACTCAAACTATTTTATATTAAACTATTTAAAACAAATTATACTATTTTTTAAAATTCAAACTGATTGGAGTGGTAATTGTTTATATTTAAATCGTGGATTTAAATACGAATTGGGTTAAAACGAAGTTATAACCTAAATGGTAATTCCAATTGAATTTTGCAGTGGAATTGACACATCGAACTAAATTATTATATTTTGGAGTAAATTTGGTGATTTCGAAATGAATTTGATTTTGAAGTGAATATGATATTTTGATATCAAGTATGAATTGTTTTCAAAATGTAAATGAACCAACTGGTGTGTAAAACAACGTTTGGTTGTTAAAGAGACCGAGGCCTCTTATTGGCATACTCTCTGTCAATATTGGAACGTGTACATGAAGGAGACTCTAGAACGAAGTGGTTGGATTTGGCTTCGTTTGTTGGATTTGAAGAAAGAGAACGATGATAGATAGACCTCGGCACTCGTGCCAATTTGAAATGACTAAAACAGGATGGCTTGACAGGGCCAAGTGTGCTAATTACCCATAATGGACATCCGTTCTTCGATTTTCTTAGACTCGGTCCATATTATTACTCTTGTTGGTTTGATTGGTGCCCCTTGATTTTGGATAGCCTCCATTTGAATCGATATGGGATAGATGGATGCGGTGGGCGGTCATGGCTATGACGCGTTACCATCATTCCAGCGACCCGAACTAGTAGTATCCTACATTGGGCATTGCCTTACGTGTCTTCTCATACTTTTATCCCTATACGAGACCACTATGATTTTGATTTAGTGTTGTCGTATCATGGCTAATCCCTATCCACCAACGGTTTACTGGTGTTTTATATGCAAACGTATGACAATTCTTAAAAACGCGTTAAAGAGGATCAGTGTAAAGCCTTAAGGCTAAGAATTGTTTTATTTTACTGATCAGACATTATATATGTAGCGTATTCTACTACACATAATTATTTTGACGGATCCTTAAGAGATGGAAAATCCCATAACAACTCTTGAGTTATTGCATGCACGTTATACACTAGATAGGAGATGTGAAACCCCATAAACATCTCATCTCTAATGCCACAACACTTATGTTTTATGCGATATCGATTTGAATCACATAATAATATTTTAGTCCTGACTCGAGTATTTTGTCTTTTCATTATGCACGGGTCAGCCCTGAGTTTTCAGCTTATTGAAATTTATTCTGGAGGACGAAGATGAAGATTTGGTATACTATTACTATTATTATTCCTACATCATGTTGTCTGCTGCATTACTTTATTTATCCCTAATGTATATTTATAACTCTGATAAATGTTGTATAAATTATAAACAAATGTATAATATAAACAGCTTCATGAACTGTTTATTTGAATATTATATTTTATAGTTCCACTGCGAGATTCTGTGTTGGTTTTCTTCTTCTTTTCTTATTTTTCTTAATTAACCCCATTGATTATCTATGTTTAGGATTTTTTAAGTCAGACATACGTGGATTGTTGTAGATTTAAACTTTCCGAAATGTGGGTCATCACTGTTGGGGATGCGGATTAAGGATCTTAAGGCAGAAATAACACTAGAGGGGAGGTGAATAGTGTTTTAAAGAAATATGAACTATATGACTAAATTAGAACTTTCAACACAAATCTAAACAGAATTCTAACACAAAATGATCACAAAACATATAACAAATGCAAATAGTAAAGTAAAGCAAGTAAAAGGAAAGAACACACCGGATTTTATACTGGTTCGGAATCCTCCTACATCCAGTCCTGCACCAAGGCAATATCCTTGTACAGATTTTTATAAGCCAATATCCAAATTAAAACCCTCAATTTCTAAGGCCTTGAGGAACCCTCCTATCTCCGAGTCTGGGGTAAACTCTCTTGATTTACGGGACACAAGATCACCCTAATACTTCTTAATAACAATCCTTTTGAATGGATAGACTCTATGGACTTTTTGAATACAAATTAATCCTATAACTCTGAATAGCACTTTGATCTTTAGTAAAATGATGGAGAATCAAATAGAGAGAGTATCTAAATGATTTCCTATTGAGAATTTGGCAGAATGATGGCACGATCTTGAAAATATGAAGTTTTATGGATATGGAATGGTGGAGAAGAAAGAGTGAAGAAAATAAGAAAGTAGTTGTTAAAAAAATTCGTTTTGGAAGCCTTTTATAGATGTACAACAGTCATAACCATTGGCGAAAGGTTTTTGAACGAATGGACACTTCATTTGAAATTTGAATTTTGAATCCAACTGTCACCATGTCGACATGGGGTATCCCCATATGTCGACATCTCTCAGTTCAAAATTATAGAGATGTTGTTTTTAAAAGCATTTGAATTTAAAACAAGTTGAAACTTCTCTGAAGCAAAATAAAGTGTTTAAACAATATTTTGAGATAGAGAATGAATATAAAATATTATTTTAAATATATATATATATATATATATTTGATATAGACCGTCAATTATATAAGTAATATTTAAAATCAGAATAAGTTTTGATGTTTTAAAAATAGAAGTTTTTTAAAATCAGAATGGAGGAATATTTCAAGGCTAAAACAAAGTTTGAAAACATTTTTGAAAACATGATTTTGAAAGCTAAAACATTTTGAAAACATATTTTAAAAAACATTTTGAAAAATCTATTCAAACTGAAATTGCAAGAACCTTCCTACAGAGCTCCTCCATAGGACTCGAGAACTTGTACAAAGTAGTTTAAATGATTTTGATTTTCGTGGGTTTGTAAGCCACTTGTCGTAGGTTTGTAAGCTACTTGTCGTGGGTTTGTAAGCCACTGGTTTCGATAGAAATTGGGTTCCATCCCAAAAGAAAATTGGAAGAAAGATGAGAGTGCTATTATGAAGTTTTAACAAAATCTAGACACTTATCTTGAGATCTTGAAATCTTGATTCTCTGGAGTCTTGAATCTTGAATCTCTAATCTTCATCTTGATGCTTGAGTCTTTGTACTGATCAGTCTTCGATGATACCTGCATATACTTTCTATATACATACATACATACATATATATATATATATATGAAAATGTTAGTATATATTTTATAAAGTAAAGTATAATAACTATATAAGGTTGTTGTCATCAAAACATCATCAACTCAGTTCCAAACAATCTCCCCCCTTTTGATGAAGACAACCTTTATTTATAAAATATTCTTACCATACCATAACTCCCCCTTACTCCGTGATTTCTTCTTTAAACTACAACTCCCCCTTACACCAAGCACATATATTTTTATAACTTTCTCCCCCTTTGACATCAGCAAAAGGGAATAAAAGATTTACCTGTTCTAAGATAATCAAGTATATATAGAATAAAAGTGTAAATTGAACGTGTAAGTGATCAAGTGTGTGAGCATATATATAAGTGTAACTTGACAATCAAATCAATATCGTACATAGCAAACCAATCATGTATAGTATATGAAGTTACATACAAACCAAATCCAAATCAAACTAAAGTAAACAATTCAATCAAATCCTAATCAAATCTAAATCAAATCAAACAAACAAACAAACATACATAATGATCAGACATTCCTTGGGACTTCCACCCATCCATCTTCTCCAAAGATAGGATCAGTTTTGATAACATCCCTATTATCTTTGTCGAGAGTGGATGGTGGATTTGCTTCAGGTTCGTCTTTGCTAAGGCTTGAGATCATCCAACGAAGTGCGTCGAAGTGTTTCTCTTGCTCTTTGATCATCTGCATTTGGCTTAATTCTAAGTGCCTTTGATTTCTAAGTATAAAAGAGAGAATATTCTTGAAAGAAGTAAGAGTTTCTTCAAGATTTTCACTTAAATTCTTAATCGGAGAAGCCATAATTTAAGAAATAAGTTGAAGTATGAGAGGAGATGAATAGAAATGGAGGTAGAGGAGTTTTTCTGGAAGAAATAGGTATTTATAGGAGTTATTGGCCGTTCAAAATGAATTGTCACTTGGTAGTTACAAGAATTTGAAGTTTGAAATTGTAACTACTTTTTTGACTGTTATATGTCGACATTGGGGGATGGGGCATGTCGACATGGTCTAGATAGAATGACCAAGTTGAGTTATTTTTTATTTCTAAGTTTATTTTTATACTAGTGAACCTATATAAACTTAAAACAAATAATATCAGAGATATATAAAGATGGAAAATAGAGAATAAGATAGCATTACTTATATTAGTTAACATTACATAATATTAACCAAAAAAATAGAAAATACAATGATAGATAAACGATAGCTAGAGAGATAATGGCTAGGATTAGTTTGATGAAGATGATGATGAGGACAAGCCAAGTTTTCTGCCTATCTTCCCAAAGAACTTGTCGATCTTGTTAGAGATTTAATCCATTTTCTTGCTAATAGATCTCTCAAGAACCTTTTGGTTTCGAGCAAGTATCTTTTGGTTCTTGAGTATGGTTTTGTTGGATGGATTGGCGGGTGTATGTGGATACTCTATACTTTCCAAAGAGGTTTCTTCATCTTCCTCTTCTTCTTCAATTTCCATTCCTTCCCCTTCTTCTTCCTCTTCCTCTCCCTCTTCTTCCATCTCTTCATGAGCAAGTCTCTCTTCCTTTTCGGTAAGTGTTTCATACGGTTGAAACATAAGCGGGATTTTCATAAGGGAAATGTTCCCATGATTGAACACTTTCCTACTTACAAACTCTTCCTTTTTAACATCCACACCAAAATAATTGAAAATCCGAGTAAGATAAATTCCATGATAAAGAGTGTTTTCTCCCATAGTAAAATTTTTGGATCTTAACTCATCCAAAATAGTTTGTGCCCAATTAATATCATATTTTCCAAATATAGAGAAAAGAGCTTTACACACTTTTGAGGTGGGATTATTGTAGTTTCCCGACCTAGGAATAATGGTGCGTTGAATAAGAAGGTTGACAATTCTTGCTTTTGGGCGGAAAAAGTGATTCTTAAAATCCATGTGGTCGTCGCTTTCAAAAATGTGATGAAAAGTCTCTCGATCGGTTTCATTGATTTGAAATTGCGAGAGATTCATACCGGTAGATTTGCAACCCAAAATAGTACCCAAAATATCGAAATCCAAAACAATAAGTGTTCCTTTAACACTACTCCAAATTTAATCTTCATTTCCATTATAAAATTCACGGTTTAGGTTTGCATAAAACATTTTGACAAGGTTTGGATAACAAACGAAATCATTTTGCTTGTTATCAATCAAGCTAAGAATGGAGTTTTCTTCAAAAAGTTGATCGATTTCATAAGAAGGAAAATCATCAAAAATAGCAAAATTTTCCCGTATTGACTTTACCATAGTTTACATAACTTATGTAAGCTTTAATAGCCTCCGGGTCATTAAAAAATCATTTTTGATGGATTTGCTCAGCCTCATAGTTGATGGGGTACTTGAGGAAGCCATTGATGGGTGTTTGAGAGGAGTAGAAGATAATGAAGAAAGTTTGAATTATGAGAATAAAGTGAAAAGAGATGATAAGAGAAGTATATTAAATATATTCTCTAAAGTCATGTTCTCTGGTCAAGAGGTATCTTTTCAGAATTTTGAAGTAAGTGAAAAGGTAGAGGGAAATTCAAAAGTTTGAATTCAAATTTTAAAATCAAATTTCTGAGAGACATGTCGACATGGGGTATCCTGACATGTCGACATGTGACTGTTGAATTTGAAAAGAGGCGTCTTTTTCTAAAATCTAAGAAATTCCTAAAATCTTAAGAAAACTAATCTATATTCTATATCTATATATAATATTAAATATAATAATATTAAATATAATAATATTAAATATAATAATATAATAATATTTTAATATTTAAAATAATATTATTTTGAATTTAAAAATTCAAATTTCAAAGGGTGATTTTGAATTTAAAAATTCAAGGAATTGCAAACAAAATCAAAACAAACAAGCATCCAATAAAATTAAAATAAATGTGTACCTATTTTTCGATCCAAACTCCGATCGTCTTCCGATTTGAGAATAGCAGTGAAGCACAGATTTGAATTATCAGTTTTCTTCTCATCATCACTGGATGAATCTGAATCGTCAAGAGTTGCTGCATATGCCTTCTTTCTTTTCCTTAGTTTTTCGTTATTTGGTTGAAATGTCTGTTTGTCTGGATATGGACAATCTATCTTGTAGTGCCTTGTTTTGTTGCAGTTGTAGCATATATCACCATTGTTGTTGTTGTTGTAATTGTTGTTGTTCTCCGAAGTATTTTTGGAATTCCTTTAATCATTTCTTTTAAAGTTATTCATCTTTCTATACTTCAGAAACTTTCTGAAATTTCTGGTCATGAAAGAAATTTCTTCATCACTATCTTGTTCTGAATCTCCAGTTGTTGCCTTGAATGCGATCGATTTCTTTTCCGTTGCCTTAGATTCTTTTCTCCCTTGTAGTTGAACTTCATAAGACATTAGATTACCGATTAACTCTTCGATCTTCATTTTACTAACATCATTTTCCTCTTCAATAGTAAGCGTCTTTTGATCCCATTCTGGAGTGAGTGAATTGAGTATCTTTCTGACTTGATCTTCTTCTGAGAAACCCTTTCCTAAAGCAATCAATGAATGTACAATATCTTGAAATCGACAATACATGTCGGAAATGGACTCATTTTCATGCATTTTAAACAATTGAAACTGGTTAGTTAATATGGAAATTTTAGTCTGTTTAACTTTGTTTGTTCCTTCATGAGTTACTTGCAAAGTTTTTCAGATTTCAAATGCAGACTTACAAACAGAGACTCTATTAAACTCATTCCTATCTAGTGAACAAAATAGTATATTCATAGCCTTAGAATTGTTTTGTGCAACTGTCTTTTGCTCAGTAGTCCACTGGGAAAAATTAGTAGTTGGTTCAACATATTCAATTTGTGTCATATTCCAAGTATCTAAACTTATGGATTGTAAATAAATTTTCGTCCTACATGCCCAATATGCATAATTACTGCCATTAAAAAGTGGTGGTCTGACAGTAGACTGACCTTCTACAAATGAACTAGTGTTAGTACTTATGTTGACAGAAGTAGTGTTGACAGGAGTGACATTATTAGTGGGTTGTGCCATTAAAATTTTTCAAAATTTCAGATTATGAAAATAATGAAAACCAATGCTCTGATACCAATTGTTGGGGATGCGGATTAAGGATCTTAAGGAAGAAATAACACTAGAGAGGGGGTGAATAGTGTTTTAAAGAATATATGAACTATATGACTAAATTAAAACTTTCAACACAAATCTAAACAGAATTCTAATACAGAATGATCACAGAACATATAACAAATGCAAATAGTAAAGTAAAGCAAGTAAAAGGAAAGAACACATCGAATTTTATACTGGTTCGGAATCCTCCTATATCCAGTCCTGCACCAAGGCAATATCCTTGTACAGATTTTTATAAGCCAATATCCAAATTACAACCCACAATTTCTAAGGCCTTGAGGAACCCTCCTATCTCCGAGTCTGGGGTAAACTCTCTTGATTTACGGGACACAAGATCACCCTAATACTTCTTAATAACAATCCTTTTGAATGGATAGACTCTATGGACTTTTTGAATACAAATCAATCCTATAACTCTGAATAGCACTTTGATCTTTAGTAGAATGATGGAGAATCAAATAGAGAGAGTATCTAAATGATTTCCTATTGAGAATTTGGCAGAATGATGGCACGATCTTGAAAATATGAAGTTTTATGGATATGGAATGGTGGAGAAGAAAGAGTGAAGAAAATAAGAAAGTAGTTGTTAAAAAAATTCGTTTTGGAAGCCTTTATATAGATGCACAACAGTCATAACCATTGGCGAAAGCTTTTTGAACGAATGGACACTTCTTTTGAATTTTGAATTTTGAATCCAACTGTCACCATGTCGACATGGGGTATCCCCATATGTCGACATCTCTCAGTTCAAAATTCTAGAGATGTTGTTTTTTAAAAGCATTTGAATTTAAAAAAAGTTGAAACTTCTCTGAAGCAAAATAAAGTGTTTAAACAATATTTTGAGATAGAGAATGAATATAAAATATTATTTTAAATATATATATATATATATATATAATTGATATAGACCGTCAATTATATAAGTAATATTTAAAATCAGAATAAGTTTTGATGTTTTAAAAATAGAAGATTTTTAAAATCAGAATGGAGGAATATTTCAAGGCTAAAACAAAGTTTGAAAACATTTTTGAAAACATGATTTTGAAAGCTAAAACATTTTGAAAACAGATTTTAAAAAACATTTTGAAAAATCTATTCAAACTGAAATTGCAAGAACCTTCCTACAGAGCTCCTCCATAGGACTCGAGAACTTGTACAAAGTAGTTTAAATGATTTTGATTTTCGTGGGTTTGTAAGCCACTTGTCATAGGTTTGTAAGCTACTTGTCGTGGGTTTGTAAGCCACTGGTTTCGATAGAAATTGGGTTCCATCCCAAAAGAAAATTGGAAGAAAGATGAGAGTGCTATTATGAAGTTTTAACAAAATACTAGACACTTATCTTGAGATCTTGAAATCTTGATTCTCTAGAGTCTTGAATCTTGAATCTCTAATCTTCATCTTGATGCTTGAGTCTTTATACTGATCAGTCTTCGATGATACCTGCATATACTTCCTATATACATACATATATATATATATATGTGTGTGTGTGTGTGTGTGTGTGTGTGTGGAAATGTTAGTATATATTTTATAAAGTAAAGTATAATAACTACATAAGGTTGTTGTCATCAAGACATCATCAACTCAGTTCCTAACAATCACAATGTACGTCTTCCCCTATAAATACAGCAGGCATGACTTAAGAAAACGGATCTTCATTCTGCTCTCTCCATCTTCCACCGAGGCTATACTCTGCCATTTTTATTCTTTAATCTCATGGATTTGTAATTGTAATCAGTAGTATAATCTAATAAAAAGGAAAATCTATGGAGTGGACGTAGGCCGAAGTTAGCCGAACTACTATAAATCCTGTTGTTCTTGATTTTTGTTTTGATTTGCTTACTCTTTTTCCATCTTCCTTTGTTTTAATTTAGTTTCTTCATTTACTTCTCCATAAAAACATATTCTTGGTTGTTGGTGGTCAATTTTTACGCCAACGTTTTGATGCTTTCACTGAGAAGACTTGCACCCACGGATTTGGAAGCTAGGATCTCAGATTTAGAAGCTTGGATACTTGGATCTAGGAAGCAATGGTTAGGCCATCAACAAGGGGACAGAGAACAGATAGTAACCATCATGAAGGGAGTCAGGAGGCTTTGTCTGGAGCTAATCAAACCTCAATCTTCATTATCAAAGATGAGATGGAAATAATGATGGATGCTATGCAGGAAAGGATGTTAAGGAGATGGGAGGAAATGATGCAGAACCTACTCCGATAGATTGGACAAACCGAAGTACAAAACAAGGAAATGGAGTAGCAGGGAATACTAGAAATATGGATCATGGATTTTGAGGAGTAGGAGCTGAGGAAATCCAGAATCAGAACCATGGAAACGGAACTAAAAAATAGAGGAGTGGATTAGAACAGTCAGGGGCAAACCCTGCCAACCTAGAGGGATCAGCATCGACCCCTCCAAAGGGATCGATACCAATCCCTAATAGCCAGGGGCATGCCCCTGGGTTGGGTTAGTCGCAATGCTGGAGGACCTGCCATCCGTCCCATGGAGCTTGGTGTGAATCAGAATTTGGATGATCGACCTGAAGAGTACGTCCCAGAATTCCCTCATCGACTCAAGGGGCAGCTTGGGCATGATGATGGGAGAATATCATTGGAATACAGTGATAGGTTTGCAGAGATGATAAGGTATGCATAGGGATTGGTGAACAAGGATCACGAGGATGTAAACAGAATTCCATTCGCTCCAAATATCAAGCAAGCGAGGAATCCACCGGAGTTCAAACTACAACGCTTGAGACATATGATGGAAAAATGGATCCCACTGTTCATTTGACGAGATACATGAGATATATGGAAGTACTAGGGCATCGAAAGAAGTCATGGCATGGTGCTTCCTATTGTATTTAACAGATATAGCTGCACTATGGTTCAGACAGTTGGAATTTGGTCTATTGGCACGTGGACAGAATTGACCGAAAGGTTTATGAGGCAGTTTTGGGTTCACATCTAGAGCTCAAAAATGTGATGAGTTTGGCAATATTGAAACAAAGGATCGGAGAGTCCCTAAGGAGTTTCCTAATGCGGTTTAATGCCGCGGCGGCATCGGTGGATCGTCCAGATCTATCCATGGTTTCGATGGCAGCTGCATCTGGAATTGTTGATGGCACGGAGTTCAAGGATTCACTGGCGCATGATCCATCTATGGATCTCGGGGAGTTTTATCATGAAGCAAAAAGGTTTTTGCGACAGGAAGACGCACGAGAAAACAAACCGAAAGTGAATGCTATGCAATTTGGAAGATCATCAGGAGATGTAAACAAGAATGATAAAGGAAAACAGAAAGCAGAGGATGGCTTTGATGGATCGAAGCGTCCACGAAGGGAACCGAGATTCACCTCTTACACAGAATTGACTGAAACATTGGAATGAATATATCTGGATACTTAGGGGCTAATCCCCCATTGGAGTCCAATGAGGAGAGACCCTACAAACGATGAAAAGAAATCATATAAATATCGTCTATTCCATGAGCTGAACGGGCATAGTAAAAACGACTGTAGGCACTTAACGGATGAGATCAAGGGATATGTCCAGAACAGCAGGCTGTCACAATATATGAGAACTCAGGCAGCGGTAGTGGAACAGGAGCAACGAACATCTACATCGAACGGGAATTGCCCAGGATCGAGGCGTCAACTTGTCATCAATTGACCGGAATGGCAAAATATAAGTAATAAACTCCACAATAAAATGGCTATGTCACTTACACATGTACGGGATCGAGAACAGTCCCTAGGCAAGCTCTGAGATGACAATTAACTATCACACCCGGAGAAGCATGCATTGTAGTGTTTATTTTTTGTTTTTGTTTATATTTCTCTTTTGTTACTTGGTCATCAAACTCATTCAAACATGAAATCTGACATTGATTATTTTGAATCGCATGTTGCCTCGAACGACACATGATCTCGAACGATCACATTTCACCTCGAATGGCGTACGATCTCGAAAGAGCACATTTTGCCTCAAATGGCACAAGATCTCGAATGATCACATTTCGCCTCGAACGACACATGATCTCGAACTCGAACGGCGCACGATCTCGAACGATTGCATTTCACCTAGAATGGCGCACGACCTAAAACGATCGCATTTCTCGAACGGAACACGATCTCAGACGATCACATGTCACCTCGAATGACACACAATCTCGAACAATCAAATTTTGCCTCGAACGGCGCCCAATCACGGACAATAGCATTTCGCCTTGAACGGCACATAATCTCAAACGATCACATTTTTCCTCGAATAGACACTTGATCTCGTGCGATCATTATCAGTCTGGGATGGCTACGAATTTGATTAACGGTCCCGAACGGTCGTTATTAACAATCATGCAAGATTTTCGATTTGTTTATATGTCATCAACGGGTTTCGAACATTGGACTTAAGGAAATTCAAAACACGCCTTCCTATCGCAAGGCATGTTTTGGGGGACAAAGTGTTAACCCGCCTTCCATTAAGTTGTATATAGGCGAATTTAACCCAACAGACTTCATGGTTATCATGGCTGATAAGTGCAGAGCCACGGTTGTAGGACCCGAAGTTAAAGTGCAGATAGTTACATAAAGTCAGAATTGGATAGAGTTAGAAGATAAATGTTGTGAGATGTTAAAAATATGGAAATGGCTTGGATAGGCAAAGGGATCGATATGGTTAGTTAAATGGCGGGATCGACATTGATGATGGAAGGGATCGACATGGATGGTCACCGGAGGGATCAGTATGTTCCAATAGCCTAGCAAGATGAAGGATCGGCATATCAGATGGATTAGCATACTTAAACTAACAATAAAGGATCGGCATAGGATGAAGTGGCAAGCAAAAGCATCAAGGGATCAGTAGGTTTCAGTTGAATGGCATGGTTCGGTTTACCTTATTGGAAAAAGGGGATCGGCATGGTCGAGGCATAGGAAGGCTCAACATAGATGGAGGAAGATGGATTGGCATGCTTCATTATGGAGGGATCAGTAATACTTTAATAGCTTAGGAAAGAGGAGAGGTCGGCACATTTGAACCCACCAAGGCACGGATCGGTATATGCCAGGGTTTGAGTACACATTTGCATTCAATAATCAATAACTCGAGCTCCTTTGATCCAAGTGACACAAAACTTGGAAGATAAGCACGATACAACATAAAGAGTCCCCTGGAGGGAGCACACGCCATTTGGGCACCAAAATAGGGATCGGTATCGATCCCTATTATGGGCCCCAATGAGGCTAGAAATTGTAGGTGACTTCATCTTGGTCTCCTGAATAGTTTGTCAAAGTTGCAGCCCAATCCGTGTACGTCTTCCCCTATAAATACAGCATGCACGGCTTTAGAAAATGGATCTTCATTCTGCTTCTCTCCATCTTCCACCTAAGCTATACTCTACCATTTTCAGTCTTGAATCCCATGGATTTGCAAATGTAATCAGCAGTATAATCTAATAAAAAGGAAAATCTTAGGAGTGGATGTAGGCCGAAGTTAGCCGAACTACTGTAAACCATGTTGTTCTTGATTTTTAATTTGATTTGCTTACTATTTTGCCATCTTCCTCTATTTTAATTTAGTTTCTTCATTAACTTCTCTACAAAAACATAATCTTGGGTGTTGGTGGTCGATTTTAACGCCAACAAAAGGTAAGTTAACTCACTAAATTCCAACCAATGCTTATGTGTGCTTGCTTGTTCTATAATTAAACGACGTTCGACTTTAGCTCAAAATTCTGCTTATTCTAAACTTGACGAAATCAGCTCAAGTGCGTAGATAATCCTTCCATAAGTGCAATGCAAAAGACCGTGTTCGATTTGAACCTCGTATGCAATAGTATTTAATTTTATAAAATTTTGAACTAAATAATTTAATTAATTAACTAATTAATAGTTAAATTGATTACCTCCCCAATCATCTTTCCCCAAATCAATTCTCCTGTACACACACAAGTGTATAAACCCATCGCCGTGCACATCTCCACCTCAATCTTGAGCCACAGTCCATGAAACAATGCACTATCGCCTCTGACAAACTCCACTTCGTACGAGCTTCGCAATGGACCCAACCACTTCGCCTTCGGCCTCTCCTACCCATTTCCAACCCACTGCTCCATAACACGACAATCTTAGATCGCAGTCACCTCTAAGTGGATGGAGCTCTTCGATCAACTTGCCTGATGTACGCCACGAAGAAAAATACTATGGTGCTCCTCATTTTTGTCAATGCCGCTTTTATCCACAACGAACCCAACTCTAGTTCGACCATCACTACGTCGACCTCCACCAACCACCATCGCATGTGCTAAAATGCATATTAATTTGAAGGCCTCATTACCAAAAGTTCAATGAATTTGGTTTCATAATTTATTGTGGCCTCTAGCTCCCCATTTTGATTTTTAATGGTTAGGCATGGCTTTTCGATTGCAGGAAAGGAGGAAAAGTGAAAAGAAAAGGGGAAAAAGAAAACGAAGAATAGTCCAAGTAGGGTGATGTATATAATATATATATATATATATATAATTTATTTGATTTCTCAAATAAATCACCACACGTTTCGAGCTCCTGCGATGGCACAACATGTCTAATTGCTATGAAACTCGTCGGCATACATCACCTTATTATTTCGGCTTCGATGATGCTAGTTTAGTCAAAATACGAGATGGTACCTTAAATGATATTTTCATGCGTTTCAAGACAATTTAAAAATAAAACAATTTTCGATCGCACTATCGATTTTAATTCAAACTATACATTTTTGTAAATAAATTTCGAAAACAGATTTCTTATCATTGGTTATTGTTTAAAAGAGGGTTATTTGGTTATCAAAAACCATTAATTAAATATTTAAAATCAAGTAAATGTTCTTAAATCAAAGCGATAAAATTCAAAGTCATTACAATAACACCCCCATTGCAAAATTTCACTTTGGTCAAAACTGTAAGGGGTTTTTTAACATCTTTCAACTTCTACTAGAAAAATCATTGGGTTACCAAATACGATATTATATCAGGCATTAGTAACAACAAAAATATAGTTACTATCAAGGGTCCAAGCATTAAAAAATTTAAAAGTTGATTTCTCTTTCACGGTATTTACACCAAAGGATAATATTTGAGGAGAGTGATTAGATAGCAAGGGGAGGTGAGAGTTGATGCAGGACCATTTGGTCAAAGAAGTAAGATTACATAAAGAATTGTCAATTTTGAACATGGTTCTGATCCCATTACGACTTTTGTCGCTCCTTGAGAACCTAGCACCAGTAAAAGAGAGTTGAAGTAAGGATGCTAAGAAAATAGATTCATTTAAAGGAGATATTTTATTAAAGTTATGGAGTTACCACCCACTATATCCTCAATGCCTAACATGCAATTAAAATCGCCAATGGCTATTCAAGGGTGGCTTTCTTGAGAGAAGTGAGGAAGATAACCAAGAAGTTGTTGTCTAGAGCTAGGGTTATTATCAACATAAATGAAAGTGATATACATGGAAGTGGAGGTTGGATGTTGAAATATGTGACAGTGGATGAATTTCCTATTAGATAGGATAGGGGAAAGCTTGAAGACGATAGGATCATGAATTATCATAATTTGACCGAAAGGAGCTTATGAAAGGTTGTGATTGAGTGAATAGAGAGGATTTAAATAGTTAGTTGCTCTTGTGGTAAAAGTGTTATTCAGCTTTGATTCAAGAATAGCTATTAAATGGAGATTGTGAAATTTGATGATGTCTTTAAACAAATCCAATTTAACACCAATATGGGCACCCCTATTATTTGAAATTCCAAAGTTATGTAGCATGACGAACTATTGGAAAGTTGTTCGAGTCAGATTTCTACTTCTTCTTGTTGAAGAAGATCTACCTGATAAGTTTTCAGGGAATAAATTGCTATTAGGAAAGACATTTGCCTCATTCATGTCTGATAAGACGTGGTTCTTAAGTTACTTAGTTTTATTCTGGTGTTGTCAACTGCGTTAAAGGATTGGGAAGTGGATGGTTTATTTTTAGTGGTTGAGACATCAGAGAACTTAGTAGGGTAATCTTCCCATCTAAATGGAGCTAGTATATGATCATAGGAAGAAGGGGGAAGGAGAACATGGCTTTAAGAACAATGTCATCTCTCATAGTGGTAAACTTCAGCTTATAGCAGGAAGCATTCCTTTAATTGCAACCAATCAAGAATCTTCTAATGCATTAAATCAAGCCTTTAATGATTCTGTTACCTTAACAGGCAATGCTCCTTATCGTTTAGACAAAGAGATTTTTTCTTCTCTTAAACTAATCCCCTACCAATCAACATCCACTCAAGCATGCATGCAGCACCTAATTCCCAATTTTTTGGGAACCTTTAATGATGCAACTTTGAATAATCTCTCCTCGTCTTTTCTCTCTACCAAACTTCTGAAAATCAATCCTCCACTTGAATCCACTTTTAACTCCTTATAAGATGAATTTTGCATGTCCAATCGACTTCAATCATACATTTTATGTACACAGAAGTTTCCTTACTCAACTAGTAAGCTAGTTGATACCCATGTGAAACCAAGCATAAATCAAAATATTAAACAATTGAACCTAAATAGGAACAAAATTAATGTTGTTGCATACATTACCTATTTTCGGGTTCCATGACTTAATAATAAACATTTTTTTTCTCATAATAATAAGGTTACCCTCTAAAATTCTTGACTTTTCTTCTTCACAAGACAGGAGAATAGGAATATAAAGCCATCTAACTTTACCTTTACAAAGCCCTTAAGATTTAAATTCACTTTAAATGTTCAACAACAGTTGTGTAGAAAAGTGGTTTGTCTAGAAAAACCAAACAATGTAATATTTCCACACTTCTTTATAACAAAAAATCACATCAGAAGGTGGGATAGTAGCATCATCATTAAAAGAAAGGTTCACCTCAACCGGAATATACCTCCCAACGTTTCAAGGTTTACGCTTAAACAACGAGTCCATGCAGTTGAGGGGAAACAGAAACAATATTAATATTTAAGGAGGTAATGGCTGGAGGTGGAGAAGGAGACAAGGAAAAAGAGGAAGGGAAACAAGGATAGGAATAGAATGAGGATAGAAGACAGAAAAGTGGGAAACTAAAGGGATAGGTGAAGGGAAAAAAAAGTAGAGGAGGAGCAATACAAAGAGGATCTGCTCCGGACTGGTTGCTGAAGCTCTATTGGAATTATTCTTCACCATCTACCTCCCTCATAACAATCTCCAAAGGAATTCACTGTGATTCTCCAGTGGATTTCAACTCTAGGGATTCAGTCTAGCTAAAGATAATCAGAGCCTTGTAATCAAACATCTCTTGTAACAACAATCAGTCTAGAAGGAAAATTATAAAGGGACGTAGGCTTCATTAACAGCCGAACCACTATAAAAATTCTGTATCTTCTTTCTTTTAATGTTCTTTTCTTATATCTATGATCGGTGATATTGCTCTATCAGAACAGGGCTGGTGCTTTCAAACTCTAGCCAGGATGTTGATCCATTTGTTGGGTTGAAAAACGTATAAACATGTGTATATCTTATATGTATACATATAGATATTTGTGTTTTTATATATATTGTGTGTGTATGTGTGTTGTACTCTCATATGCATATCAAAATTTCATATGAATATCGAGAATATAAATGCCTAAGTATGGTTTAAATATGATATATATGCATGTGATTTGTATACATATACTGATAGTACCATATATATATATATATATATATATATATATATATATATATAGCTTAGACATATATACATACCATGTATTGTCAATTTTGGTTTATAAACATAGTTTGAAATTAAAACTATACATACTAAATTACATATCTATAACAACCTGCACTTCCCGACATTCCAATTCGCTTGGATCTCTATCGCCCTTTTGGTCTAGTGTCTTGAGTTTTGCTTCCTAGGTTAAGCATTCTAACTTTGTTCGGATAGGGAATGGTTCCTCCTACAGCCTACGGTTTGATTCTTGGCACAATGACTCCCCACTTTGTCTCCCCTCCCCTGACCTCTTCGCCATCGTCTCTAACCACTCAACTACCGTCTTGGAGGCTATTCACTTAGGCTCCAGATGCATTCAATCTAATCATGTTATCACTAGCCCTACTCTCTCCTAACTTCTTCACCTCTGATCATTGCCCCACAACCTTGTGACTTCCTCCTCTACTGATCGATATTTATGGAGCCTCAAGCCCAATGGTATCTTTTCTGTCAGATTCCTCTATTCTTACCTCTCAAACTTCGGTAGGAACTTCTCTTTTCCCCATCTTCGGAAATGCATAATCCCCCCGTGTGTCCAATCCATATTTAGCTTCTTATGCATGAGAAAATCAATACCAAAGATAGACTTATCTGTAAAGGCATGAATATCGATCCTTCCTTTGTCCTCCGCTACAATTCCCATGAGAATATAGAGCACATCTTCTTTGACTGCAACTTGGCTTTCTATATCTAGCCCACTTCAACCCTGCATCTTCTTAGTTTCATTCCCTCCGCCCACTCTTTATTTTATCATCGGCTGTACAAATCCTCCTCTATTAATACTGACGCCTTCCTCTCAACGTTTAGCTGGGTGATTTAGCATGAAAGAAGCTCTAACAATGCTGCTTGTTCCCCACTGCAACTATGCTACAAAATTGCTTATATTTCTTTGTTTGGACAGGAGGTTGCCATTCCCCTCCTCTTCACTAATGCTTAGCCCTGCTACCTTTAAACACAAATCTGTGGATAACTCTGATGCGCCTACCCCATAGACTACAGTTGATACGAATCACTCTGATGCTGGCCTTTATCACTTTCATCTTGGTACTTGATTCTTTGCACATGCCTGATGATCTTTTCTTGTGGCTACTGGCGCTGTTTGATCTTTGTACAATGTAATCTTGTTTTGTGTCTGTTTGTTGTTGATTATTTTGTCTGTCTGTAATGTTACATAATTAGTTCTCTACTTTTTGATATGGCTACTGGTCAAGTCTGTTGACTGAAAAACTCTACTTTACGATCTATTTACCTTATGTTGGCTGTGTAGTCGCGCACTACACAATTATTTCCTTAAAAATAAAGATAGACATTTTAGAAAAACAACTTCCAAAAATACTTGATTTACGTATACATTGTTTATAAGTTACAATACAAGTTTTACAACATTATATACAAAAGAAAACTACAAGAAGAATAATAAATGATATATGAAGCTCCAATGTGAAGCTCCTTCCTTTACGTACTATGCTCAATTCAACTGCTAACCTATCATTATTTGGTGGCCAAAAATAAAATGAAGAAGGGTGGGTCATACATAAAAAATGGTGAATGATTATAAGATTAATAAGATGGTTAAGTGCAACTAATTATTAATCAACTCTAAGTGATATAGAGTGTAATCCAATGTTTGTGAGCACCTAATGTCCAATAACTAAAGATTCTTGCCAATGCAATGGGTCGAAACTATTAATCGAACCTCATATTAATGATCGATCAAAATGGGAACCACTCTCCCATTATAACTATCATCAATACTACACCTGGAGAGGGGGAACACCATAATACAAACTTGCAAAGTGACTCATCATGTGCGTCCATGTTTGGCTCTCGATCGTAGTGGCAAAATGCCCCTTACTGTATTGCACCAGGGTCCACCATATGTGAATACCCTTTAGTCCCAGGCCCTAATTTACCCAATACCCATAGCCATTTATTGTACTACACCGATGCCCATGTATACCACGTTGTGCGAGAAAATGTGCATACCTAGATCTCATCTTAGTACCAGGCTAACTCAGAAAGTGTCTTTGACGGTGCTTCACTCACCCATACAGAACACTCCTAAGTCTATTGTGAAATGAATCACCATAATCAACTTCGTTTATGTAATATACATCGCCCATACCAATATCAAACATCACAAAATACTTGACCCAAATTAGCTCAATAACAAGTTTACTAATTACATAATTCCATAATAAATTATGTAATTTTTGTCTATTTAATTTAGGCCTTAAGACAGGGTTTAATTCATCCATTTTACTTGGACGATTGACCTAGAACATCCCCAGGTCAACCATTACCGGTTGACCTAGGCTATTCTAGGGTCGACCGTGCGCGTTGTTTATTTGAGGTTGTCTATTTTTAATTATCGAATGATTATTTCAATTAGCATCCATAGTTATTTTGTTTACCTTTTTAATTTGATGTCATTAATCATTACTGTTAGCCTAAATTTTAAATTAACACTAATCTACAATTTTTAATTATAAATCTCATATTAAATTAGGGTTCAAATCAAGGGTTCTCGATTTAGCATGTCCAATTTAACGATTTCATAATCCAATTCCAATTTAAATTATAGGGTTTAAAATTGAACCAATTAAATTTTAATTAACAAGTTAATTAGGGGTATTTACAATCCTAATCAACTTAAAACATATTAAAGTCAATTGTAGTAACCAAATTATTAAATCTGTGTCCACTCACCTTTTAGCCTAAGCATTAGAAAATTAGCCTCCAATCAATAGCTTTCCTCTAGATCTCCTTAGTCTCCTCCATGGTTGCTTTCTTTACTCCTTAATTTAGCTTTAGATTTGATTTGGATCGTGATTTTGATTTTAGTTCGGATTTTATTTAAAATTTTGAGGTTTAAGAAAACCAGGGTTTCAATAAAAAAGCAGCAGAGTTTTGTTACTGTAACTTTTTTTAATTGATTTTTGGGTTAGCTTAGATTCTAATTAATATAGGTTAGGAGTGATTTAAGGCATTGATCTCGGCTAGAGAATATTTTGTTTACATTAGGAGTGGTCATCTAGGCTTAGGGATGAAGAAATAAATCAACAACATCAAAAATGCATGCTCTAGGCCACTATTCAATTTAACGTTTTTGTTTTTTGCTTCTTGATGCTTTAAGATTGACCAAAGAAGGGATTAGGTCAACCTAGAAAGACAAGGGTCGACAGACGGATGCTACAAGTCGACCTATCAAATTTCTTGATCGACCTATGTCTATAAAATTCCATATTTTTAAATTAATTCTTTTTCAATTTTTCAAACATCCGTAACTTCTCTGCACGAACCCCAATTTCAAAGTGTTATATATAAAGTCATACAAAAATCATTACGAATGCAATGATGTAGGTTTCGTAGTCAAATTTGGACGTTTGTGAAAATTTTCTTTTTAGTCCTTGTCGTAATTAAATTTATCTTTCTTAGTAAATTTTCGTTAAATCTCTATTAAATTCTTCTAAAATTTTTACATAAATTTCCGAGGTGTTACAGTATCTTGTGCACAATTAAAGATTTGGTGATTGAATAAAATGGTAAGCAAAATATTTAATTAGACGCCATAGGCATAATTGAAGATTTGGTGATTAAATGCATAGGGAAATGAAAATCACCTTCCTCACATGAACTTTCTTAACCAAACAAAACTAATCTTTAAAATTTCAAATATCTATAGACAGAATTAATTTAGTATTGAACCTAAGATTCGAAATATTGTATAAAGATTTGAAAATCAAAGCACCATTAAGATAATAATACAATTAAAAACATTTAGACATTTAAAACACAATGCCAATATTCATAATCGACTTCAACTCTTAATATATATATGTGTGTGCGCACGCGCGCGTGTGTCTATACAAAATAGTTAATGAAATTCAAATCTAACAGAAAAATAAATAAACATGAAATGAATCAGATTTAAACATGTGAAATAATATCGGTTGCAATTTATCTTAGTATAACATATTATAATAAGTATATATAATTCGCCATGTGTATTATATATATGTATTTACACACACAATATATATATATAAATATATATAATTTAGGCAAAATTAATTTTTCTTTTAAAATCAGGTCTGAATAAATTTGAATCTAATATACAAAGTAATTAACGGAACACGATCTGTTTTGCAGCTGGTAAAATGGGTGGGCTTTAAAAAAATTCATATTTAGATCATAATTGGACTATAAAGTCTAACAGATTTCACTAGATCCAATCTAGTTATTTTTAATAAAATCATATTTTATCAATATTGACTTATTCTTACTTGATTAAGTCTGAGCTAATTAAGTGTGAAATTTTAAAAGGTATGAATATATAGAAATATTTTACAAGTTGTGACAAAAATGCAGCGAGTTTAATTGTTTGGTATTAAAAGATGGGAAAAAATATGAAACAAGACTTAGATATAATCACACTAAGATCTAAAGGAAAGAGATAGAAGGCATCATGATTGATTTCACCTTTCCTCTTTTGCAAACATTTAATTGATATTATATCTAATTAATATATAAGAGATTGTATGTTACGACAATATGTTTAATATGACAAAAATAATAAAAATAATGCGGTTAATATATAGAAGTGTAGATATTGAGGTTTTACCTATTATATGTGTATATTATTGCCTCAATTTTAAATTTTTTAATGAAAATTAAATTTATGAAAACAAATTTTTTCTAAAACTCATGCCTTAATAATATAAAATACAAAAATATAAATATTTACATATATAAACACACATGTACACATAAATATAATGGATAAGCCAGAATAATTTCCAGTCGATTCAAAACAAACATCTTTATCACATTGAACCTCTCAAATGTGCTTGCAAATACAATCACATGCACACACTGACCCACATACACACAAACATATATATATATATATATATATATATATATATAATAGCCCAAATTTAATTTTTTTAACAGTCAAAATGTTAATAAAACCAAAATTACATACATCAAATTTAGTAAGATATCAACAATGTCTATATTTTAGGATTTACTAAAAAAAATAAACATTTAAATCATTAAGTTGTATTATATGTTTAGAATATTATAGTAGGTAATTTCAAAACATAGATTCACAACCTAAAACATTATTTTATGCTTATATAAATTTTGGTTCTAATTTACAAGTTAAAACGAATCAAATCATTAAACAAGTTGTTTAAAATGCATTACCATTTCTAAATTAAGGCGAGGAAATAAAATATATATATATATATATATAATTGTGATAGGTATATTATATCTATGAACACAAACTAAATTTAGATTATACCTTTTGGATCTGGCCAGTAAGTTACACTTTGATTTGAAAATCCTTCCTTAGATTCTTGAATCTACACCCAATTCTGTAGCAGAAGGATGAACTATGTTGCCTTCATATTTATTTGATGTTCTAATTTATATTAGAGGTTTACTTAGAAAGGGAGGAAGACATTTTCAACCATGGCAAGGAGAGAAGAGAAGAAAGAAAAATAATTGCAGAAAATAAAGTTAGTGGATTTATTTAAATTGAGTGAATGGAACATTTCCGATTCTTTTAATTGAAACTTTCCTAATTAATCCCTTCTTAATTTTCAATTACTCCGACCCTTTATCTTCCCCTGTATGGCCAGCTTATGTTGCCATTCATGTGATGTAAAATTTCCAAAAACTCTTCAAGTAATTATTTCTCATTTAAACCCAATCTAAAGGTATACTGATATCATATATCGATACGCACAAACATAACTTCTATTTTTGCAATCAAATAATTACAGACAATACCAAAATATCAAATAAATTAATAATAATTAACATTTCTTTCACATTAATTAATTAAATTAATTTACTACACTTTATAAACTAACTAAATTGTGTGGTTTTTTGGAGAATTCACAAATATGGTAGGGATATTATAAGGTGTAAATTCAATCAATGATTAGTTTTGAACTATATAAATATCAGCATTCACACATCACCTTAGCTAGTTATATGACTGTTTGGCTGAATCATCACTTATAGATCTTTTGGGTAAAATCCAATTTTATATTTTCTTAAGAGGTGCCTTTTAGTAAAAATAATTTACGTACATTCTCTTCCTCAACAATATATCACTTTAGGATTTATGAAATTTGGTTTTGGTCGAAATTCCAGTATCATCCTTATTCAACTTAATTAGTCCACAAACAAAGTCATTGATTCAATAATAACATTTATTATTAACCATACAACTCCATTTATTATTAACCATACAACTCTATTCAGAGATTTTGACTTTGAATTGACTATAGTTGACTTTGATAGTAACTCATACAACTAATGAGAAAATTCTCTATTGGATATCGTTTCACTTCCAATACCTCAACATAGACCCAACTATAGTCGCTTAATGGTCGCTATGTCATGATTTGACTATAATCAAAGTGGAGAACCTATATTGAAGTTCAACGGTATTCTCAAGTTGAGAAAATTGTATAATATCGTCACTTCGAGATTTCATGTTTGACCAAGTTGTTATCAACCAACAAGAAACTCTCGGATGAGTCATTCCATGGTTATCCAATAACTACAAGTATGTCACTCCTTGATGCTTTCCAGCAACCATGAGTAATACGCGGTCCAACATTTTGAAAGCATTACGCAATCGATGAATCGATGTCCTTTTCTCGAAACATCTTGACCATGAATGTTTAAACAGAATGTCATTTTATTTTGTAATTAGTTACTTATGATTGCAACTATTTGCAACCACAATTACATAACATTTTATTTAAGGATTTTCTTATTATATAACTAGATAAAAATATAATAAAATATATAAAGCAAAAACAAACACTGTTACTACGAATAAGATTGATTATGGATTTAGGTTTGTGTAACAAATTATAAAATTGCCCTTAGAGCATACCACTAACTATTTCAATCTCCCATCTGCACTTGGGTCAATTATGGAATCTTAATTACATTCCTTTGGTACTTTCAAAACTGAACAAGCTAATCCATTATGGAACGAATCTGTTGTACTGTATTATTATCTACTCTATTTGCCAACATCTCTCTGGCGATTGTAAATCGTCTTTATTGTGTGGAACTTTCGGAGCATGTATCTAGACATTGTGTTAGCCATAAGTTCTTTCGTGATCTTTATCATGGCATTGTCTTCAAAAACCAAAGTCGTAGATTCTCAATATTTGGAATCACCCCTAGCTCGGTTATAAATTTATGCAAGTATATTTATATTTCTTTCATTATAGCCCTATTCAAGATGATGTACCTAGCCTTTTGGTTGACTCACCCACCACTGCTAATTTGGAAAATTTCCAATCTAGAGCTCATTAATCAAGGTTAACATGAATTTAGGACTGACACGGTATTTTTAGTATTACTTATGAAGTTCGAGTTTAAATACTCCTTATAAGGGATTTGTTGTTTCATAAACAGTTCTCTAGTATTTTAGAAATACTCGAATGCTCTTAACAACCATTTAGTGATCTTAATTCAGATTTGATATCGCGCATCATACCAAAGTACATAAGAAAAATGCGGTATAGTAAACTACATAGCATATGTGATAACTATATTGCAAATGCGTAAGAATCCATCTCATGTGCTTCACATCAAACATTGTAATACACGTGTCTATGTATATCATATGGGACAATCCATTATCCTTCTATCTTGATTAATAAAGTTGTTATTTTCAAACCCGTTATCGAGGATTAAACAATCAGACTAAAATGATTTCAATACAGTTATATCGCTAATAGTTATAAGTTGGTTACTTACTTATAGTTTAAGAAATATTTTAGTATCTTTAATGTTCTTTCATATAGGTACATTCTTTCACTGCATTTAGAGTAAAAATCAAAGTATTTGATTTCTCAATCAAAATACTTTTTCAACTCTAACCCTTATCGCATGTTGTCATTGTATTCACTTTTGGATCATATCCAAAACATAAAAATCATGTTCTCGCTCCCACTAAATTCACGACATTTTGGTTGTTATGTACAAAAAGTCTCTTCTAAATCATTGTGTAGAAATTCTGTTTCAACATCAAAGTGCCAAAACTCAGAACCAAATTGTGCGATAATTACATATAGAGTCCGTGTGGTGTTGAGCATGTTGACTAGCGAAATTACATCATCAATTTCAATATTTGAAATCGATGAAGTTGTTTCTTACTAATACTTTATATAATTTCAACTACAGTGATCTTCCTAAAGATACATTTAGAGCCGATGGATCATATCCCTTCGGGCACAACTATCAATATCGTATTTTGATAATTCATTAGTGAATTAAACAAAGTAAATTGATCCATTCTGGTATCATTAGACCCTCGACTACATGCATCTATATGTATCAATCTGAAGAGTTCTCCAACTCATTCGTCGCTCCCACAGAATGAGTGTTTTGCCCTTAATCATTTGAGATATAATCCACTAGTACCATATGATTCATAACTATATGATTAAAGTATAATTTCTCAAGAAAATCTCTTAGTCAATAATTCCGAAATAACTGTAAAGATTTTAGGTACTTCTATATTTTCTACAACTAACGCATCACTGATGTTATTAAACAAATACCGGTATTATAATAGATTTATTTTATAATGAATATTCATAATACCCATTGTAAAATAAAAATATATCCATTTTCAGCCAATAATGAAAATAATTATTATTTTATAAATAATATTTGGTATATTTACGAAAATAATTTTTCGTAATCTGATACGCCCAATAATAGTCATCATTAAGTATGCTCCCACTATTTCCACCATTATAATAATAGCTCATGAAATAGGAGGCTACATTCAACCACTTATTATGGAATTGTATTTCATTTACTGTAACCAATTTATAGTTTAGAGTTTCAGATCAAATAGCTTGAACTCATACAAATAACTCTCATAGTAAAAAAAATTCTATATAAAATTATATTTGGAATGGAAATCACATTTCTTATTCCATATTAAGTATCTACTAGCATTTTCTACAATTCTCATTTTCGATATCTCTCCATGTGACCATTCATTCTCTTCATCCTAACTGTGGCTAAGTTACATCCACTCTCGTACATTCACTTTGCCTTCCAATTGGTCAAACCATTCAATGGAAATCCTTACTACAAGCGCACCAAACTCTCTAAAAAATTGCTTTGGTCATCCTTAACATTTATAAATATCGAATAAGTTGTGCTTTATATAAATTGATCAAACCAACATTTTAGTGATTAAATTCCTGGATCTATCTAATATTTGTTGGTCTATGTTGCTTCTAACATAAGATGGCACTCATTGTACTCAATGGTATTGAACACATCAACTTGCATAATGTTTTACTTGTTCATTTCCGACGATCTAATTTTCATCAAGGTTTTATGTAATATGAATCACCACTGTTCCCCATATAACATTTATATATGATCAAAAATGAATAAAATATCCATATTCTTTAACGCTTCAGAGTTCAAAACTCATGATAAATATTACACTGTCTCAAAAAAATAAAGAACCAAGTGACCAAGGTACAATATATTTAGTAGTTGTATAATTTGGCATTTGCATGCGTCTCAAAGTGACAACATGCTAAAAGATTTATTGATAAGTGTCTTTTATATTTTCGCATCAATCTTAATATAGTTAATTTGCATATTTTAATGGATAAATATTTTATCAATTATGTTAGCCACATAAATTTATAAAAGTATATTACTTTTACTTTATATAGCATGTATTCTCATAATACCATAAAGTTTAAATGCTATCATTTCATTTTTCTAGTAAGGATTTCATTATATTTTTATATTCCACAAAATCCTAAGAGAAATGTAGAAATCTTTTGATTCCACTAGTTAGTGTTAGGACAGGCATGTCTTGTAATTCTGACCTTGAGTTTGCACAACAAATCATAAGCCTGCAAGTGATGGATATCTCTTAATCGATTTTATCACATAGTAACTCCTAATCGTGGTCTTTGTCCTAATCCTGACTTCGATCATGAGTTTGCTTAAAAAATTGAGAGGGATCATACACTCATGCCTTGCCTCGTCTAGTCAATATATTAATAGCACTACACATAACCTCCCTAGCTTGAGTTTTTCTAACAACTAAAGAGTATTCAAGTAATCTATTAACATATAAATAGATTACTTGACAAGTATATATTAAGATTCATAATCTTTAATATATATACACTAAAGGATATCGATTTATGGAAAAATGTGTTTCTTATGAATCACCATCATGATTCAAGTGTAGAAAAGATCTAAAATCATGATATACATACTTTATGTGTGTACTAATTTCAAAAGTTTTTTGGGTTTATTTTAGTTCCACTTAGGCTTAGTTATATCAATTTTACTCTAATTATAATTTTTATAATTTAATTAACTTATATATGTAGCTTATTAATAAAATCATACTTTGTTAATTTCAATTCATATTAGTTAAACTATTTATTTAGTAAGGCTAGCTGACTTTAGAGTGGGTTGTCCACTTTTAATTAAATCATTTGCTTAGAAAGGTAGTAGAAGGAGAAGTGGTAGGAATCGTCCTAATGGTGAAATATCATTGCCAACAACTTTTGGAGGTTCAAAGATCGAAGACTTAGGAATCCACTTTCTAACTGGAGGACGTGGAAGTAGGATATTAACTGGAATAGGCAATGGGTGTAACGTCCCGCTATTTTGGACTATTCGCATCCGCACATGTCGGACTTGAATAATTCAAAATACCGAATTGTTAATTTAAATTTGGCAAAACTCAGATATACAGTAAATAAATAATCACAGAATCACAGACACAGTAATAATATGCAGCGGAAGTAAAAGAGATAGAATTTCATGAAGCTACTATATAAATATATAAGATACGTCAGAGTTTACAACAGAAGAGAAGTATGATACATCAAGTACAAATCAGAATACATCACTGGAATCATCGAATACTGAAAGCAGAATAAATGACTGGATCTTTAAGCAAAGCTCTAACTCCAAAGGTGAGCCCCGAATACCGGTACACTCAGTCTGACCCGAGCGTAAAGCAAAACACAAAACACTCGAGTCAGGATTAATATTCTCATATCAATAAATTCAACTCAAGTGAAAAAGCAATCGAAATACAAGTAACTCAAAGGATGTTGGAATCACCATCCTCCAAGGATCCGTTAAACTATCTACTATGTAGTAGTGTACGCTAATTAGATAATGTCTATCAGTAATATAAAGTATCAAAATAGTGTTAAGGCGTTATCATTATCCCCCTTAACACATTTTATATAGATGTCATAGTCTATACAACACTGTAAACTCCACCGTAAACTAGTGGGCTATTAGGGAGTACTCTATAGGTATGACACAAAACAAATTCGTAGTGGTCACGTATATAGGGATACAAGTATGACAAGGCACATGAGGCAATACCCAAGGTAATGAAACTACCGTTCGCCTGATCCGGACTGGTGAGAACGCATCGCCGCAGCGATCGCAACACCGCGAAACAACACTCTTGAAATTTCGAGGGTGCACCAATCAATCACAAGTAACGAGTAGTAGTTACGAAGAAGTGTGTCCGCTCGAGGTGGCTAACCCCATTTGGCCCGGCACGGCTCCTGATTTTAGTCATTTCCAATTTGACACGAGTGTCAAGGCTATCCATTATCGTTTTCTTTCTTCAGTCATCACGTACATCATTCCAACCACTTCATTCTGGATCATCACTCCGCGTATAGTTATTAAAGTGGTTTTCGGTTTAGATAGAGAGTATATCCATAACCGATTCCGGTCTCTTTAATAACTTTCGTAATTATTACACCGATTGGTCGTTTAATAAATTTCAAAAACCAAATCAATTCAATTCCAATTTCAATTCGTAAATCAACATTTCATTTGTCTTTCTAAATCAATTTCCAAAGTTTACGTTTCAAAACTTCCAAATTACCATTTCAAAATCTTATAATTCGATTTCAACTTTTATTTAACAGTTCAAGTATTGATTCAAGTTCATATATACATTTCATTCCGAAATCATTAAAATGGTTAAATTTTCATTCAAATCAATTTAAATTCATTTATCGACTTCATTCCATATTCATTAAGTAAATTTGTCGCTCAAACAACTTCTATTTAAATTCCAAACTTACACTCAACTTCATTATATCAAAACATCAAATTGAAATAAGTTAAATTCGTCAATCAGGTTCCTTAAATTACAAGTCTTATATTTATTCCAATAAATCACATTTTTATTTCTTGTTAAAGAATTCAATTTTCTCTTATTTATTGACTTCGTTACAAGTTTCAAACTCAATTAATAAAGAACTAAATTTCACATAATCGGAAAGTTTCAATTTCACTTATTAACTTACTTAAATAAATTTTTTCAAACTTTAATAAGTAAAGAAACTCAATTTCATTTATTAACGAAGTTCAAATCCACTTATTCAAAAGTTCAATTTCTCTTATCAAAGAATTCAAATTTTTATCCAATTATCAAATAAATAAATCTTATTCAATTATTAAATAATTTCAATCTTCATTATTAATAATTTCAAAACTTAATAATTACAAACTTGATTATCAATTCAAAATTAATTATTAAATCATTTCCACTTAATTATGAATCCAAACTTAATCATCAAATCATTTCAACTTAATTATAAATTCAACTTAATAATTTGAAACTTAATTATAATTTCAAATTTAATTATAATTTCAAATTTAATTATTAAATGATTTCAAACTTAATAATTTAAAAACTCAATTATTACTAATTCCGAATTATTTATTAATAATTCCGATTTAATTATCAAATAATTAAATTTCAAACAACGTTCTTTCATCAATTACTACGTTGGTATTTGTTTCAGATTTCAATATTTACATTTTCCTTTCATAAAGATTCAAATTCTAACCTTATTTCAAAACTTATTCTTTATTCGAATAAAATCATTATTTTATTTTTAAATCAAATTATTGACCAATCGGATTTTTATTTAATTCTCTATCCCAAGTCAAGTTCATTTGGGCATTTATCATTTCAACCCGATTCCAATTCCAATTCAAAAATCAAACGTAACAAAGAGAACTTGCAGTGTGATAACTGGGATGGTGTCAAAGTAAATAAACAAGCGACAACAAACAAACACAATCCAATAATCAATTCAAATAATCCCGAAATAATCGTATTAATTCGCATTGTTATTTGTGCGAATTAATATAATTATTTCTAGAATCTACACTATCATTTCATGTAGATTAAAGATTATTACATTACGGTTTTCACTTGTCGTTCAATTTCAATTTTAATACTACAATAGTTAATCCAATATACGTTCAAAGGTTCAAAGTCTAATTTATCAAATTCTACGTGTCAATTAACCAATTAAAAGGGGTCATATTATTCAAATTAACTAATCAAATTCAACACATATGTCGATTCAAAATTTTAAACTATCCTACGTCAAATTCAATTGCATAATATTTATCACTTTATACATTACAATTTAACATCCAATAAAAAAACAATCAATCAATCAATTATCATCCAAATTGCATTATCATCGCATAAATGATTAACAGATAATGGTGTCAGATGTCATAGGTGAACAGATACAGGTAATAGCACATATAACAGTGTAAATAACCAACAACCGGTATTTCAATTTGTCGTTTCAATTGCAATCGAATTTAATAAATAAAAGAATATTAATCGTGAGTGATTTCTCACCTTTCGAGGCAAGAGAATATATTGAGTCACAAATCCAAGCACGAATTCCCAAATCAAGCAAATTGGCACGAATTCGACGATCAAAGCTGATTGTACGGAATCAACGAAATCAAATTAGACTGGGTCGATGAATATGGTTGTTACACGTGAACTTACATATAACCATACATATCTATATACGTGAATATATCCTAAATTTAACATATATTAAATTAAATATATATATATATAGTTTCAAAGATCATAGTTTTAAATCAAGACTCGTACATAAATCAAATGTATATATCGTATTAAATTCGAAATAAACACACACATATATTATATTTTCAACTACATAAATATTTTCAACTACATAAATACAAACATAACCAAAAGTGTCTGTCAATATGCATAATACCATATACCAATAAAAGTTAAAATAGTACAACCCATACCCAAAATATGGATCTGCATACATAGCCTTTCAGATCAAAGTTGATACATGTACACTAAAATTTACACTGTAAATAAATCTTTAAACTGAAAATGCAGAACCAAGGGCATAGCCCTTCAAAGACGCGGGTATAAAAACATACTGTGTATGCGGCATGAGTCATAATAGCTTACATAATTGATGTGCATTCTAAAATAATATATATTATAAACAAATATAGATATCTTCATACTAAGATCATATGTTTAAATCCAATATATAAACAACAGCCTTTCACTATAAGCAACGGCAATAAAATGACATCTATATATACTTATTAAAACTGGTTATAAATTATATACTATGCATTTATATATAACCTGATCTGATATATATAACCATCATTCCTCTGTTTTCTTTCACATGCCAAGTCCAACATTATATATAAATATTGTATAAAATATAGGCTATAATATAAACAAAATATATATGCTGACCTTCACTTGTAAACAACAGACTGTACAAGAAAAAAAAAATATAGACTACCCCATATTTTGCTTACTTTATATAAAGTATAACTAACAAAAATATAAATACATAAAATACTGTATATAACCCACTTAATATTCTAGCATATAATTTTTCTTTATAAAATAATATATGTGTTCTATGGCTTATAAACAACACAGCCAATATGTATGCAAACCTGTATAACTTCTCTTATCTAAAATATATAACTTATGTATACATATATAGAGAATTTTTGGGAAACTAGCCTTTGCATTTCAAACAAGTACTATCATACAGCATACTACATATATAAAAATACAAACCTATGCAAAAGGAAAGGTACACGGCCTTAGGCACTGAGGGAACGAGAGGTGGAAGAATAGGAGACAAGGCGGATCAGCTGGGTCGGGACGGGCCGCTGTGGTGGAAGCTCGGTCAGGGAGGGGAGGGACAGAGGTTTTCTCGCGTGAGAGGTGAGCGGTGGTCGGTAGTTTGGGTCGAGCTTGGTGATAGGCCAGTGGCGGCAGCGGAGAGAGAGTGTGGCCACGGGAAGAGTAGACAACAGCGGTTTGATGCGTGGAAGCTTGGTCAAGAAATGATGGCATCTCGACTTTGGGCAGGCCGATGATGAAGAGGAGTGGTTGTGGTGGTTACTGGGATGGAGTGGCTGTCGACGTGGCAGGTCGTTGAGCTTGGGCGGATCTTGGGTCGAGGGGAAAGGACGGTGTTGACGTGCGGTGTAGGTGAACGACGTTGGGAAAACTTGCTCTTTTTATTTTATTTTATGTGCACAAGAACTGCTACAGGTAAGAAGAGAAAAATGAAATAGGAAGAAGGAACAGTTCACATCAGGGAAGAAAGAGACTACAGAATCAAAACGGGAACATGCTTTGTTATAAAATAAATTTTCTCAAGAGAAACGAACGGACCAAATATAAAATTGAATACAGCTAATCATGTTCATTGAAAGTTGAAACCTATGAATGACAAAGGTCAAAAGCTGGAAAATATAAATGGTTGGTATGAAAATTGAACCGTTGCCTGTAAAAAAAACGTTTACAAATTTTATACCTAGATTCTCGAACAGCCGATGGGAAGGCAACGGTCACCCTTGGATTAAACAGGATAATTAAGCCAACTTATTGCTTGATTTGGACAGAAATTGTCAAGTAAGAAATGGTGTCATTACATCGGACTGTTATCAACCTTTCTGTTGTATATCAAACCTCAAAACACGGAATAAATATACCATAGATATCAGCACGACGAGACGATCAAAACGGTATACAGATATCAGCGGTACGATTGAATTATAAAAATTTCAAATTTTCTACTATGGAAAATGCATAAAATTCGCAGAAAATTAAGATCGACGGAGTCAAAGATGTCCGAATTTGGAAAAACGACAAACTGACAACTTACTCAAAAGATGTTTTATAATTTTTCTATATAAAAATATTTTTGTTTTGAAAATGTTTTATTTTCATCGCTTTTTAGCTGATTAAATTGAAGTAAATTTACGCACGAAATAAACTTTCGTATTTTTGGACGAAAATTTACTAGTTGCTATGTTTAACTAGACGCATTCCAAATATAAAATTTATATTTCAAAATTTATCGTTTAAAATTCCACAAAATTCAATTAGTAACGTTATTAAAACCGGTTAAATTTACGGGTCGTTACATTCTCCCCCACTCAAAACTTTTCGTCCCTGAAAAGGAAGGAAGTAGGAGAGTAGAAACAACAAAAGAAAATAGACTTGAATTACATAATAAACAATTTATTTAAGCCATATAAATTTCAATTTAAATTAATTTATATTCAACAATTGACTTTAAGCTCAAGGAATTTCCTTAACTTGGTTTATTTCAATTTATCATTGTTTATTACAAAATTTATTTCAAACAACAATTTATTTTATTAATCCACTTATTATTCAACTAACCTAGTATTCTATTTATCTCTATTAACCAATTTATTATTAAACTTTAAGTGTATAACCTTTTTATACGCACTCAAGTTTTATTTATAAAGACAATTTATATTGTATATCAAATTTTCTTAAAATAACAATTTCAAGACCATAAATTTGAATAGTCATTATAATCATATTTTATTCGACAAATTTAATTCTTCTTTATTCCAAATTATTTAATTTATTCTACTTAATATATCCTATCACATATATATTAAGTATATTTACATTTATTATAACTACTCAAATTTTATTTAAAATTCCTTTGATATCATTTATATCGTATAATGTTCAATTACATAGTTAACCTTTGAAAATTTAGGTAAGTTATATATAATGCAATTGAGTATTATCCAAATAAAATTCCTAATTCAGTTCTCTCAAGTTTAAATATTAATTCAAAATTTGGTTTCATTTATAATTAAAATCATCTTTTACCCAAAAAAAATTTAGAATTAAATTTCCGATTAACTTCAAACAATTTAGAAATAAATATGTATATACATTATATCCAAATCAAATCTAAATCAAATACTTATATGTATTTTAAATCATGTTGTACTTTTTAAGAAAAATTCAAATCAAATTCATTTCAAAACAAGAGTGTAGCAAGCTACTGATGGTCTCTCCGCTTCAAAACTCGAAAATGAATGTCGATGATGCGGCCGTCATCACCGAAATTATTTTCCAGCGACAAAGAGAAGGGCTCCAATTCAATCATCTAAAATTATTTGAAAATGGTTTCTATTTGAAAATACTTTAAATAATACACGTTTTAAAACTTTTAAAACCAAAGTTGAAACCACCGAAAATTAAATTCTTAAATTCTTGATTTGAATTCATTACAAACTCCAAATCAATTTATAACCAAATTTTTATAAATTCATTTATTTATATTATGGAATAGTCAATGGTTTATAAAACAATAAATGAAAATATTATCATTTCGAACAACAGGTTCATTAACATTTTAATTTCAGAAAGATTTATATTTATAATATAATCATACAAAACTATTTTCTTTACTAAATTTGAAAATATTATTGTGTCAGTTTGCTCTGCTCAAGTTTTTTAGAAATTCTATCGATAGTGTTGATCAGACGAATTGATCGAAAATCCAAATCAACATCAACAATTCAAACAACACAATATGTATAAAACATTTTAAATATTAATTTATAAATATATTTCCTCGCTCGACGATACAAGTATGAATTTCAAAATAAGTATATAGATTTAAATTTGATGGAAATCAAATCAAAGAGAATTTTGATTTGATAATAAGTTCGAAACAGAAGAGAAGATAATTCAATTAACCGAATCGTGAGATGGATAAGCTTATTTAATTCACGGGCAACCTTAACTGGGTCGACCGTAACTTTAAGAATAAGATCGATGCTAAATTCCGAGGTAAATCAACATTCGATCTCAAGTGACGGAATTCAGGTATAGCAGAGAATAGATAACATTTGTAAACCGAGGTTATAGAAATCTTCGGTAAATCGATGCCTATTGTAAAGGAGTTTCACCCCTTTACAAATCATTCGAAGTTTGGCGAGACCGCCGATTCATTATAAAGGTCATTCGAAGTGAAGTTATGGATACTCCGGAATCCAGACGAATACGAATAGTGAAGGACAAGAATGAATTTCGGAACCATAGGGATCATTCCAAAATTCAAAGGAATTAAGTTAAAGGAAGAGATTGAAACTCGAGTGGGAGTGATTCCATAAATACATTTACCATATATGCTAAGTTTTACCTAGAGCTACCAAAAGCTCTCATACCAACTGTAACGACCCGCTATTTTGGACTATTCGCATCCGCACATGTCGGACTTGAATAATTCAAAATACCGAATTGTTAATTTAAATTTGGCAAAACTCAGATATACAGTAAATAAATAATCACAGAATCACAGACACAGAGTAATAATATGCAGCGGAAGTAAAAGAGATAGTATTTCATGAAGCTACTATATAAATATATAAGATACGTCAGAGTTTACAACAGAAGAGAAGTATGATACATCAAGTACAAATCAGAATACATCACTGGAATCATCGAATACTGAAAGCAGAATAAATGACTGGATCTTTAAGCAAAGCTCCAACTCCAAAGGCGAGCCCCGAACACTGGTACACTCAGTCTGACCCGAGCGTAAAGCAAAACACAAAACACTCGAGTCAGGATTAATATTCTCATATCAATAAATTCAACTCAAGTGAAAAAGCTATCGAAATACAAGTAACTCAAAGGATGTTGGAATCACCATCCTCTAAGGATCCGTTAAACTATCTACTATGTAGTAGTGTACGCTAATTAGATAATGTCTATCAGTAATATAAAGTATCAAAATAGTGTTAAGGCGTTACCATTATCCCCCTTAACACATTTTATATAGATGTCATAGTCTATACAACACTGTAAACTCCACCGTAAACCAGTGGGCTATCAGGGAGTACTCCATAGGTATGACACAAAACAAATTCGTAGTGGTCGCGTATATAGGGATACAAGTATGACAAGGCATATGAGGCAATACCCAAGGTAGTGAAACTACCGTTCGCCTGATCCGGACTGGTGAGAACGCATCGCCGCAGCGATCGCAACACCGCGAAACAACACTCCTGAAATTCCGAGGGTGCACCAATCAATCACAAGTAATGAGTAGTAGTTACGAAGAAGTGTGTCCGCTTGAGGTGGCTAACCCCATTTGGCCCGGCACGGCTCCTGATTTTAGTCATTTCCAATTTGACACGAGTGTCAAGGCTATCCATTATCGTTTTCTTTCTTCAGTCATCACGTACATCATTCCAACCACTTCATTCTGGATCATCACTCCGCGTATAGTTATTAAAGTGGTTTTCGGTTTAGATAGAGAGTATATCCATAACCGATTCCGGTCTCTTTAATAACTTTCGTAATTATTACACCGATTGGTCGTTTAATAAATTTCAAAAACCAAATCAATTCAGTTCCAATTTCAATTCGTAAATCAACATTTCATTTGTCTTTCTAAATCAATTTCCAAAGTTTACGTTTCAAAACTTCCAAATTACCATTTCAAAATCTTATAATTCGATTTCAACTTTTATTTAACAGTTCAAGTATTGATTCAAGTTCATATATACATTTCATTCCGAAATCATTAAAATGGTTAAATTTTCATTCAAATCAATTTAAATTCATTTATCCACTTCATTCCATATTCATTAAGTAAATTTGTCGCTCAAACAACTTCTATTTAAATTCCAATTCATTTAAATCAATTACTTACACTCAACTTCATTATATCAAAACATCAAATTGAAATAAATTAAATTCGTCAATCAGGTTCCTTAAATTACAAGTCTTATATTTATTCCAATAAATCACATTTTTATTTCTTGTTAAAGAATTCAATTTTCTCTTATTTATTGACTTCGTTACAAATTTCAAACTCAATTAATAAAGAACTAAATTTCACATAATCGGAAAGTTTCAATTTCACTTATTAACTTACTTAAATAATTTTTTTCAAACTTTAATAAGTAAAGAAACTCAATTTCATTTATTAACGAAGTTCAAATCCACTTATTCAAAAGTTCAATTTCTCTTATCAAAGAATTCAAATTTTTATCCAATTATCAAATAAATAAATCTTATTCAATTATTAAATAATTTCAATCTTAATTATTAATAATTTCAAAACTTAATAATTACAAACTTATTATCAATTCAAACTTAATTATTAAATCATTTCCACTTAATTGTGAATCCAAACTTAATCATCAAATCATTTCAACTTAATTATAAATTCAACTTAATAATTTGAAACTTAATTATAATTTCAAATTTAATTATAATTTCAAATTTAATTATTAAATGATTTCAAACTTAATAATTTAAAAACTCAATTATTACTAATTCCGAATTATTTATTAATAATTCCGATATAATTATCAAATAATTAAATTTCAAACAACGTTCTTTCATCAATTACTACGTTGGTATTTGTTTCAGATTTCAATATTTACATTTTCCTTTCATAAAGATTCAAATTCTAACCTTATTTCAAAACTTATTCTTTATTCGAATAAAATCATTATTTTATTTTTAAATCAAATTATTGACCAATCGGATTTTTATTTAATTCTCTATCCCAAGTCAAGTTCATTTGGGTATTTATCATTTCAACCCGATTCCAATTCCAATTCAAAAATCAAACGTAACAAAGAGAACTTGCAGTGTGATAACTGGGATGGTGTCAAAGTAAATAAACAAGCGACAACAAACAAACACAATCCAATAATCAATTCAAATAATCCCGAAATAATCGTATTAATTCGCATTGTTATTTGTGCGAATTAATATAATTATTTCTAGAATCTATACTATCATTTCATATAGATTAAAGATTATTACATTACGGTTTTCACTTGTCGTTCAATTTCAATTTTAATACTACAACAGTTAATCCAATATACGTTCAAAAGTTCAAAGTCTAATTTATCAAATTCTACGTGTCAATTAACCAATTAAAAGGGGTCATATTATTCAAATTAACTAATCAAATTCAACACATATGTCGATTCAAAATTTTAAACTATCCTACGTCAAATTCAATTGCATAATATTTATCACTTTATACATTACAATTTAACATCCAATAAAAAAACAATCAATCAATCAATTATCATCCAAATTGCATTATCATCGCATAAATGATTAACAGATAATGGTGTCAGATGTCATAGGTGAACAGATACAGGTAATAGCACATATAACAGTGTAAATAACCAACAACCGGTATTTCAATTTGTCGTTTCAATTGCAATCGAATTTAATAAATAAAAGAATATTAATCGTGAGTGATTTCTCACCTTTCGAGGCAAGAGAATATATTGAGTCACAAATCCAAGCACGAATTCCCAAATCAAGCAAATTGGCACGAATTCGACGATCAAAGCTGATTGTACGGAATCAACGAAATCAAATTAGACTGGGTCGATGAATATGGTTGTTACACGTGAACTTACATATAACCATACATATCTATATACGTGAATATATCCTAAATTTAACATATATTAAATTAAATATATATATAGTTTCAAAGATCATAGTTTTAAATCAAGACTCGTACATAAATCAAATGTATATATCGTATTAAATTCGAAATAAACACACACGTATATTATATTTTCAACTACATAAATATTTTCAACTACATAAATACACACATAACCAAAAGTGTCTGTCAATATGCATAATACCATATACCAATAAAAGTTAAAATAGTACAACCCATACCCAAAATATGGATCTGCATACATAGCCTTTCAAATCAAAGTTAATACATGTACACTAAAATTTACACTGTAAATAAATCTTTAAACTGAAAATGCAGAACCAAGGACATAGCCCTTCAAAGACGCGGGTATAAAAACATACTGTGTATGCGGCATGAGTCATAATAGCTTACATAATTGATGCGCATTCTAAAATAATATATATTATAAACAAATATAGATATCTTCATACTAAGATCATATGTTTAAATCCAATATATAAACAACAGCCTTTCACTATAAGCAACGGCAATAAAATGACATCTATATATACTTATTAAAACTGGTTATAAATTATATACTATGCATTTATATATAACCTGATCTGATATATATAACCATTATTCCTCTGTTTTCTTTCACATGCCAAGTCCAACATTATATATAAATATTGTATAAAATATAGGCTATAATATAAACAGAATATATATGCTGACCTTCACTTGTAAACAACAGACTGTACAAGAAAAAAATAATATAGACTACCCCATATTTTGCTTACTTTATATAAAGTATAACTAAAAAAAATATAAATACATAAAATAATGTATATAACCCACTTAATATTCTAGCATATAATATTTCTTCATAAAATAATATATGTGTTCTATTGCTTATAAACAACACAGCCAATATGTATGCAAACCTGTATAACTTCTCTTATCTAAAATATATAACTTATGTATACATATATAGAGAATTTTTGGGAAACTAGCCTTTGCATTTCAAACAAGTACTATCATACAACATACTACATATATAAAAATACAAACCTATGCAAAAGGAAAGGTACACGGCCTTAGGCACTGAGGGCACGAGAGGTGGAAGAACAGGAGACAAGGCGGATCAGCTGGGTCGGGACGGGCCGCTGTGGTGGAAGCTCGGTCAGGGAGGGGAGGGACAGAGGTTTTCTCGCGTGAGAGGTGAGCGGTGGTCGGTAGTTTGGGTCGAGCTTGGTGATAGGCCAGTGGCGGCAGCGGAGAGAGAGTGTGGCCACGGGAAGAGGAGACAACAGCGGTTTGATGCGTGGAAGCTTGGTCAAGAAATGATGGCATCTCGACTTTGGGCAGGCCGATGATGAAGAGGAGTGGTTGTGGTGGTTACTGGGATGGAGTGGCTGTCGACGTGGCAGGTCGTTGAGCTTGGGCGGATCTTGGGTCGAGGGGAAAGGACGGTGTTGACGTGCGGTGTAGGTGAACGACGTTGGGCAAACTTGCTCTTTTTATTTTATTTTATGTGCACAAGAACTGCTACAGGTAAGAAGAGAAAAATGAAATAGGAAGAAGGAACAGTTCACATCAGGGAAGAAAGAGACTACAGAATCAAAATGGGAACATGCTTTGTTATAAAATAAATTTTCTCAAGAGAAACGAACGGACCAAATATAAAATTGAATACATCTAATCATGTTCATTGAAATTTGAAACCTATGAATGACAAAGGTCAAAAGCTGGAAAATATAAATGGTTGGTATGAAAATTGAACCGTTGCCTATAAAAAAAACGTTTACAAATTTTATACCTAGATTCTCGAACAGCCGATGGGAAGGCAACGGTCACCCTTGGATTAAACAGGATAATTAAGCCAACTTATTGCTTGATTTGGACAGAAATTTTCAAACTTTAAAACCAAAGGAAATTGTCAAGTAAGAAATGGTGTCATTACATCGGACTGTTATCAACCTTTCTGTTGTATATCAAACCTCAAAACACGGAATAAATATACCATAGAGATCAGCACGACGAGACGATCAAAACGGTATACAGATATCAACGGTACGATTGGATTATAAAAATTTCAAATTTTCTACTACGGAAAATGCATAAAATTCGCAGAAAATTAAGATCGACGGAGTTAAAGATGTCCGAATTTGAAAAAACGACAAACTGACAATTTGCTCAAAAGATGGTTTATAATTTTTCTATATAAAAATATTTTTGTTTTGAAAATGTTTTATTTTCATCGCTTTTTAGCTGATTAAATTGAAGTAAATTTACGCACGAAATAAACTTTCGTATTTTTGGACGAAATTTACTAGTTGCTATGTTTAACTAGACGCATTCCAAATATAAAATTTATATTTCAAAATTTATCGTTTAAAATTCCACAAAATTCAATTAGTAACGTTATTAAAACCGGTTAAATTTACGGGTCGTTACAACAGGGAATCATCAATTACATTCTTACAAGTATCAACAATGTGGCCAAAGGAGTGATAAACAATGCAAATATCAGGTTTCCAACTGTAGTTAACATCAACAAAAACATCTGTCCCCTCAGCAACATGAACCGTAAGCCTAGAAGGTAGAGGCTTATCTGAGGTTATTTCAATTAAGGATTTACCATAAACTAACTTCTTTCTAGCCACAGTATTTGCATCAAAGCATTTTAGCTTGCCAACTAGGCTAGCTAACCAATATAACCCTATCAATGATTGCAAGACTGACAAGAGGCTTATCTGAGGCTAGCACCATCGACCGTCAGACTCCACGTTGTAGTTATAAACGGCTTCCCACCAATGGTGGACGGTTTCGCTTCTAGAACACGAAGTCTTTCTTCTGCATGAGAAAATTTGAAATAAAACATAGGCTCAACTTAGTGAACCCAAATAGCACCTTTAAGTTTCCAGAGACGACGACAATGTTATCTAATGTGACGGTCTGAATTTTTCGACCTCGAAAATCGACATCAATATGTCTACTGTACTACATGCTGAGCAATCGAATGCTGGAAACAACAGCTCGTTAGGGAAAAAGAAAAGGGAGGTGGAGGACGAAAATAGCTCTCAATCATAGTGGAACAGTATATATTAGATATCACATGCTTTATATAAAAAGAACTATAAAACATCACTTATACATTACATCATCAGAGTACAACATAATTAATAACTCAATACTAGAGAGTTATAATAACTTGTCCCCACAAATGCTGAATATACAGCCTACAACACAGAACGAAATAAAAGTCAAGTACGTGTGATATGCCTTCGTCACCCAGCTCGTCTCCTGAGCTCCATAGCATCCTATCCTATATCTGTGATACTCGGTCCGATCCGAGCATTATAATAAAATAACGCCCGAGTCAGTCTGGAAAACCAACGTGAGAAAAACACACCCAATTTGAGTTATTAAAATTATCAAAATCCCTTTGAAAATCAAAGGTATCTCGTAAGACCACGCCATAAATAAACACGACGAGTTTTTACTTTAACAATTTAAAATAAGTAAATAATTAATTTTTTGTAATACCCTTAAACACTTTTAAATTTTCTAGTTAATAATTTAAAAATCCTTAAAAATCCTCATGATGAATTTTTAACTTCAATTTATCCACTGATAGTTATTTCGTTTTATTTATAAACCTTATTTATAAATTCCATAGTCTTATTTCCCACTTTATAACGGTTTCACAATACTTAATCGATTACAAATCGATTTCTAAATTGAATTCGATTTTTAAATCAATTTCTCAAATAACCCAACTATATTCCAAAACTTAACTAAATTCCGTTTTCACTTCCATTTCATAAGTTAAAATCTTATTTAAAACCTAGTATTACAATTTCATATTTTACTTTCAAATTTCCTTTTTATTTTTCCCAACAATTTTAAATCTCGACTTTAAAACAAATCCTTTTACACCTAAACCAATATCGCTTAATTTTTATTATTTAAGTGCCTTTTATTTATTCCAAAATCTCTTTTTATAATATTCCAAAATCTCTACTTACAATATTCCGAAATTATTAAATACAAATTTGAATCAAACCATTTATTTTTCCCAAATTCATTTCTTTTAATTTATCCAAATTTCACTATAAATATTTTTACTTCCAATTTCCCTTTTTAGTTTCTTTTTAAGTTCAAAACTTTTATTATTGGTTTTTATAAACACCAAAGTCCAGGCCAAAACTACCATAGCATCCAATAAATACAAATTGCACTATAACCTACCACGGTTCATTTAAACAGATCATATATCAATATATATGAAATTTAATTCAACGTTTTTGAGGAATCCAGTTGGATACCTCCAACTTATTTCCCTGCATCCATAGATAATATAATATAAAAATACCAATCACACTTCAAGGGGATATCGCGGTATATAGGGTCATCCGCTATTATGTGAGGCGCATAGGGTCTCATCCTCTATATATATATATATATATATATATATATATATATATGCAGGAATATCAATCACTCCAATATATATACTACTACATATAATAACATCCAAGTTGATAATAATTATCAAATTCAACCAATCAACCAATAATAGGTTTTAACCATTTAAAATTAATTACAGTAATCCAAATTAGAGTGAGATTAACTCACTTTATTTCATGTCTCTCTCGCGTTCCGGTTCTGATTAAATTCGAAAGGCGTTCGAATTTAACTATAAATTTCAAAAGCTCAAAATTGCTCCAATCCAATCCCATTGTGTACGTCTCGCTAATACAAATGCAAGGCGGCTTGTTTCTTTAAATTTTGACATCGTATGAATAAAATATAATATTTTAAAGAATAACGATTATCTAAACAAAATCAAATTTACTTAAAATTTTAAACTAGCCTTAATTACCCATCAAAGAAAGAGACCGACCCAATAAGCTACTTTAGCCGAACAACATCTCCTCCTCTTCTTCAAACTGCTTGCAGTCTCCCCCTTTTTTATGTACAAATCATGGCCTAAAAAAATACGGCCCACGAACAAAAAAAGAACCCGACCGCTCCCCCCTCATCTTTCTTCTTCCTCAACACTGCTGCCTATACACGAACACACACAGTAAAGCCCATCGCCTAGTGTGCACGCATGGCCACCGCAACCACCACTCTTGCCGGAAGTCGAAGCCGCCACAACTAAAAGCCTTCTCTTCTCGATCTCGGTCCACCCACGCCTACAAATCAACCCACGACCCATCCAAGCAAAAACCGACATCACGACCTCCCCCTCGGCTTACCACTGTCGTGAACTTCAAAACGCCAGCGCACCCTATCAAACTCTTCCCCCAAATGCGCCTCGACCTTTTCGTCCTACATCCATATTCAGCACTCCACCTCGGCCTCACAATCGAGTAAAAGTTCAAACCCTAGCTAGACATTCGCTCATTCGTTGCCACACTTCCTAAAAATGACCCAGATCGAAGAGAATTTCAAAATAGGATTTTTAGAAGTAAATTTAGGATTTTTCTGTTGAGTATTTAGTGGAGTTTTAATTTTTTTTTTCTTCTTGCTTTTCTCTTTACTGTACAGTTGCGTGGTTTTAAAGGTGAAGGGAGGGAAGAAAAGATGTTGGCATGTTAGTAAATATGTACGAGGATTTGAATTTGAAATAAATTGGCTGATGTAATTATATAGATCAAGTCAATCAATATAAATATATATTATTTAAATTACAAAATGTCTCAATTTCGTAGCTTAAAATCTCGACCTCCCATCGAGACGTGCCACTAGGCATTTATAATGTTATACCCCTATTCCGAATGCAACGGAAAAGATTTCGAGTCCTAATTCGATCATATGAAGAATATAGCTTTTTGGACCCAATTATTATATTGAATTTTCGATATGAATTTTAGTGCGTTTATATTCCGTACGACCAAAGATAACTCCAATCGCTACAAAGTTTAAAATCCTATAATAGTACATTATTATGGATCTAATGGAAATTGGCTCCTCAATATATTGGACCATTTCCTATTACGGAACGCATTGGCCCTATTGCTTATCGTGTATCGCTACCTATCCAGTTTTTGGGAATTCATGACGTATTTCATGTATCTCAGCTTCGTCGATGCCTTCGAGATTCGGATTCTATTATTGATCCTCATATGTTGCAAGATCTTGAGATCTCACCCGACTTGTCTATTGTGCAAAATCATATTCGTGTGCTAGCTTTGGAGGTTAAACGCCTTCGGAATAAAGAAGTCTCACTTATGAAAATTCAATGGTCCACAAACCCCAAAGATTGCACTTGGAAAACCAAAGAATTCATAGAGCGTTCTTATCTTGGTTTTCTCTACTCTTCGGGTAGGGGTGAGCATTCTTAATCTATCTTTTCTATTTTAAATCTTTGTTGTGATGAATGATTTGTGTTATAGACTGCTTCTAGTATGAAAATTGCGGGGATGCAATTTTTATAAGGAGGGAAGTTTGTAGCAACCGTGATTTTATTACTGTCGAAATAGAAATTTAAAATGGAAATTTTAAATTGAAATTCGAAAAAAAAATTGCAATGCAAAAATGATTTCAAATTCAGTTGAACTTTCAAGGGGTAGCCATTTGAAATGAAGGTCGTATAAGCCTTCACGTGTGAAAGAAAATATGAGTCCGATGTGAAACTAATTGGCTTGTGCTTTCACACACAAATTGTGTAAAGAAATTGGTCCTTTTTACAAAAGCAAATATTTGAACATTTACTGTCACTCTATGTATAAAGCAAATAAGTGAATACTTTTGCCTTGCTGTTAACAATATTTGTAAAGCAAATGGAATACTTTGCATTTGCTCTCATCATTATTTATTTGCAGTGCGTCCTTTTCTTACTTTATGCATGTTTCATTTAATGCAAATGTAGGCCAGCACGTTTTCAAGTTAATGCATTTGTACCCAAAGTTGCCAGCATGCATATTTTATTGACTTATACATATTTTTGAGAAAAGAAAAGTGAAAAACTGCATCAATTCTTTCTTTTTCTCATCTAACTCCAATAGCTCAAAGAAACATATTAATGGCAGTTAATTTCTAGCTCCTCTTGGATCTCAGTTGCTTTTTGGTTTTGAAGCGAATTTAAGTTGAGTGCAAAAACTCACATTTCTAATTTATACATTTTTCTTCATTTACTTGTGTGCATTCCACTTTTACATGCAAATAAGTGAAGCATGAAATCCTTTTGGGCAAGAATGGTTTAAAACTATTTCGGCCTGAGTTAGAAATTGCAGTTGCCTCACTGTTTGTTCATATTTTCTGAAATGTTGATGCTTGATAGAAACCATGCTTATTCCCTTTTTCCTTACTATATATGCACATACTCATCTTCAGTAGCAGTGCTGCTTTGACATGTTAGACTTGTTCAGTTGTATGTTCCTCCTTTGTGTGGCTTGCAAGTGTGCACAAGTTTGCATGTAAATATGAGTAGCATGGAAGTACGGTTCGAAAAAAAGAAAAAAAAAAATTCAGGTTCCATGTCATTTTATTTTTATTTTTCATTATTGCGTGAAGAATGTTGTGCACACATGTGTGCATGGAAATATTGTCCCGGTCTTGTACGTGCTTTGCAAATTTGGTATGTACATATTTCATACACATGTACTATTTACTGGTCACTTATTATTTTAATCAGTTCATGCATGAAGTATTGTCAGGCCTCATTTATATTTTGAACGTGTGAAAATTTTAGTGAGTCCAGGCTATAAATTTTTATTCCATTTTGGCGAGTGCAAGTATGTGTTGCACGTAACATGTCCAGGCAGTGCAATAGTATTATGTAAAATAGTGCAGTCTGTTTATTAATTTATTCTGAACCTGCGTTTTGTTTTGAAACGTATTTTGTTGCCTTATTTTTATAATGGGATTTTTACGCCGGTATTATATTTTGGAAGCATGTTGTTTTAATGAGATTTATGACAAATAAAAATTACTGTTGGTTTGACTTCAATAACCGTCAATTTTAAAGTGAATTTTCAAGCGGTTATCCCGCAACGCTAATTTGATATCCGTTTTTACGGTGTTTTTTGAAGCACAATTTGCTCATCGAAATTGCTATAGTTGTTGCAGTTTTAATCACGTGTTTTAAAAAGCGTTTTAAAATAAAATTATTCCCAAAAATTTTACAGTTTGCGCTTTCAAAAGAATGAGGAAGCGATTTAAACCTTCGGTAAAATTGAGGACTATGAACCCTTACTTTTACTGATTCCTTAATTCCGGACTTGTCCGTTTGAGAACGTAAATTTTATTTATATAAAATACACAATTTTGCACTTTCAAGGAAACGATGAAGAGATTTAAACGAGTTAGCAAAAGTGCAGAATATGGAACCATGTTTTTACTCATTCGGTTAATTCTGGACTCGTTAATTGAAATATTTGTTGTGGATTTGTTGGGCTTTCGAGCCACTATGATGGACCTTCGGGTCAATTATCAGTACTAGACCTTCGGGTCATATGTTGGACCTTCGGGTCATTTGTCGGACGCCAAAAATTATGACGATAATACTTGGTAGGCTTCGGCCATATGTTGATGCACATGCGGCGTAGCTTAAACTCGCCATATGATGGGATCGATCCACTTTTATGCTGATTTTTTCTAGTTATCTATTTTTGATTTCTAAATTTTGTGAATTGCTGTTTTGAATTCAATTTTGAATTTGAAAGTTGATTTTGATGGAGTTTAATGAAAATTCTTCATTTAAACTATGTTGATTATATATGTTGAATAGTCTCATTCGAGACTATGATTATTTTGCTTTGATGTTTTTTATGATGCATTCACTTCTAAGATTAAATTAGACCGGTCCATTTATTATTTTCTTTTAAATAATACTCAGGTCAGACCGAGTTATTTCAGGATAATCGCTATCTCTGATTCTGTTGCCGCTTCAGCTTTTGGGATTTCACATCATCTTTTGTCTAGTCTTCGAGGTGTTACTTTTGGTGTATTGATTTTCATCTCATGTATGTATTGATGGCTATGTATATGTACATTCGGTTCACGTGAACCATCGATTGTTGTAGCATGTATCTAGACTTGTCTTCCGCTATATATCTAATATTTCTGCTCTGATGTGATTATATTTATCTCTAATGTTGTTATTATGAGTTGTTCTGAATTTTCCTTAAGTCACCGTAGTTTCGTTTTAGATTTGGATTGAATATATATCTTTAGGAGTAATTTACACAACTCTTATCGATGTAATCAATACTCGTCTAAGGCATAACTTACGGATGGTCGCTTCTAACAAGCCTTATTCTTCGCAATAGCATACGTTATTTCTTATAATAACTTTTGTTATTGTGAGCATAGAGGTGGGGTGTCACAGCTTGGTATCAGAGCTAAAATTCAGAAAAAATTATAGTAAACACAGAACAGAAGCAGGATGGAACATGCATTATAAATATTCGAGGGTTTTATTCGTGCCTTTCTAATCTATTCCTTCCACTTTAACATGTGAAGTATGTCTAGGAATAAATTTCATATTCCGTAGTATTCCATTTGTTAAATTTCTTATCAATTGTGTGCTGTTTAACTAATCATTTTCTTCTCTTGCTCTCTCAGCCTATGGCTGGAAGAGGTAGAGGAAAGCGTTCTTCTACAGACCCGTCAAGTGGTTCTCATCCGGACGGAGTCTATATGTCAGTTGATCAGTTTATGGAGCTACTTCAGGGTACTCAGCCTTCTGTTGCTACTCCCGAAGCTCCTACTCATAAGTCTGCCTGCGCCCGCATGTGTAGTGACTATTCCCATCTTGGAGGCAAGCCTTTCAAGGGATCGGAAAGTGTATTGGAGGTTCAGACTTGCTTGCGCGCTTGTGAGCGCATATTTTCTCGGATAGATCTTTCTGATCATCATCGCGTTCTCGTGGCATCTAGCATGTTGCAAGAGCATGCGCTTGATTGGTATGAGTTTTTTATTGCGGAAGTTGATGTGTCCTCTCTCTCGTGGATTCAGTTTAAGGAACGTTTCGAACTTAAGTTCGTTCCTGAAACAAAAAAGGCTAATCTTGCTCGTAATTTCCTTGAGTTGAAACAAGGAAAGTCCTCTGTTTTAGGTTATGTTGCATCTTTTGAGGCCTTGTCCAAATACGGAGTTGAGTTCATTAACACTCCGCGTAGAAGAATCTTCGTTTTGTAGATGGTTTGAAGAAGTACTTGAAGAAAGTTCTTTTGCTTCAGCTTCAGCTCTCTTTTGAGGAACTTGTTGATTCGGCTCTTTGCCTTGAAGCTGTTGAAAAGGAACGTGATAGTGGTGATGATGTTGAGGTTTCTAAGAACCCCAACATGAAGAGCTTTCCATTTCATAGGCCTAATTCTTCTTCCAACAAGAAGAAGAAGAAGCAAGCTACCTCTAGTTCTCAGCCTAGTAGTGCACCTTCTATTCAGAGGGCGTGCTATAATTGTGGTTCTTTGGATCATTTTCTCCGTAGCTGTCCTAAGCCTCGCATTTGTCATTATTGCATGAAAGAGGGTCATTGGATTTCTGATTGTCCTACTGCTTCTAGGGGTCTCAAATATGGGAAGCTTAATATTGCTAAAGCTTCTGGTATTTCTTCTCAGCCCAAAGGTACTACTCCTTCTGTTTTGGAAGGTATTATTTTATTTCATGGTCGTTCTATTAGAGTTCTTATCGATACAGGTGCATCGCATTCATTCGTGTCAAAGAAGCTTGTTGATGTTATTCCTTTGGATGTTATTACTCTTTGCGACCCTTTGAGGATTGTGAATCCTATTGGTGGATCCGCTACTCTTGGTTTGTTATGTGTTGACGTTGAGATTATTCTTTGTGGTTTTTCCTTTCATGTGAATCTGCATGTTATGGATCATCTTGATTTTGATATGATATTGGGTATGGATTGGCTCGTCCGTTATGAAGTTCAAATCCTATGTCCCAAAAGAACTTTATATCTTAAGCATCCCGATGCTATCGAGCAGTTATCTATTATATTTCGAAGCATGGATCATACTTCGAATGCTTTCATTTCTTCCTTCGAATCGGAGGATGTCATAGATAATATTCCGGTTGTTTGTAATTTTTCTGATGTCTTTGAGCCTACTTCATGTTTGCCGCCGAAGTGGGCAGTTGAGTTCCGTATTGATCTTATCTCTGGTGCTCATCCTGTCAGTCGTCCCCCCACGAGGATGTCTGCTAAAGAAAATAAGGAACTCAAGCAACAATTATCTGAATTGGAAGCTAAGCATTTTATTCGTTCTAGCTCATCTCCTTGGGGCTCCGCCGTTGTCTTTGTTAAGAAGCCAGATGGTACTCTTAGGCTTTGCATTGATTATCACAAGCTTAAGGAGCCCACTATCAAAAATAGGTATCCATTACCTAGGATCGACGACATGTTCGATCAATTAAGTGGCGCTAAGCTCTTCTCCCAACTTTATCTTGCTACCGATTTTCATTAGTTACGAGTTGCAGAAGATAGCATTCCTCTTACCATATTCCGTACTCGTTATGGTTCTTACGAATGGCTTGTTATGCTGTTCGGTTTGACGAATACTCCAATGTATTTTGTTGATCTTATGAATCGGATATTCCGGGAATATCTCGATAAGTTCGTTTTGGTTTTCATTGATGATATACTTATTTATTCCAAATCTGAAGCCGATCATATTCAGCATTTGGAGATTGTTTTGAGCACTCTTCGTCAGCATTAGCTTTATGCCAAATTCTTCAAGTGTCACTTCTGAGAGAATAAGGTGAAGTTTCTCGGTCATATAGTTTCTTTCGATGGTATTTCTGTCGATCCTTCTAAGATCTAATCTATTCAGAATTGGAAGAGGCCTGAGACCGTTACCAAGATTTGTAGTTTTCTTGGATTGGCGGGTTATTATCGTCGACTTATTAAGGACTTTTCTCGTATTGCTTTACTGCTTACCACTCTCACGAGAAAAGCTGTTCCTTTTATTTGGTCTGATAAGTGTGAGAATTCTTTCTTGAAGTTAAAAGATCTCCTTACTCATGCTCCTATCTTAGTGGTTCCCGAAGGGAATCATGATCTTGTTGTTTATGCCGATGCCAGTGGTTATGGACTCGGTGATGTTCTCATGCAAAAGGATAGAGTAGTTGCCTATGCTTCTAGACAACTAAAGCCTAACGAGATTCGTTATGCTACCCATGATTTAGAATTAGCCGCTATAGTCTTTGCTCTAAAGATTTGGCGACATTATTTATTGGGCGAGCATTTTATTCTCTTCACTGATCATAAATCTCTGAAATATTTATTCACTCAGAAAGAACTTAATATGAGGCAACAACATTGGCTCGAATTTCCTCCTTCATACGATTTCGATATTCAGTATACCCCTGGTACGGGTAATTGAGTTACTGATGCGCTTAGTCGAAAGCAACATGTTGTTGTTTCCATGATGCTAGCAAAGTGGAATATGTTGGAAGCTTTATCTCTTTGTGATATTAGAGATCGTCCTTCAGTTTCTGGTTCTCCCGTGCTTTTATTTAGCATGGAAGCTCATCCTAGTTTGTTGGATCGTGTTGCTGATGCCCAGAAACAAGATCCAGATCTCTCTTATCTTATTCAGAGTTGTAAATCGGAATCCCGAAGTGATGATCTAAAGGATTTCGATATTGGTTCATGGTTGTATTCGGAAGAAGGAAAGGTTGATCGTGCCTAATGTTTCTAATCTTAGAAATGACATTCTTGAGGACTGTCATCGTTCTAAGTATAATACTCATCCAGGTAGTTGTAAGATGTATGCTGATATGAAACGCTTATACTTTTGGGAAGGTATGAAGCGTGATATTGCAAGTTATGTAAGTCGTTGCATGACTTGTCAACTTGTTAAAGCAGAACACCAACGTCCTAGTGGTCTTTTGCAGCCTCTTGAGATTCCATTATGGAAATAGGATCTAATTTCTATGGACTTCATTGATGGTCTACCTCGTTCGAGGTCGGGCCATACTAGTATTTGGGTGATTGTTGACAGATTGATCAAGTCAACCCATTTTATTCCTATCAAGTCCAATCGGACTGCTCCTTTGTTGGCTAAGCTTTTTATTAAAGAAGTCGTTTGACTTCATGGTATGCCTAGTTCTACTGTTAGTGACAGAGATCCGCTTTATACTAGTGGTTTCTGGCAAAGCCTTCAGAAAGCTTTGGGCACTAAGCTCAATCTCATATAGCTTATCATCCACAGTTTGATGGTCAGACTGAAAGGGTGAATCAAGTCTTGGATGATCTCCTTCGAGCTTGCATTCTTGATTTTGGTGGAGTTGAGAAGACCACATATCTCTTGTTGAATTTTCTTATAACAACAGTTTCCAATCCAGTATCGGTATGGCTCCTTTCGAAGCCCTTTATGGAAGGCCGTGTTGATCACCATCTTGTTGGTTGGAATCGGGAGAAAAGTTTGTTCTTGGCCCCGATTATATTCGTGAATCTTCTGAGAAGATTGATATTATTAGACAGAGAATGAAAGAGGCTTGGAATAGGAAGAAATCTTATGTCGATCATCATAGGAAGCCTTTGGAATTTTCTGTTGGCGATCTCGTATTCATTCGTGTTTCTCCGGTGAAGGGTGTGGTGCGTTTTAGTAGCTCCAGGAAATTGGCTCCTCGATATATTGGATCATTTCCTATTACGGAACGCATTGGCCCTGTTACTTATCGTGTATCGCTACCTATCCAGTTTTTGGGAATTCATGACGTATTTCATGTATCCCAGCTTCATCTATGCCTTCGAGATTCGGATTCTATTACTGATCCTCATATGTTGCAAGATCTTGAGATCTCACCCGACTTGTCTATTGTGCAAAATCTTATTCGTGTGCTAGCTTCGGAGGTTAAACACCTTCGGAATAAAGAAGTCTCGCTTGTGAAAATTCAATGGTCCGCAAGCCCCAAAGTTTGCACTTGGGAAACCAAAGAATTCATGGTGCGTTCTTATCCCGGTTTACTCTCCTCTTCGGGTTGGGTGAGCATTCTTACTCTATCTTTCCTATTTTAAATCTTTGTTGTGATGAATGATTTGTGTTATAGACTGCTTCTAGTATGAAAATTGCGGGGACGCAATTTTTATAAGGGGGAAGTTTGTAACAACCGTGATTTTATTACTGTCGAAATAGAAATTTAAAATGAAAATTTTAAATTGAAATTTGAAAAAAAATAAATAAATAAATTTGCAATGCAAAAATGATTTCAAAGCCAGTTGAACTTTCAAGGGGTAGCCATTTGAAATGAAGGTCGTATAAGCCTTTATGTGTGAAAGAAAATATGAGTCCAATGTAAGACTAATTGGCTTGTGATGTCACACACAAATTGTGTAAACAAATTGGTCCATTTTACAAAAGCAAATATTTGAACATAAACTGTCACTCTATGTATAAAGAAAATAAGTGAATACTTTTACCTCGCTGTTAACAATATTTGTAAAGCATATGGAACACTTTGCATTTGCTCTCATCATTGTTTATTTGTAGTGAGTCCTTTTCTTACTTTATGCACGTTTCATTTAATGCAAATGTAGGCCAGCACGTTTTCAAGTTAATGCATTTGTACCCAAAGTTGCCAGCATGCATATTTTATTGACTTATACAAATTTTTGAGAAAATAAAAGTGAAGAGCTGCGTCAATTCTTTCTTTTGCTCACCTAATTCCAATAGCTCAGAGAAACATATTAATGGCAGTTAATTTCTAGCTCCTCTTGGATCTCAGTTGCTTTTCGGTTTTGAAGCGAATTTAAGGTGAGTGTAAAAACTCACATTTCTAATTTATACGTTTTTCTTCATTTACTTGCGTGCATTCCACATTTACATGCAAATAAGTGAAGAATGAAATCCTTTTGGGCAAGAATGGTTTAAAACTATTTCAGCTTGAGTTAGAAATTGCAGTTGCCTCACTGTTTGTTCATATTTTCTGAAATGTTGATGCTTGATAGAAACCATGCTTATTCCCTTTTTCCTTACTTACTATATATGCATGTACTCATCTTCAGTAGCAGTGCTGCATTGACATGTTAGACTTGTTCATTTGTATATCCCTCCTTTGTGTGGCTTGCTAGTGTGTGCAAGTTTGCATGTAAATATGAGTAACATGAAAGTGCAGCTCAAAAAAAATTCAAGTTCCATGTCATTTTTATTTATTTATCATTATTGCATGAAGAATGTTTTGCATGCACGTGTGCATGGAAATATTGTCTCGGTCTTGTACGTGCTTTGCAAATTTGGTATGCACATATTTCATACACATGTACTATTTATTGGTCACTTATTTTATTTGCTTATTTCAATCAGTCCATGCATGAAGTATTGCCAGGCCTCATTTATATTTTGAACATGTGAAAATTTTGGTGAGTCCAGGCTATAAATTTTTATTCTATTTTGGTGAGTGCAAGTATGTGTTGCGCGTAACATGTCCAGGCAGTGCAATAGTATTATATAAAGTAGTGCAATCTGTTTATTAATTTATTTTGAACCGGCGTTTTGTTTTGAAACGTATTTTATTGCCGTTATTTTTATAACGGGATTTTTATGCCGATATTATATTTTTGAAGCGTGTTGTTTTAATGAGATTTTTGCAAATAAAAATTACTATTGGTTTGACTTCAGTAACCGTCAATTTTAAAGTGAATTTTCAAGCGGTTATCCCGCAATGCTGATTTGATATCCGTTTTTATGGTGTTTTGTGAAACGCAATTTCCTTGTCGAAATTGCTATAGTTGTTGCTGTTTTAATCACGTATTTTAAAATAAAATTGTTTCCAAAAATTTTACAGTTTGCGCTTTCAAAAGAATGAGGAAGCGATTTAAACGCTTCAGCAAAATTGAAGACTATGAACCCTTACTTTTACTGATTCGCTTAATTCCGGACTTGTCTGTTTGAGAACGTAAATTTTATTTATATAAAATACACAATTTTGCACTTTCAAGGAAATGATGAGGAGATTTAAACGAGTTAGCAAAAGTGCGGAATATGGAACCACATTTTTACTAATTCAGTTAATTCCGGACTCGTTAATTGAAATATTTGTTGTGGATTTGTTGTATGATGATTTTGATGATTTGTTGGGCTTTCGAGCCATTATGATGGACCTTCGGGTCAATTACTAGTACTAGACCTTCGGGTCATATGTTGGATCTTCGGGTCATTTGGTGGGCGCCAAAAATTATGATGACAGTACTTGGTAGGCTTCGGCCATATGTTGATGCACGTGCGGCGTAGCTTAGACTCGCCATATGATGAGATCGATCCACTTTTATGCTGATTTTTTCTAGTTATATATTTTTGATTTCTAGATTTTGTGAATTGTTGTTTTGAATTCAATTTTGAATTTGAAAGTTGATTTTGATGGAGTTTAATGAAAATTCTTCATTTAAACTATGTTGATTATATATGTTGAATAGTCTCGTTCGAGGCTATGATTATTTTGCTTTGAAGTTGTTTATGATGCATTCACTTCTAAGATTAAATTAGACTGGTCCGTTTATTATTTTCTTTTAAATAATACTCGGGTCAGACCGAGTTATTTCAGAATAATCGCTATCTTTGATTCTGTTGCCACTTCAGCTTTTGGGATTTCACATCATCTTTTGTCTAGTCTTCGAGGTGTTACTTTTGGTGTATTGATTCTCATCTCATATATGTATTGATGGTTATGTATATGTACATTCGGTTCATGTGAACCATTGATTGTTGTAGCATGTATCCAGACTTGTCTTCCATTATATATATGATATTTCTGTTCTGATGTGATTATACTTATATGTATTGTTGTTATTATGAGTTGTTCTGAATTTTCCTTAAGCCACCGTAGTTTCGTTTTAGATTTGGATTGAATATATATCTTTGGGAGTAATTCACACAACTCCTATCGATGTAATCAATACTCATCTAAGGCATAACTTACAAATGGTCGCTTCTAACAAGCCTTATTCTTCGCAATAGCAGACGTTATTCCTTATAATAACCTTTGTTATTGTGAGCATAGAGGTGAGGCGTCAAAAATATTGTCCACTCAATTATTCAAATTATAGTTTAAAACCAAATTTTAAATTATCAAAATTTTCCAACTCCTTAAATTTTCGAAAAATTTCACTAGCGTCTCCTTTGCGTGGCTAGATCCGAAAAACTACAAGATGGCTCTACAGACCGAATTCATCAAAAGAAAATAAAAATCAGGTGGCTAAATCAGAAAATCATCAATTTCATACAAAAATTTAAGCACATACCTTTTTGTCGGACAATCAAATTTTACTTTTGAAATCGAAGACATCAATTTAGCTTTTGTTTTTAAATACCTGCACCTTACTTACCAATAATATCCAATCATTTAATTCTAAAATCATTTTATTTTGCCAATTAAAATCTCCAGTATTCATTTCACCAAACCTGTACAATGTACATATATCATCCATACGCAATATCAACTCCGATCGTTCACTCGATCACATAATTTCACTTCTGAACTAGTATCGTTCACATTACTCTCTAGTGCGGACTCAGATCTGGTTTCTTAATTAGAAATCGTCATTCTTCTTGTATAGCCATATACTATGATAGAGAATCCCATAATCAATTAAAAATCCATATCCAGTGTTCGCGTCGAAGATCGAGTGAAAAATCCTGACTCGGATCGATATAAATCATCTCGAAATTCTATGTTCGAATCTGGATCAAGTCATTATGCGAATAAAATAATGTACGTACAACTTACGTATTAATTTCTAATTGATTATTAGCTATATCAATTTCTTTTTTTCTCATTTATTTCATTTCAATCAATTATCCACAATTATCATTTTATACACTTCTATTTAATCTTCATTCAAATACTTACTTAGTATATTCCCTTCCATAAAAATTTCACTTAAGAATTTACCCTATCAAACTCTTACTTCATTTCTGAACTATTCCATAAATTTTCTTAAATTATTAACGGTTTATACAAAAGTTCTTACATTTATTACCACTTCACCATTTACGCTTTTATATCTGTGGGATCGATTTCACCCTAGAGGGGGGGGGGGTGAATAGGGTGATGTTATCAATCATAAAAATTAATTGCGGAAGCTTATAGAATAATTTCAAAACAGATCACAGAATAATAGCAGCACAGATAATAGCAGAATTATAAATGCAGAAATAGAACGGCACAAAATTTACCCAGCTTCGGCAAAACCCTGCCTACGTGCTGCCCCCAAGGTTTCTACTAGAAATTAAGTATTCACACGCTTACACACGTAAACTCGCGACACCCGCTACAGACTAACCTAACTCTACGCTTAAAACTCTGCCACAACTCAGCCACTGAGTTGCGAATTCTCAAACTACGCCACGTAGTTTGTCCCCTAGTCACACGACTAGAAATTACAACGGTTTAAAAAGGAAATTACAAATTAAAAACAATTTAAATTAAAATAACCCTAATTAAAAATTAAAATCCCTTATAATTAAAAAAAGAAAAAGCCCTTGTAATTAATAGAAGCCGACCCTTTTTATAATTTGGCCCGTTCCTCCCTTCTTATGCTAATGGCGGCTTTATGTCTTTGCAAATTAGGGCTTCGTTCCATGATCTTAAATTAGGGATTTTGAGAAATCTTCAAAGCACCGCCTATGTTGATCGATTAGTGGATATTTGCTTGTTTGATTTGTCAATCGTTCGAGTTCCACTTCGGCTGCTTCGATGTTGATCGAGTTCGATTGATGACTGGTATGTAATTTATTCCTTTTCTTTTCGGGTTTGATGCTTACTTGAACTCGATGCTCTGAAATTGTCGATGATGATTTGTTTATATAGGGTCTGTAACCCTTGATTTCGTTCGTACAAATATATTTGAATTTGTCGATTTTATTTGATCGGCCGATTGATGTTACTTAGATGATTAAGATTTCACTAACTTATTCAAATTCGTATACTTTGATGATGCTTCCCACGGCTTTGATGTTTAACTCAGTCAACTATCTTGGCCACCACGATTTTGAATTTGACTTGTTCATATTGATTAAAATCAGATGTTCACGGCTTCAACTTGATTTTTATTATTACCAGACTTTGCTGCAACGAAATGAATATATTTCATCTCTGTAGCATGTTGGACTTTGACTCTATTGAGATTTTTGTATTCCTGCAATCTGCACTTTTCGATCTTTGATCTTCTTGACTTCGGATTGTTTCTCCGACTTGGTTCATGATGACTCTGGTCATCTTTGTGTTCATCCCTGAGCATTTTCGATATTCACATTCTTGCCGTCATTTCAGTTTGCATACATATTCATCATGTAGTTCACTGTGTATATGCATAGTTTCATACATTGCGTCATTTGTTTTGCTCTGGAGTGCCATTGTTCTTCTGGAGCTCGTACTTGAGTCTGTTGTGAGCAGTTTGTAGTTGTTGGCTAGCCTTTGCTAGTTCATTCATGTTGCCTGTTGCACTGAGTCTTGATAGTCGAGTTGCACACTTGTGGTCTTCATTGTTGTTGTTATGTTGGTGGCAATCTTGTACAACTTGTGTTTGCACCTGCTCAATCCAATTTCACAGTTGCATACTTGCTGTGCATTGTTTGTGTATAACTGCATACTGGTTTCTCTTGCCTTAGATCTGATTAGTGTTGTGTTTGGTGTGTACTGTGCATATCACCTCACTGCTTCGAGTTAGATTTATATTGCATATCTCTTGCCAGACCTGTAGCTTGCATGATGCATTTCTTTGTTTCATATGTTTTGGTTATTGACTTGACATGATGCTGGTTTGAGGCTGTGCTTGCATGTGAGTTGTATTCATGTGTGATCATCCTATATGTTCATTTGTAATTGACTAAATGTCATGGAGTTTCAGACCATATATGTGTGTTTGCTTTCAGTCGATGTGCACTTTCTTGAGTTCTTGCTATGTGTATTCGAGTATGTACTTACTGAAGCTCGAGTTGCATTCATTAACTTAATTTTGTGGTCTAGACCTGAATGTGCAGTCTTGTTTCTTTGAGTTTGGTTTATTTTGATTTTGGTCGAGGCTTTTCATTTTTAGTTGGACTGTGTTTGTTTCATGCGTAAGGCTGGGCATGTGAACTATCTATGATATGTTGCTCCCGACCATTTTATTGCATTTGGATTGATTTTTGAATTGCACCTGAGTTGACTCCAGCTTGTAGCTCGTATTTGACCTTGTGCTGAAAGTTATGACATTATTTTATTGTACTTGAGTTGAATCCGGTATTTTGGGTTTGACCTGTGCTCACCTGTCCCTATAAATTAATCAAGCGTATATTTCGGTGTGCACGGCCTTGTGGCACTGTATATGTCACAAGCTGTTCGTGTATGATAAATTCAAATTTAAATGACGACGAACAACCCAAATAACTGAGGCAAATAATATTTTCAAAATCCATATTTTGTTTTATATTGCAAAAGTATTTCTTTTTCAATTTTACTGCGTTAGTGAATATTTTTGCAGATTGCTCAAATGATGGATTCTAACTGGAAAGAAGTTGAAGATGAACTACAAGTATAAGTGATATGCAGTGAGGAATTTATGTAAATTAAATTGCGATGTAATTAGAATCAAAATTGTATATGTATAGTGAGAGCTTGAATTTGTACTATTCAAAATTGTAATAAATATTTGTTTGAATAAAAATTCTGTTTGAATTCAAATTCTGTGTTATTTAATTTTATTCAACAAATATTTATTTAATCTATGAAAAATGAAACAGTACATTACCAAATACATTTACATGAATATATATATATATATATATATATATATGTGTGTGTGTGTGTGTGTGTGTTTATTATCATCAAACAAAAATCATATAATCGCATATTCAACAATCTCCCCCTTTTGATGATAACAAACATATGTTTAAGATTTTAAATGTATTTGATCATAGATATACTCTAATTGCTCCTCCTATTTAAATGCTTCCTCTCTACACAAAGCTCCCTCTACATATATGCATACAAATAAAAATATGCAAATGAACCTATATGCAAATAGAAAATTATTTGACCTTTGCTTGATTTTATTTGACAAAATCTTAACTTTTCTCTCCCCCTTTTGTTATCAGCAAAAGAGTAATAGTGTTATAGTAAATAGAGATAAAGTGATCGATATTAATCCAATATTAAAACTCAATTGAATATAAATATTAAATTTCAATAAAAAATCAAACAAAAATCATAAATATTTTGCTAGGCGCATATTCCACTTTTAGAATGATGGGAATGATGTCATCATATAAAACCATACAGTTGTGTCTATTTGTGATATATTTATATCAGGAATTTGAATATCTACTAACCATGCATAACCGTTAGGACTTTTAAATGAGATTAGTAGTATTCCAATTTTATTTAAAAAAAATGAATTCAGGTATCTTCTAACCACGCATAACCGTGAGGACTTTTAAATGGGATTAGAATCAACTTGTTTATTTTAAAAATCAACTTTTGATATGCGTTCCATACATGCATAACCGTGAGGACTTTTAAATGAGCATGGAAGCACATAACAAATTCCAAGTAATTCACCCATGCATAACCGTGAGGACTTTTAAGTGAGAGTGAATACTTTGGTATTTATTTATTATTATTATTATTATTATTATTCTAAAAATATATATAAAATGAAAAACGAACGATTCCTGTTTAAAGTACCACATATCGACAAACTATATTGAATTTTGATGAGTGATGGTCATTAGAAATATGATAGAAATAGAGATGGTCATGGTATTTTTACCAACAAAAGTTTTATAAATCTCGTTTAAATTTCTAAAGAAATTTACTAATTATATCGTATCGAGTCATAATATATGATAAATATCAACACTCATCACTTTTTCAATCACTATTTTTCTTTTCGATAATTATTAGGGAGTCAGGTTAGTCAAAATAGTCATTTAAAATCAAATTCAAAAATAATTATGAAATCAATTTTTCAAAATGACTAATATGAAAATATGGTCAAAAATGATTTTCTCGAGGGGGTTATACGAGAAAAATTTCTGCTATTTGAAAATTATTTGAAATGAAAAATATGCAGATGTTTTCTTTGAAAACGATGCAGCTACTAAATGTCTCAACAAAAATCACGTTCAACTAGTAATTTTTCTATCAACTAGATTACCGGTGTAATCTGCATCTGAATTTCTCTTTCACCCAAAATCACCATTAATTGAATTTGATCAACCAAACCATGAAGTGTGCACCAAAAATTTCAAACTCAATTTTAACAGCAATTTAAATGACATTCTCTTGAATTTGAATTGAAGCCGTGTTAACAATCAATAACCGTGAATATAGAGTTAGCCGTATTATAAGCAAATCGATTATCATCCAACAAAAAACACTATTATTAATCCAAATTAATATATATGAAGTAATTCAAAGAATCTAGAGAATTTTATAGTGTTTTGGCATAAGAATATAATTTGGCCAACTATGTTGAATAAGTCAGAATCATTATCTTTTCATCATCTCATTATTGGCTGATTTATTTCAGAATATGGTGCAGATTATCACATTTAACATATCGTTCAAATAAACATACCTTTACCTGTTTTACCTTTACGACATTTTTCGTTGTTGTTTGTTGTGATTCTGTCACCTTTATACTAGGCTAAGGAACTTTGCTTTGTCGCCCGTTGTGTTTCTGGAACAGCCAAAATCCAGAGAACATTGTTGTTGTTCCTTAGCCTGCCACCACACCTACACGATGAAAGATTTTTGTGACCTATCTGTTTTTATAGGTCCATGGTTGTTAGTGGCAAAATATTTAGAAAAATAATTTTGTGGAGACCCAAAACTATTTATAATTGTTCCCTTCGGCAACCAAATTTGTTTAACTTTGAGAGATTTTATATTTGTGCCTTTTGGAACCCAAATTGATATAGTTTTCACGCGTTGGGTCTATACCAACAACTATTTTGAGCGTGTCCATATTTTCTACAAATCGTGCACATAGAATTAACTTGATTAATATTTCTTTCAACATTTTCAGAATGATTATATCCAAGTCCTTGTCTTACCGTATTAACAGTTTGCTTTCCTAATAGCATGTTCAACGATTTTTCACTTTTTGAAAAGTTATCTAAAGTCGTTGACAATTGTTGGACTTGTGTTTTGAGAGACTCATTTTTGTTTCACAATTGTGTGCACTTTTTACTAGAATTCTCTCTTCTAGTATTTTCATTCTTTTTTAAAATCAGAATTTCATTTTCAAGCGATTTCATTTTAATTTCTGATTTTTTAATTTCTTCATCAAATGTTGGACACATCACACTTAGGGATCCTACTTTGATAGGTTTTAACTAATTGGTCAAGTTGTTCATTTAATTCTATCAAAGTGTCTTTTTGTGATTCAAGTTTAGCGTATTTTTCCCTAAGTCGTTCAAAACAGCCATTTACTTCGTGGAAATAAATAAGTAATTCAGAGTGAGTAAGTTTTGATACCTCGCTTGGCTCGTCATCGTCGCTATCGGTTATATTTCCATGAAGGCACATATCTGCTTTCTCACTCTCAACTTTGATTAATTCATCACTTGTATTCCAGTGGCTGCAAAACTTTTCCTTTTTGATTTCTTTTTAAAGTCGCGTTGATTTTGAGGACAATTGGGCTTGATGTGTCCGGGTTGGTTGCACCTATGACAGATGATCTTCTGTTCTTTAGAGTAGTCTAGTGCTTTGGCTAATCTGCTTTTCGCTTTTTGAATTCGAGCTGAATTTCCATATTTGTAATTCCACTTTTTGAATTTCTTTATTAATAGCTCCGATTTTGCTGCTGCATCATCATCGTCATCGTCATCACTTTCAGTTATTCCTTGAGAGCTATTGATTTCTTTCGAGTATCTCCTCCTTCACGTTCTTCCTTGAATTTCATTTCTAGCTCATAAGTGGTGAGATTTCCGATGAGTTCTTCGACTTTCATTTGTTTCAAATCTTTTGATTCTTGAATGGCAGTCACTTTGGCTTCAAAACTTCGTGGAAGGACTCTGAGGATTTTTCGGACTATCTCCAACTCTGTATATGATTTTCCAAGAGCTTTTGATTTGTATACGATATTGGAATGTCGTCCATGCATCTCTTTGACATTTTCTTCCTTCGCCAGTGCGAAGTTCTCGTATTCGCTGCTTAGCATGGCAAGGCGAGATTCTTTGACTTGAGATGTTCCTTCGTGAGTCACTTCTAGTGTGTGCCATATTTCCTATGAAGTTAGACAATGTGAGACACGATTAAATTCAAATTGATCCAATGAACAAATAATAGAATTCATAGCTTTAGCATTAGTACTTTGTAATTTATTTTCTAGTTCTGTCCATTGTTCCTTTGGTTTATCTATTTCCTGGTTATCTATAGTTATAGTCGGTTCTCTATAACATGTCTCAACAATATTCCAAGCGTCAATGGTTTTTAGAAAAATTTCCATCCTATTTTTCCAGTAAGCATATTCACCATTGAACATTGGTGGTCTAACTATGGATTGACCCTTAGCAACAGCAGTATTAAAAGAAGCCATTTTAAAAATTCAACTTTTTAAAACAAAAATTGGTTTTTGTAAAATCAAATTTTTAAAACAAAAACGGTTTTTGTTCCTAGCTCTGATACCACTTGTGGGATCAATTTCATCCTAGAGGGGGGGGGTGAATAGGGTGATGTTGTCAATCATAAAAATTAATTGCGGAAGCTTATAGAATAATTTCAAGACAGATCACAGAATAATAGCAGCACAGATAATAGCAAAATAATAAATGCAGAAATAGAACGACACAGAATTTACCCAGCTTCGACAAAACCCTACCTACGTGCTGCCCCCAAGGTTTCTACTAGAAATTAAGTAGTCACACGCTTACACACGTAAATTCGCGATACCCGCTACTGACTAACCTAACTCTACGCTCAAAACCCTGCCACAACTCAGCCACAGATTTGCAAATTCTCAAACTACGCCACTAGTTTGTCCCCTAGTCACACGACTAGAAATTACAACGGTTTAAAAAGGAAATTTCAAATTAAAAACAATTTAAATTAAAATAACCCTAATTAAAAATTAATAATTAAAAAGGAAAAATCCCTTGTAATTAATAGAAGCCGGCCCCTTTTATAATTTGGCCCATTCCTCCCTTTTATGTTAATGGCGGCTTTATGTCTTTGCAAATTAGGGCTTCGTTCCGTGCTCTTAAATTAGGGCTTTTGAGAAATCTTCGAAGCACCGCCTATGTTGATCGATTAGTGGATATTTGCTTGTTTGATTTGTCGATCGTTCGAGTTCCACTTCGGCTGCTTCGATGTTGATCGAGTTCGACAGATGACTGGTATGTAATTTATTCCTTTTCTTTTCTGGTTTGATGCTTACTTGAACTCGATGCTCTGAAATTGTCGATGATGATTTGTTTATATAGGGTCTGTAACCCTTGATTTCGTTCGTACAAATATATTTGAATTTGTCAATTTTATTTGATCGGCCGATTGATGTTACTTAGATGATTGAGATTTCACTAACTTATTCAAATTCGTATGCTTTGATGATGCTTCCCACGGCTTTGATGTTTAACTCAGTCAACTATCTTGGCCACCACGATTTTGAATTTGACTTGTTCATATTGATTAAATCAGATGTTCACGGCTTCAACTTGATTTTTATTATTACCAGACTTTGCTGCAACGATATGAATATATTTCATCTCTGTAGCATGTTGGACTTTGACTCTATTGAGATTTTTGTATTACTGCAATCTGCACTTTTCGATCTTTGATCTTCTTGACTTCAGCTTGTTTCTCTGAATTGGTTCATGATGACTCTGGTCATCTTTTTGTTCATCCCTGAGCATTTTCGATATTCATATTCTTGCTGTCATTCAGTTTGCATACATATTCATCATGTAGTTCACCGTGTATATGCACAGTTTCATACATTGCGTCATTTGTTTTGCTCTGGAGTGCCATTGTTCTTCTGGAGCTCGTACTTGAGTTTGTTGTGAGCAGTTTGTAGTTGTTGGCTAGCCTTTGCTAGTTCATTCATGTTGCCTGCTGCACTGAGTCTTGATAGTCGAGTTGCACACTTGTGGTCTTCATTGTTGCTGTTATGTTGGTGGCAATCTTGTACAACTTGTGTTTGCACCTTCTCAATCCAATTTCACAATCGCATACTTGTTGTGCATTGTTTATGTATCACTACATATTGGTTTATCTTTCCTTCGCTCTGATTAGTGTTGTGTTTGGTGTGCACTGTGCATATCACCTCACTACTTCGAGTCAGATTTATATTGCATATCTCTTGCTAGGCCTGTAACTGGCATGATGCATTTCTTTGTTTCATATGTTTTGGTTGTTGACTTGACTTGATGCTGGTTTGAGGCTGTGCTTGCATGTGAGTTGTATTCATGTGTGATCATCCTGTATGTTCATTTGTAATTGACTAACTGTCATGGAGTTTCAGACCATATATGTGTGTTTGCTTTCAGTCGATGTGCACTGTCTTGAGTTGTTGTTATGTGTATTCGAGTGTGTACTGACTGAAGCTCGAATTGCATTCATTAACTTGATTTTGTGGTCTAGACCTGAATGTGCAGTCTTGTTTTGAGTTTGGTTTATTTTGATTTGAAAAAAATGGTCGAGGCTTTTCGTTTTTAGTTGGACTGTGTTTGTTTCATATTGGCGTAAGGCTGGGCATGTGAACTATCTATGATATGTTGCTTCCGACCATTTTATTGCATTCGGATTGATTTTTGAATTGCACCTGAGTTGACTCCAGCTTGTAGCTCGTATTTGACCTTGTGCTGAAAGTTGTGACATTATTTTATTGCACTTGAGTTGAATCCGGTATTTTGGGTTTGACCTGTGCTCACCTGCCCCTATAAATCAATCAAGCGTATATTTCGGTGTGCACGGCCTCGTGGCATATACATGATACGCTGTGTATGTTACAAGCTGTTCGTGTATGATAAATTCAAATTTAAATGACGACGAACAACCCAAATAACTGAGGCAAATAATATTTTTCAAAATCCATATTTTATTTTATATTGCAAAAATATTTCTTTTTCAATTTTACCGTGTTAGTGAATATTTTTGCAGATTGCTCAGATGCTTGATTCTAACTAGAATGAAGTTGAAGATGAACTACGAGTGTGAGTGATATGTAGTGAGGAATTTATGTAAATTAAATTGTGATGTAATTAGAATCAAAATTGTATATGTATAGTGAGAGCTTGAATTTGTACTATTCAAAATTGTAATAAATATTCGTTTAAATAAAAATTCTATTTGAATTCAAATTCTGTGTTATTTAATTTTATTCAGCAAATATTTATTTAATCTGTGAAAAATGAAATAGTACATTACCAAATACATTTACACGAATATATGTGTGTGTGTGTGTGTGTGTGTGTGTGTGTTTATTATCATCAAACAAAAATCATATAATCGCATATTCAACAATATCTATTTATATTCAAATTCAATTCCCATTTCCCAATTTAACTCAATTTATCTCCAAACTTTAAATATTGAATTTTATCAACCATAAATGATATTTAATCCACTAACTCATTTCCAATCAAATTCAATTGCAAATTCGTTTAACTTACTAATTTTTATTTATTAGTTCATTTACTAATTAATTTCAAATCTCACTAAATTCCATTTCCAATAATTCTTTTTCCATTTAGCCTACTTAGGCTAAATTTTCAAAATTCTCTTTATTTAACTTAACTCAAGTTAATTTCCATTCCAAATCAAATCTTAAATTTTATAAGTTTTCAAACTTATTTATATTCCATTCACCAATTTCTTTCAATTCACTTCATTTAATTGGTTCACTTTACTATTCCATTATCGCACTTGTTTTCATTTAATTCTTCTTAAGTTAAATTTCATTCCAAACAAATTTCAAATTCTTATAAGTTACCAAACCGTTTTATCATATTTCCCAAATAACAATTCAATGAAAATCCAAGAGTTTAAATCCTTATTCCCAATTTATTTCAAATCATTTTTAAAATCAAATGCATATACACATCCGTTTGTATATCAATTATTCCATTGCGTTTCAAACCAAAACCAGTTTTTCCAAACAATCTCCAATTGCAAATCATTAAGGTAGCAATCCCCCCTTGGAAAAGAGAAAATGAAAGTCGATGATGCTGTAGTCATCACCGAAATTATTTTCCAGCAGCCGAAGTGAGTTCAGTGCTTTTATTTCTTTTAAAAAAAATCATTTTTAAATATTTTTATTCCAAATCTCAATAGATTCCATTTCTAATTCAAAAATATTTCCAAATAATACTACAATTATTTTCCAAAACCTAAAAACATTTTGAAACCAGTGGGAGTTAAATTCCCAAATTTCCAACTTTTAAATCCTTTATAACTCGTTTTTATAAACCATATCATATTTAAATACTTCTCTAGAATTTCATTCCATTTCAAATTATAAATCACATTTACAAACTCACATTTACAAATTCCATTTTGTTATATGAATTACTTTCTTACTACTCGTTATAATATCAACTTTTGTTCAATTTCCACAACAACAATGATAGTAGTTTAATATTATCATTTTCTAACAACCAAGTAAACCATATATAACTATAATAATTTCTAAAAAATTATTTCTTTCATATATGAAAATAATTCGGGTGAAGTTATTTCATTTACCCCATTTAAAACAATACTGTGCCGAATTGCTCAGTTCAAGAGTTTAGACATCCTTATCAATAACGTTAATTACTCGTATTGACCAGAATCCATAAGCCACTCAACAAACCAATCAACACAATATAAAACAGTTTTGTATTCACTAACAAGTACATGCTCATATCTATTAACACACTCAAACTCATTCTATGGTGCTACTGATCCTATCTCTAATGAGTAATCCCCATCAGAGCCAAGGTTCTCGCTTACTCTGCAGCTCTGATACCAAGTGCGACGGCCCAGATTTTTCGATCTCGAAAATCGACATCAATATGTCCACCATATTACATGCCGAACAATCGAATGCCGCAAACACCAGTTCGTTAGGAAAAAAGAAGAAGGAGATAGAAGAAGAAAATAGAAATAATAACACAAAATCTCTCAATCGCAGCAGAATAATATATAACAGATATCACATGTCTCTATACAAAAAGAACTATAAAACATTACGTATACATTACATCATCGGAGTACAACACAATCAATAACTTCATACTGGACAGTTATAATAACTTGCCCCCACAAATGCTGAATATACAGCCTACAATACACAGCAGAATAAAAATCAAGTACGTGTGATACGTTTTCGTCATCTGCTCGTCTTTTGAGCTACGTAGCATCCCATCTTGTATTTTTAATACTCAGTCTGACCCGAGTATTATAATAAAATAACACCCGCATCAGTCTGGAAAACCAGCGTGAAAGAATAGGACACACTACAAAAAACCTATTTTTAGTCGCACATATTGCTAGCGTTTGTAAACTAAGCGCAGATGGTGGTTTTTTTTTTAACGTTCATGCGGCACGCTTTGTTGTTTTTTGGTTATCCGGCAAAAATTTTTGCGAAAAAATTGAAGTATTACATATTTTCCAATTTTCACATCCCTCCTTTTTAATTCGCACCGTTTTCATCCAAAACCCTAAATTGCCATCTACGCTCCAACAGTCCACCTTCAAATGCAAATCCAAAAACCACTTCGTCGGTCTACTCCACCTTTGTCTTCAGAAGCATCTATTTCGCCATCGGTCTATTGATGCACGGCAGCACTTGAAAGTGCAGAAAGATCAAAGGCAATGATGAATTGAATCGTGACAGAAAGAAAACCCGAAGGTGATAATGAGGTGATTATTGCTCCAAAAATTGGGTTCAATTTTGGCAGAAGGTTTAATGCTGTAAATTTTCAAAGAGCTTTTGGGGTTTGGGTTTTGTGTTGGAAGAGTAGAAGAAAAGAAAGAAGAAGAAAAGAAAGTAAAGTCCCACATTGTTGAAAAGAGGAGACTATACTTGTATAAGTATAGCTCTCTCAAGTGGATGTGGGGGCCTTGGGACTTCCACATGTTTGCTTTGTTGTGAGGAGAGAAGTCATGCAACACCACACGTGCGCCGCCGCCGTCCGACCGAACCGGGCCGGGCCGGGTTTCGCGTTCGGATCCGCAAATATTTTTGGATCAAAATATGAACAGTAACGGGCCAGATTTCAGCCCATTAAGGACCCAGAACCGGAATTCAGAATTTGAATGATGACGGGAATTTGTAACATTTTCTGAACGTTACAAATATGAATAGACACGACGTTTGATTTTTGAACCCGTTCGTAGCGGTTGCGAACCGTTGCTAACGGTCGCGACGCTTTGCGAATGGACACCTCTTCAACGCTATAAATAGCAACGCCCAGAACTCATTTGCAACAGTTTTGTTTCCTCTTCTTCTTTCCAAACGGTTCTGCGACGCCCTTAATCCGCTGCTCTGTTTTGTGACGCCTCCAAGGTGTTGCAAATTCAGAAACCGTTGCAGAATTATTCTCTTCTTCCTCCTCTTTCCATCTTCTACAAATTGCATCATCAGAAACCATTCTGAAGTGTTCTTGGTCGGATCAAAGTCGTACAAACTTTGAATTCGATTACGTTGTTATAGAGCATCATTGAATCCTGAAAGTCGGTAGTTTCGATAACCCGTTTGTACCTGGTGGGTTGAACTATTGTCTACAAGAATCTATTCCAAAGATCCTTGAAGTCGGAAGTACAACATTGTCTTCATCGCTATCGCCATCAAATTCGTATCGAACCGTAAAATTCTCCAACAATTTTCAGACAATATCTTTCAACCATGGAAGTTTTGAGCGCTCTGCAAGTTATGAATCAGCATCTAACTCGATTGGAGCGTTTTGATGGCGACAATTTCACTCGTTGGCAAGAGACAATGAAATTTTTCGTGGTCACCGTCAAGTTGTTCTACATTTTGAAAAATTACTTGGAAGAAATCCCGGAGGAAACTGATACAGATGATGCTGCTTTAAAGGCTAAACGTGCAAAGCGCAAAGAGGACGATTTCCTGTGTAGAGGCCATATTCTGAATGCGTTATCTACCCCAGTCTACAATGCTCATAGGACCTTGGAAACAACAAAGGCGCTCTGGACTGCTCTGGAGAATAAGTACGGCATATCCGAAGCAAGTAATAAAAGGTTTCTTATTTCTACTTTTATGGATTTCAAAATGGTCACCAATAAGTCCATAATTGGACAAGTAAGCGAAATCTTATTGTTGGTGAATCAACTTAAAGATGCTGGAATTGATATCTCTGAATCTTTTGTTGTTGGAGTTATAATTTCTAGACTTCTGCATAGTTGGAATGATTATAAGAAAAAAAAATGAAGCATGCGGAAACAGACTATAATTTAGACGGTTTACAGCGTCATCTTCGTATTGAAGAAGACTCTCGCAAACGCGATCTAGATGATTATCCACAAACTGAGCCACATTCTAAGGCAAATGATGTTGAAATTACTGATAAATTAAAGCCAAAGAATGAGACATAGTTTAAGAAAAATCATTCTAAAACCAACAACAAAAAGAAAGGTGCTTTTTATTTTTGTAACAAGCCCGGCCACTATGCCCGAGACTGCCGTCTATGGAAGAAACAACAAAAATTAAATGTGGTCGAAGACTCGCTTGTGGCTGTAGTGCAAGAGGAAAACTCCATTAGTGACAATGATAATGATTGGTGGTTCAATACTAGAGCAACCATTCACATTTGCAAAGACCATAATCTGTTCAAGAGTTACGAAGAAAATAAAGGAGAAGCCGACGAAGTTACTGGAGCAAATAAGGTTCCAAGCAAAGTTCTGGGAAAAGGCACTATAGAACTTCCTCTTAACTCTGGAAAAGTTCTTACATTAGTCAACGTATTTTATGTACCTGATATGTGCAAGAATTTAGTCTCTGGATACCTTCTTAACAAAGGAGGGTTCAAGATGGCGTATGAGTCTGATAAGCTGGTGTTGTCTTAGAATGGTAAATTCATTAGACAGGGATACTCTTGTAACGGCATCATTAAGTTGAATCTAATAAAGAAATCTTCTGTTTATATTGTTGATTCTATTAATTTATGGCATAGTAGATTAGGACATGTTAATTATAATTCCATTAGAAATATGAATAAATTAGGATTAATTTCTGATTGTGATTTAGATGCCATCTCTAAATGTGAAATATGTGTTCAAGCAAAAATACACCGGAAATCCTTTAAATCCGTAGAAAGGAAAACTGGTTTGCTTGATTTGGTATATAGTGATGTGGGTGACTTAAAAAGTCATATCACCTATGGTGGTAACCAATACCATATAACCTTCATTGATGATTATACTAGATATGCATATGTGTATCTAATGAAAACTAAAGATGAGGCTTTTGATAAATTCAAAATTTACAAAGCAGAGGTCGAAACACAATTAGGAGTTAAAATTAAAATACTACGTTCAGATCGTGGTGGTGAATATTTCTCAATTGAATTCACCTTGTTTTGTAAACAACAAGGTATAATTCACCAATGTACTGCTCCATATATACCATAACAAAATGGTGTTGCTGAAAGGAAAAATAGAACTTAGTAGAAATGGTTAATGTCATGCTCATAAGTTCTAATTTACCTTATAACTTATGGGGTGATGCTATGTTATCTGCATGTTATATTTTAAATCGAGTACCACTTAAAAAGAATAATATTTCTCCTTATGAATTATGGTTTAATAGAAAACCTAACCTAAGTAGACTTAAAGTTTGGGGTTGCTTAGCATATGTTAGAAAACCAGACCCTAAACGACCAAAGTTAGGAAATAGAGCATTTAAATATGTTTTCATAGGATATTCACTTAATAGTATAACTTATAGATTTCTTATTCTTGACACCCTAGAAGTTATAGAATCTGTAGATGTAGAATTTTTGAAAATCAAACTGTTGAGATCCCATTGAGATCATCTAGTCCAGAACCTAGTCTGACTAATGATATTAATGATGATGATTATGCTCCTGCTCAAAACAGCAAGGAAGTGTCAGTACCAGATAATAGTACTGAACAACGGAGAAGTAAAAAAAACAAGAATAGAGAAGGACTATGGTCCTGACTTCATTACATATCTTGTAGAAGGCAGTAAGGACGAAGTCCTTAATGTGACTAAATATGTAATGAACGTCGATGACGATCCCAAAACTTATTCTAAAGCTATAAGTTCCAAAGATTCTAATTTCTGGAAAGAAGCTATCAATGATGAAATGAATTCCATAATGTTAAATCAAACTTGGGTTTTAACTGATTTACCTCCTGGTGCTAAACGTATAGGATGTAAATGGATATTCAAGAAAAAGTTGAATACAAATGGATCCATTGATAAGTTTAAAGCCAGATTAGTTGCTAAGGGATATAAGCAAAGACATGGAGTAGATTATTTTGATACATATGCTCCAGTTGCTCGCATATCTGCTATACGCTGTTTAATTGCACTTGCATCAATTCATAAATTAGTCATACATCAAATGGATGTAAAGACTGCTTTTCTAAATGGAGATTTAGAAGAAGAGATATATATGGAACAACCTAAAGGTTTCAAAACCCCAGGCCAAGAAAAGAAAGTTTGAAAATTAGTGAAATCTCTTTATGGCCTGAAGCAAGCTCCCATGCAATGGCATGAGAAATTTGATAAAGTTGCACTGTCATATGGATTCATTGTAAATGATGTTGATAAATGTATTTATAGCAAATCGGATAACAACGGTATTGTTATAATATGTTTATACGTTGATGACATGCTAATATTTGGTTCCAATATATCCTGTGTGAAAGAAACTAAAAAGTTTCTGTCTTCTAAATTCGATATGATCTAGGAGAGGCTAATGTAATTTTGGGAATTAAAATTGTTAGGAAAGAGGGGGAGTTATTACTAACTCAATCTCATTACATAGAGAAATTCCTACAAAAGTATGGTCATTATGATGACAAACCAGCACTAACTCTGTTAGATCCTAGTATTAAATTAGAAAAGAACACTGGACGTACTATCTCTCAATTAGAGTATTCCAGTGTTATTGGGAGTCTTATGTATGTTATGCATTGCACTAGACCAGATATCGCACATGCTATAAGTATATTGTGTCGATTTACAAGTAATCCAGGTTTCGAACATTGGAAAGCCATTTCCAGAGTTTTAGCTTATTTGAAAGGAACCATTGAATATGGTTTATCTTATAAAGGATATCCTGCTATAATAGAAGGATATAGTGATGCAACCTAGAACAATGTAGAATCCAAATGCAAGTCTACGACTGGATGGACCTTTACATTAGGAGGCACTATTGTGTCTTGGGCTTTCAAGAAGCAGACCTATATTTCTGGCTCAACAATGTTGTCAGAATTGATTGCATTAGCAGATGCATGTAAAGAAGCGGAATGGCTTAGGAATTTATTAATGGAAATCCCTTTGTGGAAGAAGCCATCTCCAGCAGTCTTGATTAACTGCGACAATCAAGCAACGATATACAATGTGTCCAATAAGACATATAATGGAAAGTCTAGACATGTGAGTCTAAGACATTAAATGGTGAGACAGTTACTCAAAAGAGGAGTTATAACTGTTGACTACATGAAACGAAGAAAAACTTGGCTGACCCACTTACAAAAGGTCTTCCGAAGACAATGGTTTCTATAAAGTCACAAGAAATGAGACTAAGGTCTGTGAATGAAGGTTGATCATCGTTAACAGAAACCCAACTTATGTCTTGAAAAGGATAGACAAAGTTCGATGGGTACTGACAAGTTAAGAGAATGGTTATGGAACACTAAATAGATATTCCCATAATATTTAGTATTGGATTCTGCAAGAACAAAGGATGGATATGTATCCTTAATAAGTCTAGAAACCTTAAAAGGTGTATCGCAGAAACACCTTAAGAGACTTACCTATATGAGTATGGAAACCAGGCCGTTTCCTAGGAAAGTAAGACCACTTTATAAGTTGACTCATGAACCAGGATTTAAGCACATGGTCATTAACGTGCTGAGCAATACAGAACGCTTTACCTAAGGAAATCAACATGTGTGATTGTTCCGGTTTTATCATTAGGGATACTTGGTTTAAGATTCGTTTACCATAGAATCTCGATAAGGCTTTGAATGGTTTACACTAAGTAAAGTTTCAAATCCAAAAGATACCTTTTATTTATGTGTTGTTTTCCACGTTGATGCATAACTTGATCTTAGAACTACATAGTTTTGATCCCATTTGGGTATGTAGAAAGTCACTCTAGTGATGCAACCGTCCTATTTATTTATTATTTTGAAAATTGGGGGAAATTGTTGTAAATTTTCAAAGAGCTTTTGGGGTTTGGGTTTTGTTTTGGAAGAGTAGAAGAAAAGAAAGAAGAAGAAAAGAAAGTAAAGTCCCAACATTGTAGAAAAAGAAGACTATACGTGTATAAGTATAGCTCTTTTCAAGTGGATGTTGGGGTCTTGGGGCTCCCACATGTTTGCTTTGTTGTGAGGAGAGAAGTCATGCAACACCACACGCGCGCCACCGTCGTCCGTCCGACCGAACCGGACCGGGTACGGGGTTTCGGGTTCGGATCCGAAAATATTTTTGGATCAAAATATGAACAGTAACAGGCCAGATTTCAGCCCGTTAAGGACGCAGAACCGGAATTCAGAATTTGAATGATGGCGGGAATTTGTAACGCTTTCTGAACGTTACAAATATGAATAGACGCGACGTTTGATTTTTAAACCCGTTCGTAACGGTTGCGAACCGTTGCTAACAGTCGCGACGCTTTGCGAATGGACACCTCTTCAACGCTATAAATAGCAACGCCCAGAACTCATTTGCAATAGTTTTGTTTCCTCTTCTTCTTCCCAAACGGTTCTGCGACGCCCTTAATCCGCTGCTCTGTTTTGTGGCGCCTCCAAGGTGTTGCAAATTCAGAAACCGTTGTACAATTGTTCTCTTCTTCCTCCTCTTTCTATCTTCTACAAATTGCATCATCAGAAACCGTTCTGAAGTGTTCTTGGTCGGATCAAAATCGTACAAACTTTGAATCCGATTACGCTGTTATAGGACTTCATTGAATCCTGAAAGTCGGTAGTTTCGATAACCCGTTTGTACCTGGTGGGTTGAAATCTATTCCATAGATCCTTGAAGTCGGAAGTACAGCATTGTCTTCATCGCTATCGCCATCAAATTCGTATCGAACCGCAAAATTCTCCAACATTTAATTTCACAAAATTCCTTCTAATTATTTTTAACGCATGGAGTACCTTGAAGCTCTTAATAGTTGGTGTATGTACTGATTTATGGGTCTATTGCATATATTCCTTATGTAGTTGGACTTTTTTTATTCATTTTTAATATATACATCCTCTCAGGTCTTATATGTTGAAAATACAATAGTTGATTAGTTAGACTCAGGTTATGAGCTATAATTGATTAGTGAAAATAGAACTTTAATCCAGATTTTAGAGTACCTTTAATAGTGTGAAATCGACCCATTATAACCAATTGTGACTGCTGAAAGGGGGACGATTGGCATCCACAGTTGAATTGAGGTTGTGTGCATTTTAGCACGTGAAAATAGTTAATCAAATTTGCTCGACTGAACTTATTTTGCAAATACCTAAGTTGAATTGGAGGCTGAATTAGATGGAAATGGCGAACAAAAGGAGATATCTGAAATTGAGCCTATAATAGCCAAGGCGGAAACTTTAGCACATGGACTACTGGTAGTGATTAATAGTTAAGACACAGTAATGCTGATTCTTCATTCTATACTAATGTTAGCTTAACTGTTAATCTGATTTAGACCATTAAGGATGATGATCAGGAACTGAATAGAGAGCTTTGTTCCGGCACTTATGGTTCTGTGTACCATGGTAAGTAGAAAGATGCTGATGTTGCTATTAAAAGAATCGAAGCTAGTTGCTTTGCTGGAAAGTCTTCCAAAAGGGAAAGCTTGGTATGTTACAGTCCTTAGTGACCGGTAATTACAAACTTGTTGTTACCCACTTAGTTTTGTATTTAACGATCTTCCAATTCTAATGGTTTCTGTCATGCAATATTGGTTACATGTCATACTACTGTAAAGTATGTATACATATTATTTCTGTATGCATATTTTTTCTATATGATAGTTAAATGTCCTATAAAAGATACTTTCTTCCTGGTTTTAAATATGTTAAGCAGCTATACAGTTCCTGTGATGGTATTTAATATGCATACTTATGTTAATTAACAGCTGTATAATTATTAAAAAATATTAACTCATTAGAAGATGAACAGTAAATATATTTTTCCATTTTAGATTAGCAATTTTTGTCCCATGTCATATGTATGATTATAAGTATAACATAAAATTACTTTACATATATTTGAATAATTAATAAATAACTAAATTATTGAATCCGAGAGTTTTGTCTATAAAAGATTGCTATATAACGGACTCAGGGTTGGGGAATGTTCTCCACAAAGGCAGCTTTTTGTAACTAGACATATATTTTTCCTTGCAAAACTTTTCTTTCCCCTAAAATTCAATAAATGCATACTAATTTTTGTAATCTAATGCTATGACATACATCATTACTTTTGCTAATTAATTTAGCATCCACGATTTGCTTTTTCATTATACATTTTTGGTTGTGTAGAAAAATCCAACGGCAAATAAAGTGAATCAATAGCTAAGCTTCATTTAATAGAGGTTGATTGCACTATGCCTAAAATATAGTTGCTTGTTAATCATAGTATATTTATTCATAAACTAGTTTCAAAGCTTTTGTCTTCCTCAGTTTCAAAGTCTAATGTCTAACATCACATACTTAATGTAGACAATGATAGCAAGTCCAACCCAACATTAATACCCACTTATTATTTTACGAAATGCACACTTACTTTATTTCTCTTTTCTTTTATGAAATCTCTATTTATTATTTTTTTCCTCACTCGATATCATACGTCATGTTTCTCTTTTGGACTCCACATTTTAAATAATAATAAACCCACGTCATAGTTGCTAACTGATTTGTCCGTTCATGTTATTTTATGGTAGTATGAATATGAGTTGTTTTTTTAAACGGGCACTTGGATTAGTGATAAAACTAATATAATAATATTAACAATAATTGTTAATACAGTTTTACTATACCAAATTATCTTCAAATGACGCAAACATTGGCTACACGAAAATGTATTTTATATGAGCTAAATTTTTGTCATCACATACATATTCTAGTTTTAATAGTGAATGCATGATTTAGGTGCCAACATCTAAGGTCACATTATAGGAATGACGCATGAGGCTGAAAAAGATAAACTTTTTTGGGATCTTATCTAATGATTATTTTACAAATTGCCGACTTTCGGAAAGAAGCTTTATAAATAATTAAAAATGAGGGTACCAATGATGAAACAATACTATGTGTTGCCTAAATGGTTCTGAGAAATCAAAATTAGTGTAGAATTGATGTGACATTTGATCCTGAAAGTCCTTAGCTATGAGATACTGTTGGGATTGGGCAAAAAGACTGATATGAATATGTATTGCAAACACTGAGTATTTTATTTATCATTTTTGTATTTTCACGCACATATATTGCATATGTATAAAAACTTATTGTGTTTAGTTTTGTACAATGATTGCATGCATATGTATAATATGTAATGTGTATGAATTCTTAGCCCCATTAGTGAGTACCGAAGCCACATGCGAAGTCACCACCTCTTTTAACTTACAGTAATAAGGATGGCTGATATTATGTTTTCCATAAATCACTTATACAATTGTGTTACCCAATGTCGCATAGCAGATGATTTTATTAGCAAACTATTATTTAAAGATATTACATTCTCATACTTGTTTTAGTAATTACTTATGTTTTATGCCACATCATAATCGAGCATGGTATAATGTGACTTAGACTTGGCTCCTACCGAGTTTCAACGATGCATAATATAATGTGCCTTATGGATGGACAATAATGCCTTTATAACCTTAGTATACAATAGATATAGACATCAGTTTACGCTTGTCTCAGTTTTCCATCACATTGAACTTTGGTAATTCATATTATAAGTAGTTCTGAGGTTCATAGATGTCATAAAAATAATAAAAATAAGATAATTCTATGGTCCTACTGCTTTCTGTTTGGAATGTGTTAATTCAAATTCTTCTAGAGGAACAAGATCAACACAATGATATTTTTTGAAGATAAGGCAAGTAATTTTGATAATCAATTTTGAAGATAATCAGACATCTTTATCTATTTTATATTTTATCACCTAACATTTAATCAAATGCTAATGGAGAATATGCTTGCAGAAATAATCCAATTTCTCCTTATTTCATATTTGAACAACTTGCAATTATTATACATTAACGGATTCAAGTATAAATGCTAAGAACTAGTTTACCAGTTTCAGCTATTTTGGTTTGTCACACATCTAGAGCTTTATTAACAATATCCTTCTTTTGTATGAATTTGACACCCATACCACCTGCATTTTCAAGTTTGTTGTAGCATGTTACATCGAAAAACAATGGCTCTGAAGTCTTCCAAACATAGATGCATAATATCATATTAAGAACATAGTTAGATTCAAGACCACATTGCTCGCTGAAATGAACTCCATAAAACATCATGAATTTTATGTTCTTTTTCTCAATAAGATTCATATATTATAGAATAGATAAACAATCAAAGGTTATGTACAGCACCATTAGTGCTAGTATTTACACTTTGAAAGGCAGTACAGATTACAAATATTCAGCGCAAATATTTTTTAGTATAGAATGCATAACAACATGATGTATAGTGCAATTTTTTGCTTCTCGGTTACCTCACAGGAGCATAGGTTCCTACAATTTCTTGTTTCCTTGTTAACTTGAAATGGATGAATGTAGAGCTGTATTACAAGCCTAAAACTGGACATATATGTAATAGATTATGTTTTATGCATTTGAAGTTTAAAAATAATATGTAATTTGTAAGCATACAAATGTATTACTGAGATACTTCATTTTATTTCACATCCGTTGAGATACTTCATTTTATTTCACATCCGTTATTATGCGACATTTATTAAGGATTGTTTTTAGTTTTATTTCTAGGCTTCTGCATGCTGGATGCGATTATATGAATTGTTTGCCGTCATGGACTTTATGCCATAGTTATATATATATATATATATATATATATATATATATATATATATATATATATATATATAACTCTATGTTTTGTGTGTGTGTATAACCAATTTCAGTTTAATGTTTCACCTCAATCTATGACTCATTTGCTCTGACCAGTACTATAATGCTTATATTCAAGCCAGGTAGTCTCGGCCTACAAGAGGTTCGAAGCAGAGATTTAGGTACTTACCAAAGATGAAGGTGGCTATCACGTTGCCTTCTTTTCAAATTACATGCCCCTATTTCATATGAGGATTGCTGATACCACTAGTGGAGTAAAATTTCCCGAAGGTTTGAAAATTGTGATGCTCGAAGATAATGTGACTGCTACTTTTGAACTTGAACCAGGTAATAAACTAATTTTCACTCCACACCCATCTCATATGATGTGTAACTTCTCTAATACAGATGGCACAATTTTGAAGTTTGAAGCATGAAATTTGCTATTTCGTTATTTCCATCAGAGTATCTGAAACTTGCATGTACATCCATATAGATCATACATCTTAATGTTGTCATCATATCATGCTTAAACATTAAAAGCTCTATAGTTCCTTGCAAAGTCCGAGATTAGTTAACATTTTTTTCGTTTCTGTAAATTATATCTTAGATTCAGTTTGTTATGCAGATATCCGAGGAGGAAAGATCTGGTTGACTGTGTGGTAAACAAACCAGGACCGGGACAATATGTACATCCTCCTTTGATGTTTGTTCTTTCGTATTAGTACATAATAACTATAGGTTTCTGATTATATTTTTCAACCGCCACACATATCATATAGTTCCCTTATGGTTTAATTGGCTGCCCTTGAAGAAATTCCAGCTTTACTCATCACCCTCAAATCCAAGAACAACAATAGCAACTTCAGAATTAAACAGTTGTTCAAATGTGAATTGATACTATTAGTGTTACTATTGTATTTGTTTCACTCTGTGCTTTTATACTATGCTGTGTACTTCCACACTTGTATATAAATATACGTACAGATGGTAAATAATGTTGAGTTGGTTTTCTTCTTCATTCTGTTTTTCTATCTTCAGTTACCTTATCATGGTATCAGAGCTGAACTTCCAAACGGAATATCAGATCTAGATCTGAACTCCTCTCCATCATTATTCAAATTCTAAATTCATAATCTAATATTCATCTTCAATTCCTAAATTCCAATTGATTCAATGGCTCAAGACGAGGATACTCAATCAAGAGAAGAATCAACCAACATTGTCAATACAACTATCAATCAAACATCAAAAACCTTTGAAAAATCGCTGAAATCAATTATCAATCCCCAAACTCAATTGATTACTGTAACCCTATATGATAACAACTTTCTACTATGGAAATTTCAACTCGAAATGGCAATTAAAGGATATGGATTACAAAAATTTATAGATCCAGAGACTAAGATACCACCACAAGTAGCTGCGAATCACGAAGGTCAAATCATAGCAAATACTGATTTTCTGATATACTCCAGGCAAGATAGCTTGCTGTGTTCATGGATCCTGTCTTCAATAACCCCCAATCTCTTGTCATCTGTAATCGGATGCAAGACATCACTAGAGGTATGGAATGCCATTCATCAAAACTTCAATTCACAAGCAGCTGCTCGAATTATGAGCTACAAGAGACAGCTGCAAAACATCAGAAAAGAAAGCATGAATGTTCGTGAATACTTAAGCAAGATCAAGAACTTGTGCGATCTCTTGGAATCATCTGGACACAAAGTGAATGAAACAGAACATGTTCTCAATATTCTTAACGGGCTAGGTGAAGAATTTGAAGCGATTGTTGCTGTTATATCATCAAGAGAAACAACTCCTTCAGTACGATATGTTTCCTCCATTTTGCTAGCACATGAAGGTAGATTGGAGCAAAAGAACAGTGCTACATCAGAATTTTCGATTAATCTTGTTGCAAATACAAAAAACAAAGGTACTCAAACTAATCTCAGATCTGAATCATCTGCTAACATTCATCAAGAAGCTCAAGGAGGTAGAGAAAATTATACGCATGAAAGAGGTAGAGGATTCAACAGAGGCAGAGGAAGAGGAAGATCCTTTAACAATCGACCTAAATGTCAGATTTGCGGAAAGATGGGTCACACAGCTGTGAGATGTTATTTCAGATTTGAATCCAATTACAACAGCAATCAACAAGTCACTCCTAATCAAGGTACATCCAGATCTCATTCTTATAATGTCAATTTAACTCAGGCTCGAGGAGACACAGAAAATAATCCAAATCATCAAGTATCACAAGGAGAGAATCAGATCTATGTAGCTGAAGATGGTGATCTACTGAATGAATCTTGGTTTCTAGATTTGGGAGCTACTCATCATGTTACGAATAATCTACATAATCTGAATTTAGGAGGAGCTGCTTACAGAGGTAAGAACTCTATATACATGGGAAATGGTACACCACTCAATATATCACACATTGGTAATGCACACTTTGCCTCTGCTAAAAGAAATAAAAATATGCTGCTTAGAAATCTGCTAAGAGTTCCACAAATCAAGAAGAATTTGATTAGTGTTTCACAATTTGCAAATGATAATCACGTATTTTTTGAATTCCACTCAAACACATGTCTAATAAAGGATAGCATGACTGGGGATGTTCTGTTACAGGGGGGATTGCATAATGGACTCTACAAATTCGATATCAAAACTGGAAAGAGAGGTGATAGCAAAATGGTTTGTTGTAATACTGTATCCACTAATATAGAACATGAGTATGATGTATGGCACAAGAAACTTGGACATCCAAGTACAAATGTAATGAAAGTTGTGTTGAATAAAGAGAATTTATCTCATTTAATTCGTACCAGAACACATGTATGTACTCAGTATCAACTAGGTAAGAGTCATTAATTACCTTTCAATCAGTCTCAAACAATTTACACTCATCCACTTGAACTAGTTGAATGTGATTTATGGGGTCCAACATCTATAACATCTGATTATGGGTACAAACACTATATAACATTCGTAGATGCATATACATGATACACGTGGATTTACTTCTTGAAATTCAAATCTGAAGTCACTAATGTTGTAAAGCAATTTGTTACACAAGTAGAAAGGCAGTTCGACAGAAAACTTAAGATTTTTTAAACAGATGGAGGAGCTGAATGTAAGCCACTTAAACACTTTTTCAATGAAAAAGGAATAATACATAGATACACTTGTCCACATACATCTCAGCAGAATGGAATAATAAAGAGGAAGCACAGACATGTAGTAGAGATGGGATTAACTCTACTAGCTCAAGGATCATTACCATTAAAATTCTGGCCAGAGGCTTTTTCAACTGCAGTATTTCTGATTAATTACTTGTCTACAAAAGTCTTAGAAGATAGCAGTCAACATGAAGTGTTCTATGGTACAAAACCTGATTATCAGAGACTAAAGACATTTGGTTGTTTGTGTTTTCCATTGCTACGACCCTACAACACACACAAACTTGACTTCAGATCGAGCCCATGTACATTTCTTGGGTATGGAACACAACAGAAGGGGTATAAGTGTTTGACTCAAGAAGGAAAAGTTATCATGTCAAGGCATGTCATGTTTAATGAAGACACTTTTCCATTTGCTGATAACAATATAAAATGTACAGGAAAAGTAACTAATACTCAAAGATCTATTCCACCCATACCTCTACATATATTTCAAGAGGAGCAGTCGCATCAATCAGTTACAAGAGAAGAAGAGAGAGACACTCAGTGTGAATTAGAAGTAAACACTTCACCGGTTCAAAGTACAAATAATGATGGAGAATACAGTCAAAGTCCTGAAGAGGAAAACAGCAGAGACGTGAATGATATTCATCAATCACCAACTATGAACAGTAACTCAAACAGTAGCAACAGTGAGAACTTAAGAGAATCAATAAGAAAAGAAATACAACAACAGGGTCATCACATGATAACTCGAGGAAAAAGTGGTATTTTCAAACCAAAGGTGTACACAATTCAAGGAATGACACAGGAACCAACTGATTATGATCAAGCAGTGAAACATATTAAGTGGAGAACAGCTATGGAAGAGGAGTACAGAGCATTAATGAATAATAATACATGGAAATTAGTACCGCTGCCAAGAGATAAAACTGTAATAGGGTGTAGATGGACATACAAATTGAAACATAAAGCAGATGGAACCATAGACAAATATAAAGCTAGACTAGTAGCTAAAGGATACACTCAACAACCTGGATTCGATTTTAGAGAGACATTTTCACCAGTCATAAAACCTACGACAATAAGAGTCATGCTTTCTATTGCCTTACATGATGAGTGGCCAGTTAAACAGTTGGATGTTCATAATGCATTCTTGAATGGAGATCTAGAAGAAGAAGTGTATATGGAACATCCCAAAGGATTCGAAGATATCAGTAAACAGCATATGGTATATAAGTTGAATAAGGCAATATACGGATTGAAGCAGGCACCTCGTGTTTGGTTTGAAAAACTTAAAAGTACACTGTTGAAACTGCGGTTCAGTCCCACAAAATCTGATTGTTCATTATTTATCAAGAGAAGCAGCATCAGTATCATGTATATTTTGGTATATGTAGACGATTTTATAGTGACTGGAAGCAACATATCTGAAATAAATCAACTAACAAGTTACTTAAATGAACAATTCAAACTAAAAGAACTTGGAGATGTTAACTTTTTTCTTGGAATTGAAGTGAAGAAAATTAAAGATGGGGGACTTCATTTGAATCAAATGAACTATGTCAAAGCTGTATTAAAAAAAGCAGGAATGGATAAAGCAAAAGCCTCAATTACACCCATGGCCACAAATCAGCAACTAACCAAAATTTTTGAAGATCCTATAGATGATCCTTATCATTATAGGAGCATAGTAGGTGCTTTGCAATACATCACTATCACGAGGCCTGAAATTTCCTTCAGTGTGAACAAGATCTGTCAATATATGCAGTGTCCAAGGAGTGAACATTGGAAAACAGTGAAAAGAGTGCTCAGGTATCTCGCTGGAACTCTACACTATGGATTGAAACTCTATCATCCAAAAACATAGAAGATCAGTGTCTTTGCTGATGCTGACTGGGCAGTAGACATGGATGATCGTAGGTCGGTTAGCGGATACTGCGTGTATCTAGGGAAGAACATCGTATCATGGTGCTCAAAGAAGCAAAATACTGTATCAAGATCATCAACAGAAGCAGAGTATCGTAGTGTAGCAGCTGTGGTTGCTGAAGTGATGTGGCTCAAGTCTCTGCTTTCAGAGGTACTTGGGCATGTAATTGAATCATCAACAATATGGTGTGACAATTCTAGTGCAGTGCAGTTAACTGCTAATCCAATTCTTCATTCGAGGACAAAACATGTTGAGCTTGACTTGTATTTTGTGAGAGAGCAAGTAGCAAAAGGAGATATCATCATAAATCACATTCCTACACTGTACCAGAAAGCAGATATTTTAACTAAATCTCTGTCATCAGCTTGGTTCCTTAGATTGAGAGAAGAATTAAATGTTGAAGCAGCAGAAGGAAAGAAGGAAGAGGAAGTCAGATGAAGAGAGAGTTTGATTTGAGGGAGTGTATTAGGGTTACTATTGTATTTGTTTCACTCTGTGCTTTTATACTATGTTGTGTACTTCCACACTTGTATATAAATATACGTACAGATGGTAAATAATGTTGAGTTGGTTTTCTTCTTCATTCTGTTTTTCTATCTTCAGTTACCTTATCAGATACCCCTCTAGTTCTAATGGGAATATCAGGCAATTCACATAAAATGGTCCAACCAGACAAAAGGACAATGCTGCCATGAATATCGGAAGTAATAACAATGGTGTTGCGAGGAATGATTTGAAAGGTGTTAGTGGGATTTCTCCTGGTAATATGAGAGCGATTTCGAACAATGTAATGGAACTGAATCATATGGCGATGAGTCGCCATTTACTGCACTTGAATAATCAAATTCATCAGCCAAAATAACGAGATATGGGAATTAGACTGAAATAATCTTGGGTTTAACAATTTCTGCAACAAAGCTGATCACTTCGATCGGAAAGAGTGCTTCTTTACTACTTGAATCAATCACTGGCTATTTTAGAAAATGCTTGATCTTGAGAGTATGATATACAGTTAAAAGTCAGAAGATGATGGATGGAGATACGCAAATACGCTTTAAAAAACAGCATGTGAGATAATTTTCTTTTAAGAGCTAACAATGTATGATAAATGATAAAATTGAACATCCAGTAGTGAATTTTCTGCAACTTAGGTAAATCATTTTTTTCAATCTTCATATACTGGTAAACTTGTATTTCTGATGCCTGAGTTGCTTTGGTTAGTTTCCATATATATAAATATGTGTTATATTTTTTTTCTAATAATAGAGAAAATTCGATACTTGTTACTACTTAAATGGTAATACAGAAAAACATTTTTGGTAGTCATATATTCAGTCTGAAAAGATGGTCCTTTATTTTGTTCCTTGCAACCTCTAATTCTTTTCTTGCTGCGACTCCTGCAGCAGCCTCGTCCTGTAACTTCTTCCTCTCCGCTTGCATTGAATTGATTGTTATGTTTAACATGTCCACTTCAGCTGTCTTCAGTTTTAGTTGTTTGTGCAACTTGATGAAGTCTGATTCTTGTTTTTTAAGACTGTAACATTCAAGTAATTCACCGTCGAGCTTGACTTCATGGTCTTCGAGTTCTTTAACAGTATTCTTTCGACTTTTGATGCATAGTTTGCTATCTCTATGTCATATTGGGATGTGGCTTTGGAGTCATCATAGGCTGAGTTGGGTAGCGGGACATCGATCTCTCCTGAAAGAAGAGATTCGAATTCGGGTAGTAACTCTTCGTCGTCTTTGGTGGATGTAGCTATAAAATTGCCTATTGTTTTGACTTCCTCTTCTTCGTTTTCTTTTTCTTCTTCCTCCACCTGCTATGTTTTGATTCAGAGTATATAGTTGCGTCACTACACTAAGACAAACAAGAAGGAAAATATTTGTTGGTCTTTGCCAAAGGATTAGGTATTTTATATTGATAAATATTGGGTGACCTTGAGAATCATCTTCTCTGGTTGAAAATTGAGATTCATCAAAAGAGTTGAGCATTTTAATTAACAAATGTAGTCCCGATCAGTCAACACATTTTTGCAAATTTTGTGATGCTATATGTAGGCTAAATGCATTAATTGGTCTGAACTATTAGATATTCTGGTTTAAAAGTCTAATTCATTCAATGAATAGAGTAGATGATGTAAAACATATGACCATACATAATCCGCATTAGATTGAATTCACGTACCTGGTTCTCCCATTGAATAATACTACCATGTTCATGTCCTTCTTTATCAAATTCTTTCGCAGCTTTAGTGATCGGGACGGTTTCGTCGATCGTGACCTATTTATCATCACATAAGCTATAAACTAAGACCGTACATGCAAAGCAAGTTATAATCTAACTAGAATAAATTTCACAAGTTTTATATATTCTGATTATGTCTCACTTTTCAGGATGATTTATATGCATAACGCTGATACCTGGAGATTTTACAGGATGCTTATGCTTTTTACCTTTATGTACTGCAAAGGCCGCAGCTGATGCAGCTGCAACAAAGATAATTCTAACAAGCATGAAGAGATGCGGCGAAAAGCTCTCGTCTAATTTTAAACGCTTCATTCCTTCTCGTCTAACAATTCAAATAAAGTCTAACTTCACGGTTCTGAAAGGTGATTAACGGGCTGAATGGATTTGGATGACTGGGACTAGCAGAATACGCTTTTCATCTTTATAATGGAAACCATTTTTTTTAAAAAGAATTTACACTTTGTTCAACAAAATTCAAAAACATCCTATAACTTTGTTGGTGGAGGTCGCTAAAAACATTGATCCCCTCATTAATTAGTCTCTGGCTCTTACCTAAAGATCAAAACAGTGATCTGTTCAGTAATTATGCTTTGGAAAAGTTAAGAGTTCCAAACATGTTTGAGACTTTAGATGGCTGCTTAGTTGGTCAATCAGTCGAGACACCCATGTAAATATGATATACTCTCTAGGTTTTCAATGGTTGCTTAGTTAACGTTCTGCTCCTTTGCTGTTAGAATACTGCATGATCTATTAGTAATGCTTGCACAGTGGATATTTCTGTTAGATAATCGCTTCAGGGGGTAATTAATGTAATCCTGTTACAGATCAAAATTGCATAGGATGAATAATCTTATATGGTCTGTAGCAGCCATCCCAAGTTTTTATGGGAAGAATGCACTAGAATCAGGGCAAGTATGGCATAATTCAATTATTTTTTGAAAAGGTTGGCATAATGCAATTGAATATGCAGATCATGCATTTTGTTTATCACTCTCTAGACCGTTTCCTTGCAGATTGATGAGTGGCTTGATTATGCTTTTTGCTTTTCTCATCCGGTTCTCAATTTGAGAATGCATGTGTGCAAGTTGACAATCATCTTAACTCTCCGAACTTTCCTAGTTGACTATAGTTTGTCAGTTGCTGATGTGGTTGTAATATGGCTTTAATTGTTATATACATTATTATAAAATTTTGTTAGTACTTGTTTATGAATAGTTATGGAGTTTATGTGAATTTGCTCATTTTGTCAAAAAATATTATCGAAATGGTTATGGATATCATATTTGATTAACGTGTTGTTTCGATTGTTTGAATATGATGATTATGTGATTGATTGTTGATTTGAATACGATGATTATGTGATTGACTGCGGATTTTAATAAGACTATTCTGCAAGTGATGGTTGGAAATGATACAAGCAGCTAATAGGAAACAGATGCATGAACAGTATGTTGTAGAACAGTTAATAAACTTTAGTAGCATTTTAAAAGGTACGAAAATAAATGTAAACGGTTCTGATATGATTTTCGTAGTGTCGAAAAAACGCTATCATAAATTTTAGTAGCATTTGGTAAACGCTGCGATACGACATGCTACTAAAAGTTTGAAACTTTTTGTAGCGTTTTTAAAGTCCTATAATATGTCAACTTTTGGTAGCGTTTTCTACAACGCTACAAAATGTTTCGAATTTTTAGTTGCATGTTGTGTCACAGCGTTTACTGAAACGCTACTATAAGTTTTGGTAGCGTTTTTTCAATGCTACGAAATGCCTTTTCTGGTGTTGTGACTCAATTTGAATTATTAAAGTTATCAAATTTCCTTTGAAAATCAAATGTGTTACGATAACCAAAACATTATATAAAAATCATCTGATATTATAATAGTGTTTAAGCACAAATACTTATTCAAAAAGCTGAAATTGTCACATTAATTAAATTTCAGCATACTATGCTCTACAATCAAAACCGTAAAGATAAAACCATAAAGACACGTCTTCGAGAATGACTTCCATACGAATGACCAGACACTGGGGTACCACCTGTCACGGTACACGTCTAGATAAAATGTACCGAGGACCACGTCGGGATCCCCTGCAACACAAGAGCGGACTACCCCTAATCTGGATAGACCGAATATGCTACCACCCTATGTGTTCCCACCCTTTCTGAGCTCCTTCCATGTATCGTAGTAATAATATCCGAGCGTATCTAGAAATGTGATAAACATACCCTAATTGGATGCGACACACTTAACCTTGCTGCATCCCCTGATTTTCAGTCATTCCCGGTTGATGAGGCTAGAGGCTACAATTACCTTTTAAAGGAATTTCATTAGAATGGTCATTGTCCTCCAATGACAATGTACTGATAGAACTCATCCATACAAGTCCGTTCCGAGTCTGAACGGAACCGAAGATACCATTCCTACGTCCATTTTGGAATCATCCTCGGGATTAGTAGCGATTAGTCCTTGTATTTCGCTGCTCCATCTTCGACTCCATGCTCTTATTTTCATTTTGAAAACGTACTCGTGGGATCGAAGTGATTTTCGGATAACTTATTCGATCCCGATCTCTTCGAAACAACATTCGATATTTTCGGTAAACTCAACTCGGTTCTTTAAGAAATAAACAGATGAAAATAAGATCGGAGATCACCTGTAACGACCTGTATTTTTAACTATTTTAAATTATAGAATTTGATATGATTATCGAATGAAAATGGTTAGAGATAAAATTTAACGACTTGTTATTGTAATTTATCAGATAATTATATTGTTTAAATTTAATATTGGAAATTATCTGAATAATTAAATTCTGAATCTGATGTTATTGAAAATGATATCGTAAGTTGATTCAAATTTTATATAAACAACAATTAAGATTATTAATATTTCAAATTAAATTTAAATGCGAATAATAAAAATTTCAAAATTTTACATTCTAAATTGACGAGTAAGAATAGCAATTTTGGCAATTAGCTCGAATTTCGACGAAACCAGTTTCATTGGATCCGTGATAGTGAATTATTATTGGATTTTACGTTTCATAGCGATCGGACTTGTCATTTGGTCGTACAAGCTTGAACCGTGTAAAAATGAATTTAAGGAATTCGCTAAAATAAATTGACTTTGAAAAGCCATTTTCCACATACAAACGAAGTAGGTCTCGAAACTAGTTCCATTGCGTTCATAATGAGGGTAAAACATTAAGACGCCAAGCGGCACACCTCGATTGGAGTTTGGACAGTTTTGGACCTAACTATATGTACACGCATGCAAATCGAGACAGTTTATATTAAAATATTCTAACCCTAATTTAAAATTCATGGCTGCTGTTTGCACCAAAATTGGTCACAACACTCTTCGAGAGTCTTTGAAGAGATAATAATGAAGAATATAAATTGAAAATGAGGATTATCTAACAAAAACTCCAAATAATAGGAAAGTAAATGCGTAGACAAGCGTTTTAGAGTGGTTTGGCGTGTTGCCTACGTCCACTATGAAGTTTTTGCAGTTTTATTGCTTCTCTTTCAATGATTACAAGCAAGTACAACAAATAACAGTAAGTTACAACTGGAAATTCGAAATTGACAGCAAGAATATGACGTAGGATGATGGAGATCTTGATCCGGCAGAGTCTGGGCGCTTGAGAGTCCTAATATCCTTTTTCTGTAGGCTCTGGGGCTCTATTTATAGGCGTAGGAGGCTGAGACTTTGCTCAAATCTCGAGAGACTTTTTCTGGCACGTGAGTGGGCCCACGCGACCAATCTCAGAAAGTTTCGAGTTGATCTGTGATCGATACGAAGTCATTTCGTATCGATCAAGATGACGTCCAATCGAGCTGAAGTTTGGTGGAGACATTCCTTAGCATGTATGCAAGCTCCTGTGAAAATTTCATGGCATTTGGATCGGTGGATTAGGAGATATGGTCGATACGAAATGAGTATTCTCGAGTGGCTGTTTGGTTCGAATCGACTCATTCGAATCGATTGCTTCGAACCGATGGTGACACGCGCCTTCGTGATGACGTGGAGCGCAATCTTCGCCTCGATCCGGTCTTTGCTCCGAGTTGACCTTATCGACTCCATATATCTCGGCTTGTTCGTATCGAGGGATGACACGTCACCTGGGCTTGGTGCCTTGATGGATTCGAATGAGACCTTACTCATGGAGTCGAACTGCAACCGTTGATGGATACGAACCACTGATGGTTGATGGTTACGAAATGCTCTGCCCAGATGGTTTCGAAGAGAAGCTTCCATGATGGGTACGAAGCAGTGACCGTTGCCTCAGTTAATGGATGCGAAGTGGACTATCTGCCAATGGATGCGAAGTAGGGAGACGCCAATGGATTCGAATAAGGGAGTGCTGATGGATTCGAAATAGAAGCTCACCCATGGATATAGACCGTATCTAGCTGGATGGATACGAAATAGGACGTTGCTGACCGATACGAAACGCGGCTTTATGATGGGTACGAGGTCCATCGATACGAACTCAATGGATTCGAACACGGCCAAGTTCATCGATACGAAATGAGGCACTTCGATGGATACGAAGCCGCTGGACCTCTGATCGATACGAACACGGTCGATTCGAATTGGTGTACGAGGATGGATACAAAACCGGAGTTTTTCCCTTCAAATTGCATCCATCATAACTTGAGCATACGAACTCGGATTGACTTGAAACTTGGAAAGTTGGCTCTCTTGGCTTTGCTTGTCGTGTCCTATCAATTGTAGCCTGATCCGGGCTTGGATAAAATTCAGCGATATCCATAGCAAAGCAAAGTATAACCAATCTTTGAGAGGAACTGTCTTTTGTTTTCGATCGATCTTTTGGTATCACGGCTTTGCCAAAAAGCGGGATAACATTTTCCCCCCAAAGTGCGTCTTGTGGAAACATGATGTGCTTTGAAAAGCTGCAATTTCTCTCTGAACAATCATTGCTCTCTTTCGTTGAAAGTTGTATTATGTATCGCTGTAACCTTGCGTTGATATAGCTGACTGCTGTATAATAGTGATTGGCTGTTTGTCGCCGTAATCATAATGAGATGAGTATTCGATCCCTGTGAATGTTGAAAATTGAATATTAGTCTGACATATATGCATATATGTTAACCTGACATAGTTTGTCGTTTGTTGTAGTTTTTTTATATCGAATTTCTTGTTGATCCTCTCCTGAACTGATTTGAAATTCGAGTGAAACAACGCTTGATGGTTGTTTTTGACTATCCTCTTGTATCGATCCTCTCCTGAATCGATGTAAAGGGTTGAAAAGCAGTTTTTCATATCGATGCGAATCGAAATGATGGATACGAAATGACCGTTCGTATCGATGGGCCTTGATGGATACGAAATATTCGTTCGTATCGATGAGTTTTGATGGATACGAAATATTCGTTTGTTTCGATGAGTTTGATGGATACGAAATTGTTGTTCGTATTGATATGCAGTGGATGGAGTTGCGAACGTGTTGATGTGAACGAGGGTTTCGAGCCAATGAACTTCACAATCTTCAGTCGTCCTTGCTGCGTGTTTCGTATCGATGGATTTACTGTCCATTTCGAATCGATAGAAACTCTTGGTCCGATGGATTCGAACAGGGCGTTCGATTCGATTCGCGGTTTGACCGGTTGCGACCGGTTATGTGGACTGGGAGGCGAAACGACCTAGTTCCTTCTAGGCTTCATATAAATACTTTGGACTTGGCCATTTTTTCACTTTTTCACTTTTACTGTCGGCCTATACTTTCCGCGCTTTCATATCGATAGAGAGCCCGAGAGAACGAATTGTTTTAGCCTTCAAATCGATTCAATCCTTCAATCCTTCAAATTTAAACATTAAAATCAGGTAATTAATGGATAGAATCATGTTCAGAATGATGAAACTCGAAATTTCAACCATCCTTCTTGCTTTTACGACCGGTTTTGATGAACTTGAGATCTGGACGAGTGAGAGCAAGATTGGGGATGGAGCGCGGCCATGGAGTTGATGCCCTTTTGGAGAAGAAGGAGTTGTGAAGGAACGACTCTGCCTTCGTTTCGTATCGATCTGTAATAGGAGTTTTCGAATCGATCCAGATTGTATGATTTCGTATCGATACGAATACGAGAACGACGATCGATGCGAAGCCAGCGTTTTCAGATCGATGCAAAATGGTGTGCCCTCGATCGATACGAAACGTATCGTTTCGAACTCGATCGATAAGAATCGTATCGAGTCGAACCTGATCGATACAAATGTATCGATTCGAACATGGTCGATACGAAAATGTTGCATCTCTGACTCTATACGAATTTGAACTACGGTGACCGATTCCAAGTTATAATTAGACGAATTTAGAGAATTTTTTGCGCATTAAAATATTTGACTCCGACGAGCTTCTGCCTTGCATGACTGAACTTGACCGCAGAACTGCATATTTGACTACCTTTCGAAGCTCGCCGATGGAACCGTAACTTAATCAAAAAATATAATGAACTTTAACTTGAATTGGTCGTTTCCATATGGATGGCACAGTTGTGACGGTCAGCGATGATGGTCATTTCCGGTCTGATTTTCAGAGTTTTGTCGTTCAAACATTTTAGTTTATTCTGTAGAATTTTCTCAAGTAACGCATAGCACCGCACGACACATTCATGCACTTGACACTGGGGAATTCACGGGCTCTTTAGCATCTAACGATGATTTCTCGTGAGTTAGCTAGTTATGAAAACTTCAAGTTCGCAGCCGCAAGAAACTCAGAGCTCAGGCCCTCCCATGCTTGAAGTACCGGAGATTGAGGTTGAAGTTATCGGTCCAGCTCCGGACGAGTTACTCGATGCATCCTTCATTAGTAACCCATCAGACTCCGTTCCGTCCAACATTTCGGAAGACATGCTAGGAAGAATATGCTTAAGGCATGGTTTGTCGATGGACGACGTATTATTGCCGGGACCAAATGATAGACCGCACAATCCACCGGAGGGATATACCGCATTCAATCGCCACGCATGTGCAGCTGGGACACTCCCTCCGTTTAACCAGCATATAAGAGAAGTATTGTCGTTTTTGGGGATCGCCCCGTCTCAGCTACATCCGAACGGATATGCGTCACTTAATAGCTTGTTCATTGCATTTATGGAGTATCTCTATCGACCGCCACTCCCGATTGAGATCAGATACTTGTTTAATTTCAAGAGTCGGGATGATAGTCCATCTTTCACATTTCTGGAGGCGGTAAGAAACTGCCAAGTGGTCACAGGGGCGTGGACTAGATTGAGCTACTTCAGGACGGAATGGTTTAATGTTAGATGCCCCCCAGGGTTTGCTAGGCGATGGCTATTTAGACGTGAGTATTGCTATCTTTTCGGGTAGTTGATAAAACCGATGTAGATGAAGTCGAACTCACATCTCTTTTTCTTTTCAGCCATAATCCAGCGACCCGAAGGTGAACGTTTCAAGGAGATAGTTCGGGTTTTGCGAGAAATCCTAAGTGAAGAGAGGAATATCGAGTTGCTACTGACAGATAGGAATCTTAGGATTCTTGGGTTAATCGAGCGGAGACAAAGTATAATGCTCGACGGTGTCTTAAGGACTGCCTCGAAAGAAAGAGTTAAACGAATAAAACCTAAAATTTTCATAATTGAGGAGGCCGACTCCGAGAGAACTCACACCGACGAAGAACCATTGTGCGAATCTGCGGATGTAGCCCAGGATACCGAAGAGCAATGAAAAGGTAAGGCAACCGTTGTTAAGCCACCTAAAATGGGAAGATGGAAATCGGTTGTCACGGCCCAACCCGCCTCCGGAATTAGAATTTCAGCCTCAAGAACTGAGAATCTTTATGAAGGGCTCGCCGATCTTCCAATTTCGGACGATGTGTCCTTGCAGCATGATGCTGGATTGGACGTGCTTTCAGAAGTCTTAGTTTTAAGCGAGTCTCTGCCCACTAGTGCGGTTGGCACATCTGGTTGGTCGGGGGGTTGCACCTACATTCACACTTCACGGCACTACACGATTTCTAAGTGTAATACGTTCACTGTGAGAGATTACTAACTTCGTTTTATGTTTTTCCTTTGCAGATACCATGTCTGGTCGAGGTTCGATGCTTGGCAGTCTTCGCAGCAAACGAAAGTCTTCTTCATATTATGAATCATATAGGAGAGAATGAGATAGAGACTATGACCATGGGCACTCGAGCCATGAGTGCTCTGATAGAGACAAAGATTATAGGCGTCGGTCTCGATCTCGCACGCAACCTCCTAGAGCTCCCGCGCCGCCTCCGGTTCATGTTTCAAGGACTTCAAAAACTTCACGGCACAAGCCGTCTTCCCAATCACCGTCTGGCACTCATCGTAGAACGGAGATCGCGGCCTCCCCCGACAATAGAGCAGACATTGACGGAGCCTTCGGGGGAAGGAGCAGTTAGGCTTGCTCAGTTGAAGAAAGATTTTCCTGAAATTTACTTTGACGGGTTTGTCTTCCCCCCGCATCTAAAAAGGATACCGGCGTCAGTTGCACCTACGATGCACGATTATCTCTCAGATATATTTTTCCAGTATCAGGAATGGTTAAAAACCGCAAAGAAAGCGTCAAAGGTGGCCTTTGACCGAGCGGCCACGATTGAGAAGTTGGAAAAGGAACTTGGTCAAAAGGACCGAATTATTCAGGCGCTCGACAGTGAGGCCGAGTCTTCTCGAAAATCAGAGATTGAAGCTCTTAGAAAAGCTGATGAAGCTCAGGCAATGGATAGGATGAAGCGTGAGCATTATGCTACGGTGGAGGACATGGGCCACCGAAACACCATCGTAACTGCCGAGCGGGATGCGACCTTGAAAGAGCTAAACGAGCTCAAGGCCAAAGTTTCGGAGATTATGAAGGAGATGGATACCGTTAACGTTTCCGCATAGGAAGCGTGTGATCAGGTGATGGAGTTTCGGAGAGAGAGAGATGCGGCCTTGGAGAAGGTCCATGAGATGGAAGCGGAAGTCGATGGGAAAGTTCGTCAAGCAGAGATTAAGCTAAAGACGGAGATAGAAGAGCTTCTCATTACTTATAATGCTAATGTGCTGAGGCACAGAAATTTGACATGGCTTGACGATTATCCGACACACTTGTTCAACGCCTGGAATGTGTTAGCTGAAGAAGAGAAAGCAGTACAGCCGGGTGAAGCTTTTGATGAGTTCGAGTTAGAGAACCGTATATTGACTGACGATGAGAAGAAGGTTCTCTACGATTTCATGATCTCTCATGCTAGAGAGAGACTAGGTACCCAACACTTGGAAGTTGGTGAGGGGTCTGGCGTCGCACACCTAGCTACAAGTTCAGAGATGATTACTTCATCTGGATCGGAGCCGACGCCAGCGATTGAGCCGCAGCTGGTCCCAGGCTATGACCCTGAGCAGCCATGCTTATCTTCCATAAGGGAGCATTCTTCTGAAGCTGTTCGGTCAGTCACGGGTCAAGTAGAGGAAGGTACTCTGCACAAATATACTATGTGTCTCAACTGAAGTATTTGTATTGAAGCGTGTTCTGACAACTTCTTTCCTTTCTTGTCCAGTGAGTGAGGTTACAACGACAGCGCCTCCTGCAGTCCAAGAGTCACATCAAGAACAGGAGGTCATTATTACTGAAGCAGTCACCACGACGACAGTCGCGCCGACCGAGGTGACATCGGGGGGTCCAATTACTTTCGACGAACAGATGATGAATGAACTCTTGAGCCAACACAGTGACCCTTTTGCTGACATGCAATTTGTTCTTGGCGCGTTCCCACCTGTTTCTATTGTATCGTCACAGTCCACCACTGCCTATCGTGTCGCTCGTGAAGCTGAGATACTTGCTCAAATCAACGCAGAAATGGAAGCGACAGCACACGGCGGTAATTCTGAGAGTGTTACGACGACGGTTGTCCCCACTCCTCTTGAGGTGATATCTTCTGGGGACACGCTTGTCGGAACCAGCGTGCCCATTTCGCCCCCGGTGGTAGACCCGACTCCTCCGACTCCTCCAGAAGAGAATATTCCTTTAAGTTCAAGTTCGAAGGAATATATCGATATCATGCCTTTATCAGAGGAAGATCCGCCAAAGGGTACGGGGTCGAAGCGGAAGACTGTTAGTGGTTCCACTGGTTCCGCATTGAAGAAAAAACCGAGGAAGAAAAAGTAGACGATCCCCCTCTTGCGCATTTTTGGCAGTTTAGGAAGTCAGTTTTATTTTTCTTTCGTAGGCTATGTATAGATGCAGGCTCGCCCCCCCGCTAGTAGGAATTTTTTGGAATAACATGTACATGAATCTTCACATACAATTAGTTGAAATGACATTTAGTTTCTTTGTTTCAATTCTCATTTCTTTTGTGCTTAAGTATTTGCAGTATTTATCTTTCAGTCTAGTATACTTGTGATGTTTCTACCGTCAAGTTGAGTCTGTTTTTGCCAAGTCTGAAAATCTTGATCACATGTAGTGATTAATGAATGAGTTGAATTTTGGACATTGTATCGCTTCGGTTAATGATTAACACTTAAGCTTTTGCCCCCAGCTCCGGGGAACAACATTTGTATTTCGGTGGTCGATCACACCTATTGCAAATCTTGAGCACACGTCCACACTCCGGGGGCTTAGGATAATTTGTGATCGATAATCTGGTTCGCACTCTGGGAATTTGAGAGTTATCGATGTTTGTAATACAGTTCGCACTCCAGGAACTTTGACTTGGTATTTGTACTCTAATTCACACTATGGGAATTTGGAGTCAGCATGTATATTTCGGTTCGCACTCCGGGAACCTGGAATTGATGTTCGCACTCCAATTCACGCTCTGGGAACTTGGAGTTAGCATTGATGTTTCGGTTTGCGCTCCGGGAACCTGGAATTGATGTTTATACCCCAATTCACGCTCTGGGAATTTGGAGTTGGCATTGATGTTTTGGTTCGCACTCCGGGAACCTGGAATTGATGTTTATACTCCAATTCACGCTCTGGGAAGGTGGCGTCAGCCGATAGATGGTCAGTCACATCTATTCGGGCTTTTTAGGAATTCGTTCACACTCTGGGAACGATGGATTTGATGTTTATACTCCAATTCGCACTCTGGGAAAGTGGAGTCAGCCGATAGATGGTCAGTCACATCTATTTGGGCTTTTTAGGAATTCGTTCACACTCTGGGAACGATGGATTTGATGTTTATACTCCAATTCGCACTCTGGGAAAGTGGAGTCAGTCGATAGATGGTCGGTCACATCTATTTGGGCTTTTTAGGAATTCGTTCACACTCTGGGAACGATGGATTTGATGTTTATACTCCAATTCGCACTCTGAGAAAGTGGAGTCAACCGATAGATGGTCAGTCACATCTATTTGGGCTTTTTAGGAATTCATTCGCACTATGGGAACGATGGATTTGATGTTTATACTCCAATTCGCACTCCGGGAAAGTGGAGTCCGTTCACACTCTGGGAACGATGGATTTGATGTTTATACTCCAATTCGCACTCTGAGAATTTGGAGTTCGGATTTATACTCCGGTTCGCACTCTATGAACCTAGGGTTGATGAGAATACTCCAATTCGCGCTTTGGGAATTTGGAGTTAGTTATAGGACCGTCGTGTGTTGGTCCAATTCAGCCTTTGATGTGATGGCTTACCCCCGAGCTGAGGTTTCACTTAGTGAGTGGCCGGTCGTATCACAGTCACTCGCTATTTGAATAAATTCCATTGTTTGATGGAACTTAGCTCTTCGTGCGTTGTGATTGTTGAATGTTGCATTCGGTGAATCACAGCTCTAGTTTGAAGAGATAGTAATTTATTGCTGGAACGGGAAAATATGGCAAAGTCAGTGCCTTCTTACAAATTCAAACTTCAGAATGTAAAGGAAATTGCAAAGTATTCATATATTGAATAGAGTCTGTCATGTGTAACAGTGACGAAGATCCTCGTCGTTCCAGGCTCCTGACAAAGCGGGTCCGCCACCGACGGCGTTTATCACCAATCTCCCGCCGGGGTGGGTAGAGTCCTCGTGTCTCGATCGATTGGGTTCATTATTTTGATTTGATGGGCCCGCTCCTCCAGGCTGCGGCGCCCGCACAAACTATTCCAGCTTCCTTTATCTGATCAGTTTTTCTACGAGATCTTGCAAGTGACGACATTTATTCGTATTGTGCCCGTAGCTTTCATGGAACCTGCAAAATTTTCCCGTCTGGATTTGGCTCTTTGACGACGGTTTTGGAGCAGGTTTTTGGTACTGAATTGTATTACAGGTTTGTAAATACAAGTTCTCCAGTGATGTATTCAAAGGAGTATAACTCTCAAACATAGGATTCTTGCGCTGTGGGCCGCGATTTTGATCTCGTTTTCTAGTTTGATTCACGCTCTCTCTTCGTCGAGTTTGTTTTTTTTTAACGTTCAACTGAACTTTTCCGGAGCTCTCACCGGACTGTTTGATCGCGACATTGCTTTGGATCCCTTCCGTGCTTGGCCCTGCATCAGTTTGCTTCCTAGACTATTTCGCATCTTCCCTTCTCAGGAATTGAGCCACCTTGGCGTGGAAATGGTCCAATGATGCAGGTGGTTTTCCATCCAACCAGTTGCCAAACTCAAAATCGGGGTCGATCCCCTTAGTCAACGCCATAAGGATGGAGTTATCGTTCGGGTTGCTGATCTCCGCATATGCAGTATGGAATCTCTCTAAGTAGTGTCTGAGCGTCTCTCCAGGAGCTTGGGTGACGCTAGACAGAGTGTTGACATCTTTTGGCCTTGCGATGTGCATGCGGAATTGCTCAAAATTTTTTATGGCCAACTGGTCAAAGAAGGAAATGGATCGAGGTGGCAGTCGAGTGAACCACATGGTAGCGATGCCCCCCAAGGATATGGGGAAACTACGACATTTCACCAGTAAGAATATCGTCCGTAAAAGGAGTGTGACTTCGGGAAATTTCCCAATCGTCATTCGTGAGTCCCTGGCTCTCACAGATCATCTGACGTATCATGGTCGAAAGATCCGTCATTTGCACGTTTTGTGTGGCTTGCGCCGGAGTGTGATTGAATCCCACATTTTGGGGTTGGACCGGATGCTGTCGACGGTCCAAATCTTGCCTTCTTGGCTCATAGTCTTCCGGGACGTATGGTTCAGGAGTACGTCCGTGCTGACGGCGGTCCAGGTTCGACTATTTTGGGCATCGACTCCTGTTTCAACCGCGACCTTAGTGGCGCGGTGTTCTGTGGTGTGGTGAGGAGCCGCACCTCCTCGGGAGGAGGGTCCGGTATGGAAACTGGCCGATGGGCCAACTCTCAGTTGTCCAACGGTCATTACCGGTTGATTTCCAGCAGCTTGTATGTGACTCCCATCTAGCCGGGGTCGTGGAGATCGATGATGATAGTCAGAAGATGAAGAACTTTCGCTGGAGGAGTAAGAAGCATGGTCTCTCTTGGATCTCTTTCGCTTCTGGCAATCCAGCTGGTTGATCAGCTCGGCATTAGCGCGTAGTTGTTCTGTTAGTTATTGCCGACTCTGTGTCAGCTCTTGGAGTAGCAGCTGGAACTCTTGCCTAGTGACTGGACCTGATGGTTCTGAGTGTCCAGTGACGTCTTGGTTAGGGGGAGGTAGTGGCGCAGGATTCTGTCTATCCTGTTCCTCTTGATTGATAGCGTTAGAGGTGGTTCTTGTGCTAACCATCTTGAAAGTTGAATTCCTTTCCTGGACTTTATGCAAATCTGAATAGAAGGGAAGGAACTTAGATTTGATGATCTGGATCTCCCTCTCAGATTTATTCAATCCAGTATCGATGACAGATCCAAAGAGCAGGAGAAAATCTGGACATTCTTAGTGAAAGCACCAAAGTGTTTGCACCAAAATTGGTCACAACACTCTTCGGGAGTCTTTGAAGAGATAATAATGAAAAATATAAATTGAAAATGAGGATTATCTAACAAAAACTCTAAATAACAGGAAAGTAAATGCATAGACAAGCGTTTTAGAGTGGTTCGGCGTGTTGCCTACGTCCACTATGAAGTTTTTGCAGTTTTATTGCTTCTCTTTCAATGATTATAAGCAAGTACAGCAAACAACAGTAAGTTACAACTGGAAATTCGAAATTGACAGCAAGAATATGACGTAGGATGATGGAGATCTTGATCCGGCAGAGTCTGAGCGCTTGAGAGTCCAAAGATCCTTTTTTTGTAGGCTCTGGGGCTCTATTTATAGGCATAGGAGGCTGAGACTTCGCTCAAATCTCGGGAGACTTTTTCTGGCATGTGAGTGGGCCCACACGACCAATCACATAAAGTTTCGAGTCGATCTGTGATCGATACGAAGTCATTTCGTATCGATCAAGATGACGTCCAATCGAGCTGAAGTTTGGTGGATACATTCCTTAGCATGTATGCAAGCTACTGTGAAAATTTCATGGCATTTGGATCAGTGGATTAGGAGATATAGTCGATACAAAATGAGTATTCTCGAGTGGCTGTTTGGTTCGAATCGATTCGTTCGAATCGATTGCTTCGAACCGATGGTGGCACGCGCCTTCGTGATACGTGGAGCGCAATCTTCGCCTCGATCCGGTCTTTGCTCCGAGTTGACCGCATCGACTCCATATATCTCGGCTTGTTCGTATCGAGCGATAACACGTCACCTGGGCTTGGTGCCTTGATGGATTCGAATGAGACATACTCATGGAGTCGAACTGCAACCGTTGATGGATACGAACCACTGATGGTTGATGGTTACGAAATGCTCTGCCCAGATGGTTTCGAAGAGAAGCTTTCATGATGGGTACGAAGCAGTGACCGTTGCCTCAGTTGATGGATGCGAAGTGGACTATCCGCCGATGGATACGAAGTAGGGAGACGCCAATGGATTCGAATAAGGGAGTGCTGATGGATTCGAAATAGAAGCTCACCCATGGATATAGACCGTGTCTAGCTGGATGGATACGAAGTAGGACGTTGCTAACCGATACGAAGCGCGGCTTTATGATGGGTACGAGGTCCATCGATACGAACTCGATGGATTCGAACACGGCCAAGTTCATCAATATGAAATGAGACACTTCGATGGATACGAAGCCGCTGGACCCCTGATCGATACGAACACGGTCGATTCGAATTGGTGTACGAGGATGGATACGAAACTGGAGCTTTTCCCTTCAAATTGCATCCATCATAACTTGAGCATACGAACTCGGATTGACTTGAAACTTGGAAAGTTGGCTCTCTTGGCTTTGCTTGTCATGTCCTATCAATTGTAGCCTGATCCGGGTTCGGATAAAATTCAGCGATATCCATAGCAAAGCAAAGTATAACCAATCTTTGAGACGAACTGTCTTTTATTTTCGATCGATCTTTTGGTATCACGGCTTTGCCAAAAAGCGGGATAACAGCCGCCACTATCATATATTTTAACAGCCAGAATTCGTTCGACTTTCCCCCTTACATTCTTTCGATCTACTCATCGATTTTTGACAACATCAAAAGGAAAATTGTATAGCTCGATCTCGTCTTCAGATCCATATGGTTAATTGCTGCCAGCACGTCACGAAATTGCCATATTTCACGTCCAAAGGCAGGCGGCGGTGACAGCCTGTGGAGGCGTTAGGGACGATCACACCACCATAGTATGAGGCGGCGGGCCTTTGGAAAGACGATGGAGAGGATCGTGCGACGTGGATGTGGTTGGAGGCAAGTGCGTTCGTTTGTGAACGAAGGCAGCTGTAGCTCGAGTAGTATACACGACTTCGTGTTCAGGCTATAGGGTTTCGGAGGTAACAACATTTACGTATTTGCCCTTAGTTAAATATTTAATTAAATTTAAATGTTAATCTTCTAACTCGAATAACTTTCTCTTACGAGCTCGGATTCACACGCAGTTTTCATTGCTACGATCGTATCAAAATTCCAGACGTTATGGTACTGGCTTGGCTGTATTCTAAGGCTGTTCAAATTTCGGCCTTTATTTGGATTTTAAATCGTCGATAAATCAAAGGTGAGTGTTTATACGCTCACAATTGACTGAAATAATTTTTATGTTAATTAAATTATATCATGAAGTAATTTGAAATTTATTGGTTGTTACTTGATAAGTTTAATTGACAGTTAAATTGACATCTGAATTTGTCGATACAATTTGAATTGACATTTAAATTGGATTAAAATTTAATTGTCCGTAAAATACCCAAAATCGATAGTTATGAAATTGTGGAGAATTTTATCGACTGTTGGATGATTGGTTGTGATGGATGCTATTGGTAGATATTTGGATGTTTATTTATGTTTAATATATTTTGTTATCATCATAGATTTTTTTAATATAAAACTGTAAATTGAATTATTTCGAATAAATTAAGAAATAGGTTGAAATGATATATACCTATGCCATTTATTTGGATTGAAATGATATATATCCATCTCTGGAATTAAATTGAAATAATTGATTCACTTGGCCACAGGATAGAAAATTATATACGGACCCCGGATTGTTTAAATTAAATAATTTTAAAATTTTGATTTAAAATTTATTTAAATGATCTGATTTAAAGAAGAAAAAAATCGAATTTATGGAAATCGAATTATTTTGAATTGGAACTCGGAATGTTGAAATTAGAATTTGAAACAAAATTGTTTAATTAATCGAAGTTGCGATTTTTAAGTTATAATCGGAATACGATGTGGATTTCAGAAAATTGATTTGTTTTAAAGATCTGATTTTTTATCCAAACTCTGAATATTTCTAGGTAAAAGGTGATATAATATGGTATTTTGAAATTGAGCCTGGAATTTCATTATTTTTAAGATTGGGATTTTAAATTTAATACAAGTAAAATTTGATTTAAGTGTTTTAAGTCGATATTTTGAAAATCGAACTCATAATTGATATAAATAGGAACAGTTTATATTTGAAATTGGCGTTGAATGAAGTTAAATTCGATTAGAAATCAAAATTGAATCGATTAAATCTGAATGAATATTGGAACTGATCTGAATTAGAGATTTAGAAAGTGAACTGGGTTGACTTTAAAATTAATATTTCTTTTTAAATGTATATTTCAGTATAAACGGTTTAAAAATCTATATTCTACAAATATTCAAATTATTTTGATTTTTCCAAACTATTTTACTATATGAACCATTTTAATACTCAAACTATTTTCTATTAAACTATTTTAACTATTTAAATATATTAAAACTATTAAAACTATTTTCTTTAAAATTCAAACTGGTAAAGAGGACGGAATGTTTGTATCTAAATCATGGATTTCAATACGATTTGGTTTAAAGTGAAGTTATAACCTAAATTTTAATTCGAATCAAGTTTTGAAGTGAAATCAATATATCGAATTAAATTAACATTCTGAAGTAAAATATGATTTTTGAAGCGAATATGATGATTTCAGAATGGATTGTTTTTGAAATAAATATGATATTTTTATATCAAATACGAACTGTTTTCGAAATGTAAAAGAACCAACCGGTTTATAAACGAAGTTTGGTTGTTAAAGAGACCGGGGCCTTTTATTAGCATACTCTCTGTCAATATTGGAACCACTTTGACAACTGTGCACGCGGTGGATGATACTAGAATGTAGTGGTTAAATTGGCGACATTTGCTGAAACGAAGTAAAAGAACGATGATGGATAACCTTGACACTCGTGTCATAATTAAAATGACGAAAACATGAGCCTATGTCTGGCCAATGAGGTTAGCTACCTCTAGCGACGTTGATCCCTCGTATTACTACTGTGATTTTGTATTCGATGGGTTCATCTTTTTGTTCGTTTGGATTGATTGTCGCGGTCGGCCACGGATGGGTTACGACCAGCCAGAAAGGGTAAATTGGTAGAATCCTACCTTGAGCATTGCCTTACGTGCCTTGTCGTATTTATCCTTATATGAACCAATTACGACTTTGGTTTAGAACTGTAAAAATATGTTAAGGTGGATCGATGTAAAGCCTTAAAGCTAATTTGATATTTATTTTACTGATAGACAATACCTATTATAGCGTATATTACTATATATAAATAGTTTAACAGATCCTTTGGAGGTGGAAAATCCCGTAAACATCTCTTGAGTTATTGCACTCATATTTGTGATATTGATTTGACGTACATAAGAGTATTTAGTCCCAACTTGAGTGTTTCGGTTTTTCATTACGCTCGGGTCAGTCCTGAGTTTTTTCAGCATATTGAAGACTATTCTCTGAAGGACGAAGATAGAGTTTTGACATATTACTATTATTATTATCCCCTGCGTCATGCAATTCTGCTGTATTGATTATTTATCTCTGATGTATATATATGTAACTCTGCTAAATGTGTATATATTATAATCAAATGTATAGTAAATAATTTTTGAATTTGTTTGTTTGATTTTTATACTTTATCGTTTCCGCTGTGCGATTCTGTGTTTTGTTTTCTTCTTCCCTTCTTATTTTCCTTACTTAACCCCATTGATTATCTACGTTTCGGATTGTTTAATTCGGACATGTGTGGATTATTATCGATTTAAACCTTTCGAAATGTGGGTCGTCACATCACCTCCTAACCGTAAGTGGACGGATTTCCTTATAAACATCCTAGGAGAACGAAACAAGTTAATACGTACAGTATAGCACATCGAATGGTAATTGCACCATATAATTCCCGTGTTTCTTCTAGATATTCTCAAAGTTATGTTTTGGGTACAAATTTGATAGTCGGTTATTTAACTATCAAAACAATCATTCAACCAAATACTTCCTTTTCCATTGAAAACGCTAAGTCTTCTTTCAATTTATATTTCAATTACTTAAATCTCTTCATCCAAAATACATTCTTTTCTTACCAAATTTAGCATATCCACAAAACTATTCTTTCCAAAAATATTTGAAACCCTTTTTAAAATAATAAGGGAAGTACCACTACGTTATCAACTACGGATTCACAGCTCAATGGTTATGTCTCTATCCCAGAGAAATCCAAAACTTAACTGCAGGCACTCACTGTCTCCGATTACACCATGAAAGTATACCATTACTTTACGAAACTTTATTTAAAAATTTCTCAAATAATACTTATAAAATTCTATATAAATTCCCAAGTTAATTTCAAGAAAATACTCTTTAAATAAAAGTAATTATATAAAACTAATATTAATATTGAATAATTTATCCTTTAAAATAGTAATACTGATTTATTCTTAAATAATAATTAACTTAATATCAACCATCTATAAACTACTTAATTGATAATTTAAATATACTTTAACAATTTAATATAATAAATAGTTAATTTTTTGAAATAGTCTTAAACACTTTTAAATTTTCTAGTTAATAATTTAAAAATCCTTACAAATCCTCATCATGAATTTATAACTTCAATTTATCCACTGATAATTACTTCACTTTATTTATAAACCTTATTTTTAAATTCCATAGTCCCATTTCCCGTTTTATAACGGTTTCACAATACTTAATCGATTACAGATCGATTTCTAAATTGAATTCCATTTTTAAATAAATTTCTCAAATAACCCAACTGTATTCCAAGACCTAACTAAATTTCGATTCCACTTCCATTTCATAATTTAAAATCTAGTATAACAATTTCATATTTTACTTTCAAATTTCCTTTTTATTTTTCCCAACTATTTTAAATGTCGACTTTAAAACAAATCCTTTTACACTTAAACCAATATCGCTTAAGTTTTATTATTTAAAAGCCTTTTATTTACATTATTCCAAAATATCTTTTTACAATATTCCAAAATCTCTACTTACAATATTTCAAAATTATTAAATACAAATTTGACTCAAACTATTTATTTTTCCCAAATTCATTTCTTTTAATTTATCCAAATTTCACTATAAATATTTTTACTTTCAATTTCCCTTTTTAATTTCTTTTTAAGTTCAAAACATTTATTATTGGTTTTTTAAAAACACCAAAGTCCAGGCCAAAATTACCATAGCATCCAATAAATTCAAATTGCACTATAATCTACCATAGATTATTTAAACAAATCATATATCAACAAGTATGAAATTTAATTCAACATTTTTGAGGAATCCAGTTGGATCCCTCTAACCTGTTTCCCTGCATTCACAGATGTTAATACAATATAAAAATACCAATCCCACTTCGAGGGGAATATCGCGGTATACGCGGTCATCCGCAATTATGCGCGGCACATAGGGTCACATCCACTATATATGCGGGAATATCAATCACTACAATATATATTACTATATATAATAACATCCAAACTGATAATAATTGTCAAATTCAACCAATCAAGCAATAATTAATTTTAGCTATTTAAAATTAATTGCAGTAATCCAAATTTGAGTGAGATTAACTCACTTTTATTTCCTGCCGCTCTCGTGTTTCGGTTCCGATTAAATTCAAACGACGTTCGGATTTAACTATGAATTTCAGAACTCAAAATTGCTCCAATCCAATCCATTGCGTATGTCTCGCTAATACGAATGTAAGGCGGCTCTTTTCGTTGAATTCTGACATCGTATCGTATGGTTAAAATATAATATTTTAAAGAATGATGAATATCTAAATAAAATAAAAATTTCTTAAACTTTTAAACTAGGCTTCATTACCCATCAAAGAAAGAGAACGGCCCAACAAGCTGCTTTGGTCGAACAACGTCTCCTCCTCCCTCTGCATCCAACTGCCTGCAGTCTCCTTTTTTTTATGAACAAATCATGGCCCAGCAAAACACGACCCATGAACAAAAAAAGAACCCGACCGCTCCCCCTTCATCTTTCTTCTTTCTCAACGCTCCTGCCTGTACACAAACACACATAGTAAAACCCATCCCCTAGTGTGCACGCACAACCACCGTAACCACCACTCTCGTCGAAAGTCGAATCCCCCATCGCCAAAAGCCTTTTCTTCTCGATCTCGATCAACCCATGCCCCAAATCAACACATGGCCCATCCAAGCAAAAAGCGACATCACAACCTTCCCCTCATCCTGCCACTGTTGCGAAGTTCAGAACACCACCGCACCCTATCAAACTCCACCCCAAATGCGCCTCGGCCTGCTCGTCCCACATCCATACTCAACGCTCCACCTTGGCCTCACAATCGAGTAAGAATTAAAACCCTAGCTAGACAACTCGCTCGACATTCACTGTCGAACAACCTATTCGATGCCGTACTTCCCAAAAATGAACAGATCGAAGAGAATTTCAAAATAGGATTTTAGAAGTAAAGTTAGGATTTTTCCGTCGAGTATTTAGTGGGGTTTTGATTTATTTTTCTTGCTTTTCTCTTTACAGTACAGTTACGTGGTTTTAAAAAGGGAAGGGAGAGAAGAAAAGATGTTGGCTAATATGTACAATGACTTGAATTTGAAAGAAAACAACTGATGTAATTATATAGGTAAGTCAATCGATATATATATCATTTAAATTACAAACGTGTAGCTTAAAATCTCGACCTCTTATTCAGGTATGCCAGCGCGTTATACCTATTCCGAACGCAATGGAAAAAGTTTCGAGTCCTAATTCGATCGTATGGAGAAGATACTTTTTGGACCCAAATTATTATATTGAATTTTCGATATGAATTTCAGCGCGTTTATATTCCGTACGACCAAACGATAACTCCAAACCCTACAAAATTTGAAATTCGATAATAATACATTATTATGGATCCAATGAAACTGGTTTTATCGAAATCCGAGATTGTGTCTCAAAAGGCTATTTTTAAATGTAAATTTAAACGATATATTTTTAAAACTGAACAAATCACTTATCAATTCAGTTTAATTTTTTTTATTATCTTCAGTATTGTTATTATAAATTTTATAAGCCTTTAGATTATTTTTATCAAGTCTAAAACTCCAAATTCAAAATTTTACCCAATTTTCAATTATTAAATTCAATACTTAAATTATCAAATAAATAGTTATATATGAAATTCAGGTTAAAAATTAATTTTTAAATATTTAAAATCAATTAATATTCCAATTTTAAATATCCAAAATCCTGAGTCGTTGCATCTAACATCATAGTATGCCGGATTTGAATCTAAAAGGAAATTGACCAAGTAATCGAATTAATATTCAATACTCGATTGTATTACCACAGCCGGCGGCACCATAGCACCATCTATTTCAACGATATCAAAAGATCTGGGAAAGTACTCACCAACGTTTCTTAGCAAAGAAGCATACAACGATGGCCACTTATTTATAACTGCAGAGGGAGCAACCAGATTGGTAATATGAGGATCCAAAACGCATTTGGATACAGGTCTAGGCTTAAAACTCAATATGGCATTCTCGCAAATTCCAAGAGTGGGAGTAGGTACAACACTAGCAGTGATATTTGATACATTTTAATGAGCATCTTGCTTGCATACGTTACCCATTCCAATTTTGGTTACAGCCTGTGCATCATGTTTCATCCCACCTGCATCATTTTCACAAGAAACGGTTTCAGACAAATTGTCACAACCCAAAACATCAACACACGACCAAGTGGCAGTCGAGCCAACGATCAATGCAATATGGTTAGATATGGTTATAAGAGCATTACAGCCTGATAATGGAGACATTGAAGCATAAGCATAGTCGGTAGACGTTACCAGATTATCAAGCGACGAAGCCAAATCGGGATTAGGGGTTTCAGATGGAAGGATATCAGAGACTTCAATGGATATGGGAGCGACTCACGAACAGATCTGGGCATTAGATAAGGCATTGAATTGTCGGTCAGATCTAATCAACGACATCGACTCTGTAGAAGGGCTAAACAGAGGTTTGTATTTACGAGCGCGCATCATGGGAAGGGTATAAAGATGGGAAGACTCGAAGCAAAGAAGAATGGAGGAAACTAGGGAACACCAATCGCCATTATAAAGATTTACGATGATAGATAAATCATATTTAATTCATTTATTTTTAATCTTATTAATTAAATCACATTTAATTTATTTAAAATTTCTAAAATTTAATTTTATTCGTCTTAAACTATTTAAGATGATAATCAAATATATCTCTTATAATTGGTTTATATATACATATCGATATATGTATGCATATTAACTAATTAAATTTTAGTTAATTTATTTAATAATTTAATTAATATTTAAGTTAATTCAAAATTTTAATATAATTCATCTTAAAGAAAGTTAAAGTAAATATATAATTATAACCATTATAGTTACATGCATATATATATATATGTTTAATTAATTAACCTTTTAATTAATTATTTGAATTGATTTAATTAAGCAAATTAATTAAATGGTGAATTAGGGATAAGGGAAAACTTAGGAAAAAAATTTAGGTTGAAGAACATTAAGTTTTATTTTTGTGTTGAAGGACGGAATGCTAGTTATAACTAGAATTATATTCAATTTTTACACTATACAAAATGCTAGTTATAACTGGTATATTCAATTCTACACCATACATAATGCAAGTTACAATTAGCATTATCCTTCAACCCAAAAAACTTGTTGTCCTTCAGCCTATTTTTTTTTTCAAAATTTGTCCTTGTGTCTATTTTCTTATTAATTAAATATGTATATTAAAATTATAATTTAATTATTTTAACTTTCAAAATATTTTGGAAGTTTTATTACATAATTAACTCTCCAAGTTGTGTTCTAAAGTTAGATATACAGAAAGCTTATGATACAATTTATTGGGAATCTATCATTTCTATTATATTGATGATGAATTTTCCTTTACCTCTTTTGGCGTGGCTATATACCCGCATCTTCACATTTAAGATCTCTCTATCCCTGAATAGGGAATGTTTTGGTTATTTTTCTTCTAAAAGAGGTATTTGGCAAGGAGAGCCCATCTCTTCTTACCTTTTTTATTTCTACTATGCAACTATTAACTAGTTTGATCAATCGCCATGTTGAAAACAATCTTATAGAGATCCATCCTAAATGCAAGGTGCACAATATCTCTTCACTTATGTTTGCGGATGATTTGTTAATTTTTTATAAACCCTCTATCAAGTACATTACAAATATTCCATCAACATCGAATTTATTCAAAAGTATGGCAGGCTTAGAAATTAATAAGAAAAAAATCTCAAATTGGTTTAGCTGGTATATCTGAAAATGTTAAACAAGTAATCCTTTCCATCTCTGGTCTTAATCCCCTTGATACTAAAGCTATATAATTTGGTGCTCCTATGTGTAGTTCTAGGGTTTCTACTACACAATGTCTTCCTCTCTTCGAGAAAATAATTGCTAAGCTAAATACCTTGCCAAATAATAACCTCTCTCAATCTGTCGGACTTGTAATTATCAAAAGTGCGGGGATCGCTATATGTTCACACTATTTTGGAATTATGCTTGATAAGTTAATTTCTATGCGTAATAGGCATTTAATCACTGTTTATGGCATGGAAACCCCTATTCAAAGAAACTCATCCCTGTGGCATTCAAGAAAATTCAATTACTATGCAAATTTGGAGGGCTAGACATCCTTAATCTCAAGCTTTGGAATCAAGCCTGAACTTCACATTTCATCAATCAAATCCTCAACAATAATTCCAACTTACAGGCTAAATGGAATAAGTATTGCAACATGAGGAATAAAAATTTCTATAAAATGGAAATTCCCCAGATACAAGCTGGTTTTGGCACAACATTTTAAAGCTTAGAGACAAAATTCTGCCTATGATCAAATGCAACCACATGAATCCTTTTGGCATTCCCCTTGGAGTAGCAATGATGTTACCTTTATAACATAATTGAACATGATTTGAGGCAACTTTCTTGTATTCCTGATGTTGTTGTTGCTAGTGATTTATTCATTTTGGTTCTGTCATCCTACCCCATGTTAGCTCTCCCTCTATTAGAGCCTTGTGGAATTCAATACATAACTCTTTCTCCCCAATACCTAATATAAGCATTCATAGGAATAACAAGAGTTATCATTTTCTCTCCTCTATTTACAATGCTCTTTAATCTATCCAACAACCTTGCACTTTTCCTTGATTCAAGAGAATATGGAAATCGGGTTCTAAACCAAAAGAAAAATTATTGATGTGGAAAATCTTCAATAGTGCAGTTCATGCACAAGATAACCTTTTTGAAGAGGTATCATCAAATATTCTAACTATTTTCTCTGCGCTTGTGCTATTGAAAATACTTATCATCTGTTTTTCAATTGCATTTTTGTGTATAACTTATGAAAAAGATTCTGAGATATTATAATCTGCACTCACCTGTTAGAGACCATAGGGTTAAATAGTTAACCATATACAAAGCTACAAGATGGAGAACAACGGATTTGATTCTGCTTTTAAAACTACTTAAGATAATTATTATGGTGATATGGGAGGAAAGAAATGCACGATTTTCTAAAGGGATTAAGCAACCGCTGTCTATCTTGTTCAGAACCTGGTGCATAATTTAGGCGCCAATAGAATTTAAAATAAATTAACACCTTAACTATTTTGTTAGGGCGTTATTGGATTTTATTTTCCTTTTAAGGCTAGGTTCTTTTATTTACGTACTTTTCTTTTGCCCTGTTTTAGACTTGTTGTAATTTTTATGGTAATAAAAGAGAACGACCCACTATAAAACTGGTTTGCCTTGCCAAAGAAATTTCAAAATATTTTTGAAATTTTAATTTTAATATAACCTTTATAAATTCCTTTTATATTAAAAACTTAACCATTAATTCTAAAATATAATTCTAATTTTTCAAATCTTAATCTCAAACTTAGTCCAAGGCCCAAATCAATCCAGGCCTTACATTTAGGCCATCTTTTTGGACTTGTTCCACCCGTTGGGCCAGGTCGGCAGCCAAAGAGGGGTAAATACTTGATTATTCAACCCTAAATTTAATTGGATGGCCCTAAATATTGACTAATTAGACTGCATAGACCATTTGGGCTAAGATACAATTGAAGGAACCTAATATGTTTCATAGTGAGTGAAATGGGTAGATTTAAAAAAAAAATCTATTTGGATCATAGTGGGCCTAAGAAGTCGAATGGGTTTTACTAGACCAAATCTAGTAATTTTTAATAAAATCATATTTAATTAATATTATCTTATTCTTAATTAATTAATTAATTAATTATATGTTAATTAAGCGTGAAATTCGAAAAATTATGAATACATCAAATATAGTCATATTTTAAAAGTTATGACGAACATATGAAATATATAGTGAGTATAATTATTTGGTATTAAATAATGGGAACAAACATAAAATTTGATCAAGATATAATCACACCAAGATATCGAAGGAAAGAAATAAAGGAGGCATCATTTATTGATTCCAACTTTCCACTTCTGCAAACATTTAATTGATACTACATTCAATCAATATACAAGAGATGATATGTTACAATAATATGTTTAAAATGACAAAGGCAAAAAACAATAACATAATCAAAATACACAAGTGTAGATCTTGTGATTTGTATCTATCATGTATACATTCACCATTTACACACACACAGATATATATATATATATATATATATATATATATATATCTCTGTGTGTGTGCATATATATTATTATCATCTCAATTTTAAATTATTTAATGAAAAAAATTATGGAAAAGGAATGTTTCTAAAATACATGCCTTAACAATATAAAATATAAATATTTACACACATACAAATATATATATATATATATATATATGTATGTATGTATATATAATTTACAATTGATTCAAAACAAAGTTACATATTACATTGAACCTTTCTATTGTATTTGCAAATACGCACGCACGCTCATACACACAACATACACACACAAACACACACACACAACATGTATAATTCCATCCTAAAATTATTATTATTTTCTTCAAATAATCAAAATGCTATGAAACCAAAACTGCAGCATAAAATTAAACAAGATATCAACGGTCTTTACATCTTATGATTGATTAAAAAAGAAACATTTAAATCATTAAATAACATGAAATGTTTAGAATATTGTCATATGAAATTTAAAATATAGATTCATAACATAAAATATTGTTTTATGCATATATAAATTTTGATTTTGAATTATCAAGTTAAAAAGGATTAAATCATTTGATAATTTGCTTAAATTGTGTTACAAATTCTAATTTAAGATGAGGCAATAATATGCACATTTAAAATTGTGATAGTTATATTACATCTAAGAAAACATATAAGATTTAGATTATATCTTTCAAATCTGGCCAATAAGTGACACATTGTTTTAGACATCCCTCCTTTGATTCATTCATCTACATCCAACTTTGCAGCGAAAGGATCAACTATGTAACCTTTATATTTATTTAACATTTCGATATATTTTAGAGTTGATTTTATTTTAAAAGGGGAGAAAGACATTTTTTCCCATGGCAAGGAGAGAAGAGGAGAAAAAATAATCGAAGGAAATAAAATCAGTGAATTTGTTTTAAATGAGAGAATAGAACTTTTACAATAAAATCAGTGAATTTGTTTTAAATGAGAGAATAGAACTTTTACAATTATTTTAAAAAACTTCACAAATTAATCCCACCCTAAGTTCCAATCACTCCACCCCTTTATCTTCCCTTATATGGCCGGCTTATGTTGTTATCCAAATGATGCAAAATTTTCAAAAACCCTTCAAGCAATTATCTCTGATTTAAATCCCGTTTGAAGCTACGTAATATTGTATACCGATACATGCAAATATAACTTTTATATATACATTCAAATAATTACAAACAACCCCAAAACATAAAATGAATTAGTAATAACTAATATTTCTCAAATATTAGTTAATTCAATTGATTAAAAAAATTTATAAACTAATTAAATCATGAGTTTTTTCGAGAACACACAAATACCATTGTGAGACTCGGAGGTGTGTATTCATTTAGCGATTAATCACTCTGGCTAGAGATTTTGACTTTAAGTTGACTATATTTCACCGTGATACTAACCACATACAACTGAGAAGGTGAATTCTCTAACGCATAGTATTTCACTTCCAATGTTATAATTCAGACTCCAAGCCTCTCGATGGTTGTTATGCCATGATTTAACTATAATCAAAGTGGAGTATCCACATTAAAGGTCAACGCTATTCTTAAGTCTAGAAAATCTGTAATATCATCGCTTCGAGATTTCCTATTTGACCCAGTTGTTATCAACCAACAGGAAACTCTTGGACGAGTCATTCCAAAGTTATCCAATAACTACAAATATGTAATCCTTTAGTGCCACCAGTAGCCATGAGTAATACATTGTCTAACATTTGAAGAACGTTATGCACTTTGGTCTCAACAGATGAATTGATATCCTTTTCTTGTAACATCATGACTATGAATATTTAAAACAGAATGTCATTTTAATTTGTGATTATGATTGCAACATTTGCAGCTACACTCACATAACATTCTTATTTAAGGATTTTCTTATTATATACTTCAAATTAATTACTTAATTAATTATATCATAATATAACAAAGTATATAAAGGAAACAAACACTGTTACTACAAACAAGATTGACTATAGAGTCAGATATATATAACAAATTACATAATCACCCCTGGAGCATATCCCTAAATCTTTTAGTCATAACAAAAAAAAACATTAAATACAAGTCTATAAACCATGTTCATTCATAGTTTATAAAAGTTTACAATTTAGAAGGTATTGAAATTAAAATTATCACAAATATAAATTTTGGTAATACATAATACATACATATATATATGTAAATGTATATGTACATGTATATGTATGTATGTATTGGGGTGGATGGCATACTAAAATTGACGGAAGAAAATTTACCTTTGTTAGATCAACCCTTTGTGACACCATGACAAATGAATTTATCCTTAGATTCTTTAAATCAACATTCAAATTTTGCCAGAATCAGATGAACCACCTTGTTTTATTTTATTAATTTAGTTTTGGTTGAAAGAAGAGAATTTCAACTAGGAAATTTGGATTAGGGGTGGTGCCCATGGATGGAGGGAAGAAGGTGAAAAATAAATTAGAGTCAGAAATGAAACCAAGGGATTTTGTTTTAATGCGAAGAATGACACATTTCCAGTTCTCTTTACCGAAACTTCTCCTTTTGATCTCACAACGCATCGAATAAAATATGGTAGTCATCACAATTATAGAAATCGGAGCATACGGATCCATACAGCTATACAACATAAGTGAAAGAGTTTATGCAACGGATAATAAATCGAGAATAGATAACCATGTCTAAATAGATAACAACACCCGTAAGCTTCTTAGTGTTGTACAATGGAAATTATGAAATAGTTGCCAAATATAATATACATTAGAACGTAGCCTCCTGCTTTCCTCCTATCTAGATCCACATGCTCACAAGATTTGGTGTCCCTAATATACTTATTTAAGAGTACCCAGAACAATAGGAAGCAAGATATAAAATCTGAATCAGACAATAGTCCGGTGTGGGCGGTAGAAAATCTCAAATACTATAAATTCAATAAACTAGGACAAATGGTATGGAAAGGTCACGCTCGACCTATCCCTACATCCATATAGTTAGCACATAATATGTGATATATACTACTGTACATCATTATCATCATAGGTTATTATATATCAATGTTCCAAGAGGTGTCTAGATATCTACATTAATAATATTTGCATCATGTGAAATTCCCAGAATGATAAACAACCAAGCAAACATAACATCCATCATGCATCCTCACATTCACTCATTTAGTTGTTAGGTATATGGAATCTCTTAAGCCACTTAATACTTCTTTATAGAAAGGCGAACCCTCAATCAGTCACTTAATACCTTATCCCGAAGCAGACCCCTATCGAGATACCACCTAACATGCCTAATAACTAGCCCTTTGGCCAGCTAATACTTCATTTGAGGAAAGTGGCGAGCGCTCAAACAATCACTTAATTCCTCAAAACCCTGAAGCAAGCCCTTTTTATTATGGATCATACTCATAATGGCATCTCACATAAGTCTGACTATTCGTAGGAATTGGTAGTAGTATTAACTGGGCAGGTTTATCCTATAGACTTTGGGACTAACCTCACGTCATTACAAATATTTATCATATGAGATGTCTCACATTAATAGGAAGTGTACACAACTGCTGGTAGCCTCAAAGTGAATAGGAGACTTCTATCGTGCAACTCTATTGATCTCGCATCCCTATGAGTCAGCCATGATTTAAATGCTCTCCATATATATAATACTCATCCCACGTTTCATTAAGGCCTTATAAGGAATCTTCCTTATAACGCCTTGACATATCAATATGAATATATGAATATATATACACACACACACACACACACACCCCCCTTCCTAAAGGGGAAATTAATGACAATTATTGCCTAATTAACTATGTAATTATACGTGATAAATAAATATTCATCAAGCCAACACACACACACACATACATATACATACATATACGCACGCTCGCACGCACGCACAGATATATATATATATATATATATATATATATATATATATTCATGCTTAGTCAATTCTAATGTGCGGTTTATAAGCCCTAAACTAGCGTTAAATGTCAATTCTTTTAACCATAATACTAATACAAGTCCTTTTCCTTCAAATTCCCAAGATTTCAAAATCCCTAACAAGGGATTAAATATCCATATCCAGAACTGCAATATATAGACTTGTAAAAATAGAAACCCAATTTATTACATCAATCCAATAGAATTCTGTTCTAAATAATAGGAATTGCAATCCTAACTTCATATTATATTGTAATATCCCGGAATTTTGGACAATTTAAATTTAATAATCTGTGTTTTAAATTTAAATTGAACTGATAATTTTTGTTAATAAATTTGATTTGATTTAATAATCTTCTTTATTTAAACATTTAATTTGTGAATTTATTTTTAATTTGCTAATAATTTTTTTTCTATTTAATAATGTATATGTACTTATATATATTTTAAATAGACAAGTTGTTTTTAATTAAATTAGTATAACACAATTTTAATGTTTTGAAATTAGGAATTGTGATTTATTTTTAATTTAAGCTTTTCAAAAATATTTAATAAAACTAAATGATTTTAAAATATATAAGATAAATGTTCTATTGGTTTAAAAATTCATTTTAACTTAAGTTTGTATATTAAAATAGGTTACAAAAATGTTTGTTTTATTCTTTTTAAAATATTGATTTATAAAATGTGATTTGTTTATTTAAATTTGAAATTTAAAATACAATTTAAAATAAGAAACATGTATTCATTTAAATTTCAAGTAAGTTATAACCTCTTTTATAAATCTATTTAAATGATTAAAAGTATCTTTGTCAAATAATTGATTTGTATATTGTTTCCATTTATAATAATACTTTGCTTCTTTCTTTAGAAATTATTTATCTCCATAACTAAGTATTAAAACTAATTTACTAAGTTTAAACATTTATTAACACTTAATATAAATGACAATTTCTTAAAGATACATGTGTAAGTTTATTAAAGCCTAAGTTAAACATGTGTTAAATATTTAAGTGAGTGAATTAACAAGTGTCCATTTCTTTTTACAAGTGTCAAATTTTATCTTTTATTTTTCTTTGTTTTTAATAAATCATAAATTTAGTTTATAAGACATTGCATTTACTCATTCCTTTACTCTTTCTCATTTTTCATTTCTGAACAAAGAAATCTGCAGAAACCTTTTTCATCTTTTCAAAATATAAATCACTCTTCATAATAAAAACTCTTCATTTCCTCAAATCTGAAAATCTGCATTCCCCTCTTCCAAAAACATATATGCATTCCATTCTCAAGCAAACAAACTTGCATTCAACTCCTAAAAAAAACAAATCTGCATTGATCAAGAAAGCCTGCATGTAAAAGCTGGGAACAAATACAAGTTGCATCTGCATTCAAGCAACCTGCATTTCATCTGGAAGCATTTATAAAACAAGATTAAAAGCATCAAATCTGGAAGCAAGTTTTAAAAAGCATTCAAGCTTTCTGCAAGGATTTCAAAATTGTGTTCTGCATGATTCAATCTGTGCTCTGCATGTTCAAAATCAAAGTTCTGTCTGCATAATTAAGGTGAGTAACTTTCTTTTATAAATTTAAGGTTAAAATTTATTGCATGATAAAACAAATAAATAAATGTTTCCTGTGTACAAACTTACCGACTGATGTGTGAATTGCATATATGCATGCTGTTAAATTGCTATGCTCTGTCTGGTTACCTGGTTCAAACATTTAATCAGATTCTTATATCTTTAATTTGTTTTTGTTAAATTATAGGATTTAGATAAGATATGTAGGTTAGTTTCAGAATTTAGGCTTTAAGATTTTATTTAAGTAAAATTTAAATAAAACTTACTGGAAATAAGTAACAGAGCATTAGAAATTTTGTAAGTGAAAATATGAAACTATGCAAATCAATGTTTCAGGGTTTTAACTCAAAACATCTTACAAAATTAGGATTTTTTAAAATAATATTACCATTTATAATGTTAGAAGCAAAATGCAGTTTTTGAATTTCTGTATTTTACATATTAGCTAAGTACAGATGATGCTTGCAATTGAATTCGTTGAATTTGTTTCTGGGGATACTGTATCAATCATAGATTATGGGAAAATTCTTAGATTAGGATTGCATTTGGTTTTGATGATGAGATTTGGGAATTACAGTTAGGAACCCTAGTTTTACTGGGTTCAAGAAATTGAGTGATACGGCTTCTACAATGGTTCGAGTTCAAAGATCTTTTGGGTATGGTTAGATGATGTATTGATGGAGTTGTCACCGGAGTATGGAAGGTGATGGTCGTCGGGAATGGGAGAAACTGATGTTGACAGGTTTGATTTGGTTGTGGTCTAAGTGTTTCAGGTTTTGACTTTAAACTTGAATTCAAATTCGAGTTGAAATTGTGGGGATCTGAGGATTGAAAGGTGATGTTGGGTTACTGGTCGATGGGGGATGGCCATTGACGATGGTCAGTGATGGCCGGAGTTAGTTTATAGGTGCACAGGGAGGTGTGTGCAGGTTGGTATTTGTTTTTGGGTTGCAGGGTTGTTTTCCTGTGATGGTCTCGGGGAAATTAGAGGGTGACTCGAAGTAGGGGTTGATTCGACTCGAAGTAAGATTGGAATTTCTCGAGTCAAGTTTGGTTTCAGGTTTCTCTAATGAACAGAACCTGTTTCCAGTTGTTTTTTTAAAAAATTTAAACAAAAGTTTTAATGCAAACTTAAATTTAAACCTAAGATTTAAAAACTGAATTTAAATTTGAATTCAATCAGTTTAAACCTTAGGTTTGAAATAATTTAAATTTTGAAAATTTTAATTGGTTTTAAGCAAAACCAGAAACCTGTTACAGTTTCAAAATTTGAAAGTAAAGAGTAAATTTCAAACAAAAATATGAAGATAAGCTTGAATCTGGAATTGAATTTGAATTCAACAAGTTTAAATTCTGGATCTCTGAAATAAATTTGAAATTCTTTTAAATTCTAATTTGATTTTAAACTAGAACAGAAACCGTTTCTGTTTTTATTTAAATTTAAAAAGCAAAGTTTAAAATTTGTAAGATGAAGTTCAACTGAAATTTTTAAACCTGAAACTTAATTATGAATTCAATAATTTAAATCTTGGATTTTTAAACATGTTTAAATTCAAAATTTAAGACGTTAAACCAAAACAGGAAACTGTTTTCTGTTTAAATTTTAAAAGTAAATTTTTAGGTGTAACTGAAAATTTAAACAAAATTTAAATTTGGAAACTGAAACTTGGCAAATGAATCCAAGTTTGAATTTAATTTAAAAATGGAAATTTAAATTTAGATTTTAAACTTTTTAAAGAATAAAGGAACATTAGTTTGAATTTAAAACTATGGGTTTTAACTTATGAATATGGATTTAAAATGGGTTTAAATTCTGTTTTAAAACCTGAACATTTATTTAATGTCAGTTTTTAAAATAAAATAAGTTTTTAAATTTAAATTTGTTTTAACCATTTTTAGAAAAGGTTAAATAACTTGAATTTAAAAATGAAGATGGAAGAGTAAGTAATGTTTTAAATTTTTAAGATTAAATCTGAAATGAAAATTTAAATTATGTTTCAGTTTGAAATTTAAATTGAAATTTTAAAATTGAATATTGTTTGGAACAAATTGTAAAAAAATACTTTATATAAGAAGAATGTTTCTTAATTTAGAACTTAAGGAATTGGTTTCATTTAAATTATTAAATTAATTTATTATTTAATTAATGATTAATGTGGATGATTAATTAAGTAATTAATAATTTTTAAGTTAATTAATTAGATTTGAGATTAATTAATTAAGGTTATTTAATTTATAATTAAGGATGGTTAATTAAATTTTAATTAATGATTAAGATTTGTTTAATCAAGTGATTAAAGATAATTCAGATTTTAATTAACGCTTAATTAATTAATAATTAGAGATTAATTAAATTGTAATTAGAGATTAATTAATTGATAATTAATAATGATTTATATAAGTAAATTTCTTAATTAAGTAATTAACAAATGTTAACGAATGTCATTAACTTAAGATTATTTTTACAATTAATTAATGCGATTAATTTTTGATAATTAATTGGATTAATTAATTAATAATAATCAATTGTTTAAGTTTAATTACTTAATGAAAGTAATTAATGAATTAATTACTTGGTGTAATTAATTTAATTAATGTGATTAGTTTAGATTAATTAAGTTAAATTAATTTAAACAATTGTGGATTGTTGATAATTACTTATGTAATTTATGAATTTATTAATTGATAATTACTGAATGTAATTAAAGATATTTATTATAGAAGTAATTTGAAAATTAATTAAGGAAATAATTTAAATAATTAATTATGAGGAATTAATTATGGGACGAGTGATTAAAGTAGTTAATTACTGAATGGTTATTAATCATGGGTGGTTAATATATGGTTTAAATTGAGGATTAATTACTTATGTAATTAATCTATATAGAGAGATTGATTAAATCAGACATCATTAATTAATTAATGATGTAATTTGGAATTGATTAATTAAGGTATAATTAATAATGAAGTAATTAATAAATAAATGATTAATGTAATTAATCTTAGCTAATTAATTAATTAAGCAGTTACAAGTTAAATTATTTACAAAGGATTTAATATAATTAACTTGTGTAATTAATTTTAAAGGCTAATTATTTATTGTAATTAGAGATGGTTAATCAGTAATGATTAATTAAGATGAATATTGAGATGGTGATTATTTAATTGATTTGTAATCAATTAATGGTTAAGTTAAGCAGGATTTTAATGATGAAGTAATTAATTTAATTCATTTTAAATTAATTAGAGATTAAGTAATTAATTTAATTCATTTTAAATTAATTATAAATGGAATGATCATTAGATCATTGCTTATGTTTGATGATTGGTATTGATTGCCATGTATGGGTTGTAATCTCAGTTATGAGATGAGTAGTGTATGTGATATGGATGCATTGGTTGTTTTTGGATGATAATATGGATTATCTGATTATGATATGGATTATCTACTGATGATAATATTGATTATCTATTGTGTGGTAAATTATCTATCTGTGTATATTTAGATAATGAATTGAATTGTTTTAAACCCTAAAATAACTTGGCCTTAAAAGACACGTTTTGGATTTCGATGAGACCGGGATCGGGTTTCCATATTTGGGATCCGAAAACCACATCGATTCCAAATAAACGTTAGGTCGTTAATCCAAGTGGAGCGAGTGAAGACTCGAGGTGTAAGGGCTATACGTCAGTATAACTCTGTGGGTGATCCCGTAATGAGTTGACGGAATAGTACTTATAGATTCGAGATGGTGATTCAGAGTGCAAGGGTTATTGTCGTTAACTCTGAGGGTGATTCCAATACGAGTGTAACGAGATAATGCCTTCGGTTTCCTTCGAACCCGGAACGAAATTGTATGGATTGAATGCTTTCAGAACATCGTCAGGTGGACGATGAGCATTCTAAGTGATATGTCCTATAGAGGTAATCGTAGCCTCAAGCCTCATCAACCGGGAATGGCTAAAACAGGGGAGGTGCAACAAAGCTTCGTGGGTAGCCCCCACTTGAGAGCAAGATTTATCCCTGTCTAGAGGTACCTTTTATTTCGGCTTAGTGGTGCGGTTGCTGATCACAACTGCGGGGTTGTCTTGTTTGGAACTGTTCAGTAAGGAATGGTTTCGGCTTTGTGTTGTAGGGGATTGGGAGTAATCCTCGGTACGGTGATCTAGGCCACGTACTATGACGGGCGGTACCCCAGTAGCCCAGCCATTGATGGAATCCAAAATCCAATAAGTGTCGTACGTATTAGTTGTGCCCAACTATGTTGGAATGTGAGATGTAAGCATTTCAGCTATTTCTGTATTTTACTTGAAAACCCTAGACACTATTATAATATCACTGGATTTTCTATCAAATGTTTTGGTTAGCGTAAGGTAAAAACTTTTCCATGTTTATGTGTGGGAAGTCTTACGTGATACCTTTTCTTTTCAAAGGTTTTTCAAAGTTAAGCAACTTTAACCTGTTACTCACACCAGACCCATGTCTGACCCGGAGTTATTTCTGTTTTTCTTTAACTCTTGGATACTCAAATTTTTATGAGTAGTCAAGGGAATTCAGGTTAGGATTCAGGTTAGCTTTGACGAATTGTGAAGGAGCATATGGAGCAGGAGGCTTCTGCGTATAGTTATATAGTTTTCCGCTGTGTTGGTATCTCTGAGTGTTTGTATATAATGTATTGAGTTGTAATAACTAGACAGGTGTTTATAACTATCTAGTATGTGTTGTATTGTCTGTGTAACTCTGATAATTGTTGTATACTATGTAATACTTATGTTATTAATATAATTTATTCGTTCCGTTGTTGAGATTCTTGTGTTGTTTCTTCTTTCTCTTCTTTCTTTTCTCTTTTCTATCCCTTTCTTTCTTAAGGATGATACGACTTTTTGTGGAGAAAAAGTCGGGTCGTCTCATATATTCAACTCCTCTTTTATACAGAAATAAATGAAGAAATTTTATGTGGAATAAGTGGTGTAAACTATGAATAGAATTCATACTTTAGTCCCTTATTTTATTACAAAAACTCATAATTGGAATCAAAGAAGGAGGAGAAGTGGAATAGACTATAAAATTATCAAAAATTGCATAACAATATAAATTCCATCAAATTAACATAAATAATTGAAAATCTCCATCTAGAATTGACATCTCGAATAAGGAGGGATTTTAGGGGATTTTATCTATTTTGTTTTCACAATCTCAAAATCGATAATGCATATTCAAATCCATAGATATATACTAATCAATTACTGAAATATAAATACTAAGGTTTCCATTTACAAATCTTCCTTAGCTTCTCTTGTATGGATTTGCAACGCCAAAGCAACTCTTTTCCAGGTCTCCTTCTTATAATATATGTACATAGCGAAGAATATGTATGTATATAGTTTTGTTAGGTTCAAAGAGCTTGAAGGAGAAGAAAATAGATTAAAAAATAATTAGAAAAGGATTAGAATCCTTACCTGAATTCCTAATAAAATTTATGAATCTAACCGAAGAGAGAATGGCAGAGATTCGAGGCATTACCCAAATATTGACGAATAGAAAATGGTGAGGATAGGGTCCTATTTATAGGAGTTGAAATGTACTGAAACCGCAGGATGGAGTTAGGTCAAAAATGGATAAATTTGGAGCGTTTAAACGCCAAAAAAATCCTAATCGCCACCCAGAATAAGGGTCGAATACCCCCCATAAATCGATCGACCGCTAGGGGTCAACCGCTTGGGATCGGAGGTGTCAACCTCCATTCTTATATGGGGTGCACTGATTTGTTTCCATTCCTCATTTATTTTATTCCTTTATTGACCTTTAACGTTAATTGTTTAACTTAACGGTTACTTAACCCCCTAGTAAACCTACAGTTAATTTTTTAAATTCAAGCCACAAATTAAAATACTCATTTAATTTTGAATTTAAACTGAATTAATTTAAATCTGAGCACTTCAAACGCTCATAACTTCTTTGTTTGAGCTCCGTTTTTAGCATATTATATATACAAACAGATTAGAATTTTGCCACGAACGCAATGGAATAACTTTCATGGTCAGATCCCAATTTTTATAAAATTTCCATTTTCAGTCCTACCTTATTTACTTTAATTCACTCACTTCATTTATGGTTGATATTATGGGGTGTTTATTCTCCACCCTTAAAAAAGATTTCGTCCTGAAATCTTTCAAGGGGCGAACATCGTAACTTGCAATAACATCTATGTTACACAACCATCTACTCAACCAAAGTGCAATGTGATTATATACCGTAGACATACTTAAATAGGCTCAATCGTAGCGAGAGTGTGTGAATCATGTCATGCAATCATATATGCAAACCCCATAAACATACAAATTTTTTTTTACGTAAGTGTAAAGTGGTTGTGAAAAAGAGTGGCAACCATCTTATACCATCGTCCACATTGGCCATGTGTAGCATCACTATCTCCACCAACATCTCATTCGTGGCACCAATACGTACTTGGGTCAACAAAATTTCCTTCAACATGGAATTTTGGCCCTTTACGAACTTCATGGACTTTTTTATATGTGTATATGTCAAGCTGATCCCAAATTTAGCCAACTCAATAAACTTAGCTACGTACTCATTAAGAGTGGAGTCTTCTTGCCTAAATTGAATGAATTTTTCCTGTTATAAACTCACTTCTGCCCTAAACATAAACCTTATGTCAAATCTATTATTGAATTCCTCTCATGAGAAATTCCTTTCAGCGTATTCCTCGGTCACAAAGTTGCACAAAGCTAAAGCTTCTCCATTAAGGTGCCAAGCTGCCATTCTCCTCTTTAGCTGATCTTCCCAACCAAGCTCTCCAAATATCCTCTCGTAGTCATTAACTTATGCTTTTGATTCCAAATATCTTTCAGTTCCAAAGTATGTCTTTCCTTCCATATTAAGAAATTCCTTACACAACTTAGGAAAGTTAATAGGACAGAGTATTGCATCGGCAGACGGGGCAACAAGTGCCACCGGTGCAGCTGAAGGAATAGGAAATTGATCAACGATCCTAAGATATTGTCTAAACCATTCGGCCATTCGACGGATGGGAGATCTTCCGTAGGCAGGGATCCCATTTTTGAAAGAAGATTGATTATCAGCCATATCAACTATTTGTAGGTTAAATCTTCAGTGGCAATTTCCTTAGATAGTATTATATGCTGAAAGATAAAAGGGTTGCCTAGTGTATGCGCATATGTTCAAATGAATAGGGGGTGTGTGTGTGTGTGTGTATAGTAAGAACCTTTTCTAAAATCCTTTTTGGAAAATCTTTTGAAAAATAACAAGTACACCACTCATATGTATAGTATTTCCGTTGATCGGGTAACCTAAGCTCTGATACCAAATGTAACAACCCACCTCATAACAGGCCTAAATTTGGACCCAGAGAAGACCTATCAAAACTTAGATCCATTCTAAGGATAGCTGTTGTTTGGAAAAAGAAGTAATAGTATAGAGCAATACTTATTCTTTCAGAACTCATAGCGGATGGAATAAAATATAATATCAAATTGTCCCATTTATTTTAAAACCATTTGAAATGTCATAATAGAAAACATCATAAATTGTCACATAAGATCTGTTACATCATACGTACAAATACATGGGTACAACATAAAAATATCATAAAAGATAATAATAATAATAATTACCACAAGCTTAAGCCACTCCACCTTCAAGCATCTTACCACTCCATCCTTAACTTATATTGTAATGTGGAGGGAGTCAGAACAACAAATATCTGGTGAATAAAAATCTCAAGTCTTACCATTTTAGTACTTGGGCAGTATATTTCAAAATAAGAATATGTTTAACGTATATAAAAGAATTTAATACTTATTATAAGGAAAGAAGACATGTCCACAATCAACCAACTAATAACTTGCATTCCCGAAGAATGTATATAAATCCTATGTCTAAAATCCCACATCATAAATATCTAACAATGCGAAGGATAGTACCCAAACCACTTACTACCTTTTATTGGAAAATAAGCAGACTCTGGTCATTTAATACCTCAACTGAAGCATACCCCATCATTTAATACCTATTTCTAAGGCAGACCCCTCAAAGGTGACTATCTAGCTGACATTGCATGGAATCTTTTGAGTTACTTAATACTTTTTTATGGAAAGGTGAACCCTCAATCAGTCACTTAATACCTTATCCCAAAGTGGGCCTTTGTCGAGATATCACCTATCGTGCCTAATAACTAGCCCCTTCATCATTTAATACTTTATTTAGGGAAAAGAGATAGGCCCTCAAACAACCACTTAACACCTTAAGACTCTGAAGCAAGCCCTTCGTATTATGGAACATATGCGTAATGATGTCTTACATTAGTCCGACTATTCGTAGGAACTGGTATCCCAAGTTTATATTACAAAATTTTGGGACTAACCTTGCATCATCATAGATATTTATCATAGAAGATGTCTCACATCAATAGGAATGTACACAACTGTTATTTGCCTCAAAGTGAAGGGCAGACTTCTATCGTGCAACTCTGCCGAGCTCACATCCCTATGACTTAGCCATGATTTAGATACTCTCCTTATAGGTAATATTCATCTCACCATTTCATGAATAAGGCCTTATAAGGAATTTTCCTTCTTACGCTTAAAATATCGGTTACCTTCCTAAAGGGGGAAATTAATGATAATTGCTACCTGATTAACTTGCAATTATACTCCATAATTATACGTTTATTACGTTAATATATATATATATATATATACATACATATACATACATACATACATACATACATATATATATATATATATATATATTCGTGCCTAGTCAATTCTAGTGTGCAGTTTATACGCCCTAAAATAGCATTAAATGTCAATTCTTTTAACCATAATACTAATACAAGTCCTTTTCCTTCAAATTCCCAAGATTTCAACATCAATAATAAGGGATTACATATTCATATCCAAAACTATAATGCATGGACTTATAAAAATAGAAACCCATTTTATTACATCAATCCAATGAAACATCCTAAAAAACAAGAATTGCAATCCCAACTTCATATTTTATTAAACTCCTCTTTTACACAGAAATAAACGAAGGAATTTTGTATGGAATAAGTGGCGTGAACTACGAATAGAATTCATACTTTAAATCCTTATTTTATTACAAAAAAATCATAATTTGAATCAAAGAAGGAGGACAAATGGAATGGATTATGAAATTTTCAAAAATTGTAGAACAGTATAATTCCATCAAATTAACATAAATAATCGAGAATCTCCATCTAAAATTGACATCTCAAAATAAGAAGGAATTTTAGGGGATTTTATCTTCTTCTTTTTGGAAATCCTAAAATCCATAGGGCATATTCAAATCCATAGATATATCCTAATCAATTACTGAAATAAAAATACTAAGGTTTCCATCATAGATTCTTCTTAGCTTCTCTTGTACACATTTGCGGCACCAAAGCAAATCTTTTCCAGATCTACTTCTTTTGATATATATACATATATATATATATATACATACAAAGAAAAGAATAGGAATATATATAGTTTTGTTAGATTTATAGAAGTTGGAGGAGAAGAAAATAGATTAAAAGAATAATTAAAAAAGGATTAGAATCCTTATTTAATCCCTAATAGAATTTCTAAATCTAACCGAAGGGAGAAAATGGCGGAGATTCGGGATATTCTCCAAATATTTACGAATAAAACATAGAGAGGATAGGGTCCTATTTATAGGGGTCGAAATGCACCAGAACCTTAGGATGGAGTTAGGTGAAGAACGGATAAATCTAGAGCACTTAAACGCTGAAAAACTCTAGTCGCCACCCAATATATGGGTCGATTGCCCCCATCGACGGTCGATCGCTAGAGGTCAACTACTTGGGGTCAAAGGGGTCGAGCTCTACTACTATTTGCGGTGTGCTGATTTATTTCCATTACTCGTTTATTTTATTTCCTAATTAACTTTTGATGTAAATTGTTTAACTTAATGGCTACTTACCCCCAAGTAATCCTATAGTTAATTTTTGAAATTCAAACCCTAAATTTAAATACTCATTTGAAATTTGAATTCATGCTAAATTAATTTAAATCTGGAAACTTCAAACGTTTATTACTTCTTCATTTGAGCTCTGTTTTTAGCATATTATATATAGAATAGATCAGAATTTTTCCATGGATCCAACGGAATAACTTTCGTGGTAAAATTCCAACTTTATAGAATTTCCATTTTCAAACCTACCTTATTTAATTTAATACACGCAATTCATTTATGCTTGATTTTACTGGGTGTCACACGTGTCGATGTACGACCATCTATCGTTGAAGCCGTTACTCCCCATCATGGAATCACTATCATCGAATTGCGCATCGTCGTTGTCAAAAGTTTATGTAACGAGTCGGATTTTTCGCGCTCGAAAATCGACATCCATACTTCATATCGTATTCGAATGCCATAGATTCGACCGTTCAAATCCGATTCGCCGGAGCTTATAACAACATTAAGTAAACAACACAGTGGAAGAAAAGAATAATACATTGATATACAGCTTTGATACAATATCTGATACAACAGATGATCCAATGGATATCAATATACATCAGAGATATGATACAATATAAAAGCAGCGGAAAAGAAAACGATAACACCAGCAGCGGAACAAATAACTCTAAGACAGTCTTCAAGGAAGAACTCCAAAACTGCAACTCCATTTCGAAGAACCAATCCAACAATAGCTCGAACTCCCAATAACGATGCACAAAGATAAGCAAGTACAGTCTGATCCAAAGACTGAACTAACTCCAGATAATCCACTACATCTGACTATTTGAAAAACCCAACTCTAGACTGCTCGTGTAGAAAAAATTTTGAGCACCCAGAGTTTAGGAAAGAAACAACAAACTCCAGATCAGCCATGGGACTGGTGTGAGCAACAAAAACAGTTTATCTTTTAAAACAATCAACAAAAGATTTTAAAATCAATTCGCAATGCTTTTTAGAAAATGAAACTACCATAAGGCCTCCCACACACACACACAATGCAAACGCATAATCGGAGGAGATTTCTCCTTATGATAGTCAAAGATGCTTGATACGCATTAAAAAGAAACATTTGATATTATTACTAGTGCATAGTGTAGAAAACATTTCGAAAGTAAAGATTTAAATCTTAGCCAGCATAGGCATTCCGCACTTATCCTACTATAGCTACCATCCAAACAGTGGGGCGCCACCATAAGTGAATGATAGGTTCTACAACTAAAACTGTACAAGATTGTATTGTTTCTTTGGATTTTCAACAAATGGTCAAGCCAAGGAACTTCCCATTGCCACATGGGTACGCCTCTGGAAAGATGTCCCGAGAACCTAACGTTACGGTTAGATCTCCGCCAACACAAGGCCGGGTTACTCTACAAACTGGGTAACTACTGACACGAATATGTCATTCTCCGATCGTAACCGATCTATTCCGAGGATCCTCGATTCCAACAATCACAAAGTAATAAATTTGCAGCAACAACATAGGTTAAGCATCTGGGCTCCATACCATGAACCTCTATCCAGAAGGAATGACATACACTAAAGGGGCGCTACCCCCTAATAACCTTGCTGCATCCTTCCTGTTTTGACCATTTCCGGGGTGTGAGGTCCGACAAAGTCTCGTCCATAAAGCCACGCTTTATACAAAAGCTGTGCTTTGATCATCAAATGCTCAACAGCACTTCGTATGCCACATTACCAATTTGGAAATGTATCACTAGTAACCATTAACTACATAACCTCTAAGGGTGTTAAGCTAAGAGAATAGATTCTCGCCACCAACGGAAATATATTTGATAGAAACCAGCTTTACATCTCAAATTGTAACGTCAGACACACATCCATACAAGTCCGTTCCGGGATCGAACGGAACCGAAGGCACTTCCAAAGAAGTCCTTGCAATCCGGATATTCACAATCCTGATCGGACTTCCCATCACTTAGGGAGTCTCTACACCGGCGCAACTCAGTGCAAAAACAATCGATAGGTCATCCTATCACTCTCGCAAATACCCGGTCTTCACCACCGGTCTTCAAATGCTATCCATAACGTCGAATCACATATTCAGAATGGGTTATACGACACAAAGGTCCTTTCCCGGCTAAACCGAATAGTGAGTGCAAAAATTAAAACATATGGATATGGGATTTCAATTAAGTCACAACTTAATAATTCAAAACTTACTTTCAAATGGTTTAAACCAATTACCATTTCAAATCTTTTAAACAAAAGATTTATTTCATAAAGTTCACCTACTTTCACAAATATTCATTCCCGGATTTCAAAACTATTTTGTTTCAAAAGGATTAATTCATTAAATCTTTAAATCAAAGATTTGTCTTATAGTTTTCAAATCGTTCCCAAATATTCATTTTCAAAATTCGTTTTCGAATATTTATCTATAACTTGGAAAACTATTTTAGTTTATACTTGAAATCCCTTTAATAAAATTTGAAACGAAAGCTTTTTATCATTTAGAAACAATAGTTTTATTTTAGAAAAACCCGATTTCATTTATACAAGTTACAATCTTTGGTTTAATTCGAATTCCCAAAACAATACTTTAAATATGGTTTGAAACCCGTATATAACTAACATAACATCTTTAATCCCTAATTTCAAATCATATAATTCAACTTCAAATCTTGAATCTAAGTTTAAATCAAATTATTTAAATTCAAAACTTAATCAAGTAATTTGAAACAAATTTCATTTTTTTGAAATTCCATTCCAAAAGCTTTTCACATTTATTCCGATTCCATTTCCAAAACATTTGAATTTAAAAATTCAAATTTAAAACTATTTTAAAAATCTGTGGCTTAACCGATTTCCTCGTGAAATCCATAATTGTGTGTGTATGGTGTAGTCCAGGGGTTTAACACAATAGTGCAACATCATTCAATCATTACAGATCAAATACAGAAATTTATTTGATAAGCGGTTATAAACTATAACGCTTATATTTGATAAGCAGTATAAACCATAACGCTTATCTTTTATTCACAGAACACTGATATATATATCACAGATGATAACTACATTTATCTCAGATAAATAAATTATATTCCAGATCATAACACAAATCAGGATATATCACAAAGCATCAATATCAGGGATATCATACAAATTAATTATTCAGTCAAGTTCAAATATTCACAAGTAAAATTCATTAGTTGACTGATAAACTCGAATCCACTGTATTAATTATAAATCTAGGTTAATTATCCTAAGTTAATTTCAATTTATTTTAGAATAAAATTCCCTTTTATCATTTATTAGTTCACTTTTAATTACGGACTAATCAATCTTAATTAATGAATCAATGTAACCTTTAATTATTTAATTTATCTTAATTAATCACAATTATTAATTAATTCTTTAATTAATAAATTAAACTAACCCCTTAACACATAATTATACCCAAATTACTGATTATCATTTAACCAATTACATCCAGTAATTATTAATTAATTACTTTTCTAAGTAATTATAATTCCTAAAATTTTCTGGTGGTTATTCTAAATTAATTAACTTAAGTGATAAATCTGAACTAATCCAATTAACTCACTTAATTATATTTAATGATTAATTCTTTAATTACTGTCATTAAGTAATTACACTTCACAATTCCACAAATAATTATTATTAAATAAATCAATCTAATTTATTGTTTTCAAATTCCCTTTTCAATTCCATTGTAATATTTACATGTAAAAAAACAATTTACTATAAAGGAAATTCTTAAAGAGTTAAAAATCAATTTTTTTCTTTCCTCTTTTTAGCTTTAGTATATTTTAATTTATTTTAAAACACTTAAGTTATATATTAAAATTTACTTTAAAATTTTAAAATCTGATTTAAAATATATTTCAGGTTTAAACCTTTAAATCTTCAACTTGTTTAAATTTCCATTTATAATTTCTAAATTCATTTTAAATTTCAAGTTACTTTCAATACACTTTAATTATATTTCCAAGTCATTTGAAACAAATTGAATTTCAAAACTTTATTTATATTCAATAGTAAATTCCAATTCAACTTGTAATATAATTGCATTTTAATTTAAACTCGGTTTTAACATTGTTTATATATTTTTTTTTAAATGTTGATCTAAACTTTGGTTAGATACTCCCTTTACAATTTCAAGTTCCATTTTAAATTCAACTTCTTTTCAATTATTTACATTTTTAATAAATAAAACAATTTTAAAATTTTAAAACTTGATTTATTTACAAACTAGGTTTTAGACAACTTGAATTTATTATTAAAACTTTGATTTTAAAACTTAGTTTAAACTTTGTTTATAATTTGAAATTGAATTGAAAAATCTAAAAACAGAAACAGTTTTAAACCCTGTTCAAAATACTGGAGACAAACCCGAGGTTGTCCAGACATTCCCAAATGAACTTCTTCCCAAAACAACTTACTTACCCTGACATACAAGTGCACAAGTGCACGTGCACTTCGCCGTTGGCCACCTTCCGGCATCGCCGCGGCAACAAACACGTCGTCGATCCTCCCCAGAACATGCTCCAATCACCTGAACTCCGCCGTCTCCTTGAATTTGAAATCAAGTATAAAAAAAACGAAACCTGGAATACGCAGAAACAACATCCTCTCAAACCTGGCAACGCCTCCTTCGCCATGCCCCGACCACCAGAACTCACGCAACCCCGGCCTTCACTTCGTCATCCACCCAGCCATCATTTCCCAAAACCGTACGCCACTCGATCAACCACAGAGGGAAAACGAATCACCCAATATCCTCGACCAAAACTAGGTTTCCAGAAATAAACCACTCGCCGCCGCCGCCACGACCAACTGCGCCACCTTCCCCCATTTTTCCTCGATCCTCCGATCACTCCTCCACCTCCAAGAGGCGGCTCAACCTCTTCCATCAATGGGATCACCAACGGCGACTCGAAAGGCACAAATCAGACAAACCCAAATTACTCTATGATCCCAATTCAAAAAATTATGATTTTAGCTTTAAAATTCATGTTAAAGTATAGGGATTCCATTTTCATACCTGAATTCGTAAAGTAAAATATTTGAATTTTTACAGAAACTTGAGTTTCCTGTTTAAATTTTATTTCTAGAGAAAATACTAAATTGCTTTAGCTTAAATAAAATCTTAAACTAAAGCTTATAATAAAACAACCAAGTTTTATTTAAATCCTGTATCCAAATTATGCTTAGATCAAGATAAAATGTTTTTTTTTTTGAAGCAAACATGAACTTGAAAATTTAAATACAGAGGTGTATTACAAGCTATAACATGCAGACATCATTTCATAAACACACAAACATTCAACAGTATATAAACACGTTTTCATATTTAGTTTAGGCATAAAACAATCAATCATATATAAATATACTTAAGCATTTTAAATTGAAGTTACTCACCATTTTGAGAAGACAGAGCATAACTAGTTTGAAAAGCAGTTTTGAACTTTTTTTTAAAAACCGAGTGATGGTTTTGTTTTGATCTTCCTCCCACAATCTTTTTTGATCTCTGGCTTTAGTGGATTGTTTGGTGTTGAAATTTATTTGAGCTTTTAAGATGGTATTACTTCAGAAGTCACTCAGTTTGAAGGGAAAAAACTGAGATAAGGAAATACATACGTATATATAGAAGAAGGCAATGTTTGTATAGGGTTACTATTTGTTTTTACAACAGGCATGGCTGAAAATGATATGTATTTAATGCTTAAGTCCTTTTTCTTTGTTATTCTTTTGCCATACTTACTTCGGCTGATAAGATCTATACTGTTAGTGGTTGATGAGACTTGTTGTGCTAGCATTTAATGCCAAGATATGTATCTACATACTTATCTTATTCTTGTTTCATAAACTAACATATTTATTTACTTGCCTTGCTTACTTTACTCGGTTGAGAATATATATTTTGTACTTGGGAAGATGTGGTATTAAATGCATTGGTACCTTATGTCTTCATTTGCTTATGCATAGAATTACATGTTGTTATTATTTTTATTTATTTGTTTTGCTTAACAATACTTTGTTTATGTTTTACATAGCAACATATCAGAATGTACTTTTGTTTCTTGCTTTGCATACTTGATTTTATATTTCCAGTTTTCCCTTTCTTTAGTCATATTACTTTGTATTATGGATGGATTTTATTTTTTAACGTGTTGTTAGAATTTGTTCTAATATGTTTTACTTAATATTTTATACATCTTTTGAATATATTTTTATTTGTCTTGTTCTTATATGTTTCAAAATTTTGTACCTGACTGTTTTTCTTTGCAAGCTCATTCACATGTATTTTTTTTACTTGTTTCATTTTGAGTATATATTTCCTTTGATTTCCTACTTAAATATATTTTGTTTACTTATTTTGTTATTTACTTTGCAAGTGCTTTGTGATGGAAATGACATCCTATTATTTGAATCTTAACAAATTTGTTTAATGTGTTTTATTCTATGTCTTATTTCTTTTGTTTCTTGTATAGTATAAATTTGTTAAACTTGTTAATTATAAATAAATTTCTATTTTATATAACTATAAACTTATTTGAGATATTTATATTTTTATTTAAAGACTTCATTTTATTGAATTTTCAAATCAATTTATCAATAAATTTCACCATTTTAAATCAAAATTTAATTTAATTATCAATTTAAAATTTATAAAAATCTGGGACCGTTACAGTTCGCTACCGAGTTGTACAACTCGGTACCGACCCTAGACTTAGTCCAAAAAAATGGAGATACGACTCAAAGCAAGATCATGCATGAAGGCCCAAAGCAAGTCTCAAAGTAAACGTGCAAACAACCTGGAGCAAACATACAAGTAACTCGAAGCACTTTATTTCCTCTACCATGAACCATCTTCATTGATTCCACCCTTATCCAAACCCATCATCGATCCAACACTTCAGCATGAACCAAGGCTATGCTCCCCCTTCGAACCATTCACTCATCGAATCAAGTCACGTAATGGATCGGTACATATCCATGGGTACCATAGATCCCACACTTAGATGATTTTCTAACCTTTAAGCGAACCAAATGCTAGTATGCACACAACTCATAGCAATTCGATCCAAAGACCTCTTTGGACCGGTATCGATCTAAGGTACCCAAACTTGGCAACCTTTTTCTCTTTAAATGTTTCCTAAAGCATAACATACAAACGATCCAAACCATAACCCGAAGTAAGCCCTCATTTGACTCAAGCACGACTCAAAGCATTCCTCTACTGAGATTTGCATACCACCTCGGATCCATCTTCTTTTTCCCATAATTCAAGCAAACGAACTCGAACTGACTTGAAACTTGAAGCATAGCTTTGTGTGGCCTTCCTTGTTATCCCACATAGATCACATTAAATTTGGCTGAAGTAGAATGGATCATCATCAATCCAAGAATCTGTTCCTAATTCTAAGTTGTCATTCGATTAGCATTTCCAACCAAACAAACATCATACATTCGAGCAATAAAGCTATAAAATTATATTCAAGCAAGCAAATGTCATACACATCAAATTAGAGCCCATACACAACGGTGGTAGATAGGTGAACTATAAGAACAAGAAGATCCAAAAAACACTATTTCACTAAACTTTGTAAAATTGTTTCAAATTAACATATGTAATTATCTAAGGTTTAAAGCACATTTTAAGGTTCAAAGATCATTTTAAAACATCATTTTAAGGTATATAACGACTAATTAGTAAGTGAGAGGTCCTAGCCACTCACCCAAGTCCAAACAATCCAAAAGGGCTCCAATTCCAAGATGAACAGTAGCTCCTAAATATCTCCAACAGCAAATCCTTTAAATTCAAGCGCTGATTTTGCTCATCTTTTTTTTAATGACAAGATTTAGCAAATTAAAGTAAGGTTTATGGTGGTTCCTAGGCTAGAGAATGCTAATTGTGTATTCTTTAAGTATTTTGGGAAGTGTGAAATCACAAAAAGAAGTCCCATTATCCCCCTTTGGGTGGTAATGCCAAAACGGGCCTTGGGCTTTTTAACTAATCTCCTTAATTACGTACCGAGCCGTTCAAAATTGAGTGAAACTTCAAATACCCATATCTTCAAAATGGCAAGTCCATTTTCCTGTTGTGACTACACTAAAAGAGAAACCATCATCTCGATCTAACTGAATTGGCTTTAGAGTCCAATTTGACTTCTTTCAAAAGTAATAGGCCATACAAAAAATTTCAAGGTCAAAATTGTCCGACAAAAATTATAAGGATGGAAAATGCCTTTAATAGTCATTTCATAAAGTTATAGAATCATACGATCCTGCATAAAAATAATATTAATGTTTTATGATCCTTTGATATGTAGAATACGAGTTGTTACATTCTCCTCCTTTACAAATTTGACCCTCCAAATCCTAGACCAAAACAATAAGGTTATCCTGCATGCCTAACAACCATATACATTCATGAGTAACCATCACACATTAAATAAGCATATGCAACAACAAATATAAAATGTAACATCTAAGTCTATACTAGCATGCGAGTTACTACACTACGATATACTTAATGGTATCATAAATAAAAGTAAAAGCGGTAAACATAAAGTCTTACCAAATATAGAGCTCTGGATAAGCTATGTAACGACCTGCTTTTTCGATCATTGAAAGTTGGCACCAAGTACATCTATGGTATTCCAATGTCAAACCTCCAATCGCCAGATAGACATATTTTATGGTAAAAAAAGAAAAGAACAGGATAAAAAGAATCTCACAATGGAACGACAACTCATAATATATCAAAGAGAGTAAAAGCTGTCACTCTAAAATACATGGTATGTCAGAGTTAAAAACAAATCTCATCAGCCTAGACGATAATAATTTTTTAAACTTACAAATGTTGATGGGTAAATATAATAATACAATGGAAATAAAATACTACGACAGGTGGTCATCCACCTCTACTTTATGAGCTCCATGTCCCATCAACGACAACCTGAAAATATACTCGGTCTGAAACAAGCATTATAATAAAATAACACCCGGATCAGTCTAGAAAATCAACGTGAGAAAACTCAAGTAATGTGGTAAACATATAATGATTTTGTAAGACAATACCGTTAAACACAGAATGAGTTTTACCTTACAAAAACAACATCCATATGGGAAACAATGAATAACAAATTAGAACAAAACCCAAACTTGAAAGAATGCGCATAAACAAGATCAAAATCCAAACTTAAAGAATGGACACAAATAATTAAACATCTACAAAAGCTCCAATCACTTCTCAATGCAACTAAGGTAACAATTCAAAGATTTGAATAAACAACAAGGAAAAGGAAGTTTTCCAACAATGACTAGGAGGGTGCACCACTTTACCAAAAGTATACGTCTAGAAATATACTTGAGATCTATGATGGCTCCCAAACACGTCCAAGCTGGACTCCGCCAATATTTACCGAGAATCTAAGTATTTCACATCTCCACGTGCATACCACCGAATCCAATCTAGAGTATATATGAAGATACCCTAATGGGAGCAACCCTGTATAGCTTGGATTTTACTCGCTCTTTGCTTTTAATCATTTCCGACAAAGGATATTAATGCTCAAAAGAGTAGCAATTCGTCTTAAATTGATGAAACTTAAGAAGAAAGCTGAATCGATGGTCAATAAATCAACTATCGGGAATAATAAAAGAGATTGTATATGGAAATTAAATTTCATATTATTACCACTACACGTCGATTTCAAACTTGTACTATTTCTCGGTTGAAAATGAAGCTGCACATGTTAAGGTAGTGTTCCTCTAGACATTCCCTCGATAATAATTTTAATCTTCAAGGTAGAAACGAGTTTCCATACCTCGACATTTAGTGCTAAGAGTATGACCAAATCCTTTCCATATAAGCAATACCATTTACGAAAATTAAATTTCTTATCATCTCCGTATCCGAATCACTTTGATCTTTAAAACCCAATCTTGTGCTTGGGTTTCACATCATAAATATTTGTAAAGAACTTTAAAAACACTCTGGAAAATATTCTTTTTAAAGAGCAAATTATATTTCTAAGTGTATTAAAAAGAAGGGTAAAAAAATTGTTAAAACATTTTATTAATATAAACCCAAGACAATTTATGCTTAGATCTATTTTTAAAAACAATTCCTTTTAAAAGATTTTCGTATTTATAAACTATCATTTATAAATTTCAAACAACATTTATTATCCCAAAAGATAATAAATCAATAAAAATGCTTTTATAAATTAAAACTATGTTAATTATCCAGAAAGATAATTGATATATTTCTTTTATAATTTTAAAACCACACTATTTATCCCAACAGATAATTAATCAAACTTATAACTCCTTTAATAAATAAATTAATTGACTTTAAATACCTTTATTAAATTAGTTAATTAACTTTAGTCACTTTTATTAAATTAGCTAATTAACCTTTAAAACACTTTTATCAAATATGATAATTAATTTCAGACACCTTTATTTAAACCAATTAATTAATTTTATATATCATTTATTAAAATGATTAACTAATCTTAAACATCATTATCAAGAATGATTAATTAACTTTAAAACATCGTTATTAAAATAATTAATTAACCTTAAACATCATTAATAAATTTATTAATTAACTTTATTATGGTTAAATAATAATTAAGAATATATTAAAACCACCAATTCTTTATAAATACTAATACAGTCATTACAAACCATTTGTAAAGAATTTACAAAATATTTAAGGTAAATAACCTTTATAAATTTAAACAACATTTATTATCCCAAAAAAATTAAATCCAATTTCTAATTATAAATTTAATATGGCATTAATTATTTTAAAGATAACTAATTAAATTTATAATTCCTTTTGTAAATTATTAATAAATACTTATCCTTTATTTTCAAAATTCTCAAAATACATGAAAATATAGTTTAAACAATTTTCAAAGTGCAAAAACATTATTTTGTAAAAATACAAGCTCAAGTTCAACACACAACAAAGGTTTAAGGAGGTGATATTTCATATGCGATGGTACAACAATAATCGCTGTAACGACACTTACACAATCAAACATATGTCATAAATATTTTCAACCAAATAATAATATAAGAGACATATGAATATAAGTAAATTAATATTGGCGAGAAACCCCTTAGGGGCTCTCTACAAAAGCCCACTATAAATCAAACAGATGTATGTGAATTTTCAAAGTGTTCCATAGCAACTTGTTCGCTACGTACACTCCGACTTCCTCTTGTTCTTCATCCTCTGTAACACAATGGTTATTTATGCCATCCACTTTTTAAACAGAAATTTAAATCCAAAAAAATAACCAAACAACAATCAAAATATCATTCAAGCATTCAATAATAATCAATAGCAACGTAGATATCATATAAGCTGAGTAAACTTACCGAAATTCTAGTTGATGCTTTCGCGTTCCAATTTCGATTTTAGCCTAAAATTTCACATCCTCCAGATTCGATGAAACTAGTTCCAACGCGTAGCTCATGTTCCTACAAGTGTAACGCAACTGACCGTGCCCAAATCTGACCTCATATGAGATAGTTATGGATTAAGGAACATTCAATGATTTATTAACTAAATAAATTAATCAATAAATTGCTAATTACATTTTTAAAACCCTAATCCCGCTTTGTTAAAACCTGGTTGCGCTTAAGAAACTCGACATCGCTACATCACTACCTTCCAACACTGCCTCAGGCGAACCCCACGCTGTCGCATCACCTCCCCCGACTTCCTTGGCCTCGATGACCCCAATGCATCCCACCACATCAGTCCCCGTTGCCTGTAGCTCAAATGCAAGCCCAAGAAGAATGTCTCTTTTCATCTTCCCTCCAGTGCCGCCACGACCAACACAATGACCGTCGAACTTTCCAAAACAAAGCCCTCACTGTGACGACCTACCTTCGATAACAAATGGAAGGATTGTTAATGGGGTAAATAAGGAAATAAATGAAAAGAAGGAAACAAAAAACACAGAATCTCACAGTGGAACGATAAAATATAATAATCAAATAAACAGTTCATGAAGCTGTTTTACAAATAACATTTGATCACACTTTTACAATTCAAATCAGAGTTATATATACATCAAAAAATAAACAAATAATGCAGCAGAACACAAAATGTAGTGGAATAATAAATAGTAATAATATACCGAATCTTCATCTTCGTCTACCAAAAAATAGTCTTCAAAACACTGAAAAGCTCAGACTGACCCGAGCGTAATGAAAAGACAAAACACTTGAGTTAGACCTAAAGGATCTTATGTAAGTAGGATCAAAATAAGTAAAATAGAAATACTAGTGCAATGGTTTCATAGATCTTACGAGATTTTCATCTCCTATCAAGTGTACAACATGAATATAATTATTTAAAAGGTTTCAAATAATTTAAAATATTAATCTTAATCATCTAACTAAAACAAATCCGAAGTTTGAATTAACTTAAACCCTTCAAATAATTCAATTCCACATAAAAGTAAAAATTCAAGAAATTATATAGCTATATGACATTTAAACCAGTATCAAAAATCAACATTTCCAAACCAATGAAAATTGCTCGGGTTCATCATTTCAACCCATAGAATAATAGAGATATAGAAATAAATAAACATCCAACGATCCAAAATGTCAACAAATAACATCCATCCAATCATCTAAATATCAACAATTGAACATACATCACAATCATCATTCCAATCAACCAATAACTAACACAATTTACTAGTTATTATTAACAGTATTTTACTGGCAATTTAAATTTCAATATTAATTCAAATTAAACATAAACGACAAATTAAATTACCAAACAACAATCAATTAATTTCTAATCACATCATAGATTCAATTTAACTAATCATAAGAAAATCTAGTATTAGTGAGTGAGTTAAAACATTCACCTTTGATTTTCAGTCGATTGAAAATCCAAAAATACCCAAAAATCTAACAGTCTCAGAATTCGTCTAAACCCGTGCTAAATTTTTTGGGATTTTGATATGATCGCAGGGGAACAAACCGCACGAAATTCCGACATCGTATGCAAAGGTTATTAACATTAGAACGATTTGGAATTTAAATAAATTAAATTAATTAATAAATAATAGTCGAATGGAAACAAACCACGTCACCTTAACTAACACGGCAAAAATTCGAAGTCAAACCCAAAGCCGCCTCCTATAGCCAACTCTGACCAACCACCATGCATGCCAGTGACCCTAGTGAGCCTCACACCACCTGCAATGCCTTCGCCTCGATAAGACGCTCCACCTCTTGGCCGCCAATCCAAGTCCGGTGCCCTGTAGTTCGCCACCACCATTGGAGTTTTCGAACCCTAACTCGCCAAATTCAATCGCCATAGGCAGATCCAAGGTTAGTGACCACTACCACATGCCTCCTTAACATGATCTCCACATATTCCAGCCTTCGATTGCAAAAATCATAGCCAGAAACAGATTTGCCCAAATCGACAGTATTGATTCGCGATTTGACCCTTTGATCGAAATTCACGATTGATCCAAGCACTGTTATGAAAAACAAACACCACGTGTTGACTCAAATCGTCGTGATTTTCGAAACTATATATAATTTGATATAGTCTGGGGAGTTTGAATTTTGATATTGATTTTGAAATTGGATTTAGGGTTTTGCAATTGGAATTTGGTTTCTGTGAGAGGAACAGATAGAAGTTGATGTACGTATAGAATAAACTAAAAGACTGCCAGGGCTTGAGAAACAAAGTCTATTTATATGGACAAGGCCCGATAAGAAAGAATGAACATATCGAATTGGTTCGAACGACAATAACGACCCGAAAAGCTTGTCCCGCTTCCGAAACGAAAGCAGTCCATCCCATATATCAAAATAGATGTCTTCGATACTTTTAAATTCAATGGAACATGTTTCAAATCCATTATATAAAGAAGCATCGGCTTATCTCAATTTGAATTCAATAAATTGATTTCTATGTTTTTTGAGCTCGCACGATCAAACGACAAGTTCGATCGCTGTAAAACTTGAAATCCTACAAAAATTCACTGTTACGGATCCGATGAAACTGATTTCATCGAAATCATAGATAGTGGTTGGAATGGCTATTTTCACGTTAATTAAATAAATTATTATTAAATTAATTAAATCACCTTTTAACTTTATTTTTAAAAGTTAACAATTTTTATCGTTATTGATTATCTAGGCACTTATAATCTTTTAAAATAAGTTCCATGTCGAATCTAATGTTAAATATTTCAATAATTACAGCGTCCAATTGCAATTTCAATAAATTCATTTAATTATATTTTAATTTCAAATAAATTCTTTTATTTTGATTTATAACTTATTATCCAATCAATTATCATCTTATAGATGTAATTAACACTGGTTTATGTTTAATTACATTAATATTCTATGGTTATCATCTTTTAACATAATATTTGCAATATTTCAATTATATAAATTTTTATCGATTCTAAATGAATTTAAACGATTAAATAACAAAGTGATAATTTAAAGCAATTATTATATATTAATAAATCAAACACAATTCCAAGTCTAATGTTTACGAACAAACCCCAATAATTTATGTACTAATAAATTGATTTCCTAATTCATAATAACATATTTCAATTAACAACATATAATTCGAACATTCAATTGAATTAATTCCATTAAATAACCATTCAATATTCAAATGGACAAATTAATGTGGAGATAATTAAAACAATTATTTATAATAATAGTCCATATCCTATTATCTTATCATTTACAACCAAGGGTTATAAATTGCTTACCAAATGATTTTATATTCTATCCTAATCCATTTCAATCAATTACATACAATCTCACCATTAAATACATCTTTTAATTTATCTCATTATTTGCAATTATGACCAAATCAACCTACAATTTATTTCAATTGGTTGAAATTACATTAAACAGTTACCAATAACATTCAACAAGATCACTGATTTCATATCAATAATAGCCAATTCTAATTGATCACATATAATATCAATATTCAATGTATTTCCTAATTTACAGTTTATAACCAACTATAACTTTACAATCATTTCAATTAATTGGAGTTACATTAGAATAGTTAGCAATTACCTTAAATTAACATTACTGATATTACATTCTAGTTATACACTTATTATTAAATCGTATTCTAATTATTTCCTAATTAATAAATCATAAATTTTAGTTTTCTTTTGATATTAAATTTTAAAATCTTATTTAATTAATATTTTTAATTATAAAAAAATACAGGTCGTTACACTCTCCCCCACTCAAAACTTTTCATCCTCGAAAAAAATTGAGGAATTAAGGAATAAATATATTTTATTCAAAGTATTAAATTTATAAACAATTCATTTACATAATTAAGTATTTTAAATAAAAAATACTAATTAGTAAACAATCAGATCTTCATATAAAAGTTAATAAAAGTTTGAAAATATTTACACTTTCACCAAAATTTCTAAGTTCAAAATTCACAAAAATTTTTAGCAGAGTCTCCTTTGTACGGAGAGGTTCAGAAGAAATAATAGTGTCAACAATTGCAACAATATACAATATTCAAAAATAAAACATCCCTAACCACGGGAAAGTAATATAATATCACTATAAACCGTAATCCGAAAACGTACCTATTTGTCGGACAAATAATGCTTATTTATAAAACCAAAAGCAGTGGCTATTACTTACATAAACCTGTATTTTGCTTATACAATCAAAAATAGTGAAAATTATGTATAAAAGAGATATTTAAGTTGTTTCAATTTGCAACAAAAGCGAATCAATATAAACATATTCAAACAAACAACACAACTAAAGAAATCAACTATCCATCCATAGCAACCAAAACAAATGGTTTGTTTAGTTTAGAAACCTTTAATCAAGCAAAGTGATAAAAAAAAGTATCAAGTGTACCATATGCTCAATAGCCTTGGATAATTACTTAATAGACTATCCATACAACCTTAAACAATTAGAAGCATCCTTTCCTATCATCCCATAAGCCAAAACAACCAAGAATTTCAACACATTATTTAAGTTTATTCAATTGGTTTCTTTTCACGTCATTATTTAACTTTTATTTATTTTCATTCATTCGTACAATGTCTTTTTCTTTCTTTCATGTACTTACATGAATTATTTCACAATATTAGCTTACGTTCGTAACATTTCTTGTACATCATAATTCTTATTTAGAAATAATTTCATTGAACAATTCCATTACTTAAGTTTTGCTTGTATAATATTCCATTACATATTTCTTTTAACATTGCAACTTTTAAACATTTGGCACGTTATAAATATGTTTTAAGGATGAAATTGAATGTTACACAAGTTTATATTATCCATTTAGTTAACAAAATGTTCGATAATTACATTTTCTAAATTTTCATATCTTTTGATTTAAAAGTTACAAATTCTAATTTCTCATACATGTACTTCATTAATCACTAAACATCAAATTTCTTATTTCTCATTTTCGAAGTTTTCAGTTATTAATATAGTCAAAATATCATTCATTCTAATAATAAAAATCTCAAATTTATAGAAACTTAAAGGACTAAATGTCGGGTTCATTTCCAATCATATGACATGTGTATATATATACACACACATATATCAAATCATTTTAGAAATACAAAAAATTTAATTTTTTTATCAAAACAAAGGTGTAGTAAAACTACTACAACGTCCTTCCCACTTTGAAACTCGAAAATGAACGTCGATGATGCATGCAATCATCATCGAAATTATTTTCCAATGACAGAAGAGGGGAGTACAAAACTTATTTCCTTTTAAAAATTCTTTAAAACATTTCTTTCAAATCACATTTGAGAATATTTATCCAAAATACTTCCAAATAATACTTAGTATTATATTCCAAAATCCTTTTGAAAAGCAATTTCAAAATCCTGGAACTTGAGTTCTCAAATTTCCAATTAAATTTTGATGCAGCGCACCATGATGACTATGACTCGTGTGCCTTAAGTCGCTCGCATCTCTTAAGTCATTCTCGTTCGTTCCTGAACCTTGAGTCACATGAGCGAGATAGCGAGTTAAGACACAAGTTCTTACGTCAAGCGGAATGACCTAGCGAGTTACACCAACTGCATCTACTTACACAAACTGCATCTTATGCTGCTTTTCCTTAAGTTGTTCTGAATCTTATGCCGCAGTTCTTTATACCGCATTGTTTTAAGTCGTCGCATTTCTTTAAGTCGCTTGCCTATGTTGATTCCTTATGTCGCTCCAGAAGCTTAAGTCGTTCCTGTTCTTATGTCACCCAACTTATGTCGCTTAAGTTGCCCTGAAGCTGTGCTATTTTTTTAGGCCGTATGTCGTTATATTGTATGATGTTGTGTCGCATTGTTGTTGTGTTGTATTTTCCTTATGTCGTATGTCGTTATGTCGTGTGATGTTGTAATTCGTGTTGTAATTTTCTTATGTCGTATGTTGTTATGTCGTGGGTCGTTGTAACCTGTATGTTGTTAGGTCGTGTGTCACCTGTATTGGGTCGTATGATGTTAGGTCGGTTGTGTTGAGTTGTAATTTCCTATAAATAGGGGTGTGTTGTCATTGTAAAAGGGAGTTGATTTTTGAATAAAATTTTGTGTGAGCTTTTGCCACCATTGTTGAAGTTGAGTGTGATCTCCTTCTTCTTTCCTTCTTCGGGTTATTCGTGCGCGAATCAACGAAGTAGAAGCCAATTCTCGGTATCACTTGCGAGTGACCAACGATCGAATTGTAGATCTTTCAACACGGTATCTTGCGAGATCAATGGGTTGGAGATATCTAGATTCTGGTATCGTCTCGATCAATGGAATTGGGCATATATTGTTCTATCGGTTTATTTGACACAAAATCTTCATTTCGTGGAGAAGATACTGGATAGGTTGCAAAAGTTTGTATCTAAACTGTTCAAGCCTACTACAAGCTGCGTCACTTTTTGGTATCAGAGCTAAGTGTAAACCGAATTGCGTCATTTTTGAGACCGAAGCATCATGTTAGATCAAAGTTAGATCAGAGATGGAAACGAGATTGTTTAATGATCATGCCTCCGAGACGTGCTAATCGCTTTTATAATGTTGAAGATTTGTATAGAAGACAAGAAGCTGAGTAGATAGAGCTGCGTATCAATGAAAATTTCAAAGAGGGTATTGAAAAGTTATAAAAGTTGATGAATGACATGAATCGCAATCAAAGGAGAACGTCACCAGTGTCGAACTAGAGTAGAAACAGGGTTTCACCATTGGTTTCGAAAGAAAGGAGGATGTCACCCCAATCTTATCGAGATAGGAGAGAATCATCAGTTTCAATGATGCGAGAACACCATGGGTATCGAAATGAAGAGAGAAGAACTCAACGTGGGTTTGACAATGAACCATATCATGATGCCGAAAGACAATGTAGAAGGGACATGCGTGATCGTAGAGATGTAGATGGACGGGATCGATATCGAAATACATATGATTTTGAGGAGGATGGTGATGGAGGTAATATTCATTATCGAAATCGAGGCCAAGTGCGAAATCAATATCTGGATTCTGAAAATGATCGTAAATGGGAATCAGGTATGAGGATGGAAATTCCAGAATTCAAAGGTGGTATGCAAGCAGAAGAATTTCTTGATTGGTTATCAAATGTTGAAGAAATTTTAGAATTCAAGGATGTGCCTGAGAATCGCAAAGTCCAATTAGTTGCTACAAGACTAAGGGTAAGAGCTATGGCTTGGTGGAAGCAAACTAAACTAACTCAGGAGGGAATGGGAAAATCAAAAGTTGTCACTTGGGAGAAGATGAGAAAGATGATGAAAGCAACTTTCTTGTCGTACAATTATCAATCTCTTATGTATCAACGTTTGCAGAATTTGAGACAAGAGACGAGGACATTGAATGACTATGCAGATGAATTCTATCAATTGATTGCAAGGAATAATATTATGGAAACCGAGGAAAGCTAATGGCTAGATTTATAGGAGGGTTACGAATGCAAATTCAAGACATGGTTAACATGTTTAATCCGATGTCTGTTGCTGAAGCACATCAGAAAGCTCTAGCTTGGTAGAAACATGGGAGACGAAGAAGTGGTGTGTTTGTGGTTTCTAACAATCAGAATAAGGGTGCTAGTAGCAGTGCTAATGTTTCCAAGGCAGTCAGTAAACCAATTGTCAATGAAGCCACTAAAGCAAAGGTCAACAACAGTATCAAGTGCTATAATTGTCAGGAGTTTGGCCATAAAAGTAATGAATGTACAAAGCCAAAGAAGAGAGCATTAGTTGTAGAGGAATGTGAGTATGAGGATGTGGAAGCTGAAGTTGATTATTCTCAAACATAGAAGTTTGATGAAGATGAAGAAGTTATGTCAGGAGATGAAGGGTGTAATTTGATGATAAGGAGGTCTTGTTTAGTGCCAAAGCATGAGAATGATTCTAGTTGGCTAAGAAGCAATATCTTTCAGTCTACATGTACTATCTTGGGAAAGGTTTGTCGATTTTTTATTGATGCGGGAAGCTGCGATAACATTATTTTTGAAGAAGCCGTTACAAAGTTAGGATTGAAGACTGAAAAACACACTAGACCTTATAAACTGGCATGGCTAAAGAAAGGTGGAGAAGTGACAGTAGGAAGACGAGCCTTTGTTACATTTTCTATTGGGAAGAAGTACAAAGATGATATATGGTGTGATGTTGTCGATATGGATGTGTGTTATTTATTATTGGGAAGACCGTGGCAATATGATAGAGTTGTACAACATAATGGTCGCACCAACAGCTACAGTTTCATGTTCGAAGGTATCAAATTACATTAGTTCCTAAGAAGCTTGAACAAGGTGAAAGCAAGTCAGAGAAGAAGGTGGAATCAACTAGTCTATTATCTACGAGAGAATTTGTTGAAGAAGTGAAAGATAGTGACGAATTGTTTATGTTGATTGGGTATGAAACAAGTGAATATGTTGAAATTCTTGCGGAGGTTAGACCGGTGTTGAATGAGTTTGAAGATGTCTTTCCTGCGGAATTACCCAAGGAATTACCGCCATTGAGAGATATACAACATCGAATTGATCTAGTGTCAGGTGCTGTTTTACCGCATAGACCACATTATCGTATGAGTCCAAAGGAGCATGAAGAGTTGAGGAGACATGTTAGGAGTTGCTTGAGCAAGGGCGTGTTCGAGAGAGTCTCAGTCCTTGTGTTGTACCAGCTCTGTTGGTACCGAAGAAAGATGGTTCATGAAGAATGTGTACAGATAGCAGGGCACTCAACAAAATAACCGTCAGATACAGATTTCCTATGCCAAAACTTGATGATCTATTGGATCAACTTAGTAGGTCTGTAATCTTTTCAAAGATCGATCTTAAGAGCGGTTATCATCAGATTCGCATTAGACCAGGTGATGAATGGAAGACAGCATTCAAGACTCGGGAAGGATTATACGAATGACTGGTTATGCCATTTGGTCTATCTAATGCACCAAGTACATTTATGAGGGCAATGAATCAAATTTTCAGACCTTACATCGGAAAGTTTGTGGTAGTCTACTTTGATGATATATTGATCTATAGTACAAGCACAAAGGAGCACATTCAACACTTGCAAAAGGTGTTAACTATTCTTCATCAAGAACAGTTCTATGTAGCGATGAAGAAATGCGTGTTCATGACGCCAAGTGTTTTATTTCTGGGTTATGTCGTGTTTGAGGAAGGGATACAAGTGAACCAGAGTAAAGTAGCCGCAATCAGAAATTGGCCACAGACCAAAACTATAACAGAAGTCAGAAGTTTACATGGGTTAGCTTCATTCTATCGAAGATTTATACCACACTTTAGTAGTGTGCTGGCTCCTGTTACTGATTGTATGAAAGGAAAGAAGTTTTCATGGACGGAAGAGGCAGGATCTGCTTTTGAGTAAATCAAGGGACTTTTTAACCTCAGCACCGATTCTAGTGTTGCCAGATTTTCAGTTACTATTTGAGTTACATACGGATGCATCGAAAGTTGGAATTGGAGGAGTGTTGAGTCAGAAGGGTCGTCCAATTGCCTATTTTAGTGAAAAACTTTCTGGAGCAAAGATGAGATACAGTACTTATGATGTGGAGTTTTATGCTATTGTGCAAGCTGTGAAGCATTGGAGACATTACTTGTTCCACAAAGAATTTGTTTTGCATACGGACCATGAAGCGTTGAAACATTTACAATGGTAGAATAAAATTGCAGCTAGGCATGCATCGTTGATAGCTTATTTGCAACAATTTACATTCGTCGTAAAGCACAAGTCTGGAGTAACTAATCGCGTCGCCGATGCATTGAGTCGGAGGGAGAATTTACTAACAACCATGCGAGTAGAGGTGATGGGTTTTGACTTACTTCCAGATCTTCTTATTTCAGATTCATATTTTTCCGAAATCCTAGACAAAGTCAAGCAGGGAAGCATGGATGTATATATGCTGGTTGAAGGTTTTCTATTCAAGGGAAATCAGTTGTGTATTCCAGATTGTAGTCTACGAATGAAAATCATCAAAGAATTGCATGAAGAAGGACACGTGGGAAGTCTTATTTTTGGCCGTCAACGAGGAAGGAAGTTGATAATTTTGTTCAGAGGTGCCATATTTGTCAAGTTTCAAAGGGAACCGCAACAAATGCAGGTTTATATATGCCGTTGCCTATACCTATAAACCATGGGTGGATGTTAGTATGGACTTTGTATTGGGTTTGCCGAGGACGCAATGTGGCAATGATTCCATCTATGTGGTGGTTGATCGGTTTTCAAAAATGGTACATTTTATCGCATGCCAGAAAACGGCAGATGTAGTTAATGTCGCACAGTTATACTTCAGAGAGATCTATCGACTTCATGGGTTGCCTGAATCTATTGTATGAGATAGAGACACTTGTTTTCTGAGTCTATGGAGAATGGTCGGGACAAAGCTGAAATTTAGTAGTGCCTATCATCCACAGACGGATGGACAGACAGAAGTTGTGAATATATCCCTAGGTAATCTATTGAGATGCCTCGTGAATGACAATTTGAAAAGTTGGGATTCCAAGCTGTGTCAAGCTGAGTTTGCACACAACAATGCAGTTAATCGTAGCACTGGGTTCAGTCCATTCCAGGTCATTTACTCAACAATCCCTAAGGAACCATTGGATTTATCTATAGTACCACAGCAGAAAGGAGTGATCAAACGAGCTAGTGATTTTGTGAATGAGTTGCAAGTGTGCCACAAGGTTGTGCATGAACGATTGCTTAAGGCGAATGAAATATATAAGCAATTCGCAGATATTAAACGACGAAATGTTGAATTCAAAGAAGGAGATTTTGTATATGCAGTATTGACTAAAGATCGATTTCTTATTGGTGCTTACAACAAGCTAGCTGCTAGAAAGATTGGTCCTTTGGAAATCGTAAAGAAGATTAATGAGAATGCTTATCAGTTAAGATTGCTGGATCATATCCATACTGTTGACGTTTTTAAGGTCAAACACTTGATTCCATATCATGAGAATAAGTATGTCGAAGAAGAGGAAAGTGTGAATTCGGGGTCGAATTCTTTTCAACCATTGGAGGATGATGCAGCGCACCATAATGACTATGACTTGTGTGCCTTAAGTCGCTCGCATCTCTTAAGTCGTTCTCGTTTGTTCCTGAACCTTGAGTCGCCTGAGCGACATAGCGAGTTAAGACACAAGTTCTTATGTCAAGCGGAACAACCTAGCGAGTTACACCAACTGCATCTACTTACACCAACTGCATCTTATGCCGCTTTTCCTTAAGTCGTTCTGAATCTTATGCCGCAGTTCTTTATACCGCATTGTTTTAAGTCGCTGCATTTCTTTAAGTCGCTTACCTATGTTGATTCCTTATGTCGCTCCAGAAGCTTAAGTCGTTCCTGTTCTTATGTCGCTCAACTTATGTCACTTAAGTCGCCCTGAAGCTGTGCTATTTTTTTAGGCCGTATGTCGTTATATTGTATGATGTTGTGTCGCATTGTTATTGTGTTGTATTTTCCTTATGTCGTATGTCGTTATGTCATGTGATGTTGTAATTCGTGTTGTAATTTTCTTATGTCGTATGTTGTTATGTCGTGGGTCGTTGTAACCTGTATGTTGTTAGGTCGTGTGTCACCTGTGTTGGGTCGTATGATGTTAGGTCGGCTGTGTTGAGTTGTAATTTCCTATAAATAGGGGTGTGTTGTCATTGTAAAAGGGAGTTGATTTTTGAATAAAATTTTGTGTGAGCTTTTGCCACCATTGTTGAAGTTGAGTGTGATCTCCTTCTTTCCTTCTTCGGGTTATTCGTGCAAGAATCAACAAAGTAGAAGCCAATTCTCGGTATCACTTGCGAGTGATCAATGACCGAATTATAGATCTTTCAACACAGTATCTTGCGAGATCAACGGGTTGGAGATAGCTAGATTGCGGCATCGTCTCGATCAACGGAATTGGGCATTTATCGTTCTATCGGTTTATTTGATACGAAATCTTCATTTCGTGGAGAAGATCCTGGATAGGTTGCGAAAGTTTGTATCTAAACTGTTCGAGCCTACTACAAGCTGCGTCACTTTTGTTTTATTTATAAAACATATTTTGCAATCAATGTTTATAAAATTTCACTTCCTATCAAATAAATATATCACATACAATTATTAGTACTTCGAAATCAAGTAAATATTTCAAAACATACTTCAAAATAGCAATTCCAATTCATTTTTCAAGCATATTAAAAAAAATTCCCAAATCATTTATTATCTTTAAAATTATACATTCAAAGAAAAATACAACATTTTTACTTCAAATATTCATTTGAAAACTTCATTTGCAAATCAATCTTCTTTAATACTTTAACACTTTACAAAATTCATCTGTAAAATTTCTTGCTTCATTTATAAATGCCATTTAAACTTTTAAATAGCATCTTTATAAATATATATAAACTATTTGAAAATAATTATTTACATCATTACTTATATTTTAAAAGAAGTTATTGAAAATATTAAATCCATTATTTATAAATTTTATCAGTTTAAACCAAGTTGTATATAAATAAACAATATTTTAAACAATTTAAAGGCTAGAAAAGAAAACAGAAAAATGATCAAAATATCCTTTATATTTATATAATACATTATCAAAATACTTTTATAACTCGATGTCTTAGCAACTTTATCCTTGTTCTTGCAGACTCTAGCCATGCATTGATCAGGTGCAAGGATAGAATTCTCCAAGAACTTAGTAGATCTGTTTCAACACCCAGTGAAAATACTTAAAAACATTTAAAAACAGATATGGAAAGCCCATTCCTCTATGGATCGCAGTTACGTAATGGTTACGCCGCTATCCCAGCGGAATCACTTGTAACTATAGGCATCCCACCCCTCGACTTACGCCATTGTTGATAGATCGCAACTACGCAATGGTTACGCCACTATCCCAGTGGAATCACTTGTAGCTGTATGCATCCTGCCCCTCGATTTACACTATCTAATTGTATCAAATGAATATAATAAATAAGCCACCAAAGGATCCAATAAATGACCCACCAAATGGATCCGATAAATGACCCAACAAAGGGGTCCGACGGAAGGTACTTCCCGCTTCCCGTATCATTTACTTCAAAATATATCGTATTATACATAGTAACCTTTCAAAATCATAACTTCAAATATCGTACTTATATAAATTCCATTATATATAAGATTTCATTTTCAGATAGAGTAATTTCCAAAATAGTAGTCTCGAATATATCAAATCATTCTTATATAAATTCTGTTATATATAAGAATTATCTCTTTAGGTCAAAAACCTTCCAAAATCAACTGTTTTCAAAATCACCTTATACTTATATAAAGTCCGTCTTATATAAGAATCAATTTTGTTTTTCAAAACCAATTACGCTGCATGAAGAGCCATATAGGATTGAACATATTTCTTTATAGAAGCTTCTGAATTTAGAATAGTTTTATATATAAAATAGTTTGTATATAAATAGTTATAAATTAGTTTTTGTAACGACCCATAAATTTTAAATGATTTTAATAACGTAAATAACTGAATTTTGTGAAAGTTTAAATAACAAAATTTTGAAATAAAAATTTGATTTTCGTAATACGTCTATATAAACATAGTAAATGTTAAATTTTCATCAGAAAACATGAAAGTGTATTTTATTGTGCAATTTTATTTAAATTTAAATCAGTTAATATTTGATAATAATAAAATATTTTTCAAATTTGAATATTTTTATATAATAAATTTGTAAATCATCTTCTGAGTGAGACGTCATATTTCATTTCGTCAAATTTGGACTGCAACTGCTCCATTTATCTTATTTTCGGCGTTTTAGTAGCATTTTCGGTACCGATTATCGACTTTTGACAGGATAATCGTATAGCTGATATCTATGTACCATTCTGATCGTCTCGTCATGCTGGTCTCCATAGAATATTCATTTGTGTATTCGGTGTTTGGTACACGGCGTGATCCGTGCAACGGTCTTTCGTATCGGTATTTGTTGGACTCTTCTTGTTTGCTTTGTCCTTTCACATTTTAGCCGTGAAAAATGAATCACCACTAGCTGTTAATATTCTATGAAGTTAATAATGTGACCATCACTATTCCAACTGTTGTTACTGTTCACATTGATTGATATTTTGTTGCTGGTTCGGTTGCTCTTTTCCTCTTCCTCGCATGTCTGACTCTCTCCTTTTCATTCATTTGAATCTATATATAAATTAATATGTATAAAGTCTGGAATCATTTTCTAAAGCCCACCCTATCTTGTCCTCTTCTTTTTTTGCTTGGCTTCGCCTACCCCCACACGCAGCCCCACCCATTCCAACGTCGGCCGAGCCTCTCCAGCCTACACACCTCCTCTGCCGAACTCCTTACACGAAGCTGCAACTGCACACCCACTCATTGACTTCATCCCACCCATTGACCTCCACGCCCACCATCTCCTACCCGCGACCCATCCAGCTCCCTGACCTATCGAGCCTTACACGCACGACCTTGATTTCCTCCACCCACTCACGGCCTTCCACCTCTCCCCTATGACCCAAAGCTCCACTCCCCTATTGGCCGCATCCCCTGATACTCGTCTCACTAAGCCTCCACGTTCGCAGCATCTCAACCATCACCAGCAAGTGCCGAGCTCGGTCGAAAACCCACCTCCTCCTTTTTACCCATCTCTCCTCTCCTTCCTCATATTCTTACCCGCCGCCTTGACCGCCATTGCTAATCCCGCTATCACCATCGAGCCTCACTTCCTCCCCTTCCCCTCCAATAGCCTGCATCGCCACCCTGCAGCTATTTCCCATAGCCAAGACCAACCGAAGACCTCCCTCTCTCCTCCAACACTAGCTCACCGGTATAATCTTTCAATTCTCGGTTTATAGGTATATTCGAATACCAACAATAAATATATGTATATATATTCATATCGGTATGTATAGTATTTCATCTTATATGTTGGTATAAATTATATATAGATATGATATAGAATGCTTGTATATATATTAGTTCATATATATGGTCTGTTGAGTTTTAAATTTGTAAGTTTGTGTATATACATATATATATATATATTAGTTGCTGTCATATATGTTAATGTAAGTTATTCTTGTTATGTACACTCTATTTAGCTATATATATTTTCAGTTTGTTCTTTATATATATATATATATATATATATATGTATGTATGTATGTATGTATGTATGTATGTATGTATGTATGTATGTAAGTGTGTATATATATGTATAGGTTTGTATAAGTTATATGCATATGTATATAGGTCTGTAGTGTTTTGATTATTCAAATTCATATAGATACACACACACACACACACACACACACACATATATATATTATTTGAAAGTACATGTGTGCAAAGTTGCATTTGTATAAATATAAATTATAGTTTATGAAGTGATTCATGTATAGTAATATATGTAGGTATATAATATGTTATACATAGATTTTTAAAATCTTTCATTACTGTTTAAGTTTTATATATTATAATAACTTGTTTATACTGATTTCATAATAAATATTGATATTTGGATTTTCTTTATACACACACACACACATTGTTTTAAAATATAACCTGTATGTAAGTTTTGTATACATGCTTATATATTAGTCTATAAGTATATATATAGTTATATACATACAAATTCACATGAGTTTGGGATCTATATATATATATATATATATTTGAAACTTGGTAAAAGGCTTTATTACTTCAAATCAAAACTAAGGTCGGCCTGACCCATACAAACGTTTTATAATTATACAATAATACATATCAATTCCCAGCAGTAAGTAAAATTAAAATAAACTTCTTCTTCTTTCTCAGTTCTTCACGGAGGGAACCATGTCTGCAGCGTCGTCAGCTAAATCTCGTTATTACGTGGTTCTAATCCCAGCTTCTGCAATGCCTCTAGTTCAACAATTGATAGATCTATAAGTTTGCCCACTCTTTTCATGATTATTTTGACATCTCGTTTAATCATTTCACTGATAAGTTGTTCGTTCTTGCAATTGTTGTGGAATATTCTCCTGTTTCTTTCTCTCCAAATGTTCCAACTTGTGGTAGTCAGCAGAATGGAAGCCATTTTCCCCATCAAGCTTTTGGGTTTCCATCTTCTAGTCAGGTAACTCGCTATGTCTCCAAGTTTATGATCTTGTAGATTGCAGTTCAAAATTGATTTTTGGTTTTCCCATATTTTCCTGGTAAATGTACATGAGAAGAATACATGTTCATGATTTTCTTCTTACTGTTGACAGAAAACACAAATAGAGTTTTGAATTACTCCCCACTTTTTTAATCTGTCTCTTGTTGGGAGTCTGCTTAGGAGTGCTTTGTAAGTAGTTTGCGACATTTTTGGAACACTAGCTCTACTCCACACAATTTGTGCCCAATCTAGTTCCACACTTCTTTCCCTTAGCTCTTCCCAAGCCGTGCTTAAAGTGAAGTCTTTATTGTTAGGTTTCCACACCCAGGAGTCTGATATGTTACAATTAAGGGGTACTTTCATGATTTCCTGTATAATTTGGGTGGCTGGTGAGTTTGGTGGAATGCACCATGTTTTTCCTTGTATTATTTTCCCCAACTTGAAGTCTCTTCCTCCATATGCGTTGAAGTTGTCCCAGACCAGTTTATTAATGATACATTCATTACCAAGTTTCAAATATATATATGTATATATATTTATTTAGTTCAATTTATATCAACCGATTCTAATTGTCTCATCGATTCCTTATAATCAGATTTGTTCATCTAATTCGCGTTCAATCTTGCTTTGCTTCGGAATTCATGCTTGGATTCGCAACCCATTTCATTGTCAAATCTCTCTAGCCTCGAAAGGCAAGCAATCACTCATGATTAACATTCTTATAGTTAGTAAATTTGATTTTATTTGCAACGACAATTGAAATATGATGTTAAATTTGAATTGATGGTCATTTAATTGTTAAATATGATATACCATTATCTGCAGTTGTTCACCTGTGATATATAACACCATATCCTGTTGTATATATTTTATTTTATTTATCACTAATGATATATGCCTATTATTGATGTGTTTATTTTATCATATTTGTTCTCACTTTGCAAGTTCCCTATTAAATTAGAACTCCCTATGGGTTGAAATGATACATAACCGAACGATTTTGTAGAATAGGGGAAACCCAAGCGATTTTTATTTATTTTAAATTTTTAGGATTATGGGTTGAAATGATATATGCCCGTAAATATTTAAATTTCGGATTGAAATGATAAATATCTGTATCACTTGACCATAAGATAGAAAATTATATACGGACACCTTTGTCTATATTTTGAAAATGATTTCCAATGTTTGAAAGGAAATATATGGGTTTTAATAAATATTGTTTTATATAATATTCATAAATGTAATTTCTATATATGTACAAAAATTTAGATTTTAAATTTTGTAACGACCCGTAAATTTTAACGGTTTTAGTTACGTAATTAACTGAAATTTTATGAAATTTCAAATAATAAAATTTTGAAATAAAAAAATTGATATTTGGAATATGTCTATATAAATAAAGCAAATGGTAAATTTTCATCTGACAATATGGGAGTTTATTTTGTTGTGTAATATTATTAAATTTAAATCAGTTAATATTATATGATAATAGAATATTTCTCAAACCTGAATATTTTTTTATATAATAAAGTTGTAAATTATCTTCTAAGTGAGACGTCATATTTCGTTTCGCCAAATTTGGATTGTTATTGCTTCGTTTATCTTATTTTCGACAGATTTAGCAGCATTTTCGATACCGAATATTGACTTTTGATAGGATGGTCATATCACTGATATTTGTATACCATTTTGATCGTCTCGTCGTGCCGATCTCTACGGTTTATTCATTTCTATGTTTTGAAGTTTCGGTACGCAGTGAAATCTGTGAAACGGTTCACCATATCGGTATGTTTTGAGCCTTTTGAATTCCTTGTGTCCATTCACTATCTACCATATAAATCAAATACCCATTGCTTTTATTTTTCTAGAATTTAAGGGTCAAAAATTGCTATTCCCAACGTTTAGTTTATTATTTATTGGTTTGTGTTCCGCTTGCTGTCTCTTCCATTCCTTTACTTCGTTTAAAAAAATATAAAGCACTTTATCACTTTGCATATATTTTCTGAAACTATAGTGGAGCTCTACACATCATCTTTTTAACGAAACCCTCCATTCCTCTCTTCCCTCTTCTCTCTCGTTTTCCTCTGCCACCAATTCTATTTTCAACCTCATCCTCTCCCATGGCCGCACTTCCTTCCTACTCTCCACCACCTCAACACCACATCGCCCCAACCTGAGCCTGACCTCCTCATCAACCACTGATGATCCCACTATCTCAAAGTCCACCCTCCACCTCGGCTCGAGCCACCATGCTGATCATCACCCATCACTAAACGCCACAACATGCATTACTACCTCCTTGCTCCTCTGCCCATGACGGCCACCGCTTCCATCACCGGACCCCATCTACTCGTGCAACCGATAACCACCCCTTAGCTTCAGCCATCCTACATCGAGCATCACCTCCCATCGGCCGAGCAGCCCACACCTTTCTCTGCTAATGTTTTAGCAAGATAAGTCATATATATAATAGTTTATAGACTTTTACTTTCTGGTTTACTGTATAAGTTTTGTATATAATGTTGTTATATATATGTTGTTTATAAGTATTATTTTGCTAGTATATATATTTCACATAAAGTTACAGTATATATATAGTTTATGAAGGTTGTACTTGTATATATATAATATATATTTTATGAAAGGATTTATGTAAAATAATATATTTTATGTGGTTATATGTATCGAAGCTTGTATAATCATGGATTCTCAGTTTTATGTTTTCAGTGTTAGAAGCAGCAAGTGTATTACACTTTATTATATATATATATTGTTTAGCTGGGTACTTTGTTTCCATATCTACTAATTTTTTCTTATATATACATATATATATATATATTTAATTAGTTGATATTTGACTATATATGTATATATATTACATTTTGGTATGTGTATTTATCCAACTGGTTGTTACAAAAATATATACATAATATGTAAGTATTACGTTACCTGGAAATTTGGGTTTAAAGTGTATATTGATTTATATATACATATATATATATATAGGAAAGAAAAGAATTATATAAGGAGTATTACATATATTATGTTATTTTGATTTGTTCTATAAAAAGTTATAAGCTTGCATATAAAGTACAGTAGCCTACTGACATTTGATGCTGTCAATATATATATATATATATATATATATATATAGTAAAGTGAGATTTCGGGCATAATGTATTAAAAAATATATAAATCTATTTTTAATATTTGGAAATAGTTTTTAAATAGCTTTAAATTATTTAGGTTTAATTATCCATTTGGAAATCTTTGAAGGAAATATATAGGCTATAAATTAAAAAAAAAAGGAATTTTGAGAAAAAGTATACGTTTTATTTAAACTAAAATATAATAATGTATGTATTTTCAGTTTATATCAAACTGATTTGATTTGTTTTCATCGATTCTTGTTAGCAGCTTTGATCGTCGAATTCATGTCAATCTAGCTTTGCTTTGGAAGTTGTGCTTGTATTTTGTAACTCAATTTCATTTTCTATCCTCTCTAGCCTCGAAAGGTGAGCAATCACTCATGATTAACGTTTTTATATTTATTAAATTTGATTTCAATTGAAACGACCATTGAAATTTGTCGTTGTTAGTTATATAAATTGCTATATATATGCTGTTATCTGTATTTGTTCACCTGCAACATCTGACACCATTATTTGTTATTCATATTGATGATATATACCTGTTGTTGATTATTATGTTATTATGATCACTATTCTCACTCTGCAAGTTTCTTGTTAGTATAGAATTTCATATGGGTTGAAATGATACATACCCGAACAATCTTTAGAATATGAGAAAATCGTTATGGGTTGAAACGTTAAACCCAAGCGATTTTCATTGACATTGAATTTGGGATTGCGGATTGAAAAGATATACCCGTAAATATTTAAATTGCGGATTGAAATGATAAATATCTGTATCACTTGACCATAGGATAGAAAATTATATACAGACACCGCTGGTCTATATATATTTCGAAAATGATTTCCAAGAGTTTTTTTAAAGGAAATATACATGGTTTTATATAAAATATTGTGTTTAAATATTATATATAAATGTTATTTTATATATGATTAATTTTTGATTTTTAGAAATTATATGTTTTGAAAATTTTAAATTTTTCAATTAGCTTTGAAATTATAAATTTTAAGAATTTACTTATAATTTTACTATTTTTAAAATATGTATAAATTAGTTTTATTATAAAATATGTGTAATAATAAGATTTAATTTAATAAAATTTGATTTAATTAATAGATTAATGTTTAAGTATTTATTTAAGATTTTATTTTAAAGAAATATATGTTATAATAATTTTTATAAGTTAAGGTTGGAAAGATAAATTTAAGTTGATTTGAAATAGCATTCTTTTAAGAAATATATTTAAATAAAATCGATTTGAAACCTATTGAATTTGAGATTTTAAAGATATGATTTTTTTTACTTGATTTTTGATTTAAAAGCAATTAAATGAATATTTAAAGTTAGCTAAATTGAAGGGAACATTTAGTTTATTCAAATTGTAATTTAAGGTCTTATTTAAATGATATTGGATTTATTAAGTGAATATTTCCAAAACTAAATAATAGTAAAGTTGACATTGAAATATAAATGAATTTATCAAAATTGAGTTATTGTAAATATTTGAATACTTAAAGCTCTAAAATCTGTTGAAATTGAGAAGGTTTTTAAATTGTAGTTTATATCTGAATTTAAAATCGATTTGAATTGAATTGGAATGGAAGAGTTGAGATTTGATTTAAATGGGATTTTGGAATTGTGCTGATTTAAAAACCGATTTGTGAACTTTGAGGAAACTATTTTATTATATAAAGCATTTTTAATGTATATAAAGATATTTTATTTTCAAAATTATTTTAATATTTATATACTATTTTTAATATAGACTATTTTACTGATAACTATTTTATATACTAATTATTTTAATGTAAAATATTTTAATCTATAACTATTTTTAATATATTAATTATTTTATTTTATATACTATTTTAAAAAAACTATTTCATTATATATACTATTATTTATATCTAAACTGTTTAGAGGAAAGTGTTATGATTTCAAAGTGTTATGTTTTCAAGGTGTTATGTTTTCAAGGTGTTATGTTTTCAAAGTGTTATGATTTCCAAAGTGGTATGTTTTCAAAGTGTTGCGATTTCTAAAGAGTTATAAGTTTGGAAAGTGTTATGATTTTGGAAGCGAATATTATTTTAAATGAGAAATGATATCATATTGAAATGGTTTTTGAAATGAAGATGATATTTTGGTTTTAAAGTATGATATTTTGAAATGACCACAATGTTATAATAACGATTGGTTGTTAAAGAGACTAGGATTGGTTATTGTCATACTCTATGCCAATACCTAAAACCACTTTAATAACTATGTACGCGGTGGAGATTCCGGAATGAAGTAGGATGGTGGCGATGAACCTATATGATGTATATACGTAGACCCGACTCTCGTGAGTTAGCATAAGGTGGCTAAAACAGGAGCAATTGACGGGACAAGTGAGGTAGCTCCTTCGGTTGGACACACTTCTTCAATTGTCGTTCTATTACTTTGTGATTGATTTGGTGCGCACCTTTGATTTGGGAGTGTGGCTCGAGGTGGGCGGTGGTTGCGGCTATGCGTTACCATCAGCCTGGAAGTGTAATTGGTATATCTACCACGGCATTGCCTAGTTGTGCCGTGTCACCAACCTTATCGAGACCACTACGAGTTTGTTTTGTGTCGTGCCTATGGAGTATCCTCTAGTAGTCTCCCGATCAGGAGGTATTATGCTACTGTATAGACTATTAGCACTATAAAATGTGTTAATGGGGATATGGTAAGGCCTTAACGCTATTTTAATAGTTTACTTTGCTTTAGATATTATTATAATAGTGTATATTACTACATAGTGGATAGTTTCACGGATCCTTAGAGGATGGTTATCCCAAACATCCTTTGAGTTACTTGTATTTCAGTTGATATTTCACTTGAGTTGGATTTATTGATATAAGAATGTTAATCCTGACTCGGGTGTTTAGTGTTTTGCTTTACGCTCGGGTCAGACTGAGTGCCGCAACATTTGTGACTCACCTTGTGAGTTGGAGCTTGCCTTGGAGATCCATTTATATCTATTCAGCTTCCGGTTATTCAGTTGACTCTAGTGATATATCCAGATTTTTATTATTTGACTATTGTGTTGAGACTTTATGCATTCTAGACTTCTGTTATATCTTGTTTTAGCTCTGTTATATATATCGTAGCTTCATGAACTACTATTCATTTACTCCGCTACTTATTGTTATATTACTCTATGGCTGTGATTCTGTGATTATTTTATTTACTATATATGCTGAGTTTTGCCAAATAAAAATTAACAATCTGATATTTTTAGTAACTCAAGTCCGACATGTGTGGATGCGAATGGTTGAAAATATCGGGACGTTACAAATTTATATGTTTTGGAAATTTTAATTTATAAGTTAGTTTTGAAAAATATAAATTTTAAGGTTTCTTACAGTTTTATTATTTTAAAAATATATAAAACAAGATTTAATACAAAATACAATTAATAATAAGATTGAATTTAATAAAATTTAATTTAATTAGTATATAATATGTTTTAAAATGTTTGTTTTAAAATTTATATTAGCATTTTAAAATAGATTTATAACTTTAACAATAAAGGTTGGAAAGATAAATTAATGTTGACTTGGAATTTAAATTGATTAAAAATTGAACTTAAATAAGAATTTACTTGAACCTATTAATTTTGAGATTTGAAAGGTATGATTTATGACTTGATTGATGAAAGTGATTAAATGAATATTCTCAACTTTAAATAAAATTGAGACTGAATATTTAATATTGATTTGAATTTATAAATTGAGATTTTATTTAATTGTTAATAAAATGATTAAGTGAATACTTAGAATAAAACTAAAATTGAGATATATATGAAATTTATTGTAAATATCCGAATATTTAAATTTGAATCTTATTGGAATTGAAAGATATTTTAAACTTGGATTTGAAATCGATATAAATGAAAATGATTTATTTAGAATTTGAATTGAATCTTTGACCTTTAAATTGAAATGGTTAAACTAGAATTGATTTAAATTGAATTTTTGGGATTTAAGATGATTTGAATCGATTTGTGTAATTGGAGGAAACTAATGTTATTATATAAATTAATTTTAATATATAAACTATTTTAATTTATAACTATTTTAATATATATACTATTTCAATATCTAAGCTGTTTAAGTTGGAAGTGTCATGATTTCAAAAGTGTTATGATTTCAAAAGTGTTATGATTTCAAAAGTGTTACGATTTTGGAAATGAATGTTATTTAAAGTGAATAACGATATCGAATTGGTATGGGTTTTGAAACAAATATGATATTGTGATATGAAGTATGAACTATTTGAAAAGAAAGGACCACGGTGTGAAATAAGCATTAGGTTGTCAAAGAGGCCGGGATCGAATATTGTCACACTCTCTGCCAATACCGAAAACCACTTTAACAACTGTGTACGTGGTGGTGATTCTAGAATGAAGTAGGATGGTTTGGTGGTGATTCTACATATGGTATTTACGTAGCCCTGACTTCCATGAGTCAGCTTGATGCGGCTAAAATAGGAGCCACGCCGAGCCAAGTGAGGTCATTTTTCCAATCGGGAACATTTCTTCGATACCGTTCTATTGCTTTTGTGATTTAATTGGGTACACCCTTTGATTTGGGAGTGAGTCCGAGGTGGGCGGTAGTAGCTGCTATGCGTTACCACTAGTCCGGATATGCAAACGGTATATATACCCTGGAATTGCCTTGAGTACCTTGTCGCATGCCTTATCGCACCTTCTACGAGTTTGTTTTATACCCTACCTATGTGGTGTCGTCTGTGTAAATCTCCAGTTTACGGAGGAGCGTACGACATTTTATAGACTATAGGAATATATAAAATGTGTTGGAGGGTATGGGTAACACCTTAACATTATTTTAATACTTTTATTTTACTATAGACATATTATGATAGCTTATATCACTACATAGTAGATAGTTTCAAGGATCCTTAGAGGATGGGAATCCCTAACATCCTTTAAGTTACTTGTATTTCAGTTGATATTTCACTTGAGTTGAATTTATTAATATAAGAATGTTATTCCTAACTTGAGTGTTTTGTGTTTTGGTTTACGCTTAGGTCAGACTGAGTGTCAAAGCATTTGAGACTCATTTTGGGAGTTGGAGCTTCACATGGAGATCTATCTATACCTATTCAGCTTTCAGCTATCCAATGGTTTTGTTCAGACTTGTCAACTGCTTCTGTACATGAGACCACACTGTATTTGAGATTCCTGTTGTATTTTGTTTTAACTCTGATGTTTATATAGTAGCTTTATGAACTACTATTTATTTATTCCGCTACTTACTATTATATTCTCTGTGTCTGTGATTGATTATATTTACTGTGTATGATTAGTTTGCCAAATATGAAATAATAATCTGATATTTTGAGCAATTCGAGTTTGACATGTGCATATGCGAATTGTTCGAAATACCGGATCGTTACAATTGGTATCTGAGCTCTGGTTTAGGCAAAACTTAGAATATAGAGTAAATTTAATCATAGAATCACCTTCGTTCGAGCTTAAATTTCTTCCTCTTTGATCCGGATATCTTTCGGATTTTTGAACTCTTCCCTTTATTCTGAAATCCATTCTTATCACTTCTTGTTCGTGTTTTTCTTGATTCTGGAGTATCCCATAACTTAACTTCGGTTGATCTCTATAATGAATCGACAATCCCGCCATCTTAGAATGATTTGTAAAGGGACGAAACTCCTTTACAACAGGCATTGATTCACCGGAGATTTCTGTAGCCTCTGTTTAGATGCTGCTACCTCTTGCTATGCCCTAATTTTTCTCTAGTAGACGGCCAAAGTAATTCTCTTGTAACCAATCTTATTCTATATCGATCTTATTCTTGAAGTCACGGTTGATCCGGTTAAGGTCGCCTACGATTTATATAAGTCTATCCATCTTTTCCTCTTTTGAAATTTTTATTTCCTTATCTCCCTTTCGAGCCTATCTTCGAATTAGAATTCTCTTTGGTTAGGGTCCCTCTAAAGCTGAATCTCTATCCTTGTTCTATAATCCATTCTAGAGTCTTCGAGCGACGGAGTGTATTTGTAGTTAATATTAAAATATTTTATAGTGTGTTGTTTGAGTTGTTAAGTTTTAATTGTGTGTTTCAATTGATTCGTCTAATCAAAGCTATCGATAGGAATTCCAAAACACTTGAACAGAGCAAATTGATACAACATTATTTTCAAATTTGGTAAATGAATTTTTTTTGTATGATTATATGTATATATAAAGGTTTAATTTTCTAAAACCAAATAGTTAACTGAATTGGTTGTTTGAAATGATAATGTTTGATTTTCGCTTATTTTTTAGTAAACCATTGACTATTGCCTCATAATAATAAATAAATAAAATTTTAAAACATGGTTTATAAATTGATATGGAATTGAAATAACTTTCAATTAAGAATTGGAGAATTCAATTTTTGGTATTTTAGAAAATTTGGTTTAAATTTTAAGGTATATTATATAGAAATCATTTCCAAATTTTTTTTAAAAAGTTTTAAATCAAAACTCTCCTTCATTGTTGTTGGAAAATAATTTCGATGATGACTACAGCATCATCGACATTCATTTTCGTGTTTTAAAGTGGAGAGATCACTTGGTAACTTTGCTACACTTTTGGTTTGAAAAACAATTTTGATTTGAATTTTATCGAATAAGATTTGATATACAAAATATTATATGTATATATTTATTTAAGATAATTGAAAGTGAAACCGAAAATGTATTCTTAAATTCTGTGTAAAGTGATGGATTCAAATTATTGAAACAAAGCAAAATTTTACCAAATTTAAGTATTTAAAATAAGAAATGGAATTTGAAATAACTTCTAGGAAAAAATTATTTATATAACACTTAATTTCACTCTAAAACATATATATAACTCACATGAAATATTCAAAGAGTCAACATGTTTATGTGAATTGAAAGTTTTACAAGAGAAACTTAAGTAATAGAAATGTTCAAACTAAATTATTTCTTAGTAAAATATTGTAAATAAAAGGAAAAATTGTATAGTATTCAACTACATTCAGAAAATATTAATAAAACTTAACTGGGAAAGGTTTGAATGTAATTGAATAACATAAGATATAAAATATGTGGAATAAAATGTTCCTAGAATGAATTTTGATAAGAAAATATATAAATAAAATTTGATAGTTATAGTAAAAGTTTATATACTTAATTTATGGTTATAAGAAATGTTAATTGAGATAAATTGAATAAAAAAAAGATACTATTTGAGTTATAAATATGAACTTAAGAATAGTAGGGATTGAATTTTTAAGTGAAATCAACTTAAGGGAAGTCAAATGGATTTAATAAATGGGTTAATTAAAATAAATTTTGTCCTAAGAAGAAATTTTTGTAACAGATGATAATAATTTGAAATCGAATCTATTGATTTAAATACATTAAACTGAATCAAAAAAATATGGATATAATAAATAGTTATTGATTGAATAAAATGGATTGAACCTAAATTTGTTGAATAGCTGAAATTAGATTTTTAAGAGTAATCAACTTAACTGAAGATCAATTAGATTTAATAAATGAGTTAAATAAAACAAATTTTGTTGGGAAAGTTTTGTAATAAATGTCAATAAATTGAAGACAAATCAATTGAATGAAAATATATGGAATTGAAATCAATTAAACGTGAATGCAATAAATTTGATTGATTAAATAAATTGAATTGAAATCAATTATTTGAATAAAAACCAATTTAAAAATAAATGAAATTTATATTGCTTGAATCATCAGTTTGAACTAACAATTTTGAATTAAAAGACTATTTATTAATTTAATAAAATGGATTAGACCAAATTGTTGAATATTAATTTATTTAAAATTGAAATTTATATGGGTCTTAAATTAATTGTTTTATTTTTATTTCAATCTATCTTTTCTTTCTAGTTGTTTCTATTCTCCTACCTCCTTCCTTTTCGGGGACGAAAAGTTTTGAGTTGGGGAGAGCGTAATGACCCGTAAATTTTTGATGGTTTTAATAACGTAAATAACTGAATTTTCGTGAAAGTTTAAATAATAAAATTTTGAAATAAAAATTTGATATTTGTAATACGTCTATATATACATAGTAAATGGTAAATTTTCATCAGAAAATATGGAAGTTTATTTTATTGTGTAATTTTAGTTAAATTTAAAGTAGTTAATATTTGATGATAACAAAATATTTTTCAAATCTGAATATTTTTATATAATAAATTTGTAAATCATCTTTTGAGTGAGGCGTCATATTTCGTTTCATCAAATTCGAACCGCTATTGCTCCGTTTATCTTATTTTCAACGTTTTAGCAGCATTTTCAGTACCCGGTTATCGACTTTTGACAGGATAATCGTATAACTAATATCTATGTACCATTTTGATTGTCTCGTCATGCTAATCTCCGTAGAATATTCATTTGTATATTCGGTGTCCGGTACACGGCGAGAGCTGCGTAACGGTTTTTTGTATCGGTATTCGTTTGACCCTTTTTGTTTCCTTTGTCCTTTCACATTTCAACCATGAAAAATTGGATCGCCACTAGCTATTAATATTATATGAATTTAATAATGTGATCATCACTATTCCCATTGTTGTTACTGTTCTCAATTATTGATACTTTGTTGTTGGTTCAGTTGCTCTTTTCCTGTTCCCCACGTGACTGACGCTCTCCTCTTCACTCATTTGAATCTATATATAAATTAACATGTATAAAGTTTGGAATCATTTTCTAAAGCCCTCCCTCTCTCATCCTCTTTTATTTTGCTTGGCTTCGCCCACCACCACATGCAGCCTCACCCACTCCAACGTTGGCCGAGCCTCTCTAGCCTACACATCTCATCCACCGAACTCCCTCCATGAAGCCGCAACCGCACACCCACTCACCGGCCTCACACCACCCTTGGACCTCCACACCCACCATCTCCCACCAACGACCCATCCACCTCCCCGACCTATCAAGCCTCACACACACGACCTTGTTTTCCTCCACCCACTCATGGCCTTCCACCTCTCCTCTACGACCCAAAGCTCCACTCCCATATTGGCCGCATCCCCTGATACTTGTCTCACCAAGCCTCCACCTTTGCAGCATCTCAGCCATCACCAACAGGTGTCGAGCTTGACCAAAAGCCCACCTCATCTTTTTTACCCATCTCCCCACTCCTTCCTCATATTCTTACTCGCCACCTTGACCGCCATTTCTCATCCTGCTATCACCACCGAGCCTCACTTCCTCCCCTTCACCTCCAGTAGCCTGCATCTCCAACCTACAGCCAATTCCCATAGCCAAGGCCAACCGAAGACCTCCCTCTCTCCTCCAGCACCAACTCACCGGTATAATATTTTGATTCTCGATTTATAGGTTGATTACATCTTATCTATTGGTGTAAATTATATATAGACATGATATAAAATGTTTGTATATATATTAATTCACATATATGGTCTATTGAGTTTTAAATTTATAAGTATATATATATATATATATATATTAGCTGTTGTCATATTTGTTAATGTAAGTTATTCTAGTTATGTACACTCTGTTTAGCCATATATATTTTCAGTTTATTCTTTATTGTGTTTATATATATATATATATATATATATGTTAGTGTATATATATAAGTATGTGTATATATAAAAGTATGTATAGGTTTGTATAAGTTATATGCATATGTATATAGGTCTATAGTGTTTTGATTCTTCAAATGCATATATATATATATATACATATATATATGTATGTATGTATATATTTATCTATTGAAATTTTATTTGAAAGTACATGTGTGCAAAGTTGCATTTGTTTAAATATAAATTATAGTTTATGGAGTGATTCATGTACATTAATATATGTAGTTATATAATATGTTATGCATAGATTTTTAAAATCTTTCATTACTGTTTAAGTTTTATATATATTATAACAAATTTTTTATATTGATTTTATAATAAATACTGAAATTTGGATTTTCTTTATATATATATTGTTTTAAAATATAACCTGTATGTAAGTTTTGTACACATGTTTATACACTATTAGTATATATATATATATATATATATATATATATATATAGTTATGTACATACAAATTCACATGAATTTGGGTTCTATATATATATATATATATAGTTCAATTTATATCTACTGATTCTAATTGTCTCATCGATTCCTTATTATCGGCTTTGTTCGTCTAATTTGCATTCAATCCTGCTTTGCTTTGAAATTCGTGCTTGGACTCGTAATCCATTTCATTGTCAAATCTCTCTAGCCTCGAAAGGTGAGAAATCACTCATGATTAACATTCTTATAGTTAGTAAATTTGATTTCACTTGAAACGACAATTGAAATATGATGTTAAATTTGAATTGCTAGTTATTTAATTGTTAAATATGATATGCCATTATCTGCAGTTATTCACCTGTGATATATAACACCATATCCTATTGTATATATTTTATTTAATTTATCACTGATTATATATGCCTATTATTGATGTGTTATATTTTATCATATTTGTTCTCACTCTGCAAGTTCCCTGTTAAATCAGAATTCCCTATGGGTTGAAATGATACATACCCCAACGATTTTGTAGAATAGGGGAAAATCGTTATGGGTTGAAATGATAAATCCTAGCGATTTTCATTTATTATAAATTCTTAGGATTGCGAGTAGAAATGATATATAATCGTAAATATTTAAATTTCGAATTGAAATGATAAATATCCGCATCACTTGACCATAGGATAGAAAATTGTATACGGACACCGTTGGTTTATATTTTGAAAATGATTTCCGCAGTTTGAAAGGAAATATATCGGCTTTAATAAATATTATTTTATATAGTATTTATAAATGTAATTTCCGTATATGTATGAAAATTTAGATTTTAAATTTATATGTTTTGGAAATTTTAATTTACAAGTTAATTTCGAAAAATATAAATTTTTAGGTTTTCTTGTAGCTTTATTATTTTAAAAATATATAAAACAAGATTTAATACAAAATATAATTAGTAATAAGATTTAATTTAATAAAATTTAATTTAATTAGTATGTAATATGTTTTAAAATGTTTATTTTAAAATTTATATTGATATATTAAAAAAGATTATAACTTTAAATTGATTAAAAATTAAACTTAAATAAGAATTTATTTGAATTTAATAATTTTGAGATTTGAAAGTTACGATTTATAACTTGATTGATGAAAGTGATTCAATGAATATTCTCAAATTTAAATCAAATTGACACTGGATATTTAATATTGATTTGAATTTATAAATTGAGATTTTATTTAATTGTTAATAAAATGATTAAGTGAATATATAGAATAAAACTAAAATTGAGATATAAATGAAACTTATTGTAAATATCTGAATATTTAAACTTTGAATACTATTGGAATTGAAAGATAGTTCAAACTTGGATTTGAAATCGATATAAATTGAAATGGTTTATCTAGAATTTGAATTGAATCTTTGACCTTTAAATTAAAATTGTTAAACTGGAATTGATTTAATTTGAATTTTTGGAATTTAAGATGATTTGAATTGATTTACGAAATTGGAGGAAACTATTGTTATTATATAAAGTATTTTTAATATATAAACTATTTTAATTTATAACTATTTTAATATATATATACACACACACACACTATTTCAATATCTAAGTTGTTTAAGTCGGAAGTGTTGTGATTTCTAAAGTGTTATGGTTTCAACAGTGTTATGATTTTCAAAGTGTTATGATTTCAAAAGTGTTATGATTTCCAAAGTATTATGATTTCAAAAGTGTTATGATTTCCAAAGTGTTATAATTTCAAAAGTGTTATGATTTCCAAAGTATTATGATTTCAAAAGTGTTATGATTTCGAAAGTGTTATAATTTTGAAAGCGTTACGATTTTGGAAATGAATGATTTAAAGTGAATAATGATATCGAATTGGTATGGGTTTTGAAACAAATATGATAGTTTGATATGAAGTATGAACTATTTGAAAGGAAAGGACCACGGTGTAAAATAAGTATTTGGTTGTCAAAGAGACCAGGATCGGATATTGTCATATTCTCTGCCAATACCGAAACCACTTTAACAACTGTGTACGTGGTGAAGATTCCAGAATAAAGTAGGATGGTTTGGTGGCGATTCTATATATGGTATTTACGTAGCCCAAACTCCCATGAGTCAGCTTGATGTGACTAAAACAGGAGCCACGCCGAGCCAAGTAAAGTCATTCCTTCGATCGAGAACATTTCTTCGATACCATTCTATTGCTTTTGTAATTTGATAGGGTGCACCCTTTGATTTGGAAATGTGTCACGAGGTAGGCGGTAGTAGCTACTATGCATTACCACCAGTCCAGATACACAAATGGTGTATCTACTCTGACATTGCCTTGAGTGCCTTATCGCATGTCTTATCGCGCCTTCTACGAGTTTGTTTTGTACCGTACCTATATGATGTCCTATGTGTAAACCTCTAGTTTACGAAGGAGCATACGACATTGTATAGACTGTGAGAAAATATAAAATGTGTTAAGGGGGATATGTGTAACGCCTTAACGCTATTTTAATACTTTTACTTTACTATAGACATATTATAATAACGTATATTACTACATTGTAGATAGTTTCACGGATCCTTAGAGGATGGGAATCACAAACATCCTTTAAGTTACTTGTATTTCAGTTGGCATTTCACTTGAGTTGAATTTATTAATATAAGAATGTTAATCCTGATTCGATTGTTTTGTGTTTTGCTTTACGCTCGGTCAAACTGAGTGTTACAGCATTTGAGACTCACCTTTAGAGTTGGAGCTTCACTTGAAGATCCATCTGTATCTATTCAGCTTTTAACTATCCAGTGGTTTTGTTCAGACTTGTCAGTTGCTTTTTTACTTGAGACTACTTTGTATTTGAGATTCCTGTTGTATTTTTTTTAACTCTGATGTTTATACAGTAGCTTCATGAGCTACTATTTATCTGTTCCGCTGCTTACTATCAAATTACTCTGTGTTTATGATTCTGTGATTGATTTTATTTAATGTATATGATGAGTTTGCAAAATACAAATTAATAATCTTATATTTTGAATAGTTCAAGTCCGACATGTGCGGATGCGAATGGTTCGAAATACCGGATCGTTGCAGTTTTTTAATAAAATAGTTTGTAAAATAGTTTCGGCCAAGATAAAATTAAAAGAAAAATAGATTTGTATATAAAATTAGTTTGTAAAATAGTTTTGGGTAATATAAAATAAAAGAAAATAGTTTGTATATAAAAATAGTTTGTAAAATAATTTTGGTTAAGATACAAGAAAAAGAAAAATAGTTTTGTATATAAAATTAGTTTTAAAAGTTTTAGATAAGATAAAATAAAAGGAAACAATTTGTATATAAAATTAATTTGCAAGGTAGTTTTGTAAAAGAGTGTTGTATACAAAATAGGATAAAAGAATTTGAATAAGATACGATAAAAGAAAAATAGTTTGTAATATGGTTATAAATTAATAATAGTTGACATAAAAAGAAAAATTCCAATCTAAATTACAAAGATATCCAACCCAACAACTTTCAATTTCAGCGTCAAAGCATATCAATAATATTAGAACATAAGATGTACATATGTCATCCCTACACAAAATCACATTTGGTCGCTCGCTCGGTCACACAAGTTTGCTTTCAAACTAGTATTGCTCATTCGACTTTTCTAATGCGGATATCGCTAAGGTTTCTTGACTAGGAATCATCATTCTTCTTGCATAGCCATATACAATGATAGAGAATTCTAGAATCAAACCTAAAATCCATATCAAATATTCACCATCAAGAATCAAATGAACAATCCTAACACGAAATGGTGTAATTCACCTCGAACTTGTGTAATCAAATGTGGATCAAATTAGTTATGCGAACAAAAAATATACATACAATTTATGTATCTATTCCAATTTTTTTCATTATTTTCAATTTAACTCCATTATAAATCTCATCGATTAACAAAAATATCACTTCATACTTTAATATTTGATTCACAGAATTTCTCTAACTAACACAAAACATTAATATATTCACACATTACTTATATTTCTCTTCAATTTCAATTTCACATGTAATATTTCTCATTTAATACTATATTTATTGCAACATCCATTTATTTCATAAAAATTTTACAAGTCGTGACTTTATCTATAATCATTTCACTTTTGGTTCATATTTGTTTATCCAATTAGTTTCACTTTTACTTTTCAAATTTATTTATGACACATTTCACAAATTTTAATTAAGTTTATAAACAATTTTTTCCAATTTAAGCTCATTTACAACATTTCCTTAATCACAATTTCAATTTAATCATTCCAAGCTTAAAGTCCACACTTGTATATTATTATATGACGTGCCAAGAATGTATACAACAATTCTATTCATTAACTAAACATATATATAAAAAATTAAACCTTTTTCACTTGCTTTCAATTCAAGGTTATCAAATTCGACCGTATCATTCAACATAATTACTACGCTTCAACTCATATATTAATTCAAGAGTTTTCGATTATCCTAAATATCCAGATATTTCATTTTATTTCCATAGTTGAAAGTACCAATCAACAAACAAAAAAATTTACAACAAAACATTTCAATTTCATAAACAAATATCCTAATTATTGATTGTTGAGTAATGCTACTATTATTTATAAAATATTGAGAAATAAATTTCTAAAACATCGGAGTTTAGTTCTCAAAATTCAGTTTAGATTTTCATTACTAAGACTAAAAAAACCATAATCGTACAATCATTCACTTTATTTCATTTAATACACCATTATTAAACTAGTGTTCAGTCCATAAATTCAATTACAATAATAGCCAATGCTTATAGACTGATTAATTACAACAAATCAACAGTAAATGATAATAATTAAAAATTATCATTTCATAAATCAAATACCTTACAAATAACAATATTAGTTATAAAAAATTTATTCCTTTATATATATATCATATAATATTAGAAAAATTTTATTTCATTTCAAAACTAATATAGAACAATTTTGTAACACTAATAAATACGCGCTCTCATATATACACTCAAACAACTCATTCTAGGGTATTGCGACTCTATCTCTAATGAGTTAACCTCAACAGGCTAAGGTACGTCTAAACCCGACTCTGATACTAACTGTAAAGACCCACCTTTTTGTACAGTTTAAATCGACAATAAACCTTGCATGTCTAATTCAATTCGTTCAAAAGGGAGGATTATTAATGGGGTCAATAAGAAAAGAAAAGAAAAAAACATAAAACATAGAATCTCGTAGTGGAACGACAAAATATAATAATCAAATAATAAGTTCATGAAGCTGTTTTACAAATAACATTTGATCACAATGTTACAATTCAAATCATAGTTATACATAATTCAAAAATAAACAAATAATGCAGCGGAACACAGAATATAGTGGAATAATAAATAGCAACAATATACTAAATCTTCGTCTTCATCCTCTAGAAAATAGTCTTCAAAACACTGAAAAGCTCAAACTGATTCGAGCATAATGAAAAGACAAAACATTCGAGTCAGAACTAAATGATCTGATGTAAGTTGGATCAAAATAAGTAAAATAGAAATATTACTGCAATGGTTTCATAGATGTCACAAAATTTTCATCTCCTATCAAGTGTATATCGTGAATATAATTATTTGAAAGGATTCAAATAATTCAAAATATCAATCTTAATCATCTAATTGAAACAAATCCGAAGTTTGAATTAACTTAAACCCTTCAAATGATTCAATTCCAAACAAAAATCTAAATTCAAGAAATTATATAGGTATATGTCATTTCAACCAGTATCAAAAATCAACATCTCCAAACAAATAAAAATTGCTCGGGTTTATCATTTCAACCTACAGGGATAACAGAGATGTAGAAATAAATAAACATCCAACATTTCAAAATGTCAATAAATAACATCCATCCAATCATCCAAATATCAAAATTGAACATATAGCACAATCACCATTCCAATCAACCAATGACTAACACAATTTACTGGTTATTATTAACAGGTATTTAACTGGAAATTTAATTTTAATATTAATTAAATTAAAATTCAATTCAATATAAATTCAAATTTAACGTAAACGACAAATTAAATTACTAAACAGCAACCAATCCATTTCTACTCATATCAATTCAGTTTAACTAATCAAAAGAAAATCTAGTATTCGTGAGTGGGCTAAAACATTCACCTTTGATTTTCAGTCGATTTAAAATCCAAAAATAGCCCAAAATCTAACAGTCTTAGAATTCATCCGAACTAGTGCCAAAGTGTCCGGAATTTCGATATGATCACAGCAGAACAAACTGCACGTAAATTCGACATCGTATGCAATAGTTATTAACATTAGAACGATTTGGAATTTAAATAAAATAAATTAATAAATAAATAAATAATAATTAGATGGAAACAAACCACGTCACCATAACTAACTCAGCAAAAATTCGAAGTCAAACCCAAAGCCGCCTCCTACAACCGACTTTGAGCAACTACCACGCAAGCCAGTAACCTCTAGAGAGACTCGCACCACCTGCAACACGCTCGCCTCGACAAGACGCTCCATATCCATGCCGCCATTGCAAGTTCGATGCCTTGTAGTTCGCCGCCACCGTTTGGGTTTACGAAGCCTAACTCACCAAATTTGATTGTCATGGGCAGTTCCAAGGTAAGCGACCACTACCACATGCCTCCTCAACATGATCTCCACTTATTCCAGCCTTCAATTGCAAAAACCATTGCCAAAAATAGATTTGCCCAAATCGACGGTATTGATTCACGATTTGACCCTTTGACCGAAATTTGCGATTGATCCGGAGCTATTATGAAAAATGAAAACACATGTTGACACGATTTGTCGAGATCTTCGAAACCATATATAAGTTGACATAGTTTGGGGAGTATGAATTTTGAAATTGATTTTGAAATTGGATTTAGGGTTTTGCAATTGTTGGTTTCGGCCACTGAAGAGAGGAACAGATGGAAGTTGATGTACGTACAGAATAAACTGAAAGACTGCTAAGGTTTGTGAAACAAAGTCTATTAATATGGACAAGACCCGATAAGAAAGAATGAACATATCGAATTGGTTCGAACGACAATAACGACCCGAAAACCCCGTCCCGCTTCCAAAACGAAAGTAAGCCATCCCATATATCAAAATACATGTTTTCGATATATCTAAAACCAATGGAACATGTTTCAAATCCTAATTCCATTGTATAAAGAAGTTAGCTTTTATAATCGGCTTATTTCAATTTGAATTTAATATTCAACGCGTTTCGAGTTTGCACGATCAAACGACAAGTCTGATCGCTACGAAACTTGAAATACTATAATAATTCACTGTTACGGATCCGATGAAACCGGTTTCATCGAAATCTGAGAAAGTGGCTGAAATGGCTATTTTCACGTTAACTAAATAAATTATTATATTAATTAATTCACCTTTTAAATTTATTTTTAAAAGTTAACAATTTTTATCGTTTTTGATTACCTAGGCACTTACAATTTTTTTAAATAAGTTCCATGTCGAATCTAATGTTAAATATTTCAATAATTACAGCGTTCAATTAATTGGATTTCATATTTAATATTAGCCAATTCTAATTGATCATATATAATATCAACATTCAATGTATTTCCTTATTTACAGTTTATAACCAACTATAACTTTACAATCATTTAAACTAATTGGAGTTACATTAAAATAGTTAGCATTTACCTTAAATTAACATTACTAGTATTTCATTCTAGTTATATTCTCATTATTAAATGTATTCTAATTATTTCCTAATTAATAAATCATAAATTTTAATTTTCTTCCAATACTAAAATTTAAAATCTTATTTAATTAATATTTTTAATTATCGAAAAATATGAGTTGTTACAAATCCAAACAACTTTCCTATATGGCCGCTGCCCAAAGATCAACGTCGACGCCGCACAATTTAACCCCAGCCATGCTGTTCAAACTCAAATCCACGCCACCTCACCTCGACCCATAATGATCCAACTGGTTAAAACACTCATCTCACCCTCACGGACATTTTTCATGTTGGGACAATCACCCCATTCGGCCTCTTGTGACACCGATCAATGATGGTCATTAGATTTGGCTATCCTAGATTTCTAAATTCAGAGAATAAAGAGAGGGCAATGGTCCTTATATAGATTTCTCTCTTCCACTATACCCCTCAAAATCATGGACTTCAATCGAGGTGTGCTCACTGGTGTTACTAACCAAATATCCCTGTTTTGAACTCAATGGAACTAGTTTCAGAACCTAAGTCCATCGTATAAAAAGCTAGCTTTTATTATCTTATTATATTATTTTAATTTTCTAAAATTAACCGTTATGCGTTTCGAGCTTACACGATCACATGGTACGTCCGATCTCCATGAAACTCTTCGACGTTCATTGCCTTGTTATTTCAATCCCGATGGCACTATTTTTGCCAAAATCTGAGATAGTGCTCCGGAGTGACAATTTAACGCATTTAGATATCGTTTTATATTTTTCGATCACATTATCGATATTCATCCAAACTATATATTATTGTAAATAAATTTGCAAAATAAGTTCTCCAGTATCATTTATTGATTAAAAGGAGTTAAATAAGGTTATTAAATCTATTTAATTAATATTTAATTCACAATTCAAATATTTCAATAATCTCTATATTTGAATTCAAGTTAGTAAACTTTTTAAAAACCAATTATTTAAATATTTAAAATTAAATAAATATTCAAAATCAAATCGACAAAAATTCATAAATGTTATATTCTCCCCTCTTAAAAGAATTTCGCCCCCGAAATTCCCAAAGGAAGAAAATTGTCCTCAAAACCCTTAGGCTTTAAAAACATTTAATTAAATTGAGTTGCTAAGTTATTAGTTAAATCCTAAATATTATGAAAAATTTTGGCAGCACCTCCTTTGCGCGACTGATCAGGAAAAACTACAGCTCGCCACAACTAGTCCAAATTAACCAAAGAAAAAAAAATTCAAGTGGTCTCCCATATTTGGGGCATAAAATCATCAACAAATCGCTAATTTCTAAAACTATTACCTACTTCTTTTATATATGATTTTTATTTTTTCCAGCAACTTGTTATCTTGATGTGAATGCAAATACACAAGAAATCAAATAGCAATCTCTTGCATCCTTACACCTATCTTGTATATATAATTCAAAGAGAACTATGCTAATAAAAAGCAATACACGAGCTATTTCTATCGTAAGCAATAGCAACATAAACAATATAACAACCATACACAACAAAAGTACATAGAATACTCTTTAATAAAATAATAAATATCCAATCCTTTCAAAGGATAAATTTAGAACTAAATGTTCGGGATTTTATATTGAAAATATATTTTCAAATTCCTCTAAAGAGAAATATATCAAAACCAATATCAATTATGACAAGGAGGGGACTCCACCTACTGAAGCATGATATTATTAAGAATCAAAGTAACACAATGCATCCAGTGGTATTCCGGTTTCTCCTAAAACAACAACTAGAGTAAACAAATATACCAGGCGAGTCTTCCAAATTGGGAAACTCACGATCGTCCAACTTTAGCCATAACCAAAGATATTTGAACCATTTCACAAAAACTCTTTTTAAATATCCTAAAAGAATAATACTTCACTAAAATTTTCAAATAATATTATTATTTCTTATACAAATTCTTTCGAAATCACTTTTCAAAAGCATCGGGATTTAAGTTATAATAAACAACAACTTTTTAAACCATGGTCTATAAAATCACACTATCAATCAAATTAAATTCTATAAGGGAATAAACGAACATTTAACATTATTTAAAGTGCTAAATGGCCAACGAATAATTATTTAGAATTTGGTTAGGTTCACAACTTTCTTGATCGTTAAGGACATAGATAATTTCCTAAACTTCCTTGAGCAATAAAAACAAAACGTATAAATATACTTAATCCCGTATGATATATATGAATCATTTATACACAATATTCGATCGGACAACTTACTTGGATACATTGACTTCACTATCAAACTAGTATTGCTCACTCGACCTCCTACCGCAGACTCCGATCAGGTTCCTTGATTAGAAACTTCCGTTCTCCTTACGTAGCCATATACTATGATAGAAAATCTCAATATCTTATCAAGAATCCAGATCAAGTGTTAGCTGATAAGAATCAAGTGAGAAATTGGTGTGAATCACCCCAAAGTTATGTATCCAAATCCTAGATTAAGAACCATGCAAATAAATGATCTGCGTACATATACATTCTTAATCCGATTGGTTTCTTAGCTACACCAATCTCTTTCTAAATCACTTTCATTTTTATTTACAGTATTTCATTTAATATTAAAATTATTTATGAATTATTCCATAAATGTTCACTTGATATTTCAAACATTTTATAAAGACATAACTTTATTAAACATTAAATTAAAAACCTACTCCACTTTTACTTGTATAATACTCTAATATATCCTAAGGGTACATGCAGAACGCCAATTTTAATTTATCTACTTATTTATTTTAAAATTCTAATGGAGACCCAAACAAAATATGGGTCTTTAAAATTGAGTCAACCCATCGACCTCTTTACCTTTGAGTGTTATAAGGAAAGATGTTTACAGATTGGCCCAATATCACCAAATAGTTTACAAACCTAGATGTCTAAACCAAACTACCGTTTTAATAAAATAATGCCTATTAAAACCTTCCCATCTAATTTAACACATTTAAAAATTGAGTGAAGTTATCTCTTCTCTATCCAAGAGTTAAACATTTCCATTTATCAAATTATTTATCGAAATACCTTTTTATTTTAAATAAATTTCCTTTAGGAAAACATAAGAACTAAATACTCGATTTTTATTTCAAAACCTCGTTTGAAATCATACTACATATATTTCTATATATAAAATAATTTTAACAATTTATTTACTAAAACTCACTTTAGGTTCATTCGGTTTTGAATTTGTATCGATCGCACAATGATAAAGAGAATAATTTACTAAGTGCACTACAACATTCGCCTAATCAAATAGTCGATCGTCATTTAGAAGATTATTCTAATTACCACAGAACTAATTGAAATGTTTTCCCCAAACTATCCAAAGAAATTATATTTTTATTAAAAATTCTCTTTGAAATATTTGTACTTATTAATACTCCTAATTAATACCATTATTACATTTTTGAATAATCATTTTGAAATCATTTCAAGCAATTCTAGGATTTGAAATTCAAAAGTCATTTATAAATCGCATTTTATAAACCAAATTTATATAAAGTTTCCTTTATATAAAATCACCTCATATAATAATAATCTTCCTTTACTATAATAAAATTTTCTCAAATATTTATCCTCCAAATGTCTTATCTTCCCATTTAGATTATATTAAACAACTTTAATTAATGTTCTACTCATAACTCAACATTATTAAAAGATGACATTTAACTTAACACTTTCCTCAAACATCTTACAGTCAAATTGTGAAACCTAATTCACATGGGGTTCATTTTAATGTAAGTACAATTATCAAAACAATAAATGCTCATAAACTAGTCGAGCATAAACTAATAGCCAAAAACAATGGTCGATGCTCCTAACTACTCGAGCATGAAAAATCAAACAGCAATGTTAATAAATTAATATTAGCATTTTCAACAAATTAACACAACATAAATAACTATATCAATTTGAAAATTATTCCTTTATATATATAAAATATATAGTCCTTGGTATTGTGTTTCATTTATCAATTTTAAAAAAATTAATACTGTGTCTGTTTGACTTGTTGAGTGTTTAGAAATCCCTATCGACGCTATGGCGTCCCACGTCTCGACCAAAATTTATAAACCACTTAATAGACCAATTAACACAATATATTTTAATAGCAATAATAAATACGCTCTTGTATATATCTGATACTCTCAACTCATTTTAGGGTGTCACTTATCCTGTCTCTAATGGGCCATACCCTACCAAAACCACGATTCTCGCTTGACCTTCAGCTCCAATACCAAATGTGACGACCTGCCTTTTCGACCATCGAAAGTCGGCAACAAATACGTCCATAGTATTCTAATGCTGAACACCCAATCGCCGGAAATGAAATTGTTATGGTAAAAGGAAAATGAAAAGAAAAGAACAGGAGAAACAGAATCTCACAGCAGATCGATAACATATAATATAACAATGTAAGTAAAAGCTGTCACTCTAAAATACATGGTATATCAGAGTTAAAAACAAACCTCATCATCCTGGACAGTTCTAACTTGCTGACCTAACAATTGCTTATGGGTATATATAATAATGCAGTGAAAAACAAATACCATGATGGGTGATCATCCAGCCCCATTCCATTAGCTTTATGTCCTACCAACGATAACCTGGAAAAATACTTGGTCTGATCTAAGCATTATAACAAAATAACACCCGGATCAATCTAGAAAACTAGCATGAGAAAGCTCAAGTAATGTGGTGAACATATAATGATTTTGTGAGACCATGCCACTAAACACGGAATATGTTATACCTTACAGGAATAACATCCATACATGAAAGAATAAAAAAATAAGAAAAAAACCCAAACTTGAAAGAATGGGCATAAACAAAATCAAAATCCAAACTTAAAGAATGGACAAAAATAATTAAACGTCAAGAAGAGCTCCGATCACTTCTCGATGTAATTAAGGAATAATTTAAAGATTTGAATCAAAAACAAGGAAATTGAAGTTTTCTAACAATGAATAGAATGGTGCACCCCCCTCACCGAAATTATACCTCTAGAAATATGCTTAAGAACTACAATGACTCTCGGATACGTCCAAGCCAGACCCCATCAACCCTTACCGAGAATTCGAGTATTTCACATCTCTGTGCACATACCACTGAATCCAATCTAGAGTAGATTTGAAGATACCCTAATGGGAGCAACCCCACATAGCTTGGCTTCCACTCGCTTTTTGGTTTTAGTCATTTCCGACAAAGGATATCAATGCTCAAAGAGCAACAAAACGTCTTAAATTAATAAAACTCAAAGAAGAAAGCTGAGTCGGTAATCAATAAATCAAATTTTAGGAATAATCCAAATAATTGTACATGGAAATTAAATCTCATATTCTTAGCATAACTCATCAATTTGAAACTTGTACTATTTCTTGGTTGAAAAATGAAGCTAGACAAATTAAGATAGTGTTACCTCTAGGCATTGCCTTGACAACAATTTTAACCTTTGAGATAGAAATGAGTTTCCATACCTCGACGTTTAGTGCTAAGAGTATGACTAAATCCTTTCCATATAAGAGATATTGTTTATGTAAATTAAATTTCTTATCTTTTCCACACGTGAATCAAACTTTTAACCTTTAAAACCCAACTTATGCTTTGTTTTCATATCATATTGTAAAACACTTTAAAAATACTCTTGAAGATATTCTTTTTAAAGAGAAAATTATACTTCTAAGTATATTAAAAAGAAGGTCAAAATAAGTGTTATTAAAACGTTTTTTTACTATAAACCCAAGACAATTTATACTAGATTTATTTTTGAAATCAATTCCCTTTAAAAAAAAGTTCTAATTTATAAACTATCATTTATAAATTTCAAAAAACATTTATTATTCCCGAAGATAATAAATTGATTAAAATGCTTTTATAAATAAAAACAATGTTAATCATTTGGAAAGATAACTGATATAATTCTTTTACAATTTTAAACCACGTTAATTATCCCAGTAGACAATTAATCTAACTTATAACTTCTTTATCAATCAATTAACTCTAAACACCTTTAATGAAGTGGAAATTAGCCACAAAGGCCTCTTTAGCAAGTGTAATTAGTTTCTAGAGCACACAACTGAAATAATTACTTTTAAGGACAAAATGCAAAATAATTAGTTTCTAAGGCTTAAAATCCTATGAAATTATGTCCTTCAAAGTATTTGGACTGCTGACTTTGTCCTTAAAAGTAATTATTCTGCTGACTTTGGTCTTGAAATTAATTTATGTGAATGTGTGTCCTCGAAACTAATTAGACTGTAAATTTGTCCTTCTAGTAAAATGCCCCTTTAATTAATTAATTAATTAACTTTACTCACTTCTATAAAATCAGTTAATTAGCCTTTAAAACACTTTTATTAAATCTGAAAATTAATTTGAAACACCATTATTAAACCAATTAATTAACTTTAAATATCATTTATTAAAACGATTAACTAATCTTAAACATCATTATCAAAAATGATTAATCAACTTTAAAACATCATTATAAAAATGATTAATTGACCTTAGACATCATTAATAAATTTATTAATTAACTTTATTATGGTTAAACGCTAACTAAGAATATATTTAAACCTCAATTCTTTTCAAATAATTATACAGTTCTTACAAACCCATTTGAAAAGAATATACAAAATATTTAAGTTAAAAAACCTTTATAAATTTCGACAACATTAATTATCCTGAAAGATAATTAAATCCAATTTATATTCTTTTATAAATTTAAAACGACGTTAAATATTCCGAAGATAATTAATTAAATTTATAATTCCATTTATAAATTCTTAAACAACACTTATTCTTCATTTACAAAATTCTCAAAATACAAGAAAATATCGATTAAACAATTTTCGAAGTGCAAAAGAACGATCGAACATTTATTTTTGTAAAAATACAAGCTCAAGTTCTGCACATAATAAGGGTTCAAGGGGATAATATTCCATTGGCGACAATACAATTATTATCACTTTAACAACACTTACACAATCAAACAGTATGTCATAAATATTTTTAACAAAACAACAATATAAGAAACATATGAATATAAGTAAATTAATATTGGCAAGAAACCCCATAGGGTCTCTCTGTAAAAGTCCCCTATAAATCGCAAAAATGTGTGAATTTTTGAAGTGTTTGGTAGCAACCTGTTCGCTACGTACTCTCCAACTTCCTCTTGTTTTTATCCTCTACAATACAATGGTTATTTATGCCATCCTCTTTTTAAGCAAGAATTTAAATCCAAAGAAACAACCAAATGACAATATAAACTATCATACAAGCATTCGATAACAATTTATAGTAACATAGATATCATATGGTTTATTTAGAGGTGAGTAAACCCATCGAAATTCTAGTTGACGCTTTTACATTCCAGTTTGTTATCAATTTTAGCAAAAATTCTACCTGCTTCAAATTCGACGAAACTAGTTCCAATGCATGGATAATATTCCTACGAGTCCAACACAACTGACCATATCCGAATTTGACCTCGTATGAGATAGTTGTGGATTAATGAACTTTCAACATTAATTAACTAAATAAATTAGTCAATTAATTGCAAATTACATATTTAAAATCTAATCTCGCTTTTTTGAACCCAGGTTGCGCTCAAGAAACTTGACATCACTATATCACTACCTTTCAGCGCCGCCTCAGGCGACTCCCACACCCCCACAACACCTCCACGGACTTCCTTGGCCACGACGACCCCAACACCACCAACCATACCAGCCATCATCACCTATAGCTCAAACATGAACCCAAGAAGAACATCTCTGTTCATCTTCCCTCTTGTCTGCCACGGCCAACCCGAGACCATTGAACTTCGCCAGAGCGAAGCCCTCACCAACCTCGACAACCTTCATTCATGGCCGCCGCCTAGAGATTAACGCCGACGCCACACGATTCAACCTAGCTGTGTCGTTCAAACTTAGATTCACACCGTATCACTTCCATGCATGATGATCCAACCAGTTAAAAGACTCATCTCACCCCTAAGAACATTTTCATCCTGGGGCCATCGTCTAATTCGGCCTCTAGTGGCGTCGATCAATGATAGCCATTGGAATTGGCTATCCTAGGTTTCTATGTTTAGAGAATGAAGAGAGGGCTAGGATCCTTACATAGATTTCTCTCTTCCACTATACCCTTCAAAATCATAGACTCTGATCGAGGCATGCTCACTAACGTTCCTAGACCAGTACCCGTATTCTGAACCCAATAGAACTAGTTTCAGACCTAATTCCATCGTATACAAAGGTTAGCTTTTATTATCGAATTACATTATTATTTTAATTCTCTAAAATTATCCGTTATGCATTTCGAGCTTGCACGATCACACCGTACCTCCAATCACCATGAAACTCATCGGCGTATATTGCATTATTATTTTGGTCCATATTGCATGAGTTTTCCCAAAATCCGAGACAGTGCTCCGAAATGATAATTTCACACGTTTACATATCGTTTTATATTTTTCAACCGCATTATCTATATTTATCTGAACTATTTAAATTTTAAAGAAGATTACAAAGTGAGTCCACCATTATCATTTATTAATTAAAAGGAGTTAAATAAGGTCATTAAATCCATTTAAATAATATTTAATTCAAGCTTCCACCAACAAGAAGGAGCGTTGCACAGTCAACCATACAATACCTGGAATGAGCCATACAGATGCCAGATTAATAGCTATTGTAGTATGTGAATACAACGATATGTAAGTGATCATCGCATAAGTCTCCAAAGTCAAGTATATAGGCCCTCAAAAGTTCCTCTAAGATACGATTCACTCTCCCAATTTGGCCATCAATTTGTAGGTGATAAGCTGTGCTCAGATGCAACTCTGTCCCCAATGCCTCTTGTTAGCCCTTTCAAAACCTTAGTGAAAAACATGTCTCGGTCACTCACAATGCTCTTTGTTACACTATAGAATCGAACTATCCATTCCATATACCATTCGACCAGTTTTTTTATCGTTCTACTTGACTTGACGGGTATAGATCTGGTGCTCTTGGTCATTCTATCAACTATGATCCAAATGCTATCGTAACACTCCTATAGTCCTTGGCAGTCCATCAGTAAAATCCATTAAAACTTGCTCTTATTTCCACTCGGGAACTTCGAGTGGTTGCAAAAGTCCATTAGGTTTCTTCTGCTCTGCTTTAACCAACTGGCAGTTCATGCATTTTGAGATGAATGTCCCAACTTCTTTCTTCATCTCTTCCCAATAAAGGTATGCTTTATGCCACGGTATAATGTTATTAACGTCGGATGGATAGTCAATCTTGAACGATGGCACTCTCGTAGCACCTCATCCCCTAACCCACCAACATCAGGAACAAACAATCTCCTATCTTTATGGAGCTAACCATGTTGGTCGAGTATGTACTATCTCATCTTTTCAGACTCTACTCCAGCCTCGATCTTAGCAATAATCATTGCTGATCTGGCATCATGCATTTGACTAGTCTTGATTCGCTTAATCAAAGTAGGCCTGATAGTCAAGCTCGATAATATCTCTGGCTCTAGCTCGCATTAAGGTTGGAAATCATAACCGGCAATTTACTCTAACCGCGTCTATTATAGAAACATAGCTCCCAAGCTGGTATGTCTCTTACTCAATGCATCATCAATTGAATTCCGTTTCTCTTTTGTATACGCAATATCAAAGTTATAGGAGGCTGGGATGTAACGACCCATAACTTTCGATAACTAAAAATAGTTAATTTAATAAGGTTTGTGATTTAATGTTGTAAGAAATGAAAAAAAAGAAAAAATTTGTGATTTAATAATAAGAATATAACTGGAATAAAATACAATAGTATTAATTTAAGGTAATTGATAGATGCTTTAAATGGAATTCCAATTAATTGAAATGATTAAAAAAGTTATAATTGGTTACAAATTGTAAATTAACTGTAATAATGTATGTATTAACTGATAATTGGATAAAAGAGAGATTGATAATTTAAACGTTGTATTAATTAATGGAATAATGTGTAGTAAATTGTAATTGGGTAGAATAAGTATTGTGTAATTTGTTGTAACATTTGTTTGTAAATAATAAACTGATAAGTGTGATTAAATTAAGAAACGGCAACAATTGTCATTTGTTACCAATTTATTTAATCTGTTGAATTTAATTTAAAATCAATTGCAATTAAGTATTACGTTAATGTAACTTAAGATGATAATTGTAGAATAAGTGTAATAAGATATAACCCAATGTTAATTTTATTATAAAATGACAATTGATTGAATAAAAAGATTGAAATCAAATTAAATCAATTTATTGCAATTAAATGTATAATTAATTGGATTTTTATTATAGTTGAAATTGAACACTATAATTAGTGTAATATTTAACACTGAATTGATGTGTAATTTTTTTTAAACTATTATACATGTCTAAGTAATCAAAAATGACGAAATTTGTTAGTTTATAAATATTGAATTAAAAAATGATTTAATTAATTTAATATTAATTTATTTAATTAACGTGAAAATAGTCATTTTGGTCACTGTCTCGGGTTTCGACAAAACCAATTTCATCATATCTGTAATGGTGAATTATTGTAAGGTTCAAGTTTCGCAGCAATCGGACTTATCGTTTGATCGTCCGGGCATGAAACGCGCAGAAATCAATTTAATTGAATCAACTTGAAATAAGCTAATTTTAAAATTAACTTCTTTATATAATGAAATTAGGACTTGTAACTGTTCCATTGACTTTAAAAATATCAAAAACATCTATTTTGATATATGGGATGAACCACTTTCGTTTCGGAAACGAAACGGACTTTTTGGGTCACTATTGTCGGTCATACCAATTCGACTGTGTTAATTTCTTATCGGACTTTGTTAATATAAATAGTCTTATTTACCTAAACCCTAGCAGTCATTTTTCTTATTCTAATACGTACAATTCTCCTTGACTACCTTCTCTCTCTCAATTCTTGAAAACCCTAAATTCCAAATTCAATTGCAAATCGAAAATCAAATCGAAAAATTAAAACTCCTCAAGCCCTATCATATTATATACCAATTCGAAGCTATCGACGAGCTCAACTCAACTCAAATCTGCTGTTCTTTATTGTAATCAGATTCTTATTTGTCTAGAATTGGCCAAATCATTCTCGATCGTCCATAGGGTTCCGATCAACGTTGATAGATCGTCAAATCAAAGGTACCGTCGGGTGGAGAGTGCCTCGCACAACGCATCTGTGGTGTTCTTATGGTCGGATGATGGTTAGATCATCACAAATAATTAGATTAGGATTTGGTATTAAGGCAGCGGGTGATTTCTATCACGTCGATCGGCGAAGTGGGAGGTTGGGGGAGCACGCGAGTTGAGGCGGCTGGAGGAAAGGGTTCAAGCAGCGAGGCCACGACTGGCTATCGTGCGTGCAGCTAGGTGTCTATCATGGCGGCTGGGCTTTGTTCATGACAGTAGGATTTAGCGTTTTGGCGGCTAGGGAGGGAATGGAAATTGCAGAAATGCCCTTTTATTTTATTTTAATTTAGATTTTAAATTTAAGTGTTCTAACTTGCATAACTTTCGCATACGAGATCGGATTTATGCATGGTTTTCTCCATTGCGATCATATCGGAATTCCGGACATTATAAAACTAGTTTGGAAAAATTTCAAGACTGTTGGATTAGGCCTTATTTTGGATTTTTAAATCGACTAAAAATCAAATGTGGGTGTATTAACCCACTCACAATTACTAAATTATCTTATGTTAGTTAAACTGAATTTATGGTATGTTTTGGAATTGATTGGTTGATGTTTGGTATATTTAAATTGTCATTCTAGTTAAATTTGACTTTTATTGCAATTAATCATCATTTAATTTAATATTGGATTTAATTGTCTATTTGATACTTGTTATTGATAATCAGTTGATTGATGTTATTTATTGGTTGACTGTATGGTGATTGTGATGTATGTTTGATTGTTGACGTTGGATGACTGGCTGTTATATGTTATATTTTATACTGTTATAACACTACAAGTTCCCTATGGGTTGAAATGATACATACCTGAATGGTCTATATATTAGGGAAAAATCATTATGGGTTGAAATGATAGACTCGAGCGATTTTATGGATTTATTTCAATTTGGAATTGCGGGTTAAAATGATATCTACTCGTAAAATTTAAATATTTGCGGATTGAAATGATAAATATCCATATAATTGACCATAGGGTAGGAAATTATATATGGACACTGGATTGGTTAAATTAAATGATTTTAAATCTTTAAATTTTGAATTCAGCTAAATGATATTTTTAAATAGAATTTGATTTATATAAACTAAATTATTTAAATAAATTGTATAAAGATTAAATTTGAAATTTTGGAATTTTGTTAAGTAAATTGCTTAGAGGGTTTACATTGGAATTCTAAAGTTGAATTTGAGGTATAAACGAAATTTATCGAAATTGAGTTATTGAAATGGTAACTTTGAAATCTATCGAAATTGGAATAGCTTAAATAGATACTTTATGATTTGGAATTGGATTTTGATTTGAAATATGGATATGGTTTAGATTTTTTGAAATGGAAGAAATAGTTAAATTGATGCTAATTTCAAATCTTATTTTTTGTGTAAACTGTTAAATTGTTATTCTAAATTCTAAATATTAAGATTTTCAAACTATTAACTAAATTAAACTATTTTAAACTATTTTAAACCATTTTAATCAAATTAACTATTTTAAATTATTTTAATATACTTTAAAGTATTTAATCCAATTTAATCTATATTTGACATATTTTAGGCTAATTAACTTATTTTAATTTATTTTAAACCTATTTAATTTATAAAAATCCATTTAATCTATTTTAAATCTATTAAACTATTTTAAGTCTATTTTAAATCTATTTTTAACTATTTAATCTTCTTTTAAACTATTCTAAAGTATCTTAAATTATTTAACTATTTTAACTATTAAAATCTTTAAATTATTTTAAAACTATCTAAACTAGTTTCTAAATTCTAGATCTTGTGAAGTGGAAGTGTTTATATTTAAATCTATGTTTTAAAAACAAATATGGTTAAATGAATTGCTATAACTTACATTAGGAATTTAGATGATATTTTCTGGTGAAAGGTATATCCAAGTAAATATGATGATTTTGGAATGAGAATCCTGAGTGTGAATATAATTTCGAAAGTAATACGGTTTGAATTGAATATGATATTTTGATATCAATTGTGAAACGGCTCTGGGAAATTAAAAGAACCATCTGTTGCGTACTAAGTGCTTAGTTGTTAAAGAGATCGAGATTGGATATTGTTATACTCTCTTCCAATACCGAAAACCACTTTAACAACTGTGTACATGGTGGAAATTCCAGAAATGAAGTAGGATGGCTTGGTGAATGATTATGTATGAGGTATTTACGTGACCTGACTCCCGTGCGTCAGCTTAGATGTGGCTAAAAAAGGAGCCATGCCGGGCCAAGTGAGGTCATTCCTCCGATCGGACACATTTCTTCGATACCATATTATGACTTTGTAATGATTTGGTAGCCATCCTTGATTTTGATTTGGAAGTGTGTTCCGAGGTGGACCATAGTAGCTGCTATGGGTTACCACCAGTCTGGATCCGTAAAACGGTAGAATCCCACCCTGACATTGCCTCGGTGCCGTGTTCACATGCCCTATCGTGCCTTCTGTGAGTTTAGTTTGTACCATACCGATGGAGTGCTCTCTGGTTTAAACCTCCAGTTTATGGAGGAATGTACGATACTATATAGACTATGGGAATATATAAAATGTGTTAAAGGGGGTATGGGTAATACCTTAACGCTATTTTAATACTTTACTCTACTATAGATATAACGACCCAATTTTTCAACGTCTGGAAGTCAACATCAAGACGTCCACTGTATCAAATGCCGGAAAACCGAACCGTTAGGGTTTAAAGAAGAAGAAGAAGATAGAAGAAGAAACAGAAACAATAACAGAATCTCAATTTTGTAGCGGAACAACATATAATAGATAAATAAATAATCTTTGAAACAAAGAACTGTATTGGTTATTACAATACATCATATTACACTATCAGAGTTTACAACAACAACACATAATACTGCAATTATAATAACTTGCCCACATGGAAATTTGACTTGCACCAACCCATACGCAGCGGACATTACATAGTATAAGTAATACGCCTTGCCATCCAGCATCAACTCCTAATCTCCACATCAACTTCTTGACTTCGCTCCAGAATAACTGATAACCTGACTTTAGTCTGCCCGCGTGGAAAATTATGGGCACCCAGAGTTTAGAAAGGGAACAATAAACTCTAGATCAGTCATGAGATTGGTTGAGATCTTAAAAACAGTTATTTTCACAAAGAAAATAAAAAGAAATCCGCTATGCTTTTGGAAAACGAAACTGCCATAAGGCCTCCCGCCACACACACAATGCAAACGCACACTTGGAGTAGATTTCTCCTTATGACTGTCAAAAATGCTTGATATGCGAAAACCATTAGATATTATTATTAGTGCATAGTGCAGAAAACGTTTCGAAAGTATAATATTAATGTTAGCCAGCATACCACATTTCGTCGTATGCCTACTATAGCTACCATGTTCAATAGCAGGTTACCGCCATATTCCATGGCAGGTTATACAACTAAAAACCATACAGGGCACGTATTGTTTCTTTGGATTTCCAACAATGGTCAGGAAAAGGAACTTCCTACACCGAAATGGGTACGCCTCTGGAAGGACGCTTCCGAGAACCTAACCGGGTCTCTGCTAATACAAGGCCAACGTTACCTCATGCTTTAACCAAGCTATAATATAGGTAACTACCACACAAGTATGCCATCCCCGGTCGTTACCGACCTTTATCCGAGGCCTCGATACCAACAACCACAAAGTAATAACTTTGCAGTAACCACATAGGATAAATATCTAGGCTCAATACCATGATACCACCTTTTATCCAGAAGGAAATGGACATACCCTAGGGGCGCGACCCCTAAAAGCTTTGCTGCATCTTTCCTGTTTCGACCATTTCCGGGGTGTGAGGTCCTGATGCAATCTCGTCCACAAAGCTACGCTTTTTCACAAAGCCATGCTTTGATCAACAAATGATCAGCAGCACTTCGTATGCAACATTACCAAAGTGGGAATGTATCACTGGTAACCATCAACTACATAACCTCCGAGCTCGTATGTCTCAAAGAAGGGTGTTAAGCTAAGAGAATAAATCTCCGCCATCAAACAGAAATGAATTTGATAGAAACCAGCTTTACATCTCAAAGTGTAACGTCAGACACACATCCATACAAGTCTGTTCCGGGTTCGAACATAACCGAAGGCACTTCAAAGAAGCCCTTGCAATCCGGGCATCCATAATCCCGATCGGACTCCCCATCACATATGGAGATCTCTATACCGGAGCAACTCCATGCAGAGCCATTCGACAGGTTATCCTATCGTTCTCAAAGACACTCGATCTCCGCCACCTACTTCAAATGATATCCATTTCGTCTTATCACTATTTGGAATGGGTCATATGACACAAATGTCCTCTCCCGGCTAAACCGAATAGTGAGCGCTCAATTTAAAAACACGTGGACGTATTAATCACAAAGATCGCATTCAGGGTTCGATGTGGGTTTCGGATGACCAACTAGAATCCAACTCCCTGTCGCATCGAAATTCAAATGCCATTTAAAGGCCAATATTGGTAGTCGGTTGTTAACTATCAATCAACATTCACAACAATCACCAAGACCTAAATAATTTTGTCAATTAATTATTTTCAAATATCTTTACAAGATATATTTTCACACTTCAACCATTTGAAAACAAATTTCAAATCACTTTTCACTCGCGGAATAAGATTCCCAATATTATTTATTTCCACTGAAAGTCTGTCGAGTTCAAATACTTTGAATTACTTTAAATCACTTATCCAAAATATATACTTGGAAACATTTAGATAAAACTATTTTAAAACATTTATTCAAATATTAGTTACGAAAATATTGTACCAATATCTCATATAAAACTTCAAGTCCAATCTAATTTTAAAATAAAAGTAGTAGATAGAGTTTAAATATTTAAATAACCCTTTTTTAAATCAAATATCAATTAAATCTTTTAAATAATCTCTTCTATAATTAATTAAATAAATCTTCACTTTAAAGATTTAAAAACAACTCAAGAAATAATTTCTCTAAAATATTCTATAAAAATCAACTTTAAAATTTTTATTTTACATTTCAAAGCTACTTTGAAAATATACTCGGCTTCCCAGGGAAAATACGCTTTCCATTTCAAAATGATCTATATAAATCAAGTAATAAATCCTTCTCGATTTATTTTAAATTTACGTTCTAAATCCGTAAATTCATTTCCACACTTTTAAAAATAAACCAATGTTTATTTTTAAAAACAAAATTCCCTTTCCTTTATAAATTCCCATTGTGAATTTAGATTTCCAAATATCAACTGGTATACAATTTCCAAATCGATTCCCAAACATTCACTTTCAAACACCAAATCAAATTTCTAATTGATTTCTAAAATTATTTCAAACACGAAATTAAATCTCAAATTGATTTCCAAATTTATTTCCGAATTTATTTCCAAACACCAAATAAATCCCAAATTGATTTTCGAATTTATTTCCAAACACCAAATCAAATCCCTAATTGATTTCCGAATTTATTCCCAAACACCAAATCAAATCTCAAATTGATTTTCTTTTAAAATAAATTCCTTTATTTCTTTCAAACTATTTAAAATCCATATTTTAAATAAATTCTTCAACCTTTGGATAATATTAACTGAAATCCGTTTATTAAGCCTTTTTCCCATATTTTAGAATTTTATTCAATAGGATTCAAAAATAAAACTTTATCCTTTTAAAATTCTTTCTTTTAAATTTATCCAATATTCAAAAATAAATTTTTCTATAAATTTTCAATCTTGAATTTCAAAAAAATCCAATTTTATTTATTTCCGGTATACAACGATACTAAAAATATATTCAGCTAAACCATAGCCTTCAACGATTTTAATCACAATATAATTACACACAATATTGAAACTAATTAAAATATTTTGGGGAATCCAGTTGAATCCCTCCAACCTGTTTCCCTGCATCCACAAACGTTAGCACAACAATTAAATATCAATTCCACATCGAGGTGGAATATCGCGGTATATGGGATGTATAAAATACATCCTCTATTATGCGGCGCATAGGGTCTCATCCTCTATATAATGCGGGAAATCAATCACTCCAAATATATATAATACCAATTCCACTTCGAGGTGGAATATCGTGGTATATGGGTTTAATATAAGATCATCCGCTATTATATGGTCTATTCCAATACAACTGATAATAAATTATTCATCCAAGCACACAATTAACAAATTTAACCATCACAATTCAACAATCAATCAATAACTGAAATTTTCAATTATTTTAATTTGAATGAGAAGATCTCACCTTTGCTTTTATTTTGCAATCCATTTCCATTCCAGTTCGTTTCCTTCATGTTTTCAGACCTTCTATAAACATTTATATAATTTATTAATATTCGAAATAAATCGAATAATCAATTTTCATTTGATAATTTAATTAACTAATAATTTATTTTAGACTAACAATTTCCCGTTTAAAAATCTTTTAGTAATTAAGATAATTAAATAAGTTAATTAAACAAATTGATCACCATGTTCATTATTCAAAATAAGCTAGTATATTACGATATGTAAATGTATACCTATTTCCATATAAATTTCAAACATGCATGTAATATTTTCTTTTGAAACTATATATATACACACTTATAAAAATAACTAATTTAAAAATCTAATTTCTTTCAAACTCTTATTTACATCTATATATTTACCGTTTACGTATAAATAAAATTAGTTCAAAGTGGAAGGTGAATATATATCCTTTAAATCAAATCAAAAATAAAACAAACCTATACACAACAGCCGATCGAAATCCAGGCTACCAATGATCTGCTCCCTTGCCAGAGGCGAACATGATTGCTATCGCCTCGCCGAACCCAATGCTGCTGCCTCCAGTCGAACTTGCCGCCGTCCTCTCTGTCATGCTGCGAGTTACCCAAATGCGTCGCCACACACTCACGCTTGCCACTCGATGCGCCACTGCTGCCTCGCTTGATTTCGAGCTCCATGCCGCCGCGTTCCCCAAATCGAGAAATCAAATGTGATATACTTCACCCAAATCTGCTCAAGGACCCACCACCACCAACCACGGCGACGAACATTTATCATCGCGCGAACTCATATAGGCGAACCCCAATCCTCCTTCGTGATCTCAAAATCGATATAAATCAATTCACTTTTTTTTCTTTTCTGAGGAACGAAGCCATTTTTTGAGGAATGAAATCAATGCAAATTGATTGAAAACATTTTGATTTAAATGAAGAGAGCAGTGAATTTAGGCTCCACCATTCTTTTTGATTTATTCTGTTAGATTTTTGATTTTCGAATTAAAAGAGAAAGGAAAAAAAACTCTGCATTTCTTTTATTTTGATTATTTCCCTTAAAACGAACACGTGTTGAAGACACTTTGCCAAATGTAAAAAAACAACTACGTGTTAGAAAAGAAAAATGGGTAATTTATCTTGTAAAAATATTATTAAATTTAAATTTTGAATTTTAAATTTAAATCGTCTAGAAGATGAAGCCTAAAATTTCAATCTCCTATTGAGGCGTGCCGCCAGACGTTTATAATGTTAAACCTCTATTTTGAACGCAATGGAAAAGGTTCCGAGCCCATATTTGATCGTATGGAAAAGATAGCTTTTTGAACCAGTTATTTAATTAAATTTTTGATTAAAATTTCAGCGCTTTTGCTTACCGTATGATCATACGACAACTCCGAATGATATGAAAATTGAAATCCGATAAAAATACAATATTACAGATCCAATGGAACTGGTTTCGTCGAATTCCGAGACTGTGCCTTGTAAGACTATTTTTAAATATCGATTTAAGTTATATAATTTTCAAAACTGAACAAACCATCTCCAAATCCAATTCTGAAGCTTCCATTATCTTCAGTGTTATCAATATAAATTTTCTAAGCCTTTGAAATATTTTTGACTGGCTTAAAACTGAAGATTCAAATTTTTACCCAACTTCGATAAATTAAATTCAATAATTTAATTGCCAAATCCATAGTTATGATTGAAATTGAAATTAAGCTAACATTCAAATATTTAAAATCAATTAAAAATTTCAGTTTCAATTGTCCAAACTTCAGGGTCGTCACAGACTTCCCCCTCAAAAGAATTTCGTCCCGAAATTACAAGCTAAGAAGAATGATCCTTGACCCGTTTATAATTTTCGTAAACTAAATAGTTTTAACAACTTGTCAACCCAAATCTTTTTATTAAAGACCCGTTCACTTCAAATAACTTTCCAAACACCTCCATAGTTTTCCAAACAACATTGTTTTCTTAAACATTCAAATTTAAATTTAAACTCAAATTTTAAATTATCAAAAAATTTCTCAAAAATTTTCTAACTCTTTAAATTTTCGAAAAATTTCGCCAGCGTCTCCTTTGCACGGCTAGCTTGGTACGACTACAAAATGGCACATCGGGCCCCCAGATTCAAAGAAAATGAAAAGCCAAGTGGCTAGATAAGAAAATCATCAAATTTCATACTGAAATTCAAATACATACCTTTTCGAGCAATTTAAATTTATCTTCGAAATCAAAATCCAATTCCATTTTCTCTTATAATACTTGTATGTTATTTAACAACCATATCCAATTTCTACATTTTAAAATCATTTTGCACATTTTATTACAAAAATTTTCAATATATACTTCTTATACCATTTTTCATTTCACCATTGAAGTTATATATCCATTTTCATTCAATCATGCATTATCAATTTCATTTGAATTCAATTCACAATTTCAATTCTATTTGGATTCAATTTACCTTCTGAATATTGAATTTTGTCAACTATCTTTCATTCACAACTGACTCATCTCACTATTTTAGATTAGTTTCATTTACTACTTCATTACAAATTCCAAATCAATTTATCTCAAACAATTCAAACTGGTTTTCAATATTCAGTTTCAATTCCAGTTTTATTCTTTTGTTCATTCCCAAAAATTTATTTTCAATTCACCATTTTGGTTTTTAACTACTTATATTTAAATTAGATTTCAAATCCCATATGAATTTAATTTACCTTTCATTTATAATTATTGAATTCAATTCATTTCAAACCATATCTAAATTCGTCATTCCTTCTATTAGTTTCAGTTACTAGTTTTATTTTAATACTTCGCTTTGTTTATCACAAATCAAATTCAATTCCATAACTATTTTTATCAAATTACAGAGTCTTTCCAACATTTAAAAATCATCTTTGAAAATCAATTCAAATTATCTTTTGAATTCCAAAACCCAAACCAGTTTTCCAAACAACTTCCTTTTTAAAATAATTTGGTAGGAATTCCTCTCCTGGAAGCTCGAAAATAAACATCGATGATGCTGCAGTCATCACCGAAGTTATTTTCCAGCGACGGAAAAGAGTTTAGAGCCATTTATCCCTTTAAAACATTTTTCCAAACCTTTGAAAACTATTTTTTAAACCAAAAAGGAATTTAGTCTTTCCCAAATCTCAAAACTTCAAATTCTTTTAAATATTCCTCTGGAATTCTCTTTCAAATTTATAAATCACATTTACATATACAATTCCCATTTGTATATGGATTTTATTTTCTTAGATTTAAGTTATGATTTCAATTTCTAATTTAATAATCAATGATAATAATTTAATATTATCATTTCCTAACAACCAAGCAACCATATACTATAATAATTTATGGAAAATCATTTCTTTTTTATGGAAAAATAGTTTGGGTAATTTTATTTCATTCACCCGATTTTCAAACAATATCGTATCGGTTTATCTTGTTTAAGAGTTTATAAACCCCTATCGATATAGTTGGGCAAACTGCACCGACCAGAATCTATAAACAATCAACCGATAAGTCAACACAATATAAAACAATTTTATATTCACTAATAAATATGCACTCATATCAATTACTACACTCAAACCCATTCTAGAGTACTACTGACTCTATCTCTAATGAGTAATCCCCAACAGAGCCAAGGTTGTCGCTTAACCAAATGCTCTGATACCACAATATAACGACCCAATTTTTCGATCTCTGGAAGTCGACATCTATACGTCCACTGTATCAAATGTCGCACAGTCGAATGCCGAAAAACCGAACCGTTAGGGTTTAAAGAAGAAGAAGATAGAAGGAGAAACAGAAATAATAACAGAATCTCATATTTCGCAGCGAAACAACATATAATAGATGAATAAATAATCTTTGAAAAAAAGAATTGTATCGGTTATTACAATACATCACATTACACTATAGGAGTTTACAACAACAACACATAACACTGGCAATTATAATAACTTGCCCACATGGAAATTTGACTTGCACTAACCCATACACAGCAGACACTACATGGTATAAGTAATATGCCTCGCCATCCAGCTTCAACTCCTGATCTCCACATCAACTTCTTGACTTCACTCCAGAATAGCTGATAATCTGACTGTAGGCTGCCGTGTAGAAAATTATGGGCACCCAGAGTTTAGAAAGGGAACAATAAACTCCAGGTCAGTCATGCGACTGGTGTGAGATCTTAAAAACATTTATTTTCACAAAGAAAATAAAAAGAAATCCACTATGCTTTTGGAAAAGGAAACTGCCATAAGGCCTCCCGCCACACACACAATGCAAACACACATTTGGAGGAGATTTCTCCTTATGACAGTCAAAAATGCTTGATACGCGAAAACCATTTGATATTATTATTAGTGCGTAGTGCAGAAAACATTTTGAAAGTATAATATTAATCTTAGCCAGCATACCACATTTTGTCGTATGCCTACTATAGCTACCATGTTCAATAGCAGGTTACCGCCACATTCCATGGCAGGTTATAAAACTAAAAACCGTACAGGGCGCGTATTGTTTCTTTGGATTTCCAACAATGGTCAGGCAAAGGAGCTTCCTACACCGAAATGGGTACGACTCTGGAAGGATGCCCCCGAGAACCTAACCGGATCTCTGCTAACACAAGGCCAACGTTACCTCACGCTTTAACCAAGCTATAACATAGGTAACTACCACACAAGTATGCCATCCCTTGTCGTTACCGACCTTTATCCGAGGCCTCGATACCAACAACCACAAAGTAATAAATTTGCAGTAACCACATAGGTTAAATATCTGGGCTCCATACCATGATACCACATTTTATCCAAAGGAAATGGACATACCCTAGGGGCGTGACCCCTAAAAACCTGGCTGCATCTTTCCTATTTCGGCCATTTCCAAGGTGTGAGGTCCTGATGCAGTCTCATCCATAAAGCTATGCTTTTTCACAAAGCCATGCTTTGATCAACAAATGGTCAGTAGCACTTTGTATGCCACATTATCAAATTGGGAATGTATCACTACTAACCACCAACTACATAACCCTGAGCTCGTACGTTTCAGAGAAGGATGTTAAGCTAAGAGAATAAATCTCCGCCACCAAACAGAAATGCATTTGATAAAAACCAGTTTTACATCTTAAAGTGTAACGTCAGACACACATCCATACAAGTTTATTCCAGGTTCGAACAGAACCGAAGGCACTTCAAAGAAGCCCTTGCAATCCGGGGATCCACATTCCCGATCGGACTCCCCATTACGTATGGAAATCTCTATACCGGAGCAACTCGATGCAAAGTCATTCGACAGGTTATCCTATTGTTCTGGAAGACACTCGGTCTTCACCACCATCTTCAAATACTATCCATTTTATCGTATCACTATTCAGAATGGGTTATATGACACAAAGGTCCTCTCCCGGCTAAACCGAACAGTGAGCGCTCAATTTAAAAACACGTTGATGTATCAATCACAAAGATTCACAATTCAGCGTTCGATGTGGGTTTCGGATGACCAACTGGAATCTGACTCCCTGTCGCATCGAAATTCAAATGCCATTTAAAGGCCAATATTGATAGTCGGTTGTTTAACTATCAATCAACATTCACAACAATCACCAAGATTTAAATAATTTTCTCAATTATTTATTTTCAAAATATCTTTACAAGATATATTTTCACACTTTAACCATTCAAAAACAAATTTCAAATCACTTTTCACTCACGGAATAAGATTTCCAATATTATTTATTTCCACTAAAAGTCTGCCGAGTTCAAATACTTTGAAATACTTTAAATCACTTCTCCAAAATGTATACATAGAAACATTTAGATAAAAATATTTTAAAACATTTATTTAAATGTTAGTTATGAAAATATTATACCAATATCCTATATAAAACTTCAAGTCCAATCTAATTTTAAAATAAAATAGTAGATAGAGTTTAAATATTTAAACAACCCTTTTTAAATCAAATATCAATTAAATCTTTAAAATAATCTCTTCTATAATAAATTAAATAAATCTTCACTTTAAAATTTTAAAAACAACTCAAGAAATAATTTCTTTAAAATATTCTATAAAAATCAACTTTAAATTTTTTATTTTACATTTCAAAGCTACTTTGAAAATATACTCGGCTTCCCAGGGAAAATACGCTTTCCATTTCAAAATGGTCTATTTAAATCAAATAATAAATCCTTCTCGATTTATTTTAAATTTACGTTCCAAATCCATAGATTCCTTTCCACACTTTTAAAAATAACCCAATGTTTATTTTTAAAAACAAAATTCCCTTTCCTTTATAAATTCCCATTGTGAATTTAGATTTCCAAATATCAACTGGTATACGATTTCCAAATCGATTCCCAAACATTCACTTTCAATCGCCAAATCAAATTTCTAATTGATTTCCAAAATCATTTCAAACAACAAATTAAATCCCAAATTGGTTTCCAAATTTATTTCCAAACACCAAATCAAATCCAAATTGATTTTCGAATTTATTTCCAAACACCAAATCAAATCCCAAATTTATTTCCAAACACCAAATCAAATCCCAAATTGATTTTCTTTTAAAATAAATTCCTTTATTTCTTTCAAACTATTTAAAATCCATATTTTAAATAAATTCTTCAACCTTTGAATAATATTACCCGAAATCCATTTATTTAGCCTTTTCCCCATATTTTAAAATTTTATTTAATAGGATTCAAAAATAAAACTTTATCCTTTTAAAATTATTTCTTTTAAATTTATCTAATTTTCAAAAATAGACTATTCTATAAATTTTCAATCTTGAATTTCAAAAAAATCCAATTTTATTTATTTCCGGTATACAACGATACCAAAAATATATTCGGCTAAACCATAGCCTTCAACGATTTTGATCACAATATAATCACACACAGATTATAAATAAATCAACACACAATATTGAAACTAATTCAAATATTTTGAGGAATCCAGTTGAATCCCTCCAACCTGTTTCCCTGCATCCACAGACGTTAGCACAACAATTAAATACCAATTCCACTTCGAGGTGGAATATCATCGTATAAGGGAGTTATAAAATATCATCCGCTATTATGCGGCACATAAGGTCTCATCCGCTATATAATGCAGGAAATAAATCACTCCAAATATATATATATAATACCAATTCCACTTCGAGGTGGAATATCGCGATATATGAGTTTAATATAATATCATCCGCTGTTATACGGCGCACAGGGTCTATTCCAATACAACTGATAATAAATTATTCATCCAAGCACACAATCAATAAATTTAACTATCACAATTCAATAATTAATCAATGACTGAAATTTTCAATTATTTTAATTTGAATGAGAAGATCTCACCTTTTATTTTATTTTGCAATCCATTTCCATTCCAGTTCGTTTCCTTCATGTTTTCAGACCTTGTATAGACATTTATACAATTTATCAATATTCGAAATAAATCGAATAATCAATTTTCATTTGATAATTTAATTAACTAATAATTTATTTTAGACTAACAATTTCCCTTTTAAAAACGTTTTAGTAATTAAGATAATTAAATAAGCTAATGAAACAAATTAATCACCATATCCATTATTCAAAATAAGCTAGAATATTACGATATGTAAACGTATACCTGTTTCTATATAAATTTCAAACATGCATGTAATATTTTCTTTTGAAACTGTATATATATACACACTTATAAAAACGACTTATTTAAAAATCTAATTTCTTTCAAACTCTTATTTACATTTATATGTTTACTGTTTACATATAAATAAAATAAATTTAAAGTGGCAGGTGAATATATACTCTTAAAATTAAATTAAAAATAAAAAAAAACCTATACCTAACAGCCGATCGAAATCCAGGCTACCAACGATCTGCTCCCTTGCCAGAGATGAACATCATTGTTATTGCCTCGTTGAACCCAATGTTGCTGCCTCCAGTCGAACTTGCCGCCCTTTCAATCATGCTGCGAGTTACCCAAATGCATCGCCACACACTTGCGCTTGTCACTCGATGCGCCACCACTGCCTCGCTCGATTTCGAGCTTCATGCCGCCGCGTTCCCCAAAGCGAGAAATCGAACGTGATATACTTCACCTAAATCTGCTCGAGGACCCACCACCACCAACCACGGGACGAACATCTGTCATCGCACGAACTCCTATAGGCGAACCCCCATTCTCCTTCGCGATCTCGAAATCGATATAAATCAATTCACTTTTTTTTTCTTTTTTCTCTTTTTTGAGGAACGAAGCCATTTTCTGAGGAACGAAATCGATACAAATCGATTGAAAACATTTTCATTTAAATGAAGAGAGTAGTGAATTTAGGCTCTGCCATTCTTTTTTATTTATTCTGTTAGATTTTTATTTTCGAATTGAAAGAGAAAGGAAAAAATACTCTGCATTTCTTTTATTTTCTTTATTTCCCTTAAAACGAACACGTGTTGAAGAAAATTTGCCAAATTTAGAAAAAAAACTACGTGTTAGAAAAGAAAAACGGGTAATTTATCTTGTAAAAATATTATTAAATTTAAATTTAAATCATCTAGAAAATGAAGCCTAAAATTTCAATCTCCTATTAAGGCGTGCCACCAGGTGTTTATAATGTTAAACCCCTATTTCGAACGTAATGGAAAAAGTTCCGAGTCCAAATTTGATCGTATGGAGAAGATAGCTTTTTGAACCAGTTATTTAATTAAATTTTCGATTTAAATTTCAGCGCGTTTGCTTACCGTATGATCACACGACAACTCCGAATGCTACGAAAATTGAAATTCGATAATAATACAATATTACGGATCCAATGGAACTGGTTTCGTCGAATTCCGAGACTGTGCCTCGAAAGACTATTTTTAAATATCGATTTGAACGATAAAATTTTCAAAACTAAACAAATCATATCCAAATCCAATTCTGAAGCTTCCATTATCTTCAGTGTTATCAATATAAATTTTCTAGGCCTTTGAAATATTTTTAACTGGCTTAAAACTAAAGATTCAAATTTTTACCCAACTTCGATAAGTTAAATTCAATAATTTAATTGCCAAATCCATAGTTATAATTGAAATTCAAATTAAGCTAACATTCAAATATTTAAAATCAATTAAAATTTTCAATTTCAATTGTCCAAAATTTAAAGTCGTCACATAGACACTATTATAATAGCGTATTATACTATGTATGTAGATAGTTTAACGGATCCTTAGGAGATGGAATCCCGAAGATCTCTTAAGTTATTGCACTCACGTTGACACTGGGTAAGGGATGTCAAACCCCGTAAACATCTCTGACACCATTACTCTCATATTATTTACTGTTGATTTAACTTGCATAAGATCTCTTAGTTTAGAATCGAGTGTTTTGTCTTTCCAATTCGCTCGGGCCAGTCTGTGCTTTTCAGTTTATCGAAGACTACTTTCTGAAGGATGAAGACGAAGGTTTTGTACAATTATTATTTATTATATTTATTCCACTTCATCATGTGGTTCTGCTGCATTTATTTATTTATTTTGTTGTATGTAACTCTGATCTGTATTGTAGAAGTACAATAAATGTTATTTGTAAACAGCTTCATGAAATATTTATTTAATTGTTATAATTTGTCATTCCACTGCGAGATTCTGTATTTTTTTTCTTTCTTTCTCTGCTTCTTCTTATTTACCCCCGTTACAAACCTCCGTTTTGAATGGTTTGAGTATGACATGTGTGGCTTATCGTCGATTCAAACCGTCCATAAAGGCAGGTCGTTACATAGAACTCTAACCATCGCCGTCGATGAAAGTTAAGATCCTTTTATGAAAAGAGGTACTTAAATGATATATGGCCAATAAATAGCTTGAACTTTTCTCCTAAAAGATAACACCTCCAAATATTTGGTGCTGATATGATCGCTGCTACCTCTAAATCGTGGGGTCAGTTATTTCTTCTCATGTAGCTTTAGCTGTTGACTACCATATGAAAAAATCTTGCCTCTCTAAATTAATATCGCACCCAATCTGGTACCACAGGCATCAATGTATACCATTATCTCTTCATTCCTACTCGGAGTGGTCAACAATAGTGCACTCGTCAACTTTTCTTTCAAACTCACAAATGCATGTTCATACCTTTGCTCCCAAGTAAAAGTCTGATTCTTTTTCATTAATTGAGTCATTGGTGCAGCTACTTAGGAGAAGTCCTATATGAATCGTCTATAATATCCAACTAACTCTAAGAAAATTCTCACATCCATAGCTTTTTCGGGGTCTAGTCCAATCTTCAACTGCTGCAACTTTTGTAGGAACTGCGACAATGCCCTGCTCAAAAACAACGTACCCTAATAATCACACTTCTCTCTTCGAGAAGTGACACTTATAAAACTTCACAGTCGGTTTCCGCTCTCTCAACAGCTCAAGTACAATCCTTAAATGTGTCTTGTATTCCTTCTCCGTACGTGAGTAGACGAGAATATTATCAACAAACATAAGCACAAATTTATTTAGCTGACCCCTGAAGACATAGTTCGTGAGTTCAATAAAGTATGCCGATGCATTGATGAGCTCGAATGACATGGCCAACCACTTATAGAATCCAAATGGCATTCAGAATGCTGTAATCAACACATTCTCTTTTGCTAGTCTCAGCTAGTGGAACCTCGTCTCAAGATCCAACAAAGAAAATTTTTGAGCACCATGGAGCTAATCGAACAAGTCATTAAAATGTGGGAGTGGATACTTGTTCTTCCTCGTCACTTTATTTAGCACATGGTAATTGACACACAATCAAGGGAACCATCCATCTTCGTGGTGAATGCTATGAGCGCTTCCTACTCAGAAATGCTCCTGCGAATGAATCCTCATCGCAGTAGGTCATTAACTTGCATCTCGAGCTCCCGCTGCTCTCTAAGCGCCATCCTCTTAAAAGCCATTATTGGAATCTTTCACTAAGTCAACATGAAACTCGATCTCTCTATGTGGCAAAAGTTCGGTCACTTCCTCAAATACGTTTGGATAATCCCTAACAATAGGAATGGATGACAACTCATCATGTCAGATATTGAGTGAATATTGAAAGATAACCATTACCCTATCATCTGGTAGGTAGCCTAACACTACCGTCAACCCACCATCTACCCGTATCTTCACCAATCTCTTCCCACAATCCACCATCACTATGTATCTATAAAGCCATTCCATACCCATAATAATACTAAACCCCACAAAACCCAAAACAAAGTTATCGCAGTCAATAGAACATCCATGACTTGATAAATGACAAACCATACACAGGCTAGTGTAGCCTCTTAGGGTTCGTCACAATCAAAGGTCGGTCAACAATTTAGGATTCTAATCCTAACTTATCTACCTTGTCACTGGATAAGAAGGAATGTGAAGCCTGGATATCAAAAAAAATACATATGGGAACATCGTAAATGGAAAGCATACCTTAAATAATGATGCTCTTCCCCTTCTCTTTCATCGATGGAGCATTCGACGAAGTCAAGACGACATTGAGAGCATATGTTTCACCACTCTCTTCTGCTCGGGCAGCTCTAGATGGTCGTTCTTGAGATGCCCAAACCTATTACAGATGAAACAATTCTTCCTTTTAGCTCTACAATCTCTACTAAAGCGACCCTTTTCTAAGCAATTATAGAAAATCGGCCCACTTTTAATCTTCTTATTTTGGTCTTCTTTGCTATAAAACTGCTTCATGTTGTTGTTGTTATTCTACTTCTTCTTTCCCTCCCTGCCCAATTTATGGCTTTGGCTCTTCTTTGGAAATAACAGCTTTTGGCTTAGGACAATGACTCTCATGCCTTAGAGCATTTTAATTATCAACCTGTGCGGTTAAAGCACTTGGTGTTTCTATAGCGGTAGAGGTGCAAAAAGATATAATGAGGATAAAGTAGGGATAGGTGCAAAAAGCTTTATTAGATATAAAACAAAATATTTAAAGTTAATTTATTCTCATTCTCACATCATTTCTGTAAGAAAAAGAAATATTGTTTAATCTTACATAAAAACCCAAAGAATATCTTGATTTACGAAGTCTATATTTGGTGAATATAGGTTTCTAACTTATATGGAGCACTTATGCCTTAAAATTAAGTCATTACCCTAACTTTTCTGATTCGGTTTAAGGACAATGAATCAAATCGACCTTAAAAATATTAATGTTGCTAAAACAGATGCTAAAAGCCTTGATTTAGTGGGTGTTTCAGAAAATAACGAGGCTTAAAGCAGATCTACTATTTAATAGTGCTAAATCGAAATAGCATAGAGTGGGAAGAGCACTATGCGCTATAGCAGGGATTTTGTGGTCAACTCAAAAGTCTCGTCAATATGACTCACAAGTTTCTCTTTCAAATAATCATCCAAGCCGATAAATTTCTCATTCTTCTTTAATGGAGTGTCAATGAAAGGCCTCCCATATTTCGATAGGCTATTGAACTCAACAATATACTCTGAAATGATCGTAGCCCCTTGCTTCAGATCCATAAACTTACGGAATATAACAGACTTTTGAGCTACTAGAATAAATTTATTATAACAACCCGATATTTTCAACCATTCGCATCCGCACATGTCACATTTGAATTGCTCAAAATACCGCGTTGTAAATAAATTTGGAGCAAATGAAATACAATCACAAACACAGAAATATCAGAATAACTCGCAGCGGAAATAAAATACATAGTAGTTCATGAAGCTACTACGGCAGAGTCTCAAACCAAATACATAATACAGTCTGAAAACAACATAATAGAAATCCCAAATACATAGAAGTTCACTAATACATGAGATAAACTAGAACAGCTGAAACAGAGAGTAGATATAAATGTAGATAAGCAGAAACTCCAGCAAAGACCAGCTCCAGAAAGAGAATCCAAAGCGGTGAATACTCAGGCTGACCCGAGCGTAAAGTAAAACACAAAACACTCGAGTCAGGAAAATATATACTTATATAATGTAAACCAACTCAAGTGAACTGTAGTAGAAGTACACAATAACTTAAAGGATGCTTGGGATCGCCCATCCTTTAAGAATCAGTTAAACTATAAATTAAATACATCCTGTGGTTAAAATTTCAAAATGGTATTTTATACTTCAAAATCAAATATCATTTCAAAATTCAATATCATTCAAAGTCCATTTCAAAATATCAAAAATATAATATCTTCCAAACTACATTCATTTTTATTTAATTTAAATACCATTACAAAACACATTTCAAAATAGTTTATATTTCAAAACAAATTACTTCATTTTAAATCATAAAATGAAGTTATTATATTTAATAATTAAATTATTAAATTTACAAAATTTTAGTCTTTCAAAATTCATTTATCCACTTAATTTATTAAAACAGATGAAAATTCGACTTTCGCAGCATTTAGAAATTGCTACAGAAAGTTACATTCAAAACAATTCAATTTAACAAAAGATAGCATAAAAAAATGATGTGATAGGGTTACATTAGTTTCAAATAAAACTTAGTTAAATTCAACAATTATAACATATACAAAAATTCTATGATAGCCTTTAATTAAATTTATCCATTTGGTTCATTATTATCAACTACAACATTTACAGATGCTGTGTTATCATTTACATTAGAATTAATAGCATTTCTGAAATGCAGTTAATTAACTTCAAATATTCAGTATAATTTCACAAATAATAATATTTTTATTTTAATCATTTTTAACTTATAAAATCATATAATTTCACTTTTAAAACAATCATTCAAATACCCTTATATTCATGATTTTATAAACTTAAATCTCCATTCAAAAATCAAAATTCAATAATAATTCACTTATTAAATTCCAACATAAAATTTCAAATTCATTAAATTAAATTTAACTTAACACTTAAGTTTAAAATTTTCAAATATAACTTAATTTCATTTTTATTTACTTAACTTAAAATTCACTTTTAAGCCAAATTCACAAATTTCCAATTTTAGTTATATTTCAAAATTTCAACATAAATATTCATTCATTTCACATTTAACTTTATTCAAAAATCATTAATGTATTACAAAATCATTTTAAATTCATTTGATTCAAAATATCATAAATTTATCATATTTTCATATTTAATTTAAATTCCATTTATCACCAAATTATAATTTCCAAAATAACTTACATTTCAGATTTCTAACTTTACCCTTTATTTATTTCACTTATAAATTTTCAGAAAATCGATAATACTTTACAAAAATCATTTTTAATCAAATCTAATCAAAATATTATAATATTTATATTTCTAAAATATTTTAAAATTTTTAGAAAAACATATTTTAACAACGGGTCTGTATTTCATTTTCTAGCCTAGGTAAAGTGATACGGGTAATATATCATTTCAACCCGTAATTTACAAAGAAAACCCAGGTTTGATCATTTCAAACCCGCAATCCCAAGTAAAAGAAAATAATTTAAAATCATTCAGGCCTATCATTTCAGCTCATAACGATTTTCTCCTATTCTAAAGTCCGTTCGGGTATGTATCATTTCAACCCATAGTGATTATAGTCTACAGGGAACTTGCAGTGTGATAAACTGATGAAAGTAACAGAATAGCATGAAATAACAGTAACATATGATATAAAAGGTGTAAATATAGGTGTGAACATCGTATGAATATGATATAGCAGTTATAACAGGATGATGTGCATTTACAGATTCAGGTGATGTCGGTTTATCACTACATAAGTACATATTAGTCTGGTGAGATTTACTCACTGTTTTGAGCTGATGACACAACGAAGAATTTCACAATGGATCTACACAAGCACAAAAGCATGATACAGATACGAAATGGAGGAGCCAAGGATTAATTCCCTTGAATACAAATCAAACAAACAATATAACAATTATAAGGTTTCAGACCAAAAATACGATAAACGATGCTAGAAATAACTTCATAAAACAAAGCTGAAATGCTTTGCACTTGCTTCCGACACCTCATAGGTTCGGCCAGAGGTAGAATACAGGTCTAAGACAATGATCAGGTCTGGGTTGCTAAGGTCGGCCTAACATGAGTTTGAGTGATCGTGTAAAGGTGGGTGAAGGCAAGAACACAAAATCATGCATACACATGGGTTTTGGGCCGTGAATTGGGCTCGGCCAAGGCCCTAGGTGTCACGGCCAGAGGAGTGGGGTCCACTGTGGTGGTGTGGCCGTGGGTGCTGGAGGTGGTGGTGGTGGAGTAGGGGCGGCCATGGTTGGTGGAAGTGGTGGATGTGGAAGCTAGTGCTCGGCTAGGTCAATATGAAGGGTGTTTTGAAACTTTTGCGGATATGCATCACCAAGGGGGTTCATGTCTTGGGTGGCTGGTGATGAGGAGGTGTTGGTGGCGTGTCATCAGGTGGTGGAGGCGGCTAGGTAGCAAGGTGGCATGGTTGAACCTACATGAGGTGAAGCAAGTGCAAAATCAAACAAGAAAAATCAACATAAGTGAACAAAAGAAGATAAAAGGAAATAGAATTTTACCAAACTTCTCAATCAAGAGGAGGCCAAATTTTTTTTCAAGAAGGAGGAAAAAGATGTAAGTGAATGAAGAATGGAGGTAGGCAGCTGAATTATGTGAGTAGTTATGGCTAATTGATGGCAAAAGTAAGTTAAAATGTGAAAAGGTGGGAAAATCAAAAGCCATAGGAAACAAAAGGTCACAAACCCTTTCAATTTACCTTTTATTATTTATATAAATTTATGTAGCTGAAATAATAATAATATCAGATAATATTTCGAAATTTTTAACAAATATACAAATATATATAATATTTATCAATTATGTAAAGTAAAATTAAGGAAAATAGTTAAAACAGTGAACTAGACTAGCAAAATTTGAAGTTAAATGAAATAATTTTTAGAAAATTCATATAATCTTGTAAAGTATTTTTAAACATAAATAATAACATAAAATACAAATATATTCACAAAATAAATATTTAAAATTTAATGTAAATATAAAACTTTAATGTAGAAAATAGCAGAAAATGGGAAAACAGCCCTTAAAAATAGGAAATCAACACAGTAATTTTTGGAAAAATTATATTATTATTTTAAAAATATTTAGAGATGAATTTTCACAAATAAAACAAATTTAAAATAAAATAAAGAAATTTAAAATGAAGAAAATGGCAAAAAATTAGAAAACAGCCTTTAAAAATAGGAAATAAATACAGTAAATTTTGGAAAAATTATATTATCATTTTAAAAATGTTTAGAAATGATATCACACAAATAAAAAAAATTAAAATTATTTCAAAATGAAATAAAGTCAAATTTAAATATATAGTCAAAATCTAGGGTTGTTACACTCTCTCCCACTCAAATCTTTTCGTCCTCGAAAAGGAAGGAAGCGGAGAAACAACAAGAAAGAGCAATAGGTTAGAATATATCCCCGAAAGAAGGTAGGGGAAAAAAAGATAGCTAGGAGGTAAAGCAGGTTGAAAGACAAGGATGAACCATCATTTGAACCATTATACATTTCAATTTAATAATAATTTTTTTTTAGTATGATGAATAGTCATTTGATTCAAATCTGATGGTTCAAAGTAAACAATATTTAAAACATTTTAAATTTTTAAAAGGGAAAATAACTGATCAAAATATTCTTTATATAATACTTTATCAAAATACTTTTATAACTCGATGTCTTAACAAGCTTATCCTCATTCCTGTAGATTTTGGCAGTGCGTTGATCAAGCGCAAAGCTAGGCTTCTCCAGGTACTTAGTAGACTTGTTTCAACACCTAGTGAGAATACTAGAAAACTCTTTTTTTTAAAAGATATGGAAAGTACAATCCAAACAAATCAACCAAACCAAAACAGTTGTCTAACAATGGATCGCAGATACACAATGGTTACGCCTCGATCCCCCAGGAAACAATCCGTATCTGTAAGCTTTCTCAGCCCTGCGAGTTACGCCATGATGACGAGTAGAATGCAGGATACACAATGGTTATGCCTGTATCCCCCAGGAAACAATCCGTAACCCCAGGCCAGCTCAGCCAGGCATTTGTGCTACTAATGCGACCTACATAGAGTGCAGGATACACAATGGTTACGCCTGGATCCCCCAGGAAACAATCTGTACCCCCAGGCCAGCTCAGCCAGGCATTTGCGCTATGTAGTCGCGATCATAAGACCACGGGAATCGCCGTGGAATTCGATGGACACTCGAGTATCATATCCGGAAAACCCAAATCAAAGAGAGAGAATAATATAGATAGAATGAATCCACAGTGTGGCCACAAAGCGGATATCAAGCAGAAGGCACTTTCCATATCTTTACTTCAAAAATATGTATTATATAGTACCTTTCAAAATCACTTTCAAATATCATACTTATATAAAGTCCATTATATATAAGATTTCATTTCAAATCAAATACTTTCCAAAATAATAATATATCAAATCACACTTATATAAATTTCGATTATATAAGATTTCATTTTTCAAAATTGAGTACCTTTTCAAATCAACAGTTCTCAAATCAATAGTTTACTTATACAAATCATTTTTATATAAGTTCGATAGCTCCCAAATCAAGTATTTAATAAAACAAGGTTCTAAATTTCAAACCATTTCGATATCAATTAAATTTTAAAATCATACATGATGTCACCAAATCATTTCTTTCAAGTTATACATATTCAGTTTCAAAATTTCTTAAAACAATAGGTTTAGAAAATAATCCAAATTTCCAAATCAACAAAATTTAGGTCAAATAAATTCATTTCCATTTCAAACATGTATTCACTTCAAAAATCATAATACTTTCAAAGTTATATGTCTTTCGAAACCAAATACTTGAAACCATTTCACTTTGAAAATCATAACATTATAAAATCATACATTTGAAATCATAAAACATGCCCTTAATTCTTTACATTTCAAATTTTTTTTCAATTAAACCAAAATCTAAAATTTCCAATTTTAATTCAATTCAAACCATCAGTTTCAATTTAGTTTTCCAACAAAACCATTTCAAATATTATCAGTTTCAAATATAGATTTGATTTACAAAATAAACTATTAAACCTTAAATATGTTTCAAGGCTTAAATATACCATATTTCAAAACTAAATTTTATAGTTTCATATATCTCAAATTTTACTTCATTATTACTTAGTGTTGAAATATTTATTTCATAAATCCATTATTTTTAAATAAACTCAAATTACAGGTAAACCAAATATCCTTTCATACTAATACAAGCTTCAATTATTGATTTATCAAAATCAATGGTTTTCAAAATCATTTTATACTTACGTAAAGTTTATCTTATATAAGGATCAAAATTTTCAAAAAAATAAATTTCGCTGCATGAAAAGCCATATGGGATTGAACATCTTTGCTTACTAAAAGATTTTTAATTAAGAATAGTTTTGTATATAAAGTAGTTTTTATGAAAAATAGAATAAAACAGTTAGTTTAAGAAAAAGAAAAATAGTTTTGAAAAATGGTTTTAAATTTGATAGTGGTTTTTCATAAAAGAAAAATTCCAATTAAATTACAAAGATATCCAACCCAACAACTTTCAATTTCAGCGTCAAGTATACCAATGATATTAGGATATAAGATGTACATATGTCATCATTTCGCAACATTACATTCGATCGCTCGCTCGATCACACAAGTTCGATTTCTAACTAGTATTGTCCATTCGGCTTCCCTAATGCGGACTTCGATATGGTTTCTTGACTAGAAGCCATCAGTCTCCTTGCATAGCTATATACTATGATAGAGAATTATAGAATCAAGCCCAAAATCCATATCAAATATTCGCCATCAAGAATCAAATGAAAAATCCTAAAACGAAATGGTGTAATTCACCTTGAACTTGTGTACTCAAACTTGGATCAAATTAATTATGCGAATAAAACAACATACGTACAACTTATGTATCTATTCCAATTTGTTAAATAAATAGTTTTATAAAGATGTTACTAAGTTAAAACATTTAAAACTAAAATTTTCTCAAACATTTGAAGACTAATTTTTTTTTTCTATCCAAAACATTTCAAAACTAAATTTCGTATTAGTATAATTCAAAATAGTCTTATATATTTACTTAACAAAACAGTTTCAACTTATACAAATCATATTATTTCATACTTGAAACATACAAACTAAACTTATATTCTTTATCAAATACCTTATACCTTTCAAAATTTCTTAGCTTTGAAAAGTTAAAGTTGATTTGGAAGTGCTCGAACCTTCAAATCCAAGAGTGGGAAATCACTAACAAATCAGTAAATCAATTCCAATAGATAAGGTTATAACAAAACAAATCTGAATCTCGAGGACTGAACACCGACTTACTTTAAATCATTTCAAATATATATATGTACGGATCTATCTTTCGAATATGAAATCATACTTCGAAATCTGAAATCAAAATTGGTTTCACAAAATCACTCGCATAGCAAAGCTACTAGAGTGGCCTCTCCCTCACTCGGAAACTCGAAAATCAATGTCGATGATGCATTCATTCATCATCGAAATTATTTTCCAACGACATAAGTGAGTTCTGGACTTCAATTAACTTTGAAAAACTTCTTTGAAATTCCTTAGAAATCATTGAAATTCATTCGAATACATTTGAATCATTTCTTATTTGAAAAAAAATATCTTTAAATCATATTATTATTATATATTTTCCAAAATCTTAAAACCGATTTCAAAACACCGGAATTCGGTTCCTCGAAATTCAAATTCAAAACCCTTCAGTAATAAATCATTTTTGTATAAATCACATTTCTTATAAATTTCAAAATTTCAAATCCTTTCAAAGCTTCCAATTTTCATTTTAAAAGGTATATAATCCTTATCGGAAACATTTCACTTTTTATATACAAATGGTCATCCTTAATAATTTTGATGTATGCACAATTTCAAAATACAATCAAACACAAATTTCCAAAGGATGATTCAAGGAAGGATTTCAAACAAACAAAGATTCAAAATTAGAGGAACTCTAATCAAATAGAATTCTAGTTCGAAGATAAACTCAAACGAAGATGAGATAATTTAATTACCAAATAGAGGAGGAGATAGATAGCATCGACATCCGAGGATACAGAAATCTCCGGTGAATCAATGCCAATTATAAAGGAATTTCACCCCTTTATAAATCATTCAAAGATTTACGGAATCATCGCTCTGTAGAGAGGTCATTCCAAAGTGGGGTTACGGAATGCCAAAATCAAAAGGGTAAAATAGGGAAGACAAGACTGGATTTCAGAACAAGTGGGAGCGTTCCACAGTTCAAGGAATCTTAATCAATATGAATCCTAACCAAGAGATTTCTAACAAGGGGGATACAGAAGTAATGAAGTTCAAAAAAATCTTGATTCCAAAATAAGAAAATTTTTATACCAAAATAATCTTTGAAAATCCTTTAAATCATTTGGAAATCACTTTATACTTCGAAAATACGTTCTCTCACAAGGAAAGGATTCTGAGATTGATTTCACTCGTTCTAGGGTATTTCTACCCTATCTCTAATGAGTTTTTGCTCCGCAGGCAAAGGTTTGCCTAAAACCTCGCTCTGATACCAACTGTAACAACCCGATATTTTCAGTCATTCACATCCGCACATGTCGGACTTGAATTGCTCAAAATAACGCATTGTAAATAAATTTGGAGCAAATGAAATACAATCACAGAATCACAGACACAGAAATATCAGAATAACTCGCAGCAGAAATAAAATACATAGTAGTTCATGAAGCTACTACGACAGAGTCTCAAACCAAATACATAATACAGTCTGAAAACAACATAATAGAAATCCCAAATACATAGAAGTTCACTAATACATGAGATAAACTAGAACAGCTGAAACAAAGAATAGATATAAATGTAGATAAGCAGAAACTCCAGCAAAGACCAGCTCCAGAAAGAGAATCCAAAGCGATTAATACTCAGGCTGACCCGAGCGTAAAGTAAAACACAAAACACTCGAGTCAGGACAATATATACTTATATAATGTAAACCAACGCAAGTGAACTGTAGTAGAAGTACACAATAACTTAAAGGATGCTTGGGATCGCCCATCCTTTAAGAATCGGTTAAACTATAAATTAAATACATCCCGTGGTTAAAATTTCAAAATGGTATTTTATACTTCAAAATCAAATATCATTTCAAAATTCAATATCATTCAAAGTCCATTTCAAAATATCAAAAATATAATATCTTCCAAACCACATTCATTTTTATTTAATTTAAATACCATTACAAAACACATTTCAAAATAGTTTATATTTCAAAACAAATTACTTCATTTTAAATCATAAAATGAAGTTATTATATTTAATAATTAAATTATTAAATTTACAAAATTTTAGTCTTTTAAAATTCATTTATCCACTTAATTTATTAAAACAGATGAAAATTCAACTTTCGCAGCATTTAGAAATTGCTACAGAAAGTTACATTCAAAACAGTTCAATTTAACAAAAGATAGCATAAAAAAATGCTGTGATAGGGTTACATTAGTTTCAAATAAAACTTAGTTAAATTCAACAATTATAACATTTACAAAAATGCTATGATAGCCTTTAATTAAACTTAACCATTTGGCTCATTATTATCAACTACAGCATTTACAAATGATGTGTTATCATTTACATTAGAATTAATAGCATTTCTGAAATGCAGTTAATTAACTTCAAATATTCAGTATAATTTCACAAATAATTATATTTTTATTTAAATCATTTTTAACTTATAAAATCATATAATTTCACTTTTAAAACAATCATTCAAATACCCTTATATTCATGATTTTATAAAGTTAAATCTCCATTCAAAATCAAAATTTAATAATAATTCACTTATTAAATTCCAACATAAAATTTCAAATTCATTAAATTAAACTTAACTTAACACTTAAGTTTAAAATTTTCAAATATAACTTAATTTCATTTTTATTTACTTAACTTAAAATTAACTTTTAAGCCAAATTCACAAATTTCCAATTTTAGTTATATTTCAAAATTTCAACATAAATATTCATTCATTTCACATTTAACTTTATTCAAAAATCATTAATGTATTACAAAATCATTTTAAATTCATTTGATTCAAAATATCATAAATTTATCATATTTTCATATTTAATTTAAATTCCATTTATCACCAAATTATAATTTCCAAAATAACTTACATTTCAGATTTCTAACTTTACCCTTTATTTATTTCACTTATAAATTTTCAGAAAATCAATAATGCTTTACAAAAATCATTTTTAATCAAATCTAATCAAAATATTATAATATTTATATTTCTAAAATATTTTAAAAATTTTAGAAAAACATATTTTAACAACGGGTCTAAGACAATGATCAGGTCTGGGTTGCTAAGGTCGGCCTAACATGAGTTTGAGTGATGGTGTATAGGTGGGTGAAGGCAAGAACACAAAATCATGCATACACATGGATTTTGGGCCATGAATTGGGCTCGGCCAAGGCCCTAGGTGTCACGGCCAGAGGAGTGGGGTCCACTGTGGTGGTGTGCCCGTGGGTGCTGGAGGTGGTGGTGGTGGAGTAGGGGTGGCCATGGTTGGTGGAAGTGGTGGATGTGGAAGCTAGTGCTCGGCTAGGTCAATATGAAGGGTGTTTTGAAACTTTTGCGGATATGCATCACCAAGGGGGTTCATGGCTTGGGTGGCTGGTGAGGAGGAGGTGCTGGTGGCGTGTCATCAGGTGGTGGAGGCGGCTAGGCAGCAAGGTGGCATGGTTGAACCTACATGAGGTGAAGCAAGTGCAAAATCAAACTAGAAAAATCAACATAAGTGAACAAAAGAAGATAAAAGGAAACAGAATCTTACCAAACTTCTCAATCAAGAGGAGGCTGAAATTTTTTTCAGGAAGGAGGAAAAAGATGTACGTGAATGAAGAATGGAGGTAGGCAGCTGAATTATGTGAGTAGTTATGGCTAATTGATGGCCAAAGTAAGTTAAAATGTGAAAAGGTGGGAAAATCAAAAGCCATGGGAAACAAAAGGTCACAAACCCTTTCAATTTACCTTTTATTATTTATATAAATTTATGTAGCTGAAATAATAATAATATCAGATAAGATTTCGAAATTTTTAACAAATATACAAATATATATAATATTTATCAATTATGTAAAGTAAAATTAAGGAAAATAGTTAGAACAGCGAACTAGACTAGCAAAATTTGAAGTTAAATGAAATAATTTTTAGAAAATTCATATAAGCTTTTAAAGTATTTTTAAACATAAATAATAACATAAAATACAAATATATTCACAAAATAAATATTTAAAATTTAATTTAAATACAAAATTTTAATGCAGAAAATAGTAGAAAATGGGAAAACGGCCCTTAAAAATAGGAAATCAACACAGTAATTTTTGAAAAAATTCTATTATTATTTTAAAAATATTTAGAGATGAATTTTCACAAATAAAACAAATTTAAAATAAAATAAAGAAATTTAAAATGAATAAAATGGCAGAAAATTAGAAAACATCCTTTAAAAATAGGAAATAAATACAGTAAATTTTGGAAAAATTATATTATCATTTTAAAAATGTTTAGAAATGATATCACACAAATAAAAAAAATTTAAAATTATTTCAAAATGAAATAAAGTCAAATTTAAATATATAGTCAAAATCTAGGGTTGTTACATTTCTCCTCGAATCTGGCTTTGAACCGGTCCTAAGTAAAATGATCCTCAGGAGTAGCAACCTTCACTACATTCCACCAGTTTATGGTTGGCCCTTGAAGATGTCGGTAAGCCAATCATATTTTTATAGCATCATTCAGCTCTAAGTCGTCAAAGGACCATTTGCAAGTGTCAAGCCAGTCCTGCACTTCCATCCCCGACTGTATTCCTTGGAATGGTTTGACACCTAGACCGCGAAAGTAATTGTTTAGCTTAGCAAAATCGACTTTGGGTGCCTGCATTAGAGCACCACCATCTACAACAACATGTAGAGCAGCTACCCGAGCATTCTGCAACATGTTCCTCATCAAGGTATTAAACATAGTCTGCAAGTTTGGATTAGCAGCTTTTGAGTTGGTTCATTCTTTGACTCCAGAGGTGGAGTTCCTAACACCATTCTTTGTTTGACGACTCATTCTTCAATCTGTAATAAGGATAGTCAGTCTCTCTATAGGGAATTCTACTTAAGTAGAACTAGTGTGTGCAGTGCGACTTATATACTATACACACACATGCACACATTACTATGTAGCGATGAAAACTAAAATATATAACAAGTATACGCTCTAGTATATATACTCTCGATCTTTTACAAGGTGAGAACCCTACCTTATCTATATTGGACCACGGCATCCTTTAGGTTAAACAATGCAACCAAAGCTCTGATCAAATGTGACGACTTCCATACACCTTCGCCCCCTAATATAATGATAATAACCTATAGAATGTCCTATAATTAGTGCCTGGTCTATCTAGGATGATCATCAAGGGTTGTAAGGTAAATCAATCATAGAATCTATGAAATATCTTACAGTGCATTGGATAAAATATAATAGTCATCATAGATATAAAACATACGAGACAGTAATAACTAAATGAGTCATGGAAATAAGACCACATAGATCCATACAGCTATACAACACAAGTGACAGAATTTATACAACTGATACTAAACATATAATATATAATTGTCTCTAAATAGATAATAGCACTAGACAGCTCCATAGTGCCGCACAGTAGAAAATAAGCAATAACAGCTAAATATAGTAATAAGTAAGAATGTAGGCACATGCTGTCCACCTGTCCAACTCTATGTGCTTTCCATACCTAGTGTCCTTAATCTACTTATTTAGGTATGTCCTGAATAATAAGGAGCAAAGTATAAACTCCCGAGTCGGATAATAGTCTAGTGTGGGCGGTAGAAAATCTCAAATACCATAAGTCAATATACTATGACAAATGGTATAGAAAAATCATACTTGACATGTCCCTACATCCACAGAGTTGGCACATAATACATGATATATGCTACTCTACATCATAATCACTATAGGTGTACTATACGTCCATAGAGTAGTATACATCAAGTATTATGTGATAACTTTATAGATGTAGGGACAAATTAGGCATGATTTTTCCATACCATTTATTCTAGTATATTGACTTTGTAGTATTTGAAATTTTCTACCACTCACGCCAGACTTTTGTCTATCTCGAGATTTTATGCTTTACTTCCTATTATTCTGGGTACTCTTAAATAAGCAGATTAGGTACCAGGTCTTGTGAGGACATGGAGCTGCATAGGTGGATAGCATAAGGCTACATTCTCATGTATTACTATATTTAGCTATTATTGCTTATTTTCCAATGTGCAACACTATAGAGCTTACTAGTGATATTGTCTATGTAGAGACAGTTATTGATTCTGAGTTTATTATTAACTATATAAACTCTATCACTATGTTGTATAGCTATATGGATCTATATGCTCTTATTTCTATATTCATTCAGTTCTTATTGTCTTCCCGTTTTGTATTGCGTAACACTCCATAAAATCAACCATAAATAAATAAATTGAATAAATTAATTTACATTAGATAGGGACAGTAATGGAAATATTGAAAAAGGCTTAATTTGACTACGAAAGTTATGATGTTGCATTTATGGCAATTTTCTGATCTATTTCCATATATAATTTGTTCAAAACGGAGCTCAAATGAGGAAGTTATGAACATTTTAAGTTTCAGGATCATATTGATTTAAGTAGAATTCAAATTCAAATAAACAAAAAATTCCTAACTTTTAAATTCAAAAGTTAACAGAAATTAAACTTGGGGGTTATGTAAACGTTAAAATTAACTTAAACGTTGAATTATAATTAAGGAATTAAATAAAATAAGTCAGCGACAATCAAAACATTCCTAAAATAGGGGATCGGTCGACCCCTAATCTATGACCTGTTGACCGCTAACGGTCAATCGGTGAGTGGAGCCGGTCAAACTGTGAAGCTTAGTGGTAGCTAGGGTTTTTCAAACAATAAATGTCTAGATTTTTATTATTTTAAACCGACTTAAATCCAACTGTTCCGGTGCATACCAACTACTACAAATTAGTTCCTAGCCCCCTCACTTTTATTCATAAAATATTTTAGGAACACTAGCAAAGCTTTATTAGTTCTTCTCTTCACAGATTTAGAAAACTCCATTAGGGATTCAGTTAAGAAATCCTATATATATATATATATATTCTTGCTTAATGTTTATTTTCTAAAGGACTTCTCCTTTGAACCTCTAACTTTTCGAATCTAACATAGATACAAATCCCTTGTTGTGTATATCAAAAAGAAGAGATTTGAAGGAGATTATTATAGGCATGTCAGATCCAAGAAAGAGCCAAAGCGAAGGACCTATAGTGAGCGAAAATCTTAGTTTTCATATTTTAGAAATTGAATAATATAGTTTGATTTGATATACGCCTTGGGATTTTTGGATTATGAAAACATCAAATTAAAAATCCCCAAAATCCCCCCTAAAGCAAAAATCAATTCTTAGGTTGGAATCTTATTTGTTTTGTACTTAAAATAACAGATTTTTTATGGATTTTTCGATTTATATATTTTAACTTTATTCCACTTCTTTCTCTTTTTCTTTAGATCTGATTAAGGGATTTAATTGAGAAATGGTGTGTAAGGTATGAATTCTTATTCATAGTTTGCACTCCAATTTCTACATATTGAATAGAAATTCCCTTGCTTGATTCCATGTAAAAGAAGTTGAATAGAGCGTAAAACTAATTGAATTGTAAATTTCTGCTATTGATAAATTCTATTGTTTTAATATGAAATAAATTTGATCTGGATTCTATATACATGTTTGTTGATTTGATTTTGGAATATTGGATTTCGGTATATGCTATTGTGGAAATGAGACTTGTATAATTTTGGAAGATTTGACATTTAGAATGTTAGTTTAGAGCATAATCTCCGCACACATAAAAATCAATAAATGCTTATATATATAAACTAGTGTAAATAACGTACAATTATAACGTATTAATGGTATAGTTAATTAGGCTAATAATTATTATTTAAATCCCCCTAGAAAAGTAACTAATTATAAAGACGAATAAAGAAGGATTTCTTATAAGGCCTAAATAATTAATACGGTGAGATGTATGATGATAGATTTAGAGAATGTTATGAAATATGATTAAGTTATAAGCATGCGAGGCCAGTCAAAAACACACAGAAGTTTGTCCAGCTAACCTGGCTACCAATAGTGTGACTTTGAGGCTGATGTAAGACATCACCCATAATAAGTAACTACGAATGACACGAGGTTGGTCCTAATTATATAGGATAAATCTGTCCAGCTAATCCGACTACCAGTTCCTGCAAATAGTCGGACTAATATAAGACATCTTCATGAGGTATGGGTTATAATACGAAGGATCTACTTCAAGGTTGAAGGTATTAAGTGATTGTTTGAGGGCCCGCCTCCTTCCCTTATATGAATTATTAAGTGGTCGGGATTGGGTTTAGGCACAGTTGAGGATATCTTGAAACGGTCCACTTCAATGGAAGTATTAAGCATTTAAAGGGATTTCCATGCAATGTCAGCTCGATAGATACCTGTATGTAGTACATCTTGGGAGTATGAAGGCGGGTATGAGAAGAGGAGATCTCTTGAGGAGAGCGAAGAGCCATCGAAAAAGTCGAAGTTTGAACGTTGTCCTCATTCTTCAGAGCTCGCTCCAAAACACTCTTCCGTGGGATAAGAAACTCCTATTACTTTTGCCGTACTTCCGCCTTTGACTCACATTTCATCATCTTCCATAGTTACCGCTGTCCCCAGTGCTTCTCGACCACTACAGACACCTGCCTATTCTCTTCCTTCGGGCCCCCCAAACTTGAGGTAGCTCTTCCTGGTTGTTTCTTAAAAGGGGTAAAGTTCAATCGCAATCTGCGACCAGTCCACAGCCATTCATAATGACTTAGAACATGCTAAAGGATGGGAGAAGCTCTATAAATAATTGGCGAATATGAAGTAATTATCAAGATATCCTCTCCTTTAAATCAAAGAAGGATGACTTTGAGAGGGCATTGGCCAATCGTGATGCCAAGATTAAGCAGCTGGAGGAAGAGTAAGCGAAAGCTGCAAGAGAGCAAGAGAAATGCTGATTTGCTGAAAGAGGTCAAAGAAGCTCACACCTAGATAGAGATCGTCTATAGAGACGAAATAAAAAAAGTCTCACATAGAGGAGGAAAAATTAAAACAAGAAGTGACTGGCTGCAGCGCAACGATTGTGGATCAATGGAAAACTATTGCTGATCATGATCTTATCGTTGAACGGCACAACAAAACCATTTCTGACCAAGCCAAGATCATTGCTAAGTTACAGGCTTAGGTCACTTAGCTTAGTGCCGATAAGTCTGCTGCTGAGGTTGAGAAAGCTACCGTGAAAGCAAATTATTTGGAACTCTAGAATGCCTTTGAAAGAAATATGGAGAAGATTGATGAAACCTTCCTGAATTTTAATGTTAACTCCTTGTTGCATCAAGGAAGTCTTAGTTATCTGGGCCCAAAATTCCCATGCATTCTTGCTTTATTATGGGAAAAAAATCTTGTCCCGCTTTTCTGATAGCAGTGATGTCTAGCAGGAGCTGGAGGACACTTATCTGAATGAAGAATCAAAGAAAGCATTGCTTGAGGGCCGGTAAATTCTTCGAGTTGAAAGGGAGCAGGAGGCCACTGATGCTGCTTTAACAACCACTGTCGAAACATTCACCAAGCCTTTCATCTCTGACGTGGGTGAATCATCAAAGCAACCTCATGACTTTCCAGTGAGTTCGGGACTTGAACCTCTCCCGCAGGTAGTGAAGCCATCAAAATAAGGTGAAGGTGGTGAATTTGAGGTTGCTATTCTTGACCGTTCCTATGGTGCAGGTAATGCTCTCGCCTCCTCCGAATTCAGAAGTTTCCAACTTATGTCGCAAGAGCAAGAAGAATTTAATGCTTTCATTTTTGGTCTTATAGGTCCATCTACCTTCCCCGTTGACATATTAGCTTCTTCGACGTCCAGGCCTGCCACCATCTCCACATCTTTCATGGTTGTTTCTGTTCCTGTCCCGGCTTCCACGTCTACATCTGGTTCACAGTCGAGGCCGAAGGCTAAAAAGATAGCCGCGCTTCATGGTCTAGACGACCCTTCCATGTCTTTGGAAGGAAACATTACAACAGCAGAGGCCAAGGAGCAGGAGACTCGGACGAAACAGCCACAGAGAACCCAACATGAGCTAGTCACTGTCAAGAGGAAAAAGGTCTAAACGATCAAAGCCTCAAAAAGCTCTCGCAAATCATGAAGGCGCAAGATGAAGGGAAAGGCTTCTGAGAAGGCTTCGGAGGAAGATGAGGACATTGCCACCGAGTTGTTCGTCGACATTTTCGGTGGCGATACCACTCCCGAGAAGAAACAAAAGTTGCCGATCAAGGGCTGAAAGGGGAGCGGTGGAAAGAAGCGTTGAGCGGCTTGTACGAGAACTGACTCATTTTTGGTCAACAGCTTGCGTGAAGATTGACTTGTTTTCGTTTCTTTTTTGAGTCATTATGTTTAAGTGCAGAGTATGCACTTTGCGTCTTTACTGTGGATTCTGTATTTTCTTTTTATTGATCGGTGTTGTATAGGTATGGCCCCCACATTTTGACCCTGTGTACAGAAAATTATAAGCAATATATTTATTTTGACTGCACTCTTATCTGTATGTTCATATGTTTTCTGTGTACTTGTGCTTGTTTTGTTTCATACTTTTCTAGTTTTGTGATTATAGCCAAAGCCCTCCATTCTAAGCAACAAAACTTAGAGATTAACAGCACTTTGGAAGTTAATAGAACCTTTAGAAATTACCAGAACTTAGAGCATTTTTGTTTAGAAATTCATAAATCTTTAGGAATTAACAGAGCTTAGAGAATTTTTGTTTAGAAATTCTTTGTTTAAAAATTCTTTGGAAATTTTTTATTTGGAGTGATAGAACTTATTGTTTTTATGCATTTCCATCCAAGTACAGGTGTATGCCCCCCAGTTCATAGGGCTATTTACATCGAATAATTTTCAAATAATCAGTAGCTTAGGATTTGCATATTCTTATTTGAAAATTTGCCTGAATTACGACTCGGTTCTCCTTTTTTAGAAGTTTTGCAACTTTAGCACGCAATCCAAGCTTCTTGTGATATTTCAGCAAGTATGCAATACATGCGTATCTCGGAGGCGCACGGTGTATGTGAAATTGAGGGCAGTTTCAACCCTTAAGTGTCTGTATTTGAGAATTTTCAGTTAGTTTGTAGAATCCTAATTTTTTTGGAGTTGTGCTCATTATTCCTGACAAAAAGAGAACCTAGTGCTAGGTATGAGATGCGTAGTTTTTGGTGCTCCTTGGCGTTGCTTATCTTTGGGCCACGTGGGAAGCGTGTTTTTTTTTCTTTTTCTTTTTTTAACGCTACCTATCTTTAGGCAGTGTGAGTAGTTAATATTTTGGAATTTAGTGCGTGGCTTACAGAGTGTATGTCTTTTCTTTTTTTTGGTATTGTCTATCTTCGGGCAACGTGAGGAGTTATTATTTTAGTGCGCGACTTTTTTTTCTGTGCTGTCTATTTGGGAAACGTGAGGTGTTGCTATTTTAGTGCACGGCTTATGAGGTGCGCAACTTTTATTTTTCCTCTGTGTTGCTTATCTTCGGGCAATGTAAGGAGTTATTATTTTAGTGCACGACTTTTGTTTTTCCTCGGTGTTGCCTATCTATGGGCAACGTAAGGAGTTATTATTTTAGTGCGAGGCTTTTGAATTTTCCTCGGTGTTGCCTATTTTCGGGCAATATGAGGAGTTATTATTTTGATGCACGGCTTATGAGGTGTGTGGCTTTTATTTTTCCTTGGTGTTGCCTATATTTGGGCAATGTGAGGAGTAATTATTTTAGTGCATGGCTTTTTATTTTTCCTCGGTGTTGTCTATCTTCGGGCAACATGAGGAGTTATCATTTTATCCTTCTCGATGTTGTCGGAGCAACACTGGTTTTTTGAGGGCCAAGACCAGTTTTGTCGATCTAATGGTTTAAGTCGATTGCTTCCATTGACCCGGCGGGTAATCATTATGAACACAGTTTTGTTGGCTCAAGAAGCAAACTTTATTACGGAAAGCAGGGCAGTTTTTGCCTATATGCAATTCCCTCGGTATTTCGGGATAGCTTATTTGCTGGAAAATAAAAAATACACAGGATAGCTTTCAAACAAAGTAATGGCGAAGCGATTCGCTATTCCATGCCCTGGGAACTTGAGTTTCGTCGACGGTTGCTGGCTTGAAAGTCCTGTCTCTTAGCTTTTGATTAATGACACATGGTCCCTCACAGTTTGGTCCAAAGGCCCCCAGAATAAGGTAAACTCTCTTGAGTGCAAGATCTCCCATTTCGAAGGTTTGATTATGAAATCTAGGGTTGAAGTACCGTGCGACCCTTTTTTGGTAGGCGGCAGTTCTCATCTTTGCTTCTTCTCTTTTGCATCAACCATATCAAGTGATTTGAGTAGGAGCTGCTTATTTTGTTTTTGGTTGAAATTCTACCTTCGGTGTGAGAGAACTTCTAATTCAGCAGGAATCATCGCTTCTAAACCATATGCTAGGGGCGAACGAAGTGTGGCTGGTTGCCGTTTTGTGGGTAGTTCTATAAGCCCATAGTGCAAGTGGAAGTTCATCAACCCGTTTCCTTTGGCTTTTTCCAGTTGCTTTTTGATAGTGGACTTAATAATCATGTTTGTTGCTTCCACCTGCCCGTTTTCTTGTGGATGAGCCACTGCAGAAAAGATCTTTACAATTCGGAAGCATTTACAGAAGTCTTTGAACTCGACACTTTCGAACTACGTTCCATTTTCAGTGATGATTATTTATAGCACACCAAACCTACAAATAATGGTTTTAGTAACAAAGTTAATAACTTTCTTTGTGGTTATGGTGGCCAGCGGTTCCACTTTGGCCATTTTTGTGAAATAATCTACGGCAAATATAGCATATTTGGCTCCTCCTTTCACTATTGGCAAGACGCCGATCAAATCGGTCCCCCATATCGCAAATCGCCATGGGCTGGCCATCAGACTTAGCTCCTTTGAAGGAGTTCTCTTAATTTTGTTGAACCTTTGGCAGCGATCGCATCTTTTGGCATGATCTACAACATCGCGATTTATCGTTGGCCAGAAGTACTCGTATTGAAGGACTTTCTTCGCAAGGGTCTACATCCCAGTGTGGTCTCCGCATTCTCCTTCATGTACCTCCTTTAGGATTCGTCGTGCTTCGTCATTGGTCACAGACCTAAGAAGAGGGGTTGCTCCAATAGAGTATTCCATCCTGTATTATGAACTGTGGCGCCTTTCGGAGGAGCTTCTTCCGTTTATTCCTATTAGTTGGAAGGGTTCCCGCGAGTAGATAGTCATTTATCTGTGTCATCCATGTACCTAGTTCAACAGTGGTTTTGATAATCTTAACTATGTCCATTTCGTCTATGCTTGGGTTGGCCAGAGTTTCGACTGGGACTAGTCCCAATGACAAAGTTTCCCCTGAACTTGCTAGTTTAGCCAAATAATTTGCTTTGGCATTTTCCTCCTATGGGATGTGAGTGACGGTGTAGTGTTCGGCCTCTCTTAGTAGTTCCTACATTTTGGACAGGTATGAGGCAAGATTCTCACAACGCGTCTGATATTACCCATTTACTTGACAAATGACCAGTTGTGAATCATTGTATATGTGAATAGCTTTTATTTTGAGCTCCTTCACAACTTTCAGTCCAATGATCAGTGCTTCGTATTCTGCTTCGTTATTTGTGGCGCGGAATTCCAAGCGCAAAACGTAGCTAATGACCCGCCTCTCAGGGGTTTCAAGCACTACCTCTGCTCTCGAACAGAAGTTGTTGGATGTGCCATCAACGAAGAGCTTCCATTGCGTACTTACTTCTAACCGAACTTATTCCTTATTATCCCTTATAGTAAATTCAGCGATAAAGTCGGCCAACGCTTTCCAATTGATGGCTTTCCTAGGTGATATGCGATGTCATATTGACTTGGTTCTATATTCAACTTGAGTAGTCATCTGGAACTTTCTGGCCGGTATAAAACTTTGCTTCAGGGGTTGGTCAGTTAATGCTTTAATTGGATGAGTCTGGAAGTATGGTCATAATTTTTGGGATGCGATCAAATGGCAATACACAAGATTCTCCCGTTTGGGTAATTCTTCTTAGCTCTGGTGAATCGTTTGCTAATGTGGTACATGGGTTGCTGGATTCTTGCTTCTTCTCGCATGAGAGCGGCACTCAGCGCATGCAAGGAAACCGCTAAATAAACGAATAGGTCTTCTCCATCCACCGGCTTTGATAAGATTGGGGAAGCTTCCATGTGTCGCAGCAATTCCTTGAAAGATGTCTAACAAGCTTCACTCCATTCAAAGTTGTTCTTTCCCTTCTTCAGTGCATTGAAGAATGGTATGCACTTATCTGTAGCTTTTGTGATGAATCGACTCAGTGCTGCGACTTTTCCATTCAAGCTTTGAAGTTCCATCTTATTTTTAGGGGCTTGGACTTCCCGTAACACTGTTATTTGCTCCGGATTCGCTTCGATGCCTCGGCCATTTACTACGAACCCCAAGAATTTTCCAAAGGCTACTCCGAAGTGACATTTGAGCGCGTTGAGCTTTGTTCTGTAATTTTGAAGTAACTCAAACATTTCAGCGAGGTCGTCTAGATGGTTAGCAGCTACTCGAGATTTGACCGACATGTCATCCACGTAAACATTCATAATCTTTCTAATCTGGCATTTGAACATAGTATTCACTAACCTTTGGTATGTTGCCTCTACATTTTTCAAGCCGAATGGCATTACCCAATAGCAGTACAATCCCAAATCAGTGATGAAGCTGGTGTTCTCTTGATTTGGCTCATGCATCAGGGCCTAGTTGTATCCCGAGTATGCATCCATAAATGACAGCAATTCATGCCCCGCCGTTACATCCACAAGCTGATCGATTTTGAGGAGTGGTAAGCTAACTTTCAGACAAGCCTTATTTAGATACAAGGAGCCAATACAAGTTCGCCATTTCCCATTATACTTTTTGACTAAAACTACGACACTCATTCAAGGTATGTTGCATCTCAAATGAAGCCATTAGCCATCAACTTGCCAACCTTCTCTCTCAATGCCTTGGACCATTCGGGGCCCAAGCTACACCTTTTTTGCTTTACCGGTGTGAATTTGGGGTCAATATTGAGAGCGTGGCGGGCAATTTCAAGTGTTACCCCACACACATCAGAGTGTGTCCAAGAAAATATGTCCAAATTGGCGCGAAGGAATTTGGTTAGTTCTGACCGCATCTTGTTTCCAAGTCGCGCCCTCATTTTTAGGACCCACGTTAGGTCATCCACACGGACATGGACAGACACCATCAATTTTGCAGGTGCTGCCTGATCCTTCCCTGAGCTCTTTTTTCTAGTGTCTAAAGCTTTATCGAATCGGCTATGGTCCCCAAGCCATGGGCGACTCTGTAGTTGATATTCGAAGGGTTCAGGAAGTGGATAGTTTTCCCCCACATCATTTCCTTTTTCCTTTCTTCTTGACTCATGCAATTCTATAATGTAGCATTCTCGGACGGTACTTTAGTCTCCTTTCACAATTACGACTCTGTATTCTATAGGGAACTTTATTGTAAGGCACCATTGGGCCAATGCTATTCTGAAGTCGGCTTATGCGGGTCGTCCAAGAAGGCGTTGTATGCTGACATTTCATCCACGAATAAAGGTGATCCTTCGCTCACACTTTCCAAGCTCCACTGGAAGGTCAATTGTTCCCACTAATTGTTTTGGTCCACCAGTAATCCCCTAAATCTTTATTTGGCATGTGGACCCACTTTTCATGCCAATCTTCATTTGATTGAAAGTGCGTTTGAAGAGAATGTTAATGAAGCTGCCACGGTCAACCAACACCTGTCGAACTACAGCAGGTCCAATTCCTATCGTCACCACGATCGGATCGAGAGTTGGAGCTTCGATCCCTTCGGTGTCCTGATTTCAGAATACAATGTCGTCATTCAAGACCCTTTGCATCTTAACTGGAGTTTCATCTTCCACAGCTAAACATGATTCCTTCGGAGCATGCTTCAACGAACTTGAACACCGCTCCATTTCACTCCAACTTCTTTGTGCGAGATGTGATCCCCCGAATATTGTTTCGATGATCAACCTCTGGTCAGTTCGTTTCGATGCTTCTTCGTTGGTTCTTGCTTGATTCCTTCGTTCTCTTGGGTGTTGAGGAGTCACAGATTGATCGGGGTTTTGCGGTTGTCTTACGTACTTCTGGAGTTTGTTATTCTAGACTAGTTCCTCAATAAGATTCTTTAGTTGGTAGCATTCATCTATATTGTGGCCGTGTGTCTCGTGGAAGCAGTAGAATTTCCCTAAGTGCTTCTGTTGCTCATTCGCCTCCTTTTTGGATGGCCTTTTGCATTCCTCAGTTCCTTGAATTATGAGAAAAATGTTTCCCGGTGTGTCACTCAAGGGAGTATAGCCTTCGGCTCTAAACCCTTTGAGCCTTTTATTACTGCCATTTCCATTCTTCTTATTAGAGTTTTGACCTTTTCTCTTTAAATTCCCATCTTTCCCAGTGGTTCCTTCAGCAGTCCGAGAAGTGTGCATATTTTGATTCATTGCTACATCGCTTTGCCCGTTGTTCGCCAGTTGCACACTAGTAGACTTCCTTTCCAATTCATATGCTTCCTCTAACCTAAGGTACTGACTTGCTTTATGATTGAAATATTTCCTGGTGGTAGGTTGCTTTATCTTAATCCACTTTTCGAATTCAGTTTCCAGGTGGCACGAACTAATGCCATAAAAACCATATCATCATTAGGGTTGCTTACTTCCGTCACCACGGTGTTAAACCTTTTCATGAAAGATTTCAACGGTTCGCTACGCTCTTGGAACAATTCAGATAAGGACATGACGTCTTTTGGTTGTGGGTATGGAGTCTTAACTGATCATTGAAACTTGTCGCCAGTTGGTCAAAAGTAGAGATAGATCTTGGCGGAAGCCTAGTGAACCACATCGACACAACCCCTTCAAGAAAGATAGGAAAGCATCTACATTGAACAGCTTCAAAGTCATGTGCCCCATCCATATACCAACTTTATTTGTACAAGTGAGGTTTTGGGTCCTTTGTCCCATCGTAGGACAGAATAGTTGGCATTGTGAATTTTTCTGGATATCTCTTATTCAATATTTCATCAGTGAAGGGAGTTCGACTTGGTGCAGATCCCTATTCATCATCTCTTCTATCTTTGCTCTCCTACATTAATCATTTAACCATGTACACTATGTATGCCTCCGATGTTCGGTAGTTTTGAGGACGGCGAACAGTCACTACGCCAAGTGTTTGACTTTGCAAATGGTCCTGGTGAGTAGGGTGAGGCCTAGATTCTCCTATCTTCCGGAGAGCCGTTCCTGCAAAGTCACGTTGGCTTGTGGTCAGTATGACTAGAGAAGTTTGGGCATTCCTTGCATTATCAAATGCATTGGCATTTTCTTCCAATTTGTCGTCTTGCTCTCCGTCCTCCGAGTCGGAAAGATCCATAGCTATGTCCTCTACAAGGATCTTTGCCCCTTGGCTTAAATTCAGAATAAGTTTCCTTATAGCGAATGGAGTACTTGCATTTCCATCCACGTTAAGTCCTATTGTCACCATCTTTTGTGGTTGTTTTATGTTCCTTTTGTGTAGACCAGATACGGAGGAATTCTCTTGTTCTATGGCAGCTGTGAGTTCAGGCATAGTCCTTGGAGCAAGATTCGACTGTATGTTTAGGAGAGTGTTAAGCTTGTCTTAAAGCCTTTTGGCTGCTTTCTATTTTTTGATCGATCTCATCAACCATTTTATTTAACTCATCCTTCGTAACAACTTCATGCTGACTAGAGGAGGCCGGTGCCTGATTCCCTTAGTTAGTTCCATTTACTTCAGTCTGCTGGGGATTAACATCTTCTCCAGCTACCATTGCCCCTGTGGACCTTCCAGAGCCAGTTCTTCTTCTTCCAAGGGCCATTGGTACCAAACAGTGGATTCTTCAAGCAAAGATTAAAGATCTAACTTTTGAACCTATGGGATCCAAAGTAGATAGCTAGTTCTGGATCCTTAGTTGGGCTCTCGGTGAAAGCACCAAAATGTTAATCCAAAAAATGGATCAACGCCTCGGCTAGAGTTTGAAATCACTATCCCTATTCTGATAGAGAAATATCACATATCACGGGTATAGAAAAAGAAAAGTAAAAGAAAGTAGGCAGAGAATTTTTATAGTGGCTCGGTTGTTAATAAAGTCTATGTCCACTTTATAGTTTTATTAAAGACTGATTGATGTTACAAGAGATGTTTGATTATAAGGTTTGATTATCTTTAGCTAGATCGAATCCCCAGAGTTGGAATCTACTGGAGATTCATAGTAAATTCCTTTGGAGATTATTGAGAGGGAGGTAGAGAGTGAAGAATAATTCCAACAGAGCTTCAGCAACCAGTCCAGAGAAGATCCGCTTTATGTTGAGGTACCATGGTATTTATATGGATCTGAGAGCTTCTAGGCCAGGCCAGTTCATCATCTTCTCGCAGGTAGGTAGGGAATGACCCAGGGAGGTTTGGCTCGTAGAGCGAGGCAAAAGCATGGGTCGTTGGCGACCTATGGTCTATGGGTCTAGCGACCATAGACTTAGCTCGTTTGCGAGCCATTCCTTGGCCTCTTTTTATTGCATCCTCGGTTAGTTTGTTGTTGAATTAGAGAGATGTTTGGGTCACTGGTGATCCAAGAACTTGGGATTTTTCTGGAGTTTGAAGTTTGAGATGTTTACATGATCTTATGTTGTTATTGTCTCAGTAATGTAGCTTGGCCCTAGTTAATACCTTGTCTTAGCTTTTCTGGTTAAGTTCTGAACCTTTTTGACAGCACGAGGTTGTTCTGTTTCATGTTGGTTCCCGCTGGATTACAAACTTGGATAACAAAATGAAAATGGCACTTGATTAAATAAGATAGATAGAATAGAAGGTTAAGATTGCTCGATAAGGTAGGTAGGAGAAACATTCTCGTATAAGGAATTGTGGTAAACAATTGCTGAGATGGATAGCAATATCATTAGAAATTTATATAATTTATGATTAGTAATCTAGTTAGAAATAATATAAGAGAAAAATAAAGGAAGGAAGTTATCATTGTCTACTCCACTTTTCATTATTTAAAGTTATACAAGAGGTTTTTAAACAATTAAAATGAATGATTATTTGGTAAGATAATTGAGGTTTTTGAATGTTTTGGGGTTAAAATCCTACTTTCAAAAGAAGAAACCATTGTTATATGAAGTACTTAAGAAAAAAAATTCATAGTTCCTTTGTGGAAACCTATAAATTTTTGAATGTTACGAATGAAAAGTCCAAATTTTAAAATAATAAATCATTGATGTAGAAAGTATTTGAGAAGGAAAATTATTTTACTCCTTTTTGGAACTAAGTAATTTTGAGTTCTCAATAAATGTTTCTAAGTTTATATTTTTAAAGGTAAAGATTTTGGATTTGGCAATTCTTGGTTGTGAAATTTTAGTTTTACAAGGAATGGTTAGACCTAAACCAAATTTTAATGAAGTTGACAGGGATCACGACCTAGGTAAGACATGTTAAAGATTTTAGGATATGGATAAAAGGGAATAGTATGTATAACCTGATCTAGAAATTTGAAACTAGTCTCAAATCTTTGTTTGTAGAAGGTGGTAAAGTAGTTAAGATATTCTAGATCAGTAATTGGGTTGTAAATTAGATTGCCTTAGACGGCTTGGAATGTAAATTTCTATGTTTTAATTTATTTGGTGCATTTTTGTGTAATTTCCATAAATTATCATACTCCAAATATGTATAACAGCGCATTGTTTGAATTAACAAAGGATGTACCTAAAAGAGAAAGAGATGTGTAAGATATAGACATCCTTTTTCATAGTTTACACTATCTATCTCAATGAATAAAATTCTTTGTAATTTCAAACAAAGAAAAAGTTTCATTTGTGATTAATTTAAGATAAATTATAATGGTAATCCTTTTTAGAATGTTAGCTTTGATAATTAAAAATGTGGAAATAAGTGTTCTAGCTTAGAAATTGGTATACGTATAACCACATTTAGCGACTATATATATATATATATATATATATATATAAGTAGCCTAATTTACGACTATGTACATATTGATTAGAAAATAACAGATTAGAATGTGTGGATAATAATTTCAAATTTAATAGGAAATAAATTTGTAATTAATGAGAGTAAAAGGGAATAAATGGGGACTGACTAGGGAAATTTTGATATGGCATTTGTGGAGTAATTGAACTGGGGTAATAAATGATTTTGAAATTTGTAGAAGATTAAACGATTGAATAGAGATCGTTCAATTTTGATATTAATACCCAATTGTATAGGTATATTAACTAAAGTAATGAATGGACCGCATTTATTAGAAACAAAGAAGGAAAATTAAGAAAAGTGGACGGTAATAGAATGACATATTTGAAATGTCCATCTTAATTTAGTAAGGAGTATTAAGACCTCGACACCATTTACACCAATTGATGATAAATGACAATTTCCAGCAAAATTTTCTTTCAGATTTTTCGGTGGTAATCGCTAGTCGCCTCCCTTAGTTATTCGAAAAACATAAGATATAATATAATATATGTCCCTGTTGTATCGTTGTGTTGATTTTATGGATGTGATTGAAAATCTTGATAAATAAATAATATATATATATGTATATATACTGATAAGAAGTGCAAATAAAGAAATTTTATAGAGACACTTAACTAGCGATGAACTGTAGAGAAGACCGAAAGTTAATGAGAAAATTCAGTTTGTAACCAAAAATAAAAGAATGCTTCAATCCTAAATATTTTAGGATTTTGGAAAACTAAATTTTAGCTTATAGAATGTCGCCATTCAAGAAAGAGATAAAATGTATAGGGATATGAAGAGATTTTTCTATTGGAGGAGGATGAAGAAGAAGTAGCCGAATTTTTTGCTAGAAGCAATAAGGCCACAACGTCCCTAGCATAGATTTATATCGAGGTGGATTCGACTTCATGGAATTTCAGTTATCATCGTTAGTGATAGAAACCCATTATTTACAACCAATTTTTGGAGGAGTATACAAACAGCTTTTGGAACTTCAATGAATCTTAGCACTACTAACCTCCCGCAGACCGACGGACAAACCGAAAAAGTGAATAGGATCTTCGAGGACTAGTTGAAGAGCTTGAATCATTGACTTTAGAGGACATTTGGAGCAGCACTTTCCTTTAGTAGAATCTGCTTATAATAGTCACAAATCGACGATTGGTATGACACTCTTTGAACCGCTATATAGGAGGCCATGCAAATAAATAAATTTCTTGTTGGAAACCACTGATGAAATACTACTTGAACTAGATTTAATTCGCGAGACTTCAAAAAGATAGGGTTGATTAGGCAACATGTGAAGGTTCTAGGATTTGGAAAGTCGGAAAAGTCGGCACCAATATTTATTGGGCCTTTCCTAATTTTGGAAAAATCGGAAACCTTACGTATCGTGTGGAGTTACCAAATAAATTGGCAGGAGTTCATGACGTTTCTTATTTTTTGCATTTGAAGAAATGCCTTCATAGCACAGCCATTGTGGTAGAGCCTAATCAATTAGGAAATATTGAGACAGAGCCAATAGTGTCCCGTGCTACCACACAATTGTGGAGCATAGAATTAGGAAGCTCCTCAACAATGAAATTAGGCTAGTCCAAGTATAATGGGGAGATAATGTATCAACCTGCCTTTTCGACCATCAAAAGTCGACACTAATACATCCATGGTATTCACGTGTCGAACATCTAAGTGCTAAAAAATAGACTATTGGCAGAAAATAAAGAAAGGATAGAACGGAATATCACATTTGACGAGTAATATATAATATACAATAGATATTTACAAAAGAAAACTGTTATATACATACATCAATCAAACTAAACTAATCAATCAACAGCCTAGACAGTTATTACAACCTGTCCTTACAATGCTGATAAATATAAACAACCAATGTAGCAAAAATAAAATATACGTGAATACATCTTTGAGGCATCCAGCTCGTCTCCTGAAACTCCAAAGCATCCAAAGCTAAATATGGAAATATGCTCGGTCTGACCCGAGCATTATAAGAAAATAATGCCCGGATCGGTCTGTTAAACCAATGTGGGAATCACACATCATATGGATTTTAAGTATTATATAAGACCATGCTGCACATAAACACGGATGGATTTTTACCTTATGATAAACAAACCATTTCATAGGAAATCATACGATATTATAATAATGTCTAGGGTTTAATATAAATATTGAATCATGGCCGAAATCGTTACATTGATTAAATTATAGCATAATAGGTGTACAAATAATTCCGTAAATGCACTTATTAGAGAATGGATTCCATACAATGATAAGGCATCGGGGTACCATTTGCCTAGGTACACCTCTAGAAAATGTACCGAGTGCCTCATATGGACCTCTGCAAATGTGGACCGTCCTACCCCTTACTGGATAGTATCGAATGTGTCATCACCCCAGTTGCTTTGCAACCTTTTCACGAGAGCCCTCATGCACAACCAAATCCATAAATATTTATTTAGAAGAGTGATTCTCGTACCCTAATGGGTGCAACCCACATAGCCTTGAAGTTTATCCCCTATTTTAGTCATTCTCGGTGGTTGAGGCTAGAGGCTACATTTTACCTTTTTAGAAAATCCCTCTTAGAATGCTAACACGGTCCTCCAGGCAATAATGTAATGCCATCATTCATCCATACAAGTGGTTTAGGATATGAACAAACCGAAGGCATTAGTCTACTATGTCAATTTTGGAACACCCTCAGGAATAGTAGAAAGTAGCCCTTGCATTTCAAAGAACTCCATCTTTGATCATCTTCGTGATGTCCCAAATTCGAACGCTTATGCCGGTTCAAAGTGGTTTTCGAATAATATATCTGATCTCGGTCTCTTCAAACCGACAACGATAGTTTTAAAAACTGGCTAACATTTGATAACCAGTTATTTAACTATCAAATAAACAAGCAATCAAATTAGAGATTTAATTTCATAAGGAAACCAAGCATGGTTAAGTCCGTAAGCAACCATTAAGCCTCTTTAATTAATCCTTTCATTAATTAAACCCACTTTGTAAATTCTTGTATTAAAATACTTTTACAAAGATATATTCAGAACCCCTCTCTATTATTTTCAATACTTGAAAAAAATATTGATATACTTATCTCAGTTGTATAAGTACATCCCCAAACATTATCACTTCTAATACTTAGAAAAACTTTTCCATATATTTATATCAGCAGTATAAGTATACTAACAGAATACTATATTTCTAATACTTAGAAAATGTATCTATAAATCTTAAGAAAGATTTTGTTTCCAAAACCACTCTTATTTTGGGTTAAAAAATGTTAATTAAAAACACTGGAAATAATAAACCCAAAATACATTTGGTGTATGTAAACGGATCGTATGAAAATTAAACCAATATACTTTCACCACTTGCCGATTTTAAACAATGTTATCCCTCGATTAACAATTGGATCGGACAAGTTAGAAAACTATCCTTACCTCGATACACATCCTTAATTCTCAATATAGAGACGAGTTTTCATACCTCGGAATTTGGTGTTAAGTGTGGAAAGAACATTTTCCATACACAATAAATTAAAATGATCATTTATGGAAATCAAATCTCATTCTTTTTTACCAAACTCATTTTTACAAAAAAAAAAAATCATTTTCACAAATCCGTTTATAAATTCCTTTACAAAACTTCATTTATAAATCTCCTTCATAAAATATCATTTATAAGTCCCTTTATAAAATATCATCTATAAATCTCATCTTATAAAGCTCAAAGTATAATTACAATACTCTCCTTTTGAATCTCCAAATATAATTATAAAATTCCTTTTTAAACATTTCTTTCACATTTATAAAATCCTTTCATGAATGAATTTCTATTTATAAGTCTCCTTTTATAAATTCTCCCGAATTGTTTACAAAACTTTTGGTTTTGAAACGGAACCAAATACTTTCCATGAAAAGATCATTCCGCATATTACTATAAATCCACGAATTTGATTAATTATACCTAATTATGAAAGCGATATCAATTCCCATTTGTAAAGTTCATTTATAAAATTATTGTTTTTATAACAAAAAGGCCATTTATGAAACTATTCTTTTATTTACAAAACAACATTTATAAATCCATTTTTTATCCAATAATTCATATAAAGCGTCTCACAAATATCTATCCAAAATGTATCTATCTTCTTTTGAAAAACAAAATCACTTTAAAATAAATGATAAACCCCTTTTATTTCATTTTAAAATAAACATTCATTATTATGATAACTTTTCTATAAAGATAAATACATTTTGAGATAATTTGAAAACATTTAGATGTATACATATATAAGAAAAGAATAATAAAAGAAGTTGAAGTAAAATAGAGAGATACAAAAACTGTTTTTAAAATAAAATATCATAGAAAATCTAAAAAGGTCATATAAGAATCATTTCCTAAACCGAAACCATTTCCAAATCAAAACAACAATTAATAGTACTTCAAAATATTATAACGAGGCCAATAACTACCATATCACTTAACAATGCTATTACTATCTTTTTTCACTAAAAAGTTCAACTTTTAACATATGTCCCTATCACATCCAATAGGGCCAAATTATCAAATTTTAGCATTTAACCATCTGTATAACAGGTATATAACTAAAATTAATATCAAAGGGTATATATAACTGGAGTTAAAAATCATGCTAATAAGAAAACTAGATTTGTATCTACTATATATCATTATAGTATTCATTTAGTGGTGAGATAACTCAACAAAATTCCAATTAATGCTAAAGTGTTTCGGTTTGATCTAGATACAAAGGACGTTCAATTTTAGTCCAAAATTTCACTTACTGCAAACTTGATGAAACTAGTTCCATCACGTAGCAATCGCCATTATAAGTGCGACGCAAAAGACCATGCTTTGATTGGATCTCATATGAGAGAGATATGCATTTCATAAGATTTGGAAATTAATTAACTAATAATTACACTAATTACAACTTTGAAATTTAATTATCTCCTAAACATTCTTTTTCCACAATCCAAATACCCATGCATAGATATGCATTAAGAACCCATCACCCCCCCCCCCATTTCCATCCTCCCTGCTCCTTCTTCGATCAACGAATTGACACACCATCGAATTCCACTCGCTCCTTTTCATGAGAGCAACCTATTCCCACTGTCTCTTCAAGCTCGAATCCACTCTTCCCAACACGACCTGCTATGATCGCTCCTAAAACCCTAACTATCGCGACCTCCTCCCCTTAGCCGCCCTTCACCAAAATATGCCAATCGAAGCTCCTCCTTATAAGAAACCTATTGCCACCCTCAATTCCCCCTAACTCCGCCTAAAACCCACTCAAATGCTAACCCTAGCTTAAAGCAAAACTATCGAGTACTCCAAAATGTCACTGCACCCATCCGAATCGATATAGCTTTGTAGATCTCTGCCTCACGAGTTTAAATATCATTGTTTTGTAAAAAAATTATTGAATAGACTATTAGGTTTTGATTTTTGAAGTTTAAATAGCTTACTTTCTTTATTTACAAGAAGTGATTAAAAATAAAAGTGAAAGAGAAAAGGAGAGAGGTCAATATAAAAGTGTGTTGAATTATCAAGCATTAGTTATACGTATCTTGTGATTTCTTGCACGTCGCCGCTAAGAATTTCATTCGTGTACAAATCATGAACGACAAAACAAAAATAGATCGCTCAAAAAAATGTGATATGATCTTAAACAATAATAATATACGCTGGTTATCATATTATGTAAATTTTTAAAAATACAATCGTTTGCCAAAAAATCGTTAAACGATAAATTAAATATTTTCCAAATTAAAGATTATGGAAAAATGAAATAAATAAAAATAAAAGTATGTCAAAAAAAATCGATTCATTGTATTAATAATTTTATTTTCTTATTGTTAATTAAATTTGAATCAAATTTAAATATTTAAATGAATTCAATATTTTCATTTAAAACGTTAAAAATTTTGGGTCATTACTGACAGCCTAATGGAAAGTGCATAGGAAATGGAAGAGAAGACGAGGATCTCTCATCATGAGCTTTACACTGGCAAACGTTTCTCTCTAAAATTAAGTTTTTTTTGGTTGCATCGTGGTTACTAGATTGGATGGTAGGAGATGGTTGTTACACTTTGCACTATCGCTTTGCACTCGAGTAGAAATCTTTATGCATATTTAGGGAATTTGCACACATATTTATATGTCATGATCACACACTCATGCCAGGATTGAGCTTTCTTATAGTGTGTCTGCAGTACATAATGACATTGCACGTTTTGTTGAGTAGATGGTTGCATATATAAATTGATTGTATAACGGAGATGTTTATTACGCATTACGTTGTTCGTCCCTTAGAAAGATTTCAGGGATGAAATCATTTTAAGGGGAAAGAATGTAACGTCCTGTAAAATCAACCATAAATAAATAAATTGGATAAATTAATTTAAATAAGATAGGGGTAAAAATGAAAATTGTGGAAAAGTCAGAATTTGAGTATGAAAGTTATGGCGTTGCATTCATGCAAATTTTCTGAACAAATTTTTATATATAATATGTTGAAAACGGAGCTTAAACTAGAAAGTTATGAATGTTTGAAGTTTTAGGTTCAAACTAATTTAAATAGAATTCAAATTCAAATAAATAATAAATTACCAAATTTGAAATTCAAAATTTAACAGTAATTATACTTGGGGGTTAAGCAAACGTTAAACTTAATGTAAACATTGAATTATAATTAAGGAATATAAATAAAACTAAATCAAAGGCAATCAAAACATTTCGAAAAATAGGGGATAGGTTGACCCCTGACCTACGACCGGTCGACCATAAGCATTTGACCAGTGGGTGGAGGCAATCAACTAGTGAAGCTTAGTGGCGGCTAGGGTTTGTGCAACAATTAACGTTCAGATTTTTATTATTTTAAACTGAATTAAATTTGATGGTTTTGATGGGTTCCAATTAATATAAATAAGATCCCAACACCCTCAGTTTTATTCGCAAAATATTTTGGGAACACTAGCGAAGCTCTATCATCTCCTCATAGATTCAGAAAACTACATTAGTGTTTAAGGTAAGAAATCCTATATATCTATTCTTATTTACCGTTATTTTCTAAGCTTCTTCTCCTTCAAACCTCTAATTTTCAGAATCTAATACATACAAATCCCTTGTTGTGTGTATCAAAAAGAAGAGATCTGAAGGAGATAATTATAGGTATGTCACATCCAAGAAGGGGCAAAGCTAAGGGCTTATAGTGAGTGAAAATCTTAGTTTTTCTATTTTACTAATTGAATAGTATAGTTTGAATTTGATACATGCACTTAGAAGTTTTGGATTACGAAAGCGTCACATTAAAAATCCCCAAAATTTCCCCAAAAGCGAAATATCAGTTTTTAGGTTGGAATCTTAATTGTTTTGTATTAGAATAATGGAGTTTGTGTGGATTTTGTACTTTATGTGTTTTACCTTCTATTCCGCTTCCTTTTCTTTTTCTTTGGATCTAATTAAGGGATTAGATTAAGAAATGGTGTGAGGTATGAATTCTTATTCGTAATTTGGGCTGCCTATTTCTACAAATTGAATAGAAATTCCCTAGTCTAACTCCATGTTAAAGAAGTTGAATAGAGAAAAAAATTAATTGAATTGTAAGTTTATGTTATTGGTTTATTCGGTTGCTTTAATATGAAATAAGCTGGATCTGGATTCTTTATAAGTATATTGATTAGATTTTGGAATATTGGATTTATGGGATATGTCATTGTGAAAATGAAACCGGTATAATTTGGGAAGATTTGACATTTAGAAAGTTAGTTTACGGCATAATCTCTACATGCATAGAAATCAATATGAGTGTGTGTTTATATATATAAACTAGAGTAAATAGTGTACAACTATTGCATATTAATGGCGTAGTTAATTAGGTTAATAATTATCATTTATATCTCCCTTAGGAAAGTAATTAATTACATGGATGAAATAAGAAGGATTTCTTATAAGGCCTGAATAATTAATACGGTGAGATGTGTGATAATATATTTAGAGAGTGTTATGAAATATGACTCAGTTATAGGGATGCGAGGTCGGTCAAAAGCAAATAGAAATCTGCCCAGCTAACCTGGCTAAAAGCAATGTGCTTTAAGGCTGATGTGAGACATTGCCTATAATAAGTAACTACGAATGACGCGAGGTTAGTCCTAATTCTGTAGGATAAATCTACTCAGCTAATTTGGCTACTAGTTCCTACGAACAGTTAAACCAATGTGAGACGTCTGTAATGATCCGTATTTTACACATCAGAGGATTGTAAAATATTTTTATTTTTTTCATATAAGGTCGTATGATTCTATTATTTTGGAATATGACTCTTAGGGACATTTTACACACCAGTGATTTTTTTCGAATTTCTTTATGACCATTTTATCTTGTAAAACCTTATTTGGGCTAGAACTTTTAATGGAGTCAAATTAGGTCTCAAACCATTCCCATTGCTTCATTTTGATGGTTTTCCATTCCAAGAGTAGTTATAATAGGAAAATGGACTCACAGTCTTTTGGCCGGTATTAATGTATAACTAATTAAGCCTACAAATAGGCCCACTAGTCTAATCCGAGATTATTATAAATAGACTGCTGTAGGAGTCAAATTAAAACTTTTTCCGTTTTTCAAATTAGATCTAAACCCCCATTAACCCTAATTATATCCAAAATCACATAGAGTACTCTCTAAATCACTAATTATAGAGATGATTAAGAAATAGAAGTTAGAGATCATCGTTTTGGTTGATTTGCATTGCTTTCTATTGCTATCCACATTGGATTTAGGCGGGAATTGGTTGATTTTGGTAATTGTGAGTGGTTTATGCCTTCTCACTATCCTATGCATGTTTATATGGTAGAATTAAATGTTTAACATGTTTTTGGCCTTAAAAACTTTTATAACATTAATTACATGTTATCACATGGTTATGACATAAATTGTGAATCCTTGAAATGATTTACGAAAATGATTTAGTTAATCTCCTTATTCATATTCACATGTGCATATAATATGTAGATTTAGATTAGAATTGGTTTATTTATCACATTCTTATGTATTACTTGTATGAATGGATGTATATGCATGTTATTATATGCTTGTATTTTGTGCTTTGACGTTGTTTGCTAGTGCTTTGGATGCTTGGGAAGATATGTTATAGAATTTTGCAAATTGGAGGCACAATTGGTCGAAATTGGATGAAACTTGATGGGAAGGCTTTGGAGCAAGGGAGGAGCTCATAGAACAAATCGCACCCAAAAGTTGACTAAGTAAATAAGTCGGTACCAAGTTGTTTAACCCGGTACCGAGTTATTTTGGTGGCTTATGTGGATCGTTCAAATTGATGGGTAGGTAGAGATGGCTAAGGAAGGCTGTCTGGCAAGATGTAGGAGATTGGCTAAGCATTGGATATTATGTAGAGTTATTTCTAGAACTTGGAGTTGAAAGCTTTGGATTGGGAGCCGAGTTTTATTGATGAATGGTTGGGGTCCAAAGCACTTGAGAAGGAAGCAATAGAAGCAAGGAAGTTTACTAGACCTAAATTGGCTAAGTAAATGGGTCGATACCGAGTTGTTTACATGGGTCGGGTTGGGGGTGGAACTTCTGGAGAATGGAGTCGAGGTTCCGTAGAGTATGCTGGAGGTGTTGGCTCATTCGCTTGAGGATTGGATAGTGATGTAACAGCATCGTAAAAGCTTTGGATCTTCAATTTGTGACTCATGAAGGGAGTAGATACCAAAGATAGAGGCTCGATAAAGGAGAGAGCCAAGGAATAGGAACGTGAAGGGTTTTGAATAATGGAAATTGGATTGTGCAAAGGAAGGGCTCAAATCTGAATGGAGGAAAGGAGGGCATGGATGTGTGTGCTATGAAATTGTTGATAGTTGGAGCGTTTTTGTTGTACTCGAAGCAGGGGTATTATAAGTGGGGAAACCCATAGATCAATGGAGTGGATATGAATACCCTATACTAGTAGCTTTAGGTCTAGGGTCTAGCTTTGGGCTACGAGACACGTATCGATCTTTGGGCTATGTTATATGAGAGTATGTTGAAAACCAGGATTTCCATTAGTCCTTGGTAATACAGAGGCTATATGGGTTATCATATATTCAGAGCGCATGGAGTGATAGTGGGGATTGCTTGTGTTTGCTTTAGTTTCTTTCTAGGCTATTACTTAGAGATATCATTAGGAGTAAGTATTAGAGATAGGAATACCTAGAGATTCGATACCCTTATTTTGAGTTTAGTACCGTTATGTTATTTTTAGAGTAGCATATTATGATGTTATATGCTAACTCTTTGGTTGCAAGGCGGGACAAGTATGATTCATGTACCTCTGTTCCTGGCATATTTAACCGTGTGGCAATTTGAGATTCATTTACCGCTCACACCAGGCTGTTATCTAACCCAAGGTTTTATGCTTTGTTTCTTATTATCGTGGGTACTCTTAAATGAGTTATCTAATAATAAGTGTAGGTAACGCAGTAGCTCTATGGAGGACAAGCTGGATGGTGCTATCTTGTATTATATACTTATATGTATTACTACGTTTATTCCGATGTGCAGCACTGGGGAGCTTTAGTAGTGACTGTTTATTTTGTTGTTATGAGACAGTTGTTGATTTTAGTTTTGTTGTATAACCTCTACTACTTTTGATGTATAACTCTATGGATCTATTACTCTAATAATTTGTTCACATAGTTATTATTACCTCTCCTATTATATCAATGATATTATATTTTATCCATGCGCTGTTAGATATTCAACGGTTTATATGCTATATTTGTTTCATTTTCAACCTTAATGATTATCCTATATCGACTAGGCATGACTGTAGAATACTATTTTAACATTATTGGTGCCATGGTATAGGGCGGCCATTACATGGGTCACAATATGAAAGACCTACTTCGGTGATTGAAGGTATTAAGTGGTTTTTTGAGGCACTGCCTCATTCACTTATATGAAGTATTAAATATTCGAGATTGGGTTTAGTCACAGTTGAAGATATTTTGGAAAGGCCTGCTTCAATGGAAGTATTAAGTGTTTGAAGAGATTTCCATGCAATGTCAACTAGATAGATACCTATATATATATATATATATATATATATATATATATATATATGTATATATATATAATCCGCCTTGGGAATAGGTATTAAATGATGGGGTTAGCTCAATTGGGGTCTTAAATGGCCAGAGTCTACCTATTTTCCATTAAAAGGTATTAAGTGTCTTGGGTACTATCTCTTGCATTGGTAGACATTAATAATAATGGTTATGGAATTGGATAATACAAAGGACCTACTTCGAGGATTGAAGGTATTAAGTGGTCGTTTGAGGGCCCGCCTCTTTCCCTTATATGAAGTATGAAATAGTTTTGAATATTGTTTAAATATGAAAGACATAACTTTTTTTAAATTATACCACCCGCATACTGATATAGAAAGGCTCGAGATTTCTATTCACCAGACATTGTTGTTCTGACTCCCCATCATTATAACACAGGTTAGGAAGAAGACGATGACTAAGATGGAGATGACGATAAGACAAGCTTGTGTCAGTAGTCTATTTATCTGTTTATGCTATTTTCTAATGTACCCATTTAAAGATGACAATGTATTTTTGAACATTGTTATGTGACAGTTATTGTTGACATTATGTAGTAGTTTTCTGACAGTTGGAATATTTAATAAAATGGGAATGTTTATGCTATTATATTTTATCCTTCCGTTGTGCATTCTGAATAAATAGATAAATAATTCTATATTTTTCTTTTACTAACCAATGGCTAGCTTTGGAATAGGTCTAAGATTCGATGGTCCTTTTCTAAGTCGGGATTTAGGCCTGTTTCATGGAGGGTTGTTACAATTTGTGATAACTATTATATTTTATTCGATGCGCTGTTAGATATAAGACAGGTCATGTGATAAATTTACTTTACTACAATCTTAACTACCGTCCCATATCGATCAAGCACCGATTACAATGCACTATATAGGTTACACTGTGTATTAGTGGTGTAGGGCAGTCGTCGCATCTTTATAAAAAGTTGCTCGCAAGAAAACATTGTTAAAAGTGTAATAAGAGGATTAAATATGGGTAAAATACTATATAAGACAGTAAATAACACATAATAGAGTGATTTGATCTGGAAAGATTTACTTCCACCATGGGTTCTTATCTTATCTCTTTGAGTTTTTTATTACTAGGATGGAGATATTATGCTTCTAATATTCAATGCTTGTATGAGTGCATTAATTTCCCTACTTATTGCTATAAAGATCATGCTTTGAGGGTATGGATTGATGTCGTGGATGCTAAGTTTCTCCAAAGGTACTGATTGTGATTTTCTAGCAATATGTGGCAACTTGGACGCTATATATGCATAGTGGTGGTAGAGTGGTATATATGTGTGCTATCTAGCAAACCGTACGTCGACATATTCTCATCAGAGGACTAATATAGTGCAGGGAAAGGTTGATGTATAGTGGTGTTTTTGTCAAAGGAATAGTTCAGTCATGGCATGTCAAGGGAATAATATGAAGTCACCATCTCTTTTGGAGGAGCAGTCAAGAACTTTTGTTAGGCCAGTGTCCGCATACGACAAAGTGACGCGAGTATGAAATTTTGCCGAGGAAGAATTTGACGAGCAAGGAGCTATATCGATAAGGCATGTGGGTGGAAATGTGGTTTAAGAGTTGGCATCGTCTATTCAACTTGCCCGTTGATGAAGAGGATTGGGAGTTATGCAACAAAATGCACTTTCCGACACGAATCATGTTGAGAAAATATGAAGTATATGGTATTTAAAACATTGCAGAGCATAATTACAGAGAGAGATTTCTAAGGCATTCTACACTTTCAGATCTCGCAACGGAAGGAATTAAAATATGAATACAGAAAAATAAACATCTATACTATTATAATATTACTGAGTTTGGTTTCAAGGGCACAGAAGCCCCCTTGGTATTTTGTGAAATGAACCGTCTCCGTATTTCTCCTTATTTATTTCTTTCTCCGCTTTCGATGGTTTTCTCTTCCTCCCTTTTTGTCCAGCTGAAAATTACTTTCATACGACTTCTCCCACAATCGTCGATTATGTTCGCCTATCGGTCGATTTCCTAGAAGTTGTCATCCCCAATCTCGGTTAGTCAACACATATCCCCCATTTTGCTTCCATCTTTTACTTTTATTTCCTAACCCTAAATTAGATTAGGGCTATGGAGTCAGACTCTTCTTCGACCAGCCAAACAAAGCACCACCACCAAACTCGGCTGTTCCCAATCATTTCACCCCATTGTTCTTCACGCGTGCTTCCTACCTTCATCGCCCTTATTCGCTAGGCGTGCGTTATTTCAGGTATGCTGCATTTTGTGATGCATGTTTAGTGCTTACTACCTTATGAAACATGATTTAATTTTCCTTACTTTAACAGACTATTTTCCAACTGTTTAGGCTAGGTTAGTTTTGTAATTGAAAATTGTATCAACTTCAACATTTTTCTTTCGTTCATTAGTATCCTTTTCTGTTTGGCATCCTTTTACATTTTGACCCCATAATGCAACATTATTTGTCAACTTTTCCAATGATTCAAGATACAATCTAAAGTTGAAATTGCAGCATAGTGGGGCTTAATTTAGAATTAGGAATCATGAAAAATTAGAAATCTGAGTAAAAACCTAAATTCTTTGGGTATAGAAATTTCATCATTTGATGATTCTAACAAATGTGACCCTTTTGATTGTTTCCCCTTTTGGTTAAATAGTCATAGGGGTGCCATATGAAGTCATCATTACGCCCAGCTATTCAATACTCGTGACCGACTAAGCTAATTTTCTTTTTTTCAACTGAAAGAACATTGAAATAACAGTCCTAAATTTTCTTTTGATCAATGCTCTTCTTGTGCAAGTTCAGTGTAAACCAAATTGATGAATATTTGGTTTGGTACTTTCTCCTTATCATGGAGGTTTATGGATTTTATTTACTATTTGATATGTCTACTTAAATAGTGGTTTTATATCCATGGTTGACAATGTGTACTGAATAAAACTTCGCGTTGTTTTATAGTTTGAATTTGCTTTTTCTATTATGCTATACTGGCCACTATCTTTCAATTAATATCAATCTACAACTCAAATAAATACTTGATAATCTTAACATCTAAACTATAGGAGTAATGTTGTTAGAAACATTTATTAAAATTTTGACAAATTATAGTAAATTGAAGGGCTATAAGGAGGAAAAAGAAATGGATATTGTAAATTCAATATGAATTGTCTCTAAGCTTGATTTCACTAGATGGTGGGTTTGTACTAAAAATAAAACCATTGTCTCCTGATTTCGGTTTACCTTCTGATATTTGGTATTGTAGTCAATTAATGCTAAACCTCTGTGTATAATTTTTTTGCATTGATGAATACCATTTAAAAACATTTGTGATTGTTGACATGAAGAACATAATCCAAACTATTTTACAAACACTGTTCAGCTTTATACTCCACTTAATTGGTCAATTGAATATGTTTGGAATAATGGCCAACTTTCAGTCTTAATTTAATCAAATAATGTCAATGCTAAGAATTAGGAAAAAAGTATGTACAAATTTCTACCATGTATAATTTCCTTTTAAATTTAATAATACAACTGAAAATCTGATGCAAAACTACATGTTCATTAATATTGCCTTTACATTATTCGACTATCGATTCCCTTGTTTTATTAACTGCTAATATATGATTATCCAAATGATGTTTTACTACTTCTATTGTTAGCATGATGTTTGAGGAAGCCATGAACAGCTTCGCTACACCTGCTGTAGAAAATCGAGACAAAGACATAAGAAGGAAGTCTGAATATAAAGATATATTTCCTCAGGTTTAACCAGTTATCAATACTATGAGTTTTATTCAAACATTTTTAGTTAATTTGGATAGATATGGTTTGCTAAAGGGTGTACATTTTTTCATCACTTAGACCGGCTAACGCTTTAAAATGTCCATCGCTTATAATCGATATCAATTATAAATGTAAAACATATTACTTCTTAATTTGCAAGCATACGGATATGGTTATTACATACAAGTATGAAACATATATGATGTTGATATGGCGATATGGAGTATCAAACTGGATAACCGTTATTATTTTGCAAACATGTGAAGAACATGTTATATGCAAATTCCCATGTGGACTTTAATTATTTTCTAAAGCAACTTGAATTTTGTAACAATATTAGGCAAAAAGTCCCATTTATATACATGTGGATGTGATTAACATCTTACCTTTTTAGCTTGCTCTACATCACACATTAGCCATTTTCGATTCTCATGGTCATTAATAGCATATTGTTTTAAAGATCCATAGGCTTCAAGATCTAAAAAATGACCAAAATAAAGCCTTTGATGTCTATAAAACTTTGTAGCCATCAAAGTCCTTCATATGTAGCTTTGGAATTTTTTGCAGACATAGGAAAAGAACATCAAATACTTGACGACGAAGGCATCGCTCGGGTGAATGTCATTGGACAGCTTACTGCCTTGTTGGATCACTAATCTAGGTAAGAAATCAACTTATTTAATAGTGTCTACATAAAATCTTATTCTCGCACTCCTTTCTAAATAGATACAATTCTTATTGGTCAGAGTAATGTCCACTGTTAACGAATTGTATTACTTTACTTCCCCGTTAGGGACATAAGCCAATGGAAAATTAAATTTTTTATTTTTCATGTCCCAAACCAATACATTAAAAGGCATGCTATTCTTTGTATGTAGAAACTACATAATACCAGTATTTTAGCTTACATAGAATTCCAAGCTATTGTTTTAACATTTTTACTCGACCAATTCTCACTTTACTTTTGAATACTACCATTAAGAATAAAAAAAACATAAAGTGTGTAAAGAAATGCAAATTTAGGTAGATAATTTGTAACAGTTATTTATTTTCTTTACAAAACTCCAGAATGAATCAATAATCTTCTTTTAACAGCTAACCAATGGAATAAATGCAAAGATGAGAAATAATGCAATCATTTCAAATTTAATTAGCATACTTATATAAAATAATACGTACTGACATGTGTTCGATATTTCACAAAATCATGAACCCTATATGTTTCATTCATCATAATAATCTAGCTTTTAGCTTTTAAATTCAGTGATATGGCAAGCAAATAATATATCTACATGTATTGAAATAAGTATGGAATCCTTATCAAATGTTAAAGGTAATAGTGACTGTTTTAAAAATCGTTATTGAATTCAGCAATGCATTTCATATTTTGTGGCCCACTAACTACATTAATAGTATTCAAGTGGTGTATATCTCTATACTTCCAGCACCATGCTTCAACAACATTTCCAAATCCCACATAGTTCATTTACTCCATCCCACATAGTTCATTTCCAAATCCCACATAGTTACTAACAATGATGATTAAACATACAGTGTTTACAAGACAATATTGTCACTTTCTTATTAATTTAAGTTAACATTAAGCTAACAACGGGACATTAAAAAATTAAAAAACAAGGTTAACACAACCAAATATATGTCAGGGTTTGCCTGTTGCATTAAAATAGGATTCTATTTAATCAACAAAATACTGTATTATGGAAACATTATTTTCTGATACTCATTAGTGCTATTTTATAGGACCCATGCTTTTTAATGCTTTCGTATTTCACCAGCTTTTTTTACCGTTAACAAGTCCACTTTTCCCTTTTAACTCTTTCGCCTACATATATATTTAAGAGCATTCAGTCCTATTACTACATTGACCTAATAAGGATTGTGTACTAATTTCAATGCTTATATTTAATATTCTAATTATTTTTCTAATTCCTTACTATAAATAGTATATTCTGCATATTTTTTTCAAATAATTTAATTTTCTAACCGCATCAAAACAATTTTTGCCATACCCGTGGACGTACATACATGTGAAGCTTACGTATAAATGCCTTATGTTTAATAAATTGTAGGCTTCATAAAACTATCCCCGTTCTCCATTTTTGGATTATAAAAATATTTTATAGTAATCAAAATGTAACTAAAATGATTTTGACTACAATGGATTATATGATTGTTTTCATGTTTGAATTGATCATCAAAAGAATTTTTAATTTATATTTTGAAACTATAATGAATCATTGAATGAATTAATTTGTGTATGCATTTAAATCCATTTGATTTGCTTATTTATATTGAATGTTCAATTCCTTTACATTGCCCTTTGTTTCCGTAATGTATCAGCAAACCATATATTATTACCACTTCTTCATAACTTATGTATCTAATGTTCTCATTCTTTTATAAATTAGGAAGCCATACTTGGTGTTGCTGAGGCTGAAGTAGGGAAGATGTACGTGAAATGAGGAGGAAATTATCTTGCAACATTGGAATGTAAGGGAATAGGAACACAAAAAGGTAGAAGTTTAAATTTATTTATTTGTTTATGTTAAAAATCATAGGTTGAATTTAGAAATGTGAAAGCAGACTATATTCTGCTTTGCCCTTGTAATGGAAAGATTGATTTGTCTTAATGAGTTAAATTTGTTGGAAACATATAAGAAGTGATATTGACTACCTTCTTACATTTCTTGTTAAATCAAATTTAAAACTTACTTTACGGAAAAAAGGTGATACATAATTCGCCCATGTTTACTTTCTCTATTAACATTAAAGATTTTTGTATCACATGGTTAGTTATTTCTGTAATTAACGATTAGTTGGTATCTCACAAATAATTATGTGTCATGACTCATGAGCTGTCACTAAGTATTTTTTGTAGTTGAAAAATAATTGATTTTTATTTATTTATTTTTAATGTTTATTAAATCATGTATTTTATACATGTATACTGTTTAAATGCAAGCAATAGTAATATGATAATCCATTGAAACCTAAATCACACCTAAGTTGGGGGTGTATGGTTGAGTTCTCAGATCCAAGATTTTTCTTCTCCACACGGTTCTTTTACTTATTTTCAGTCTACATATCCCAACATTGATCTGAAACAACAATTACATTACAAACTATTGCATAGAATGTACTTCATGTAGCTTAACCAAGTTTTGATACAGGATTATATGAAGCTTACAGTTTTCTTTGTATCAAATCACATTGTTCATCTATATAAAGCATTCTATAAACTAACATTTATTAGGTTAAGAGGATGATCGAGTTTCAGATACACTAATTTAATAGGATATATTTGATATGGTGGGTTATATTAGGATATATTTGATATTTGATATGATGGGTTATATTTGAATATATTTGATATGACAGGTTGTATTAGGATATATTTAATATGGTGGGTTATATTAGGATATATTTCCTTGAATGACCGGTGGTATATTTGGTTATATATTTTAGAAGATCGATAAAGATATATTTCCTGGAATGACTGATTGTATATTGGGTTATATATCTAGGAGTTTGAATGGAAATGCAATGTTATCTTTTTCCAAAAAAATTCTGAAGTTATCATGGTATCAGAGCAAGCTAAGTTAAGGCACAAAAATAGTTTTTTTCCTCTTTTTCTAGTTCATGGTCCGTATTCTAGAAAATTAATTTTGTTTACTATGGATTTGTTGCGTGTGCTTGTGTTTCAAGCGGAGGTTTGTTTTCCTTTTTCACGGTATAGACAAGATTTGATTTTGCGATGAGTGAGGTGGATCGTGCTTTGTTACCCACTCTCACTGATGCGCAAGTGCAGCAGCTCATCGCAGCTCTCAAGACTTCCTCAGCCCTGTCTTCTACTCCAAATTTAAATGGTAAGAAATTTTCGGACCAATGGATTATTGATACAGGAGCTTCAAACCATGTGTCGGGTAATCTTGACTTGTTTGTTGATATCAAAGAAATTGCTTCAGAACCCGTTGGTTTTCCAAATGGAAAATATGACACTGCCACTAAAGAAGGCCGCATTAAATTAAGCCATGACTTAATTCTTGATAATGTTTTATATGTACCTAACCTTAATTGCAATTTGCTGTCTGTGTCTCAATTGCTTGAAAAACAAAAATTTATTGTATTTTTCACTAACAAGCTATGCACTATTCAGGATCGGAGTTTGAGGAACCTGATTGGCACAGGGGAGCAGTCTAATGGGGTCTATCTCTTCCGACCACTTCGTAGTATTCAAGCAAATAACTCCATAGTTGCAGACTCCGCTTAGTTATGGCATAAACGGTTGGGTCATCCTTCCATGAAAGTGGTCCGTTCTTTATTACCTGTTGGAAGTAGTAGTAGTACGAATAAATTTTGTGATGACCATTATGATGTTTTTTTTATGGCTAAACAACCTCGTGACTCTTTTCCATTAAGTACAAGTAAAGCAACGGATTTGTTTGATTTAATACATTGTGATATTTGTGGTCCTTATTGTGTTGCTTCTAGTTGTGGAGCTCATTATTTTTTGACCATGGTTGATGATTTTTCTCAAATTACATGGATATATTTGATGGTCGGTAAATACGAGGTTGGAGAATTAATTCAAAATTTCTTTGCTATGGTCAAAACGCAGTTTAATAGGCCAGTGAAGGTTTTGCGTAGTGATATTGAACAAGAATCTAAATGTTTAAAAGATTTTTTTTCTCAACATGGCACCTTGAACCAAACCTCTTTTGTCGTTACTCCCCAACAAAATGGTAGAGTAGAATGTAAACATAAACATATTCTAAATGTTGCTCGAGCCCTACGCTTTCAAGCAAACTTACCTATTAATTTTTGGGAGGAGTGTGTCTTAACTTCCTGTCACCTTATTAATCGGATTCCCACTCCTGTTTTGGATAGTAAAACTCCCTATGAAATGCTTTTTGGGATTCCACCTAGTATGTCTGCTTTAAAGGTATTTGGGTGTCTTTGCTATGCTGCGAATCAGCCTCGTGTTAAGGATAAATTTGGCCCTCGTTCTAGGAGATGTATCTTTGTTGGTTATCCTTTAGGTCAAAAAAGGGTGGCGTTTGTATGGTTTAATGCTCATGTTCATTTTATTAGCCGTGATGTAAAATTTATTGAGCATGTCTTTCCTTTTTCTACCCATGATTCCTTTTCCACCTCCCCCAATGAGCATTTGAATCGGTTTCTATCCCAGAATTCCATGAACGGTGTGTTTGATTATTATGATGAGTTGGGTGTTATGTCTGATTTGGGTAATGCACGAGATGTCGAGATCATAGAGGATGTGATAGTTGAAGATAGAGGTGACGTGAGTGAGTAGCAGGCAACAACCCAGTCCGCTGGGGTAGCCGTGGAGCATGTTGTCCAACAGCCTTGTACGCACGAGTGTGATGGTGTGGAGTCGAGGGGGAGTACAGGAGTTAATTTAGATGGTGTGGAGTCCAGGGAGAATTCAAGCATTGATTCAAATGGTGATAATCTTGGTCGTGGGCACCGCATCATGCTTCCCTCGTCTCATCTTCAAGGATATGTTACTAACACGGTTATGTGCAAGATAGACCCTGTACTACTTATCCTACTCCATCCCCTTCCTTACGTAATCAGTATAGCTTGTTATGTGAATTATGATAAATTTTCTATGAGATATAAGCATTTTTTAGCAGCAGTTATATCTCAAAACGAGCCTACTTCCTTTCAAGAGGCCGTTTAGGATGCAGGTTGGCGTCAGGCAATGAAAGAGGAGATTGATGCACTTGAGCGGAATGGCATGTGGACAATAGAGGATTTGCCACCTGGTAAAAAGGCTATTTGTATTGGTTGGGTTAAATAAAGCGACGTGCTAATGGTGATGTTGAGCGTCTTAAGGGACGTTTGGCTGTGTATGGTAACCGGCAGGTTGCTGGTATTGATTATAATGAAATTTTCACTCCAATTGCTAAGATGGGTACTGTTCGTATTTTTCTTGTTGTTGCTATTGCTCATAATTGGGTATTGCGTCAGATGGATGTATGTAATGCTTTTCTTTATGGTGATTTGGAGGAAAAGGTCTATATGTAGCTTCCCCCAGGTTATAGTAGTCCTACTCCTGCGAAAGTGTGTCAGTTACGCAGGTCATTGTATGGTTTACGTCAATCTCCTCGGTAGTGGTTTGCTAAGTTATCTAGTGCTTTGAGAAAATTTGGTTTTACACAATCCCATGCTGATTATTCATTATTTAGTTATCGGCAGGATGAGCTTTCTTTACATATACTAGTTTACGTGGATGATTTGATTATTGCAGGCTCCTCATATGATGTGATCTTGAGGTTCAAGCAATACTTGAGTAAATATTTTCATATGAAGGATCTTTGTGTGTTGAAATATTTTCTTGGGATTGAAATAGCCCGTGGTGATGAGGATTTGTTTCTTTCTCAACGAAAGTATGCTTTGGATATATTGACAGAGACAGGTATGTTAGGTTGTAAACCTATTGATATACCAATGGAACAAAATCATCGGTTGTGTTATGCGGTGAATGATCCTTATGAGCATCCGGAGCAATATAGGCATTTGGTGGGGCGCTTGGTGTATCTTTCTGTTACTTCACCTGAGTTGAGTTATTCTGTTCATCTCTTGCTCAGTTTTTGAGTAATCCTCAGGTCGCACATTGGGATGTTGCCATCCGTGTCTTATGATATATTAAAAGTCAACCTGGTCAAGGTATTTTGCTTCTTCCCAGTGGTATGCAATTGACAACTTATTGTGATAGTGATTGGGCGGCTTGTCCTTTGACACGTCGTTCGGTGTCTGGTTATTTTGTGCTTCTTGGTCGCTCTCCTGTTTCCTGGAAAACTAAGAAGCAACCGACTGTTTCTCCTTCATCTGCGGAGGCGGAATATCTTTCTATTGCCATTGCGACTTGTGAACTTAAGTGGATAAAATCATTGTTGCATTCTCTTGGTGTGATTCATTCCAAGACCATGCGGCTGTTTTGTAGTAGTCAATCTGCTTTGCATATTGCGAAGAACCCGGTGTTTCAAGACTGCACCAAGCACATTAAAGTTGATGGCCACTTTATTCGTGATGAGTTGCAGGGTGGAAATATTACTGCTTCGTATGTACCTACTGGTCATCAGTTAGCTGATATTTTGACTAAGGCCCTTGGTCGTTAACAGTTTGGTTATTTGTTATGCAATTTGAGCGTGATTTGCATGCTCCAACTTGACGGGAGTAATAGGATATATTTGATATGATGGGTTATATTATGATATATTTGATATAACAGATTGTATTAGGATGTATTTGATATGGTGGGTTATATTAGGATATATTTTCTAGAATGACTGGTTGTATATTTGGTTATATATTTTAGGAGATTGATAAGGATATATTTCTTGGAACGACTGATTGTATATTGGGTTATATTCTAGGAGTTTGAATGGAATGCAATGTTATCTTTCTCCAAAAATTTCTTGAACTTATCATAATTTTGCTTATAATTGTAAAGAGTCGTGATTAATTTTTATGTACCTGATTTACTTATGACACTACATTTAGTTGGCTGTGCTTATCTTCTGGTATTTTTGAAAACAAAATTTGTCTTCGATAAGTCATGTAATGAAGCGGAACTTGGAAACTCAATCTAGTACACCTTTAGTACAAAAAATTCGCTTATATTTTTACCTTAGCTATGTGATTTATGTAATTTTTCTTGGATAAGTCATGTAATAAAATTTTGGTGATTTCCATGTAGCCAGTGTCCATCGATTTCTGTAAAAGGTCAGTTATGATTGGATATTAATCCATTTGTAATAAATTTAAGTAATGTGACAATGTACATTAATTAATAACAACACCAATATATTTCATTGAGTTAAAGATTCAACTGAAAAAACATGGATAACCACCGGAATTAAAAAGCACTCTTTAATCTATTTTCATAATTATTTCTCTGAGTATATATAAGTTAATCAAGAAACTCAATTTGCTCGATTTTCACTTTCCTCATGGCCAACTCCAATTATTAGCCCTTCTTTTGATTTATACATTTCAACCTTATTTGATAAACTAACTATAATAAGCTAGATCTTGATCTACCTTTTACTACATATTAGTTCTTTAACATCTTCAAGGAACATAGGAATTGATTGAAACCATAAACCACTAACAAGGATAAGGGAACTTAAGAGTACATGTGTTAGCTATTCAAAATAACTTTGGATGAACATGAGATCAAGTTTATGACTTACACTAAACATACAATCTCTTACTATTACTTCCTCTATTAATTGTAAAACTTGACATGAATTACTTCGCTAATGACTTGGCCAACCTTCGAATATGAATCAATGATGAACATATCAGATACTTGATAGGACAATGGCCTTTGACTCCATACACGATACCACTAACCATTGTTATCTTTACACCTTTACAGTTGTTCTTTCCTTCAAATAAGACACTGAAAGCACTCCATCGAAATGAACAACGTGTTGCATTTCGCGGAAGGCAAAGCCATCGTTTCCCACTGAATTATCATTCCTAGATATATATATGCATATGTGCTTTATTTCAATTTTTACAATTTCAGTTCGTTTTGAGAGCATTATATACTACATGAATACGTTACGAAGTGCAATTTTTTGTTAAATATATCAGTTACTAAGAAATTCTTATTACTGGTGGATAGTTTGCATTTGTTTTGTCATAGACACACAAAATTCAAATTGCACTTCGCTAAATTAGTAGTGCTGACACTTTATTTTATATTAAAGGTTCCAACCTTGATCTAAAAAAAGATGGCAAGTAAACATAAGTTTGTATATTTTGGATTTGTTGTTCTATTTGATGCAATTTTACAATTTATTTGTAATATTTAACAAGTCCGGATCAAGTTTAGTTGATAGGTTAAACCTACATACACAACACGTTAATTTTGTCTAGATTAGTTGCAGCAAAAACGATATTATATTCCTTTTTGTGTCATATACGTTATTATTTCATAGTTAAGAGGTCATTAAGTAGTATTATGTCATGGTTTAACAATGATTATGGTTGATTAGCTTTTGGCTAAAATCAAATGATGTTTATCGCATTTGTTCAATAACTATAATATAAAATGGAAAATCTATTGGAAAATCTTGCATATTATGCTACCATGATTTTTATAGTGCTTTCTAAAGCGTTAAAAAAACAATGGCACGTTTAGAATTATCCATGTCAAAATTTGAAACTTCATCATCATACATCTGTCATTGTCGGATTTACATGTCTCTGAAACTAACTCGACCTACCAAACAATATAATTCTTTATTTTTTGTCATTGATTGCAACTTTTTGCAATCAAATGGTTCAATTCTATGTATTAAAATGTACTATTATGATTAGTATATATTTTTTAACATAAATAAGTTTTGTGTTAAACTGAAGCTCTCAACCCCTTACATTGAAGTTGGAGGTAGAGATCTTCATGTTAGTTTTGAAGTTGAAACTTGAATATGTATTCTTATAATTCTTATCCTAGCCATTTGAAATGATTTTTGTGCACCACGTTATATTACAACTCCTGATAAATTTGGTGACTAGAACTTATTGGTTGCAAAAAACTTATTTCTCCATATAATAAATTTCAACCGATATTAAAATTAAAAGGTAATCCCAACCTAAGAACTGAAAAAATTTACACCTAAAAAAATTGCAATTTTCTATAAATTACAATCTTCAATAATAATATTTACCTTTTTTGGTATGATTAAATATTCTATATAATTAATTTTACTCTTAGAAAATGAGTTTCAAAATTAGATTTGAAAAATAACGATTAAAAGACAAACTAAAATTCTGAACAATATTTGAAATAAAAAACAAGTTCAAACTACATTACATGTGACTTTTGTTGCCTTAACAATGATATAAGAGGCTAAACCCTCCAACATAAAGGTTCAACTATCGAAAATTGAGGGCTTAAAGGAATTTTTAAAATAGCTGATGTAAACTTTATATGTTTGACGTAAGCTCCCCTTTGACACTTCGGTCATTTGGAAAACGCCATCGATGAATTTGGAAGATGATCAATCTATGGTGTTTGTGGTAATTTTTGGATCCTTCGGTTAATTTGGCACTGCGAATTGAAGAAAACGCTATTGATGAATTTGTAATATGTTGTATTCTTCTAACTTTTTAAATCTAAACCTTTAAGAGCATGTCCATTACAGTTCATAAAAATTTTATTTTTTCTTTATGTGGAAAATAATGAAATGGATATGGTACTGTGTTAGTTCATATATGAAGATGAATCCACTTATTTTTCTATGGTGCTAATATAACAGTCAGTGGAAGACAAGAGTACCAACTCATTTATGAATATCAATTCAATCTTCTCATTCATTCCAAATTTTGTTTATGTCTTTTAATGTCTCACATTCTGTTTGGACATTGTACTTGGCTAGATGGGTATGTTAGTTGTTAGTGATCATTGTTGAAGGATTTCCGATTGTGTTCTTTTTAATGTCAGCTACTAAGGTTGAATTTCATTGTTTTGAATCCGACATAGAATTTTTTTACATATAAAATATTGATTTTGCTTCAATAAACCTATAAACGATGCACCGTTAAAGAATGGTTTGCATTATGTTTGGTTTTTTAATTCACGTTATAAAAAAATCGATAGGGTGCTTTACCTTTGTGCTTTATTCGACAACGCTTCTGATTGAAATGGTTGTTTGGTTATGTGGTGCTATGCACAACATTGAATATAATTGCTACTATAAAGAATGACCCCTTAATGTTTTGCATGTTGGATTTTTTCCTCCGTTTATGGAAAAAATACAAGTAATGCAAATGTCGGACCAAATAAAGTAATTGATTTAGCACGAAAAATTGATTGGCAATGATTTTAATTGATTAATACTCTTTATAAGTTTACTAACATAAAATTTGTAGATGTTAACTGGTTTGTTGATTAAGAATTGTCTATTTTACGTAAAATTAATCATATACGATGATTTGAGTTTTGTCATCTTAGTCTACATTCAACATAACAATATTATGTCATAAAAAAACCATCTATATTTTGTTATGGTATGCAATCAAATATTTATTTCTAAAATATAGAAATATGTGTATTTTAGTTTAAGTGCAAGAATTTATGTGCTTGAAATAAAAAAGGTAGTGATTTTTTTTTTTCAATATGAAGTCATTATCTAAAACCTAATTAGTAGAACGTTTTCAACTGCCAATTGGTTTTTTTGATGCATCTTAAGTAGTTCTATATAAAAATGAATCGTACTTGATGCTAGGACGTTTTATTTCTTCATCCTTATTTCCGTATGACACTATAAATTAATACTTATGTTGTCACTGCATTCTCGCTCTATAATCAACTTTTGAAGGTCAATTCTATTGCCTGATTTTCTTTGTTTTGTGCACTAAATTTCGATTAGTGGAATTTAGGAATAATAGCTGTGAGCTTCTTCAAGACATTGGTCGTCTTGGGAAGAGGAATGAGCAGCGCATCATATCCTCTTTAATGGTAGATTTTTAACCAAGGTTTTATCTATTTTCTATGTTAAAACTTAGTTTACTACAGTTTCCCGTTCTTAATAACATTTCTAATCATTGCTATGTTTTCGCATGTCATCAACATTATTTTTTTTGGAACTGTATTTTAGGTTAGGCACGTTATATATATATATATATGTGTGTGTGTGTGTGTGTGTGTGTGTGTGTGTATGTATATATATAATAAGCAGTAAATGATAAAAAAAAAGAATTGTCCTCCTCTGTATACATATATGAACATACAAACATATAATACATACATTTATGTATATATGTATTTGTGTGTGTATTCCATATCGATAACAATAAATGTAAGTCACGTTTACATTTTTTGTTTGTTGATTAGGGCACGCATGGTAACTTTTATTTTACAGCTTAGTGCATGCGTAATATAGGTTGGATATGCATGTACTTTCATAAACGTGAAATGTTTTTTTACGATGATTAACTGGATAACATTTTGGTCATATTTTAAATTAGGTGACTGCATCAGAAATATAAATTAGTTTAAACAATTTTTCTATGCATCAATAATTGGTATACTTAGGAGAAAACATACAACATCAACTTCTCTCTAATTTGATTGTGTTATGTTCGTCAACTAAAGGTTTTAGTAGATGAAAAATGTCTTCTAAAATTTTGACGTAAGGTGGTAAAGATTCACGTTTTGAGCATTTATTCCATCTGAAACATGAATGCTAGCATCATTACCTTAAAATACGTACTACGCTATGTATTTCCTGCTTATTATACACAAAAACACCTTGCTCATCTGATTTTTAATATTGCTTAATGGATATTACTATATTTTATCGATCATTTATAACATTTATGCATTGGTTCTCGGTCGTAGGAACTTTGTTGGAAATTTTAATACAAGATTTAAGGCAATTTTAAAATAATAAAGACATACAATTTGCAAATAAGGACTATGTAACAGTCTTAGGATCCCTTTTTTTGTTAGCATATTAATTTAAAATTCCACTTTATTATATATAGAAAACACTATAAATTACCCGATTTTGTAATAATGCAAATTGGATGTTGCAAATTAGGTGAATCATTTATAACCTTCATGTAGAGGCTTATCAATTACAAGCAATTTTTCATCAATGGAAGATATAAGGAAATTTTGGAACAACATAAAGATAAACTCTGCTTATGTTTGTACATTTACCTATGAGTTTAAATTTTTTTCCCTTTACATCATCAAATTACATTGATTAGAAACAAATTTACCATTGCTGGAATATGCACAAATTTACCGCTGTTAGAATATGCATCCTACATGACATTTTTTTTTGTTAGAGCTATATTGAGTTGACCCTGTACTCATGTTAATACACTTTATATTGACTCAATTCTTTGGCATCTTTTTTGTTTTACGGAAGATGTTCTCTATTGGATTCTTAGTGTGCCTACTATAACTGATAGTGGTTCTTACACATAAGCATAAAGGCCAAGGTTAAATTCTTTTGGCAATTTTATTTTACATAGAACATTATAATATGCTTACACCGTAAGTTTTTCGTTTATCTCATATTTTCTTACTGTTGACAATCCAACTTTATTTCCTACTTTTTTTCTAACTAGCTTCAAATAATTTTTATTTAAGTCTACAATTTGTTCGTTTTCCTCATATTACCGTTCTGCTAACTAAATACTGGACAGGTTATCTAACATGCAAACCTGCAAAATAGAACAATTATTGAGAGAAGACGATTCACATGATTTTCAGATTTCACGATCCATGTATGTTATACGGTTTTCCTTTTGCGATTGTTGCAAAAATAATAATACGATATTGCAATTATGTTTCATGCCAACTGATTCCATAATATAATTTACATCTACCATTTTTTTGTGGTTTTGCAGTTGCTTTTATTCCTTATTAACACATCTACTATAACACATCTCATGTATCTACATGTAATCAAGTGTCATTTTAATGTTTTACATCCACAAGCTGCTATAACTTCTACAATGTCAAAGCATTAATGTGTAGGGTGGACACAAATTTAACCTTTACTTTTCAAGTTCATAAACTACACCAACATGTTAACAACTATGTGTTTTAGTGCTTTAAGTAAATACGCACTTGGTCTTGCTAAAAATAAAATTAAAAACACTCAATTTACGACTTCACTACTTATTGGCCGTGATGGCTCTATTATCCTCTTCGTCTAACTCATCATTGGGAAGGGCACAACTTAGTTATTACTGACAAATCGTGGAGATTCTTTTGTCTTTCATTTTTAATATGATCTATCGCAGCCATTAGCTCATAAACTTAGGTGACAGTTCAAGTCTTCAGATTGTCCATTACTGGCAACATATCTGTTTATACATTTGCCGTATATATTCATAAATACTTTCTTTGAAATGAGGTAGTTAACACAAATTACTACCTTTCCTTTTACAGGTACAAAAAGCTTCAATGGTGAGAACGTTTAATCAAGTACAGTGTAACTAATAAAGAGTAGCAAATGTAATTTACTCCTATGCGGTCCACTTTATGAATCCAGTAAACGAAGAAGCTGATTGCAATTGCTTCGCAAACTGCTCATAAAAGCATACTCAGAAATTTATAGTTTGATTTAAGGTTTCACACATTTAAAAATCAAGGTTATCAAAGACAATAGACTGAAATTTTATGGATAGTATTGATATTATTAATTACAAAAATTTATCACAGATTTGGTTGTGTAATATATTACGGACATCTTGATTATAAATTTTAAATAAATTTTTAGCAGGAACAAAATATAGACTCATTCTTTCTACTTTTTGTTGACATTCTTAAAGTCTGTACATTTATAACTTATTTGATGCATTTAATCTTTGTAGTGCTTTGATGCTCAACTGCAATTGATTTCGAAGCGATCAGTACATCCATCAACAAATAATATTTCTAAAGTTACGCTGAATGTATTAAACCACACGGTGACGCGAGTGTGTGCACGAATTATTAATTAGTTGTACGACCTCTCAAGAACATGATTATATAAGATCCTTATACCTATGAAAAATGGCTTATAATGTTGTTTTTACAAGTGTTAAAAAATATACATTACTTCTATTTTTACGAACAAATCTTTAACACATGATTTATAGTCCAAATCTGTGTGCGTAGCACGGGTTCACACTAGTTTCATAAGAAAATTCTCCAAAATTCATGATTTACAAAATACATTGTTTTCAAATTACAATATAAGTTTACCGACTTCTAATACAATAAGTAATTGCAAGAAAGCAACAGAAAATATTAAAACTCCATCATTAAGCTCCTTTCTTCCCTGTCTTATGTCCAATCACTGCTAATCTGTCATCCTGTGGTGGTGGGGAAAAGGAAAGAAGAGAGTGGGTCAAACATAAAGTCCGGTGAATGAAAACAAGACCAATAAGATGATTAAGTGTAGTTAATTCTAAATCTACTCTAAATGTCGTAGAGTGTAAATATAGCGTGTCAGTGCATTCCTAAGGTCATATACCTAAGGATAGTTATCTAACTCACTAGGCCAGATCTAGAAGTCAAAGCCTCACACTGACGATCGACCAAGTCGGGATCTATTATCCCTTATCCCGCTCCACTATGCCTGGAGAGGGAGAACATGAAATGCACTCTCGTAAAGTGACACATTGAATACATCCGTGCTCATTTCTCAATCATAGTGGCAAACTACCTCATATTACCTACTCCGATGTTCACTGAGTGCGAATCACCGCCAGGGCTGAGCTCCCACCTAGTATCGTTGCGTTTTCTATGGCCACTTATTGTACTGCTCCAACGTCCACCGGTACCACGTTGCAAAAGAAAACATGCATACCTAAACATCTTATTAGGGTCGGGCCCCGCTCAGGAAGTGTTCCTGCTAGTGCTGCGCTCACCCATATGTAACCCTCCCTGGAACTAATGCGAATAAATCTCCATCATCTTACTAAGTTCATTTTCGACATCCGCCTAACGGACCGCCAAATTGCCTACGTCTATGTATTTTATCCAGTTAGCGAAGTAAATTCACCCTACAACTCAGATATGGAACTAACTTTCCTACTCTCTTACACATATATCATGGCCCAAAACAGTGCAACATACCATTCAATATTCATCAAAATTTTCTTTTATTTAATTGGACTAAAGGCCGAGGTTCAAATCATCATTTTTGAATTGTTGTTTATTTACGCATTAATTATCAAGTTGTACACAAATTAGTAAATCTTGACTTTAGTCTAATCAATTTACAATTAAAACATAATAATTTAGGATTTGTTGTTTAGGGTTTACAACTTGATGGTAGAATAGGTTAACAATTTGCTATACTTCCAATTTTAAGGTTTTACCTGTAAATTTAGGATTTTGCATATTAAATTTACAGTTATCTAACATTTTACACAACCCATCCACCTCTAGTCTAGATTTAATATCCAAATTAATTATCCAGTTCGTGCCTATTATTCTAATCCACACACGTGTTCCATTAATTATCCAATTCATGCCTATTATCCTAATCGACATGCATGTTTAATTAATTCTCCAATTCGTGCCTATTATTCTAATCCATACACATGTTCAATTAATTATCCAATTCATGCTCATTATCCCAATCCACACATATGTTCAATAAATTATCCAAATAATTAGATTTAACATTAGATTCTATTTAATTTATAGATCTATAGTTTATTCATCTAAATTGTTAGAATAACAATTCAATTTGGGAGTTTAACAATCTAATCAAATTAAAATAATTAATTTGTTCCCTCTCACCTCGGTCCTAAGCTTCAGATCTGATCTCCAAATAGCGTATTTCCTATAAATATGCTTGGACTCCTCTCTAATTGCTAGATCGCCTTTTAATTTGGCTATAGATTTGATTTATATTGAGATTTGAGTTTGATTTGGAGTTTTATTTTTAATTTGAGAATTGGGAAGAAATTAAGGTTTTGGTACAGATTTGGGTAGAGTTTTATTGTTGTAACATCTTTTATTGATTGTAGGGTAGCTTAAGTTCTAATTTACGCAGGTTAGGAGTAATTTAGGGGGTTGATTCAAGCTTGAGGGTCTTTTGTTTACATTCGATCCGGTTATCAATACTTGGCTATGAAGAAACAATTTGATCCGGTCATCAACACTTGGTGACGAAGGAACGGGTAAAGGTCATGCATCACAACGCTTAAAAGAGGTCTAGTTTTTCGATTTTTCAAGTGCAAGGTCGGCCCAAGGAGGTCATGGGTCGACCTAAAAGGGACTTGGGTCGCCTATAAAGATCTTTGGTCGACCTCTAAACATATATTTCAAATTTCCAATTATTTATTTTTCCCAAACTTTCAAATGTTTGTAAATTCTCAGTACTAACTCCAATATCAAAGTTTTTTATAAAATAAAATCATCTAGAAAATCGCTACAAATGTAATGGTGCAGGTTTCATAGCCAAATTCAGACATTTGTGAAAAATTTCTTATTAGCCCTTGTTTTAATTAAATTTACTTTCCTTATTAAATTTTCGTTTTAAATTTCTTTTTAATTTCAGTAAATTTCGGGTGATTTACATTTTCCCCTCTTAAAAGGATTTCGTCCTCAAAATCTCTAAGGATGGAAAAATGCAACCTACAACTAGCAGCACAATTCTACTTCCATTTACTCATCCATTATCCACGGCAACCATAGTCCTTATTATTTTCTAATGTAATTACAACGTGGAATGCACATGAACCAAAACTAAAGCAAAAGAGTAGTCGGTCCATTGATTCATTCGACCTCATGTTTATGCAAGTATGCACATGCCATGCATCTAAATGTATGCAAAATCCTAAAAATAAGCTAATAATTCTACATGCATGCTCAATCATACATCCAATTGTGACATCCATATGCATAACATCCATGGATAACAATCAAAAATTACAAAATAAGAAATAATATGCATGATATGAGTGTATGCACCTATATGGCCTATCTTTTTCTTCTAACGTGTAGAAATGCATAAATGCAATAATGCATCCATATACATCCATTGGCATCTTCACTCATAACATGTCCTATTGACACATTTACATCTATTCCTATCATCCAAAGGTCTCTACCTAAAGAGTATACCACTTAAGTCCTAAATTCAAAGATAATCTTAGCTTCTGTAGCTAAAGTGGCTTGATTGCAGTAAATTCTCTCCTTATTTTCCATACTCAAATACATGTTATGCTTCTCTCCTTATTTTCCATACTCCAATACATGTTATGCTTAACCCTATAATTTCAAGATCTACATTAGACATGCGTGGAACACAACTGCACTAACATAAGACAATAACATAATGTTTTATAACATAAACCTAAAGGTATACTTTCCCATTCATGCCCACTTGTTCCGCCCATAGCCTTCATGGGAGCAACATAACACTTGGACCGTCCGTAGTCTACAAATATACTATCCTTATCTATATGGTATCAACCTCGCTGCTTTAGTGTCGAGCCTACACTTACTGTTTCAGTTAAATTGTTTAATGTAATCAAGGAAATGTCTACTTGTTACTTAGCATTCTTTATAAGGATCGAAGTAGACCCTAATTGACCCTCTTACCCTTTATACTGAAAAACCTTTTGCATCTACAGCATCCTTGATATCAAAAAGCATTTTAGCCTACTATTTCCTTACTTGGAAATATGTTCACCCAAATCAAACTTTTAAATCTTCCTTATGTGTGGATTCTACAGTTCCAACCATACTTGGTAGGGAAAATACATGGTAGTGTTTGCTCTTTGCTATTTTAGAAGGTTTGATTTACTACTTTTAACTATTGATTGGAAAGTTCGTTAAATTTCCATTTTACCTTATTATTTTTGTCTAAATCATTCCAATTCGTTCAAATTCCACAGTCAATCTTATCCTAGTAGACCGTTTAATCCTATATCATACTCCAAATCTATTTCTTATCTTTTAAAGTTTAAGTCATAGTCCAAATGTTATAATTGTGCCCAATTAGGCCCCTTTAAAAAAGACTGCCACACTCTGTCGAAAAGTGGTCAAGGTCAACGTTTATATTATTCATTCTACTGTAAGTACGAGTGCTACACCTCAGCCCGATAAGGGGAAAAATATTATCTTAGAAGGTTTGCTTTCTATCTATGATTTTTTGATATGTGTTTTGATATGGGAGGTTCATATTCTTTTTTTGGTAGTCATCTTATTGACAGTTTGCGCATAGTGCTCCATGTTACTGATGATTTCACTTATAATGTTGAATCCTTTTAAGGGTAGGGACATCTTTGTATGATATGTAGAGACGTTAAATTATCTAAGGGTAGGTCCATATTTTTTTGTGATGCTTATGTACTTGGTTTTTCAGGTTATGGACTTATTATAGGCACAAATTATATGACGAGGCATGAGGTTATTATCGATTGTAATGGCCGTGTACTTTACATGAAGGATGGTGGTGGTAAAGGGATCAAGTTTATCATGATCCTAAGAGTTCCATGATGTTAAGTTATTTGTACTCCTTGGAACTCTCATGCAATGAGTTGCCACAAGTTCCTACGGTGCAAAATTTTATAGATTTCTTCGAAGAGATTTTGTATTACTTCCTCATAGGGAGATTGAGTTTCGAATTGATTTTGAGAGATGCAAAGCTGGTTGTCTTACCCATTAAACGTATGGCTCTAAGAGAGAAGGGAGTTAGAAATGCAAATTTTCGAGCTTTTTGAAAAGGGTATCATTCAAAGATGTATATAAAAGTGGGGAGCACCCATTATGTTCACCAATAAAGCAGATGGATCCCTAAAATTATGTTTTGACTATCAATAATTAAGTAAGTTGAAAAGGATGAACAAAATATCATGTACCTCGCATAGATGAATTGTTCAACCAGTTAGAAGGAGCATAGATTTTCTCCCAAATTGATTTTGCTATGGGTTTTCACCAATTAAAGGTGCATGGAGATAACACTTTGAAGACCTCCTTTAGAACTCCCCATGCTTCTTTTGAATGGTTGGCTGTGCCATTCAAGTTTATCGATGCACAAACATATTTTTTTAGATCTTACGAGTCGAGTCTTTTTAGAACCAACTCAATAATTTATGGTGTTATTTATAGATGATATATTACTCAACTTTTTTAAACGAGGAAGAAAAAAGTTGGATTTGAAAGAGGTATCGGAAGTATGGAGACAAAATGCTTGAATTCGAAGTTTTCAAAATGTCACTTTTGGGGAGGTAAGTGCACTTCTGAGGCCATGTCATATCCAAGAATGGGATTTATATTAATCCAAGTAAGGTTGCCATGGTCCAAGATTAAAGGGTGTGGAGTTATGAGAGCGGAGTTCAAGTTTTCTTAGGTTGGTGGGGTACTATCAATAGTTCATGAAAGACTTGACAAAGTTTTCCATACCTCTGACATACTGACTAAGAAGAACCAAGTTTTCTTATAGGAATCACATAATGAAGATGCTTTTGCTAAAATAAAGCGATTGTTGACTAGTGCTCCAGTTCTTGTTATATTAGAAGGGGCTATATCATTTATCATATATACCGTTGTTTGCAGAACAGGAGTCGATGTGATTCTTATGTAAGAAGGTAAAATGGTTGCATATGCAGGTAGACGACTCAAGACCCATGAAAGAAATTATTCAACAGTAGTACATAATATGCTTGTTGCCTCACCTTATTTTTTCCGGCTATGTTAGCAACCGAAGTAATATTAGCTTTGGTTGTATTAACAACCGAAGCAATAGACCACTCAGTTGCTTCGGCCGTGTTAACAATCGAAGAATGGACATGCATTAGTATAAAATTGCCTAGACATCTCGTCTAGTTTGCTTAGGTTGTGATATCTGGCAAAGCAAATAGTGTTATTTGCTTCGGTTTCTCCTTAACAACTGAAGCAATTGACACCTGTCGCATTGCATGTATTATCTATAAATTAGTTTCCGACCGTAAAACTTTAGTTTTTATGCACCTATATAACAATTGATCGCCACTACGAAGGATGAGTCCAGGGGGTGGCAACCCCGTAGTTGGGAGTGCGGGGCAATGCCCCTGCCGACGGCGGTTGACCGTTGTGTTTGAATTTGGAGTTTAAGATGAGTTATTCACTTTGGTTTCCTTTACGACCGAAGCAAATAAGATTATTTGCTTCGATTCCTTCTTAAGGATTAAAGTAATTGGTTTTCATTTTTTCCCCTTCGGCTTCGTTTCGTTGACTGCTCAAATCCAGCCATTATAACAAAATGACTTATATTATAACTTTTCGTTTGCACCGTTTACTCAGCAAAAGTTGTAATAAATGTTTTAACTGCTATTTTTTCCAAAGCATTATATTACATATGTTTTAAACAGTGTTTTGCATTTAGCGGTTGTAGCAATGATCTTTAACAGCCTTTTGGATTTAGTAGTTGTAGCAATAGTCTTTGACAACTTTCAATTCTCGATCCTTGTAAATATTAATTTATGATGACTTTTAATCATAGTTGTCTTGCTTATAGGCTGTAAGTGATAACATAATTACTATTAAACATTGTTAATATCCAACATTATAAATTCTTCTCTTTTGAAGTTAAAAACCCTTTTCTGCCACATCAATCATTGTTTCACCAAAACTTTTGTCCCAGAGCCTAATCCAGATTCCAAGCTCTAAAGATTTTCTTAAGATCTTGAAATAAAAGATTAAAACCAGTCTGAAATTCAAAATTTTAAAATTTTAAATGTTAAAATAATCAATAGATTCAAATAGTAAAAATAATCAAAAATATATTTTGAAACGAGTTTTGAGAAATACATTATGTATTAATTTAATTTTTATGATTGATTATGATTTATATTGAAAAATTATATAAATTACCACTGCGTATTATTGTATTCCCCACCGATGGGATCCACATCCACCAACTAATTATTTCTATAAAAGTAAATTATTCTCAGTAAATCACATAATTTGCATTAGGAAACGATTATCTTATCCAACCATCCAAGTTTGGTTCATCCGATGATAGAGAATGTCCAAAGTGGTATGTCTTGGATCAACTCTATCCTTGTAAACATGGTAACTTTTCCAATTTGAATACTAAGAAATTAACTCAATTTCCCGCAGACAAAACATTCCCAAATCAAAAACTAGGGTTTCAAAATATCAAGTAGAGAAAACGGCGATAAGGATCTCAACAACGGAGTTATCAAGCACCACCGTAAGGTTCTAACAATGAAGGCACAACGTTGTCGTCCATTCGTTGTCTTGCATGAAAAGGATGTGTGAAGAGGGTAGGCTTCACTGCAAGGTTCATTATATAGTCTCCACCGACTTCGAATATAGCTCGCTCTGAAGTTCAAAGTTCAATTCCTTTTCCAGCTCTGATAATTTGGTCTCGGTTTCTTCCAAGGCACAGTAGGTAATTTAATGATAGTTTTAATAAACCATTGAGAATGTACTCAACTTTTATTGAAATATTATAATTTCAATATTAGTTGTATGTGCAATACTATTAACTTTATTTTTTTCTTCTTCTGAAAATGGGGAAAAAATGCAATACAGATACGCATTATTAACAACAAGGGGATGCCAAATTTTGCTAACAAAGTCCACAGTCAAGGACAATATATTTCATTACAGCATCAATGTGTTTATGAGATTGTAGATTCTAATCAAATATCAAATGATGATTTGAAATTTTGAGCGCCGAGTTATTAGCTATAACACCTCCATCTCTGAAACTATGTACTTTAATATTACCATCAGAATTATAGGTTGTATTTTGGTAGCCAGGATGCTATGCTGGTGCCGTTGAAGTCCTGATGTGGACGTCTGATAATAACGCATGTTTTTAGCACTAATGATTTTTTTTTGCAATTTTGTTTGATTTACGATTAGTAAATATATAATTAGCAACAATAGTTACTTTTATAATATGAAGTGTTTTGGCAGCAGCTTATTTTTTTTTAACAAAGAACTAAAAATTATCTGATAAGTCATAAGCTACAAATACTAATACCTTATTTCAAAATTTCAACTTATTTTTACCATAGTTTCTACCTATCCATCCAAATATTTTTATCCTTTACAATGGCTTTATAAAGAAGCAAAACTATGATTTACCTCGATGTTTACGTTTGTTGCATCTTTTATAATGTTATTTGAAGAGCTTTAGTAATGTTTAGTATTTTGTTGATGCTCTTTAAATGAGAATACTATTTTCACTCTTACAGATACTAAATACTTTCTCCTGTTGCACGTAAAATCTGAAATTGCAGTACTTAGAATAAACCAGATTAACCGTGTCAGGTCTTTTTAGGACTTCGGGTATTTAGAGGATGAATTTAGGTGATAAATGATACTTGATTACAATTGGTAGGTTAAATAATAAAATAGTATGCATAAGATGATTTCTTTAGTCTTTATTGTTAGTCAGATATAAGCTCAACATAGGTGGTGGTTTTTGATGATTTTAACTAAAGTAGTATATTTCGTTCTCTTGAATTAGGTTACTTTTGATTATTATTATTTTTTGAACGATAATATACAAGTATCCTATCAAGTAATTAAATGTATATTCAAGCTTGCCATATCTGTATTGTGTTTAATATCCTCGACTCAAGGGTCAAACTGGTTTATGTATGAAGTTCATAATAGTAGAAAACAAAATGAATACGACTGCAGCATATTCCAGTTTCAGTTAACTTTACACATGTTTCACACCGTAGCTACTACAAAACATGAAAAGAAGGAATCAACATGCACTATCTGCAAGAAAGAGAATACTGCCACATATGGTCAATAGAAGTCTTAAGAGTGAAGATAACCACCTTGAATGCTTAGGTAGTGAGATGCTTAGCGAGGATAAGGTATATATACTTCAGCTGTTTATTTTTATTTTACTACAATTATGCACAGTAATGCTAATGCAGTTTCCAATCTATTGTCAGGATAATAATAAAAACCAGTTTTCTGCTGCATTACAAAAGATTATAGGACCGACAATGACTGATCTTTTGCAAGGGGCACTTAGTCATTCTGAAGTGAAAGCTCCTACTATTTTGAAAAATAAAAATTCAGGGTCAGTGCATGCTTCCATTTATCGTCTTAAGAAATTAGGTTGTGTTTCGACGCCTGTTCGACATTATGTTAAATGTATGATCAATAGGTGAAATTAAATCCAGAAAAAAAAATTCACTATAAAATCTCTCATGGCAATGTGATGGTATTACATCTACTTTGTGAATCAAGATTTCATGGATAGTTGCTCTAATTATGTGCGGGAGTCTCTGTTACACAGAATTTGATAAAATGGAAGGTAAGCTAACCATCTTCTTAAAAATTAGTAATAGCTTGGAATAACTATTCCGTGTAGTTTACATTCAGATAGCTTTAACATTCTAGCATGATAGGTATGTAAGGAATTTTTATTCTCTATCTTAACTTTGATGAGTTGGACATTGTATATCATGCAACTCAGTAACATTTGCTATTAGCTCCTTCTAAATTATTGTAACAATAAGATATGGTGTGGTCCTAAAATTCTAATGACTCTTCCTGATAAAGAAACAAATATTTCATTGATTTTAAAATGCTTCTTAATCTGCATTTATATTTTATTCAGCTTAAAGCCCTGGGTTTTTGTATGATTGGGATCGTGAAATATCTACCACTGATCCTAAGTATTACAAGTGGACGTAATGGAATTTTTTCAACCTCTGAAAAGAGGACTTACATACCAGGTATGAAAAATTCACTTGCAATATTATTTGATTTGTTCTTTCCGATGCTCTATAAATATTTCTTTCTGTCCCGACCATAATTATGTTGGGTGACTGACTATGAGAGAGATTTCTTTTTTTAAATCTGAGGCCACCTATGCTACAAGCTTCTAAATATATATTGCCTTCCATTGTGAATTGCACCCTACGTAGATTAATTTATTATGTCGTTATTGTGTATTTTAATGTGCCATTATTGTTTATTTATCTGGCAACAGATTAAAATAAATTAATTATTCTTAGTTTCATCAATTAGGTAGAAGTACCAGTAAATTGGTGTCCTATTCTTGACACTGTTTTAGCAAATGAAGAAGTGGTCAACAGAGTAGTAACGACCTACCTTTTTGGTCATCAAAAGTCGACACCGAACACCACCACTATGTTCCAATGTCGCGCATCCAATTGACAAAGGGTAGATTGTTAGGGTAAATGAAAAGAAAAGAAATAGAGAAAAACAGAATCTCACGGTTCAATCGACAACATATAATATAGTAAGGACAGTGAAACCATCACTTCAAAAATACAGGGTATAGCAGAGCCAAAAAAATCTTATTAGCTGGACGGTTATAAAATCCCGACCTTACAAATGCTGATAGGGATCCTATATAATACAGCGGAAAATAAATACGCCATGATAGGTGAATTTCTAGCTCCCCTCCAAGATCTTCATAACACCAAAGCTAACCTGGAAAAATACTCTGTCTGACCTGAGCATTATAGATAAATAACACTCGGATTAGTCTGGAAATACCAGCATGAGATAACTCAAATAACGGGGAACCTATAAAAGTTCTATGAGACCACGCCGCTAATACGGAATGAGTTTTTACCTCACAAGAATAACATCTATAGAGGAAAGAGCAGAAATAATCATCAGGGGACAAATCCAAATATGAATGAGCGGAAATAATATTAAAATCAGACCTGAAGGAATGAAAATGACCCGAGTAAAATCCAAACTAGACAGAATGAATAAAACAAGAGAACGGACCAAATTTGATTGAATCGACAAAATAATGTGACGGTCGAAACTTCATAAAATGGACAGAATAAATTAATTGTCCAACTTGATAGAATAGATCGAACAAGGTAACAGTCCAACTTGACAGAATGGACCGAATAAGGTAATGGTCCAACTTGATAGAATGGACTGGATAAGATAATAGTCCAACTTGATAGAATGGACTAAATCAACACTTAAATGCCGCAAAGAGTGGTTGACTTTTCTCGTGGCATATTAAAGATAAACAGATTCAAGGATTCGAATCAAATAAAGAAAGGAAAATTTTCAACAAATGACTATGAAGGTGCACCCCCTTGAAGTATACCTTTAGTGATATACTTCTGAGAAGCCCATTCACTCTGGGACACTTCTCAGAAATCGCCAAGTCGGACCCCGCTAGACCTTACCGAGAATACGAATATTTTCACATCTAAGTGCACAACCGAATCCAAACTAGATGAGATGTGAAAATACCCTAACGGGAGCAAACCCACATAGCTTGGCCCCTTCTCGTGCTTTTGGTTTAGTCATTTTCGACAAAGGATAATCAGTGCTCAAAGGAGTAATAAATTGCCTTAGAATGATGATAATAAAGAAGTCGAGTAACTAAAAATTGAGGAACCGACTACTGAGGATATAAAACGATAGTATATGGAAATTAAATCTTGTATGCTTATCACCACTCATTGAATTCAAAATTGTATTATTTCTTGGTTAACAATATACCGGACAAGTCAAGGTAGTGCTACCTCAAAGTCACGTCCAACGATTATTCTTAACTTTTGAAATAGCGACAAGTTTACTTCTTCGATGTTTAGTGCTAACTATACAAATAAATCGCTTCCATACAAGTGAATCGCTTCATGGAAATTAATTCATCTCCATAAAAAATTCAAACCTTTTCTTTTAAAAAGAACCGAACTTGTGCTTATATCCATATTATCGTATTAGTAAAATATTTTTAGAAATACTCTTTCAAACCATTCTTTTATAAGACAAATTTTATAATATTAACTATATTAAACAAGGGTCAAAACAAATGTCTTTAAAACATTATTTACTATTAACCCAAAAACAATTTACATTTAGCTTTGTTTATAACTAATCCCCTTTAGATGATTTCCTCATTTATAAAATAGTATTTATAGATTTAAAACAATATTTATTTTCCCAAAAGATAATAAAGCAATTAAATACCTTTATAAATTTAAAACAATATTAATTATTCATAATGATAATTAATCACATTTAAAATATCTTTTAAATAAACAAATCCATTACCTTTAATAAAATAGATAATTATTTCCAAACACATTTATATTACCATTAAATTAACTTTTAAATCCTTACTAAATCGGTTTATATTAGTTAAATTACTTGAATCACTTTTATTAAATCAATTAATTAACATTAAATATTATTTTGTTAAAAGATTTATTCAATCCAAATAATCATTAGTTAAAATGAATAATTTATCTCAAACATCATTAATCAAAATGGACATTAAATTTTAAATTCAATTAACTAAAAAAATCGATTAATTTTAATTAATTGGATTAATTAAATTCAAACCTCATTTAAGACGATTAATTAAAATGTCATTTTTTTTAAATGATTTATTTAACTATAAAACATCATTAATTAAAATGATTTAACTAAATTTCAAATATCATTAGTTAAAACAATTAGCTAAATTTAAAGCAATCATTAATTAAATGATTAATTAAACTTAGACATCATTATTTTAAATATCATTGATTAAAATAATTATTAATTTCAATCATCATTAATTAAGATAATTAATAAAACTCAAGAAATCATTAGTTAAAATGATAAATTAAATCCTATCTCATTTAAATCAAGGATAAACTAATTTTAAACGTTATTTATTAGATTGGTTGATTAATCTCGAATCATTAATTGAAATGATTAATTATTTTAAATTATCATTATCGGAATGATTAATGAATTTTAACATTTTGTTTAGTGAAAACACAAGCTCAAGTTCATACGAAAGAGTTTTAGGGATGAAATTAATTAATGACGATATAGCGAAATCACTATACGACACTTAACAAGTTAAATGGAATATTAGGATTTATTTTCAATTAACCATCAATATAACAACATAAGGATGTAAATAAATAATTATTGATGAGAAACCCATCAAGATCTCTTTATAGATTTACCCTGTAAAACAATGTCTGTAAAACAATGGTTATGGATAATAAATATATAATCATATGGGTTCATAATGATCAAATTAATATGTCATCCATTTTTCAAATGGAAATTCAACCAAACCAGCAATCAGATAGTCTAACTAACATCCAAGCAATCAATAAACTTTTATAACATCACTGATATGATATAATAAAATTTAATGTGAGTCAAACACACATTGATTTTCGTTTTTGTCGAAACGTTCCGATTTTGGATCAAAACCGAATGGTCGTCCGATTTAAGTATAAATTCGAACAAACTCCAAATCCAACCAAACTAACTTATCTCGAAGATCTTGACAACACGAATCCTACGTAAAAAACGGCGTTCGAATTCAACCTCGTATGAGTGAGATACACAATGTATAAGTTATCGATAAAATTTTAAATTATAAATAAACAACTTAAATTAAATTACAACAATACCCTCCACTCTATCTTCTTCTCCCCCAAATATAAACGAATATTCATAGGAAATGCATGGACATGGTTGTGCGCCAAAATCAATGATACGGAGCTATGCTCCGCTAAACTCAATTTCGACTTTCACCTATGGCTTTCTCTCGACAAACTCGACCTTCTAGAACCTATGGATCAATGCTTGCCATCCAAAATAAAATCGCAACCTGCACGATTTCCCTCGTCACTGCCATATATCATGACCTCCAAACAATAAACGCACCACCCCAAAAAGTGCCCACACATGCACCATGACCAGACGATCGCAATGCCACCAACAACATGCCCAAACTCTACTCGAATCAAAGCCTAGACTAAGCCCTAGTTTACTGTTCGAACCTCGATCTTCCTAAATCAGTGACGCACGAGACAAAAATGGTATGGGATTGAAGCATATGGCCATACGAGTGCAAATATATTTTTTCAAGTTTTTTAGATACATATATCACATAATTTGAATTTTGAATTCACTGTTTTTAAAGAGAAGGTTCTGTTTTTTTATTACAGTGAAGAACATAAAGGAAGATGAGGGTATAGGCCTGCATAAAAGGGTATGGGCAGTGGTATGGTTTCAAAAGTGGGGGGTATGGTCAAGATTAAGGTGAATATGTACATTATATATTATTTTATTTTTAAAATATTCAACAAAACATATTTAAAAATCTCGAACTCCAAACGAAGCGTGCCGCCCGGCGTTTTATATGTTATACCTCTATTCCAAATGCAACAGAAGTAATCTCAAAACTTAATTAAATAATATGCAGAAAATAACTTTTTAAACCCAGTTATTATATTAAATTTTGATATTAATTTGTACGCATTACGATCTTGCACAACCAAACGATACGTCTAATCGCCATGAAATTCGACAGCATATTATAATTCACTATTACGGAGCCAATAAAACTGGTTTCGTCGAAATCCGAGACAGTACCCCGGAATGAATTTCACAGATTTAAATAGTGCTTTATATTTAATCATTGATATTTATTCGATCTATTTATATTTGTAATAAATTTACGAATTGAACTCATCAAAATTATTAATTAATTAAAATAAGCTTAATAATATTATTAAATCCATTTAATTAACATTAAATTCCATAATTCAAATATTTAAACATTCCCTATATTTGAATTATACGCTATTAAATTCCAAAATTCAATTACTTTAAATATTTAAAACAAAGTAAACATTTAAAATCAAATGACCAGGATTTTGAGTTGTTACATTCTCTCCCCTTAAATAAATTTCATCCCCGAAATGCATAAGGAAATGTTTTCAAACCATTAAATTAAAATGAGTTATTAAACTTATTTTCAAAACTAATTAGCTGGAATAGATTATAAAATTTTCAAGTCTTTCAAATCCACCCACCTATACCAACTAATTCTCTTCCATTCATCCATTCCAAAATATATGATTTAAAAGTCAAAATTTTGTTATCATAAATTTTCCAAAATTCTTGAAAAATATACAACTCTTAAATTTTCGAAAAATTTCGTCAGCGTCTCCTTTGCACGGCTCGATCAGGACAACTACAAGTTGCCTATACGGGCTTCGAACCAATCAAAGAAAGCAAAAGCCAAGTGGCCTCCCATATCTGGGGCATAAAATCATCAGCCAAATTAAAATTTCTAAATTTATTACGTACCTTTTTGTGTTTGATTTATATTTTGGCAGGAAATTTATTCTCTCTTTGTGAACGCATGTGTACAAGAATCAAATAGAAATCTCTTGCATACTTGTACTTACGAAATCTAAAAGAAAATCATGCCGACAAAAGCAATACGATGAAATGCTACATGCAAAAACTAATCTAATATAAATCTACATGCAATAAACAACCACGTCACAATCATATGCTACAAAATACAGAGAACATTCTATAATAGTTGTTATGGTCCAGTAATTTCAAATGATAAATTTCAATCTAAATACCCTGGTTTTTCATTTCAAAAATTTATTTTCAAATTTCTTTGATGAGAAAAATCAAAGATCAACAATCAAAATGACAAGGAGGGAAATTCTCCTAATGAAGTATGATGAAACTGTAGAATCAAAACAGCATGGAGCATCCAATGTTATTCTGGTTCTTCCAAAAACATCTATTAGAGTGAATAAACATCCTTTCCCAAAATTCTTCAAATCTCCTTTTCAAAATCACCGTTTAGGTCTCAATATCAACAATTTAAAATCCTTTTTTCTATAAATTCAAACCTTATAGATAATGGTATATAAAATCACATAATCAATTAATTCAATCAAATTAAATCAATCAAATTCTATGAAGGAATAAACTAACACTAACTATTAATCAAATTCCATAAGGGAAACCATCACTTAACATTTTTCAAAATGTCAAATGACTAATAAGCAAATCCCAACTTAGGTTCAAAACTTTCTTGATTGTCTAAAAATATAGATAATTATATAAGCGTACCGTTTTTATTTATTAGACTTTGGTTATTGCTTAGAAGGTTATCCAAACTCAGTCGGACAAAATGGGAAGTTATACTCTATATTTTATCAGTTTCTTAATTATATTAAAATTTATTATATTTTTTTCTCTAAACCACTTATATTTTCACTTAGTATTTTATTTAATATTGAAATTATTTATGAAATATTTTCATAAATTCTCACCCAAGTTTTAAAATATTTTATAAAGTCATTTCTTTATAAAACATCAAATAATAGCTATTTCACTTTATTTATTTGTGTAATACTTTTCTATATCCTAAGAATACATACAAATATTATTTTTCTTTTTCCAAAGGTCTTGGTGGGATCAAATCAAATTATGGTTTTCTAAAACCAAGTGAACCTATTAACCTCTTTAACTTAGAGTGTTAAAATGAATTATATTTATGGGTTGACCCAATCAACAAATAGTTTACACCACTTAGATTTTTTAAACAAAAGTTATAGCTATAAATAAAACAATGTTTATCAAAATCTTCTTATTCAATTTAAACCCATGTTAAATTATCCCTTATCTTATCTATCTAAGGGTAAAATCTCATTTATCAAAACAATCCCTTTTTAGAAATACTTTCTGTTTTGGAAAACAATTCACCTTAAAGGGAACTTAAAAATAAATACCCAGTTTTAATTTCAAAACTCATCTTTGAAAGCATATTATAGATATAATAACTTCAAACAATTTATTTATTAAATTACTTTGGGTTTATTCGGATTTTGAACTCACTTCGATCGCACAATGATAAAGGGAATAATTTCCAAGTACTCCACAACGTTCGTATAAACAAACATCCGATCGTCACTTAGAAGATTATTCAAATTACTACAAAACTAATCGAAACGATTTCTTCTTAATTATCCCAAAGAAAACACATTCCACTTAGAATTTTACTTCTTGAAATAATTTTACTTTTAATTACTTCCAAAAATGCTACTATTTTATTTCTCAAAAACCTTTTGAAATTATTTTCAAAAATTCCAAGATTTAGATTCAAAAATCCCTTTTTTTAAACACATTTTATAAAGTAAATTTATATAAATTTTCCTTTATATAAAAATAATTTCATATTATAATAATTCATCTTTATTATAGTAAAATTATCTCGAATATTTATTCTCTAAATATTTTGTCCCATTATTTAGATTATATTAACAACTTTTTATTAAAATTCAATCCTTAACCCACCATTACTAAAAGGCGAATTTTCAAGTTAACATTTTCTTCGAACACCTTTATAGTCAAATTATGAAAATTAATTCACGAAGGGTACGTTTTAAATCAAAGCAATAAATGTTTCTAAATAAACCAAGTACAATTTAGCAATTAACAAACAACAATCGATGCTTCTTATTAAGCGTAATTGAATAAACAATAGTGATAATAAATAAATATTATCGCATTAAACCAATGCACTTTTATAACTATATAAAGCTTTGAAAATTATTCCTTCATATAGATAAAATATAATCCTTAGCAAAATATTTAATTTGCCAAAAATTTCCAAAAATTTCAATACCATGTTCATTGGCCTTAGACGAGTGTTTATAAATCCCTATCGATACCGTGGCGTCTTACGTCTTGACCAGAATTCATAAAAGCTCAATAGACCAATTAACATAATACGTTTTTATAACATTAACAAATACACTCTCGAATATATAATACCCTCAAACTTATTCTAAGGTGTCGCTTACCCTATCTCTAATAAGCCAAATCCTACCGAAGTCATGGTTCTCGCTTAACCTTCAGCTCTGACACCATGTTGTAATGATCTGGGCTTTTCAACCATCGACAGTGGGTACATCCCTACCGTAGCTTACAGTGATACCTCTCATTTCCTTTTACGACCAACCTCTCGACTGTAAGCCCATCGCGCCAAACAACTTGAAGGACATGTAGGTGTAAGAGTCATTCGTTCGCTACCTAATAAGAAGCGAGAAACCCCTATCATGATGCCCTCTATGCCTAAGCAAGTGAGATAACTCAAGTAATAGGAAATATATAAAAGTTCTATGAGATCACACCGCTAACGTGGAATGTGTGTTTACCTCATAAGAATAGCATCCATATAGGCAAGAGCTGAAATAATCATCAGGAAACAAATCCAAATATGAATGAGTGGAAATAATATTATAATCAGACTTGAAGGAATGAAAATGACCCAAGCAAAACCCAAACTGGGCAGAATGGCAAAATAAGGGAACGGTCCAAATTTGATTGATTGGGCAAAACAATGTAACGGTCCAAACTTGATAGAATGAATAGAATAAGGTAACAGTCCAACTTGATAGAGTAGACCGAATATGGTAACAGTCCAACTTGATAGAACATACCGAATATGGTAACGGTCCAACTTGATAGAATGGACCGAATCAATACTTAAATGCCGCAAATAGTGGTTGACTCTTCTCATGGCAAATTAAAGACAAACATTTCAAGTATTCGAATCAAACAAGGAAAGGAAATTTTCCAACAAATGACTAGGAAGATGCACCCCCCTTGAAGTATACCTCTAGTATTATACTTTTAAGAAGCTCATTTACTCTCCGACACTTCTCAGAAACCTCCAAGCCGGACTCTGCCAGACCTTACCGAGAATCTGAGTATTTTCACATCTAAGTGCACAGCTGAATCCAAACTAGATGAGATGTGAAAATACCCTAATGGGAGCAACCCCACATAGCTTGACCCCTCTCGCGCTTTTAGTTTAGTCATTTCTGACAAAAGATAATCAACGCTCAACAGAGCAATAAATCATTTTAGAATGACGATAATAAAGAAGATGAAGTAACCGTTAGTTGAGGAACCAACTATCGAGGATATAAAATGATCGTATAAGAAAATTAAGTCTTGTATACTTATCACCACTCGTTGAATTCAAACTTGTACTATTTCTTGGTTAACAATAATACCGGACAAGTCAAGGTAGTGTTACCTCAAAGTCATGTCCAACGATTATTCTTAACTTTTGAAATAGCGACAAGTTTACTTCTTCGATATTTAGTGCTAATTATACAAACAAATCGTTTTCATACAAATGAACCGCTTTACGGAAATAAATTCATCTTCATAAACAATTCAAACCTTTTCTTTTAAAAAGAACCGAACTTGTGCTTGATTTCCATATTACAGTATTGGTAAAATATTTTGAGAAATACTCTTTCAAGCCGTTTTTATATAAGACAAATTTTATAAAACTAAGTGTATTAAACAAAGGTCAAAACAAATGTCTTTAAAACATTGTTTACTATAAACCCAAAAACAATTCACACTTGGCTTTATTTATAACTAATCCTCTTTAGAGGATTTTCTCATTTATAAACCATTACTTATAAATTTAAAAAAATATTTATTATCCCAAAAGACAATAAAGCAATTTAAATACCTTTATAGATTTAAAACAATGTTAATTATCCCAAAGATAATTAATCACATTTAAAATCTCTTTTAAATAAACAAATCCGTTATCTTTAATAAAATAATTATTTCCAAACACTTTTATATTATCATTAAATTAACTTTTAATTCTTTATTAAATCAGTTTATATCAGTTAACCACTTTTATTAAATCAATTAACTAACTTTAAATATCATCTATTAAAAAGATTTATTCAATCCGAATAATCATTAGTTAAAATGAATAATTCATCTCAAACATCATTAACTAAAATGATTAGTAAATTTCAAATACCATTAATTAAAAAAATTAATTAAGTTAAATTAATTGGATTAATTAAATTCAAACCGCGTTTAGGACGATTAATTAAAACATCGTTTGTTAAAATGATTTATTTAGCTATAAAACATCATTAATTAGAATGATTTAACTAAATTGCAAATATCATTAGTTAAAACAATTAGTTAAATTTTAAACAATCATTAATTAAATTCAAACATCATTATTGTAAAATGATTAATTACTTTTAAATATCATTAATTAAAATGATTATTAATTTCAATTATCATTAATTAAGATAATTAATTAAACTCAAGAAATCATTAGTTAAAGTGGTAAATTAAATCTTATCTCATATAAATCAAAGATAAACCAACTTTAAACATCAACTATCAAATTGGTTTATTAATCTCAAATGATTAGTTAAAATGATTAATTATTTTAAATTATCATTAATCAAAATGATCAATGAATTTTAACATTTTATTTAGTGGAAACACAAGAACAAGTTCATACGACGGGTTTTTAGGGATGAAAGTTAATAAATGACGATATAGCGAAATCGCTATCGCGACACTTAACAAGTTAAATGGAATATCGGAATTTATTTTCAATTAACCATCAACATAATAGCACAATGATGTAAATAAATAATTATTGGCGAGAAACCCCTCAGAGTCTCTCTTTAGATTTAACCTTCAAAACAATGGTTATGGATAATATATATATATATATATATATATATATATATATATAATAATATGGGTTCATAACGATCAAATTAATATGTCATCCATTTTTCAAACGGAAATTCAACCAAACAAGCAATAAAATAGTTTAAATAACATCCAAGCAATTAGTTAACATTTATGACATCATTGATATGATAAAATAAAATTTAATGTGAGTTAAACTCACATTGATTTTTGTTTTCGCCGAAACGTTTTGATTTTGGACTAAAACCGAACGGTCATTTGATTTTAGCATAAATTCCATCAAGCTCCAAATCCAAACAAACCAACTCCATCTCGAAGATCTCAATGACATGAATCCAATGCAAAAAAAAAGGTTCGAATCCGACATCGTATGAGTGAGATACACAATATATAAGTTATCGATAAAATTTTAATTTATTAATTAACTTAAATTAAATTTCAACAATACCCTCCACCCTATCTTCTTCTTCTCCACCAAATACAGATAAACATGCACAGGAAATGCACAGACATGGTTGTGCATGAAAATCAATGATACGGAGCTACACTCCTCTAAATTCAATTCCAACTTCACCTACGGCTTTCTCTCGACAAACTCGACCTTGCTGAACCCATGGATCAACGCTCGCCGTTTCAAATAAGGTCGCGGCCTACACGATTTCCCTCGCCGCTACCATATATCGCGACCTCCAAACCATAAACGCACCACCCCAAAACACGCCCACATGTACACCATAACCAGGCGATCACACCGCCACCAACAACACGCCCAAACTCCGCCCGAATCAAAGCCTAGAGAAAGCACTAGCTTACTGTCCAAACCTCGATCTTCCCAAATCAATGACGCATGAGATAAAAATAGTATGGGATCGAAGCATATGGCCATACAAGTGCAATTTTTCTCTCTCAAGATTTTCAGATAAGTACATCACCGTAATTTGAAATTTGAATTCCACATTTTTAAAGAGAAGGCTCTGTTTTTTTTTTATTACAATGAAGAATATAAAGGGAGATGAAGGGATGGGCCTACATACAAGGGTATAGGCATGGGTATGGTTTCAAAAGTGGAAGGGGGTATGGCCAAGATTAAGGTGAATATCCGCGCGCGCACACGCACACACATAATTTTATTTTTAAAATATTCAACAGAACATACTAAAAAATCTCGAACTCCAAATGAGGTGTGCCACTTTACGTTCTATATGTTATACCCTGTTCCGAACACAATGAAACTAGTCGCGAGACTTAATTCGATCATATGTAGAAGAGAGCTTTTTAAGCCAAGTTATTAAATAAATTTCCGATATTAATTTCAATGCGTTTCGATCTTGCACGATCAAACGATACGTCTGATCGCCATGAAATTCGAAAGCATATTATAAATCACCATTGAGGATCCAATGAAACTGGTTTTGTTAAAATCCGAGGGAGTGCCTCGGAATGATAATTTCACAGATTTAAATATCGTTTTATATTTAATTATCGATATTTATCCGATCTATTTATATTTGTAAATAAATTTGCAAATTGAACTCATCAATATTATTTATTAATTAAAATAAGCTTAATAATATTGTTAAATCCATTTAATTAACATTAAATTTCATAATTCAAATATTTAACCATTCCCTGTATTTGAATTATAAGTTATTAAATTCCAAAATTCAATTATTTTACATATTTAAAATATATTAAACATTTAAAATCAAATGACCCGAATTTTGGGTTGTTGCAGTTAGTGAAGCAGGGGTTATCCTGTTATAAGAAAGGTAGATGAATCTGTTAGCTGCTTGAAATCATTAGATTAAATTTGGGTTTTTTTCTTTTTCTAATGTTAGTTTACAAAAATTTGACATGTTTTTTATAGTAGCAATTGAGAGCCCATCATGCAAAAACGCTTCTTCTAAAGTCATAGAGTGGCTAGATAATACTAGTAATGGGACAAAATGTTGATTTCTTGGGCACCTTTAGCGACTATAAGCTAATTCTCACTTCCGTAGCTTACAAAATGCAAAATTGTACCTCATTTTCTGCACATTGCATTATGTAACAACCCAAAATTCTGGTCATTTTATTTTAAATATTTAATTAATTTTAGATATTTAAATGGAATTTGGAATTTAATACTTGGAATTCAATAATAGTGATCGATTAAATATTTGAATTAAGAACTAAATATTTGAATGTTGAACCAAATATGAATTAAATAGATTTAATAGTGTCATTTAACTTATTTTAATTAATAAATAATAACGGTGAATTATTTTGCAAATTTATTACAATAACAAATGGTTTGAATATCTTATATATAAAGCAAATACTTCCTATGGTGAAGTCTTTTTTGAACTGACGAAGCTGCCCTTTATTTAATTAGAAAGCAATAAAAATGTAGCACGTAGACAGTGGGTATAGTCGTAACTCCTGACCCATGTTTGCTAATAACTGCAATACCCCTTTCTCCGCATTTATTTCCCCACTCCACGATAATCTCGTATAGTGAAGAAAATGAATATTTAAAGAAACATCTTCCTCCACAGCGGAAAAAACTAAAAAATAGGAGGACAAAAAAAAGAAAATAGGAGAGAGAAATAAATCAAACTCGCTTCTGAATCCTAGATTCTTCTATTCAGGTAAGCTACCACCATTCTTCTCATTCTTCTTCTTTTTTCCCTTTTGATTGCTGAATTGGGATTGTGATGCTGAACTGAATCTCTATTGGTTCTGTTTCAATTCGATATTCGTGTTGAATTCTCGATTCAAATTTTCCGATAATGTATAATCAGTTTAGAATTTTACTGCATTAGTTGATGGTTGATATTCACAGTATTAGAGTTCAAGACAGAAAGTGAAAAGGTACAAAACATTTGGATCTCGCTGTTGAATTTCTTCTATTCAGGTATATGCTGCCGCCGCTTCTTAATGTGGTTTGATTATTGGTATTAATTCTGATGATTTCTTAATGTTCTTTTGTACTTGCAATTTTGTGTTGTATGAATTTTGCATTAACTTCGGTCGTTTATTTAGATCTTGGTGGTCTGAATTGGGGCAAAAGACTTCGATTGGAGGGATTAGTTTTTCTGTTAAGACTACAAATACTTCCAATGAACCCAAGCCCTTTGATCGGAAGCCTTCATCTCGATCAGCAAATATGCAAGAGGAATTATTCATAATTACTTTGCTAAGATTTTAGGAACCTTGGTTTGATAACCTCTTAAATGAGCTTGGGCTCAAGATTATTTTGTTCAGTAAAGCTATAATATTTGAAAGGGTAGCTAAGTTTTTTTGTAATGCAATGGAGGTTTTTTGCAAATAGGAACATGACAATCATAATCATTTAATTTCTAGACCTTATTTACTATTAATGCTAATCAACTCTACCATTAGACCTTTTGGCATGAGTGTTTTACAATTTCATCGAAGGGCGTTGTCATCTATACCCTAAATCAAAGTGATGATTTTTTTTCATGAAATAAATGAATTTGAAGGTACTGTGCCATGTCAATTTTATGTAGTTAATTAGCATAGTAAATGAGTATGAAAATTATATTATTCATTATCTCAAACTTGCATTTTCTTACTTCAGTTATCATTTATCTATTTGATTTTGTATAACAGCCTAGAAAAGTGTGATGTCTAATGAATTCTTTTTTATTTTCTATCGTTAACACAGGGAGCTGTTGAGGACAAAGTGGATATGAGTTGGAGAGGAAGTTAAGACATAGTTATATACTTAACAAAGGAAAAGATGATAGAGGAGATTTTCAAGTTAATTGTGAGGTAATGTTTTGTTCGTCTATCCTTTTTGAACTATTCTATGTAGTATCAATGTACATTTTTCGTACTATATTCTAATTAGTTGAAATAGTGTATAATTGATGATATAGCAAAGATTTAAATGCTCACAACTTTTGTATGTAATGTGTTCTCATCATGAATTTTTAGATATAGGCTATTCTTATCAATAGCTATAGCTATTTGTATTATCAGCTTTACGCATAATTAGTTGATCATATATTTATATATAAAATTGTATACATGCTTCAACTTAATTTGTTTTGATGAGTAATAAGCATGCATTTTGTTTCTCATCCTCTCAATACATAAAATTAAAAGATTTTATTGTTTGTATAAATTAAACGTATTGTCCTATTTACTATATTAGTATTTAGTGGTTGTCTATTTATATGATGTATAGGATATTTGGACACACACCTCATATATACAAAGATAACACCCAGGCCTTATTTATATTCACCAATTTGCACATCTGAAACACACACCACACATAGGAACACACTCGATGTCACACATAAACACACATACCCATGCATCTACACAGTCAAAAACAACCTGCTCACTCATATAAAACACTCCCTTACAAAAAGAACAATGAACCTATATATTACTAGAAGAGTGATGAGGCCAATAGTTTAGTTATATTAATAGTCACGTAAAAAGTGTCCCCTAATAGTGCATGCTAAATGTATAAAATAAATGAAAGGTGCCAAGATACAAAATATTTTATTTAGGGTACATGCTAAAAATATAGGCTAGCTAAAATGTACAAAAGTACTCTTCAACACATACATAATACCACAGTGATACGCATGCATATCCACTCTGTCATGCACATAGGTTCTCATGCATACTTTATTTTATTATTTTTATGCCTGGACTCAAGTAACTTGATTATTTCCTTCTAAATTCCTCCAAGAGAAAACTATACTTGCTTACTACAAAACGGAGACTAGAAAACAGAGAAAAACAAAAATAATAAAACAATAAGACATGCACTACACATGCAAGCACCCAGGAAAATGCCTGAAGGAGTACGCAAGAAGCAGAGCCACTAAGCAAAAATAATGTAACAGCGATCGTAGGCCAAGTATTCCCCGCATAGCTCCAATAAAACAAGATGTACATACAGTGTTAACTCATAATCCTGCTGACCTAACACTCACATTATATTTCGTAAATACATACTAATAGATACCATGAGAAGAAAAACTAAACTATAAACGATAGTGCATGCTCATGTTTGCAGTAAAAAAAGTGAATAACTCTAAAATAGAAGTCTTTTACTTATAATTAGTTCATAAAAGTAAGTATTTAAGAAATATAGAAACACTTATACTCTAAAACATATTGGATAAATCATGTTAACATAAATATCTTAACTTTAAAGTGCCAACTGCTTTTATGGCTTAATCCAAATGGTGTTATTATGTTAGGTAATAAATAAAAGTTGCTAACATATTTATCAACTCTGTGTATGTGTGTGTGTTGGATGCTCTGTGGGGTTCAAGTGTGCACTTGTAGCCGTAGTTTTAGGCTTGCATTTTCAATGAATGCAGCCTATTTTGTACTCATACTATTACCTGTAGCCTTAGTTTTAGTTTCAAAGAAAAAATAATAAAACAATCACACTTGCACTACACATGCAAGCACCCAAGCAAATGCCTGAAGGAGCACGCAAGAAGCAAAGCCACTGAGCAAAAATAATGTAACGGTGACCATAGGCCAAGTATTCCCCGCATAGCTCAAATAAAATAAGAAGATGTACATACGATGTTAACTCATAATCCTGCTGACCTAACACTCACAATTACATTTCGTTAAATATATACTAATAGATACCATGAGAAGAAAGACTAAACTATAAACAACAGGGAACGCTCATGTTTGCAGTAAAAGAAAGTAAATAACTCTAAAATAGAAGTCTTGTACTTATAGTTAGTTCATAAAAGCGAGTATTTAAGAAAAACAGAAACGGTTATACTCTAAAACATATTGGATAAAGCATGTAAGCATAAATATCTTAATTTTATAGATGCTAATTGCTTTTATGGCTTAATCCAAATGGTGTTATTATGTTTGGTAATAAATAAAAGTTGCTAACATATTTAATCAACTATGTGTGTGTTTGTGTTGGATGCTCTGTTAGGTTCAAGTGTGCACTTATAGCCTTAGTTTTAGGCTTGCATTTTCAATGAATGCAGCCTGTTTTGTACTCATACTACTACCTGCAGCCTAGGTTTAGTTTCAAATATCATATACATTACCGTATTCAAGTTTTAGGCTTGCATATTGAACATTCACGTGGGTATACATTCTGGTGTGTATATTTTAATTTAAGCTGCATATTTCAACACAACTAAATTTCACCACGTAAGAGTAATTTAATTATGAGAATTGACTTGACATTATTATCCTTGTCATACCGTTTACTATGTTAAATTTTATTATTTTAATGTACTAATAAATGCCTTAAAAAATATAAAGTTTGTAATATCATTTTCTAGGAACTGTAATGACGAAGCTTATCTTCCTTTATGCTGCTCTGACTATACTGACATGTATATAACAATTCCAACAAATTTTAGAATGAAATGCAGTTATAGAAGCTTATAAGCTGCAAATTTACCATTAAAATATCTGTAACTTTGGTATTTAGAGTCAACGTCTATAAACATATGCTGAGAACGTTGCCTTTGTATATTCATGGTCCAATAATTTATTTCAAGATTTACAATGCAGTGTGGTAGCATTCACAACCTTATGGATACTTATTAAAATGGATATTGGCACTTATTTTATTGTTAGAAAGATGTATAGGTGCAAAAATTTTGAACATACATAATTGTTAACTACTGTAATTGTTTTTCCATTTAACGTGAACAAAACTTAAACCTTCCTTGCAGAATTTATATACTATATGCATGATTTTGGTGTATATGCTATAGTAATTAGATGGTAACTCATTTTTCCTCGAATGTCCAACTAATGCTCCATAGCTTTTATTTTCAATTTAATAGAAAGTGTAACCATTGTAAAAAAATATTGTTACTTGCACGCTTGAAGCACACACCAATGTTACAAATAGTTTTCCTTCCGATGCGTGAAACACATCCTTAAAACATAATGATGCTTCATCTATAGTTCTATCAGATTTCTAAACTTAGGTTTGGTTTGAGTTATCACCTAATATACAACAAACCCAATGAGTTTAAAACTTCTTTATTGAACTTTTGGTTTCTTTATAGTTTAACAGAATCATCACAAGGCACATAAGTAGAGACAGGGACTAAACCTTGCAATGAATTCGAAATAGAAGAATCGGGGAAGATTAGGAAAATTAGAGAAAAATCAAAGAAGTTGGCATAGCAGGAAACAGAAGCAAAAATGGCCACTCCAGTAAATCGGAAGGCGATGGGCAAAGCAAAAAAATTTCCGTTTGTAAGCAGTAAGGAGGCAAAGATGATAATTGCATATAGCTTTCGTTGTGGATTTTCCACCTAAAGTAGTTCAGAGTCTTAGTTGTTTGGTATGTTAGTCGGATGTGATAATACTATTTCTATCTGTTAGTAAGTTTGTTAGTTGTTCGGATAGGTGATGGTTTGCATTTATGTTAGTTTTTCCATTTGTTTCAAGATTATGTAAAATCTTGCGTGTATATCAATGTGGATATTATCATTTGAGGTATCATTATTTATATTTATTATACTTTTCATTTTTCCTATTTCATGCTATGTTCATTGTAGTATAGATGACAAATGGTGCATTATGCACTAAACATATATAATTTCAGGCACCTTACCTGAGTTTTGGTAGATATCATTTCACTTTCTATGGCCCAAGTTTAGGTAAACATAGTTTCAGATAGATGATTTTTAGAACCATACATTTTTACCTAATGTCTGTTTAGTTGTTTTTAAAGTATACTATAATATAAAAATTATTGCAACAAAGTGTGCTTAACCTATACGGTTAAGAAACATAAATTCAAGTTTTGGTTATAGAAAAATCTATTAACTGTCCTTTGTAGTAGTTACATCGCTGATAAAATGAATCAGCTTTGCTAATTTTCTCTTTATTCAGAATGTTTATAATGTTGATTTCTTAACAATCAAATATACTGCATATCAACCTGACTGTCATTGATCTCACAACATCTTCAATTGTTGGACTCCCTTAATCTCAAAAATGTATCAAATGCTAAAGTTGCACACTAACCTGCCAACCGCAGCAAAAAAAACAGAAGAAAAACTGTTCGGTGACAAATCGCTGTGGGCTGATATACCTATTCAACCTTATGAACATTGGAAAAAATTTCAAATTTGGATGAGTAAACTATGTTGATTTACTAAGGCAAAAAAGAACCATTAATACAAATATGCGACAAACCAGATTCCCAACAGTCCGTGTATATATAATCTGAAGATAAGTATCAGTTACTATCAACCATTTAATGCTGAAATTTTAGGTATTAGGTAAAACCAAAGTTAGGTAAACTCAATGAAGCTTTTAGTATTAACACCAAGATAATAAGATATGCAATTGAAATTAATCCCAACATACTATCATCAATTTTATTAAATATTAGTTCTTACGCATTAGTTGCATTAGTTACAAGCTGCTTCTATTGATATCAACCTTAAAAAAGGCATTGTGAAAAATAATTACACAAATTTAAGTCTTACAAATTTTTATAACAATATTAATGTACAAGAAAATTCGAAATCTTTACAATAGCGTCAAAAGGTTTTATATTTCAACGAGCATTGAGGGTTTCTGAGGAAAGCGGTATCACAGGAAATGCGATGTTTATGGTGGAAAATAAAATTTCTCTATATATTAATACGGTTTTAAAATAGAGATAATGCAAGCTATTTAAGTTCCAAACTACTGTAAGTGCTAATTTTAATATTTATTTATTTCTCTAAATATTGATATAATAGTTGATTACTTTCTTTACCTGTTCAATTATTTCCTAAAATAACTTAGTTTCATTCATGTTTTGATAAATGGTTGATTTGTGCATGTACTCACATAAAAAATACAACATTACGCAAACATCAAAGTCATTTTGTAAGATACAATTTTTTTACAAACGGTGTTTTATAATATCAATTCTTCCCGAGCACGTGCATCGCACGTTCCAAAGTACTCGTAATAAATAATAAGAAAAATCAAATTGTAATAAAACGACCCGGAATTTCACACCTTTTATTTGCGAATGTTTAATTAATTATAAATATTCAAATAAATGGTTTTATAATGAAAATAAAAATCTTTTTAATTATAAATAATAATGATGAAATAGTTTTTAAAATTTGTTTACAAAAATATATAGTTCGATAAAAAACAGAAAACGTGACAGGAAACCGTTTTCTGAATTTTCGACGTTTCATCGTGTAAAAGTTGTTTGAAATGTTGTGTACACATTTGTGTGTGTGTATTCAAATATATGAAATGTTATAAACATATATTAGTAATGTAATTAGGGTTAAGTGTAATTAATTAAGTTAAGAAAATGGTGAACACTTTGGCAACTATAATAAAAAATAAAAGAAAATGTCACATCTGGGGGGACATGAATTTACATATTGGCAACTTGAGCACAAGCATTAAATGACATGGTAGCTTGATGTGAAATGGGGGAGGCTATGGTGGCATTGATATGATGAAAGGAGGAGGATATGGTAATGTGGCATTCATGGAATGAGGGGTAAAGGACGAGGGGTAGTTTGGTGATTCAAAATGTTAACATAATATATAAACTAATTTTCCTAATTGTTATTTCACTTTCTTATTCTCTTTTCCATTTTCAAAACTTTTCTAAGCATGGAAACAAAATTTCCATGGCTTCTCTATTTAGTATTTAGGTTTTAAAGTTTTTAAAAATCAAATTCTTACTTTAAAAACTTGGTTTTAGTTCACTTGTTTTCATCTTCACTTTCTCCATTTTTCCTCCTACTTCATTCGGTCATAACTTTCTCCACACTAAACCAAATCAAGATTTTTTTTGAAACCATGTATATTTCCTATGGCTACAACTTTGTAGTTTAAACTTTTTCTTATTTCGAGCTTAGATGCTCCAAAAATTCATTTTTTTTTCAAGAGTGTTTTTGAACCCAGTTTTGATGTTCGAAAATACCCCTCACTGTTTTGGCTATAACTTCCTCAAATTTTTGAGTAATTCTATTTTTAAATGACAGAGGAAAGAATAATCTAAAACTTTCCTTTTGACCACTTTTCCAAAATCCAACGGAAAGTGGTCCAAAAGTCGAGTGCAAAATGATCCATTTTCGAGAAGAATTTGTGGTTCCAAGCTTTCCGAGCGCTAAAGTTCTTCAAGTTTTCAAAACCTTTGGTGAATTTAACTTATATTTAATTTTATTATATCATAACTATGATGTTATAATGTTTATCGATTGTTTGGATGTTAGTTAAATTGTTTGATTGCTTGTTCGGTTGCATTTTCGATTGGAAAAAGGATGACATCTTAATTTGGTCGTTATAAACCAATATGACTATCTACATGTTATCCATAACCATTGTTTTGCAGGAAAAATATGTTGAGAGACCCAAGGGGGTTTCTTGCCAATAAATTATTTATTTACATCCATATGTTTTTATCGGATGGTTAATTGAAATTAATTTTTGATACTCCATTTAATAGTTCAAATGTCGTTATAGCGATTTTCGCTATACCGTCGTTTATTAAATTTCATTCCCAATACCCTATCGTGCGAACTTGAGCTTGTATTTCCGCTAAAATGAATATTGAAAATTTATTAATCATTTTGATTAGTGATAATTCGAACTTAATCAATCTTTTAAATTAATTAATTTTAGATTAACTAACCAATTTAATAAATTATGATTAAAATTGGTTTAATTAATCATTTTTGCTAATGATGTTTTTATACTTAATCAATCATTTTAATTAATGATTATTTGAGTTTAATTAATTATTTTAATTAATGGTAATGGATTTTAATTAATTTATTGAACTTAATTAATTATTTCAATTAATGATAATTAAAATTAATAATCAATTTAATTAATGATATTTAAAGTAATAAATCATTTTAAATAATGATTTTTGAATTTAATTAATCATTCTAATTAATGGTCGTTTTTAAATTTGATCAATTGTTTTAACTAATAATTTTTAGTATTTAGTTAAATCATTTTAATTAATGATGTTTTATAATTAAATAAATCTATTAACAAATGATGCTTTAATTAATTGTTTGACTAATGAAGTTTGGATTTAATTAATCCGATTAATTTATGATTATTTTGAAATTAATTAATTGTTTTAATTTAATGAAATTTAGAATTTCTTATCATCTTAATTAATGATGTTTGAGATTAATTATTTATTTAATTAATGGCTATTTGAATTTAATAAGTCTTTTTAGTCAATTGATTTAATAATGGTAATTAAAGTAAATTAACTAATATAATAAAAATTGCTTAATAAACTGATTTAAAGTTAATAACTGATTTGACGAAGATTTTAAAAGTTGATTTGCCAATGTTATAAAAGTGTTTGGAAATAATTATCTATTTTATTGTAGATAATGGACTTATTTATTTAAAAGAGATTTTAAATGTGATCAATTATCATTTTGGATAATTAATATTGTTTTTAATGTATAAAAAGGAATTGGAACTCAATTATTGGGACGATAAGTTGGATAATCTTCTAGCTGCTCGGTTTGATGTTAGTTTAGGCCTTCGAGATCACACACTTGGAAAAATAATCCTTTTAATGTCTTAACAATTAGGAACTAATTGTTTTACCAATATGAAAATCAAGCACACAGTTCGTTTTTAAAAGCAAAAGTTTGATTCGTCTATGGAAATAAATTATTTCCATAAAGCGAATCACTTTTATGACAATGATTTATTTGTATAATTAGCACTAAACATTGAAGAAGCAAACTTGTCGCTATCTCAAAAGTTAAGAATAGTCGTTGGATATGACTTTGAGTAACACTACCTTGACTCACCTGGTATTATTGTTAACCAAGAAAAAGCACATGTTTGAAATTCAATGAGTGGTGATAAGTATACAAGACTTAATTTCCTTATGCGATCGTTTTATATTCTCGATAGTTGGTATCTCAGCTATCAGTTACTTCAGCTACTTTACAAAGGTCATTCTAAGATGATTAATTGCTCCATTGAATGTTGCTATCCTTTGTTGGAAATAACTTAACCAAAAGCATGAGAGGAAGCCAAACTATGTGGGGTTGCTTCCATTAGGGTATTTTCACATCTCATCTAGATTTTTTTGAATCGTCACATGAAAAAATGTTAAGATTTAGATGTGAAATATTCGGATACTAGTAAGATTGGCGGAGTTCGACTTGGTATTGTCCGAGAAGTGTCATGGAGTATATGATCTTCTCCGAAGTTTATTACTAGAGGTATACTTCAAGGGGGTGCACCTTCCTAGTCATTTATTGGAAAATTCGCTTTCCTTATTTGATTCGTATCCCTAAATCTGTTTTAGCTTTAAATTGCTACGAGTAGCACCAACTCCTCATCACAACATTTAAGTGTTTATTTAATCCATTCTATGGAGTTTGGACTGTTACTTTATTTAGCCCATTCCATCGAGTTTGAACTTTTATTTTATTTAGCCCATTCTACCGAATTTGGACTGTTACTTTAATTAGCCCATTCCATCGAATTTGGACTATTACTTATTTAGCCCATTCCATCGAGTTTGGACTGTTACATTATTTAGCCTATGCTATCGAGTTGGATTGTTTTCCCTTGTTCTATCCATTCTGTCAAGTTTGGATTTTACTCGGTTTATTTCCATTCTTTCAAGTCTGGTTTAATATGTTTTTTTGCTCAATCATACTTGGATTTTTTTTCTAATATTTATTTTTGCTCTTGCATGTATGAATAATATTTTTGTAAGGTAAAAACCTATTCCGCATTAGAAGCGTGATCTTACAGAATTTTTATATATGTTCCCTATTATTCGAGTTATCTCACGCTGGTATTTCCAAACTGATCTGAATGTTATTTATTTATAATGCTCAGGTCAGACTAAGTATTTTCTCAGGTTGTTCTTGAAGTTTCAGAGATCATGAAGGGAAGCTGAAGTTTCACCTATCGTAGTATTTTATTTTTTGTTGTATTATACAGTATACCTATCAACATTTGTAAGGTAGGAATTTTATAACTATCAAGTTGATAAGGTTTGTTTTAATTTTGATATACTTTGTATTTTTAAGAGACGGTTTCTACTGTCTTTGTTATATTATATGTTGTCGATTCCTTTGTGAGATTCTGTCTTTCTCTATTTTCTATTCTTTTCTTTTTATTTACCATAACAATCTTCCCTTTTGTCAATTGGATGCATGACATTGGAACACAGTGGTAGTATTCGGTGTTGAGTTTGATGGTCAAAATGGCGAGCCGTTACACATTATTTAAACTTTTGACTATTAGCTACCAGCCATCATCAAATTAATATACACATGTACGATGTTTATTTTATCTTCTCTTCTATACATATTTTTAGGTAAAAACTATTAATTCAGTTTCTAAAAGATCTGCAACTCGAGAAACAAGGATGATGCCATAGTTGGGTGGGATCTTATTGGTACACTACCATGCATCTTTAATTTATTTTCTATGCATGTACATTATTACTATTATTTTGGCTCTAGTCATCGACACAAAAAATAACACGTTAATTTGATGAATTTTTTTATATGAATTATTCCTTTTGATATTTATTTCTAATCTAATGGGTAGAGAAAAAGATATGTTGGAATGATATAAAGTGTTTTTCTACATTGCTAATTTAATATGAGTTAACCAAATATATTGAATATGTTTAAACCTTGGATTAGGTATCATATTTCATAACTTTTTGAAAATTTATAAGGAATGAATAATGTCGTTTTGTTATCTTAAAAGAAGTGGTTCCATTGAAGGACATGTTCCATTAACTTCTAACCATCTTTCGGTTAGTGGATGTGTAACGTTCATAGCCATTTGCACTCTAGATTACGAAAAGGAATAAGACATCTGCTTTATGAATACAAAGTTAATGTGTATATTTGATAGTGATAATAATAGCAGTAAGATGAGGAGTAATAATAATATCTAGATAAATTTAACTTGCCTGTGTAAACGCATTATAGAATTATACATATCAATTAATATAAACAATATGTAAATTAATATATAATAAGTATATGGATTATATAAACCATATACATAATGAATAACTATCATATAAAAATAATATAAACTAAATCATATATTTATACATATACACGCATATAATAGAAATTATACACATACAGACATATGAACTCTTATACATATTAACAGTAATAGGAATTGATATGTCAATATATTTTTAAAAGAAATAATTTGCTTCAGTTATCATGTGACAACTGAAGCCAAAAAACCTCAGTTGCTTCGGTTGTCACATGATAACCAAAGCAAATGAACGTGGAGCATTAATTATCTAGTTCATTTTTCTTCAATTATCATGTGATGGCCGAAGCAAAATATATGTAGTTGCTTTGGTTGTCATGTGATGACCAAAGAAAAAGGTGAACTTTTTGCTTTGGTTGTTTAAACAACTGAAGCAAAAACCATGTTTTTTTGCTTCGGCCAAACAATCGAAGCATGAATTTTAGTTTATTGCTTCGCCTCCATATGCATCGGTTTAGAAACCGAATGGGCGAAATGACCGAAGCAATAAATCGATTTTGCACTAATAAGCTCATGATTTAGAGTTAGCCCACATTGTCTTTACTTTGTAGATATAGAGGCATTATTGGTTAGGTGAATGGTTTGAGTAATTTATAAACCGCAAATCTAAATGTTTATTCTCTCAAAAAGATCTCAACCTTAGGAAACAATGATGGATGTTGTTCTTAGCATCATACTACTTTGGTATTAATTATACTCTCGAGAAGTTGTAGCCAATGCATTGAGTAAGAGGTATGTGATGTTAAGAACAATGTTTGTTAAATGGAAGTGTTTGGAATATATTGTGGAGTTTGATTTCCAACCTTCGTATGACATGTGGCCCAGTTTGTGGCAACATTAGAGGTATGACCTACACTTATAGATTAGATTTCATCTTCCATAAGACTTGAAGCAAAATTAGTGGAGATCATATATAGATTTCTAGTCACATGGATATTCTATCGATATAAAGTGTTGGCTTCATAGGGACAGGAGCTTATGTGTTCTTGAGATAGAAGATTTAATTGAAGAAGTAGTTCAAGGGCCATTATTCTGGGATGAAAATTCATCCTGGTGGAAACAAGATGTACAATGATCTTAAATTCTCCTATTATTGAATGCAAATGAAATGACATGCTTTGGAATTCATTAAAAGTGTGAGTTAAAGCCAGACAAAAGAAACCTAGTGGTTTGTTATTACCTCTGAAGGTTCCGCATTGGAAATAGGAGCATATATCTATGTATTTTATATATTGTTTGCATTGGAATCGGAGTGGAAATGAGATCATTTGGACTGTCGTAGATCGCATGATAAAAACGCTTATTTCATGCTAGTGAAGGCTTCAAGGACTGCTCCATCTTTGGCAATGTTACATGTATAAGAGTAGTAAGGTTGCATGGTGTACCCTCTAGTATAGTGACTAATCGAGACCCACTCTTCATGATTGAGTTTTGGAGAAGCTTAAAACATGCATTAGGTACAGATTTGAATTGAAGTACTAACTATTATTCCGAAATGGATGGCCAAGCCGAATGAGTAAATCAGATGCTTAAGGATTCAGCGAGTCCTTGTATACTTGATTTTAGGTGATCATTAGAAGATCAAATAACTTTTTTGGAATTCACATACAAAAGTAACCATCGAGTTAGTATAGGGTACATTTGAAGCGTTGTAGGACGACCTTGTAAATTGACTGGATGTTGGTAGGAAACAACGGATAAGGTAAAGCTTGGATCATATATTATTTATGAGGCTTTGAAGAAAATCAATTTAATATGAAAAGGAATGAAGGTGTCTCAAGATCGAAAAAAATCCTATGCCGATGTAAAAGATACTAAGTTAAAATTTAAAGTCGACGACATGTCATTTGTGAAAAGATCACCGTGGGAAAGGTTTGTCAGATTTTGCAATTCAAGGAAGCTTCCACTTAGATTCATTGGACATTTTCCTATTTTTGAATGATCGATAAACTTACAACAGAATGGAAACTTCATTCTCGATTCTACGATAATTTTTATGAAAGCGTTTCATTTGCTTCTCTTCAATGGTAGTTTCATTTTGTATAAAGTGGATATCCTCGAAATGATGATCAGAATACATGATGACATTCACGTTACATAATTTTGCAAGTGGGTGCATAACTCAAGCATAGTAGTAGAGCCACATCGATTGGAGTAGGTGATGTTAAATCGGAGGCATCTATGATTAGAGGACCTATTTGTCTTATTGAGACTATGGTCAAGAGACTATAAAACAAAGTCGTGAAGATCACATTGTATCTCCTACACCCAATATACCTATATAGTGCGATGTAGTAGCGCCTGGTTAATGTAGGATGATAGTTAAGGTTGTAAAGTAACTGAAACAATCATAGAACCTTTTGTATATCTCACAATGCAAGTATAAAATATAATATCTATCATAGATATAAAAAAGACAAGACAAAAATATAAATGAACCATCATAGATCAGAGCATAGGTTTAATAAAGTTATACAAAACAATATTAGGGTCTATATGTCTGATAAATAAACTAAAAATACCTATCTTTAAATAAAAGTCAAACACTTTTAAAGCTCCATGGTGTGCAGCGGAAATAGTAAAAGCTCCAAAAATATAGTGTATATGAAATCTTAGCCTCCTACTAGTCCATCGGTACAACGCCGCGTGCCGTCCCACACCCGTTATCTAGTCTTCTCATTTAAGAGTACCCGAGATAGTATGAAGCAAAACATAAATCATGAGTGGGAAAATAGTCTAGTGCGAGCGATATGTATGTCTCAAAATACTATAAAAGTCGATATAATATATATGATATAGGGTATGAAAAATCATACCTGACCTATCCTTGCATCCAAGGAGTTAGCATATAACAATATATGATAATCTACCATCATCATCCACAACATGTAGGCATACTAGAAGTCTAAATGTCATATCGGGTGTCTATATATCCAAGTCTACAATAACTACTTCCTACGATAACCATAGAGTGACAATTAAAACACGATAAGCATAACATCCATCAAACAATCCTTACAGTCAGTCGTTTGCATTGGATATATGACAACTCATATGGCCAATCCTTTGCTAGAGATAAATGGAACAATCCCGATTTCTCGGTGACCGAATCCATGCCACTACGAAGGCCATGAAACTAAACCCTATGAAACTAAACCCCTTATCCACATGGTCAAGGAACATAGATCAACATCAATGATCCAAGATATCGTATCTCCATATCCATGTGAGAATCCTCACATGCCCCTTCTTTATGAGCACACTTCAAAACACTCCAAGTATCAATGATCCCCTCGCATGCATCATCACAGTCAAACACATCCTCATTCTATTCCATTTATATGCATATCATTTTGGACTTTTGGAATTTGGTAATGGTCAAAATTCCAATATCATTCTTATTCAACTCAATAGTCCAAACATAAAGTCCTTGGTTCAATAGTAACAATTATTATTAACTGAAATGCTCTAGCCAGAGACTTTGACTTTGCTTGAGTTTACCGTGATACTAACCACTTAAAACTGAGATGACGAATCCTCTCTTGAATAGTGCTTCATTTTCAATACTTCCACTCGACCCATTTATAGTCACTTGACGGAACGTCATGCCATGATTTGACTATTATCAAAGCTGAGCTTTCATATTGAAGATCCACAGTATTCTCAAGTCGAGAGAATTGTGTAAATCAATTACATCGATATTTATGTTTGACCTTAGTTATATTAACCAATAAATAACTATCGAGTGAGTCGTTCCATAATTATCCAATAGCTATCAGTACGTAACCTCTAGATGCCCTAGCAACCATGAGTAATACAGTGTCCAACATTTGAAGAGCATAACGTACTTTAGTCTCAACAGATACAATGATATCCAGTCTCGATGCATCTTGACTAGGAACATTTAAAATGATATATTTAATTTTTGTTGTGATAAATTACTCACGGTTATAACACCTTGTAACTACTATCACAAAACATACCATATATGGACTTTCTATTAAATATACTTTTAAAAAATTAATAATTTGATACAACCACATTATATCAAGTATATAATAGAAAGAAAATACCTTTAATTTCGAACAAGATTTGCTATTGAGTTAGACATATGTCACAAATTACATAATTGCCTCGAGGACATGCACCTAACTCTATCACCTATAGACCTCCAATAGTATATATCTTTGAAGGATAGGATGAGATCAGCGAGAATGGTTGAAAATTCAAGTATCAACTCTTTAGTCTTTTTTGGTTTGCAAATGCTTGAATAATAGGAGTGAAAGTATATGGATTTGCAAAGAAAGCCGAAGTATATGAAAGGATCTTTCTCACAAAACTAAAGAGATGTGGAGAAGTATTATTGAAAATTCATTTTCTTGATCTTTAAATAGAGATTGAAACGATTTGTCCATTAGTGAAGAGATAGCACAAAAATCCTTTCATTTAAAACTTGATTTTCAAAATAAATGCATGTATGTCGACGTAGCCATGAATAGTATGTTGGTATACTCTAACAAATTTTGATGCTCTTTTTAAAAATTCAATTTTAACTTCCTCATTTTAAAACTTAAATAGTATGATTATATAAAGATGTTAAGGATTAAAAATAGAGTAAACTGAATGAGAAATATCAACGATATTTTCTATAGGGTCATTAATAAAATTTCTAAGACTCAAACAGACTTACCGAATACCTTAAATTTCTCCATCATTGAAGCTCTGATGTTTCATTTGTCTTTAGTCAATTTCGTTCTTTTATTTGCTCTGATTAATCTTGGAAATATATTAAAAACTCATTTGCTTGCACCGTGTTTTCTGTTTATCTTTGTATGATATCTCTATAATATATTTAAAAATACTGTACAACTCGGAAAAACATTAGTAGTAATATTTATATAGTTGTTATCATCAAAATCAGTACCCAAGGTATTAATAATCTCTTCTTTTTTTATGATGGAAACCATATAAATATTTGCGAGATAAAATATAATATTTGTATTTGATGGACTCTCCCTACTTTATGCCCTCCTCCTATAATTTTTCTTAGTATATTTATACATTTTCTCCCTCTTTGTCATTAATAAAAATAGGTAGAAAAGAATTATTTAAACAAGACTAGACAATATGTACAGAGTTTATATACAGAGATTAACATATAAATATGTATAATCAATAAGAGGGGAATCAAAATCAGTGTAAAGTATGAAAATGAGATGTATATTTAAAATTTAGATATAATAACATAAAACACAATACCTATTTTGTTAAATATAAGAAACATTACACCACTTTCATAATAAAAAACACGACACACCATTAATCCTGAAACATAAACACAAACACAAACACAGACATAAACAAGACATAACACAACCTAACATAAAACCTAACGAAAAACTACAAAAATACTTAAAATTACAACCGTAAAACATATAGACATATAAAAAATAGTAATAATGAAAGTAGACGTTCTGGCTTCTTTGTGGGAGTTTTGACCCATCCATCATTAGGACCAAATGTTGGCTTATAGAGGCAATCTTCAATTCACCCATTTTTTCCTTTATTTCTATATCCATCTCTTTATTATCTGTTTTTTTTTGTTCTAGAAGATTCAGGAATATTTTCCATCCTCTCCTTTAGAGCACAAGAAATAAAGTGCCAAAGTGAAACAAATCGTTGTTTTTGTTTATGCACCATAAGTTTTAATTCATTTCAAAATATTTTATTTATAATAATAATGCCCGAGGCTCTTTTGAAAGATTGGTGTAACGACCCGGAATTTTCGACATTAGATTTGGAATATTTAAATGGTTTTAAATATTAAAATTGAATTATAAATTGATTTTTATTTATAGAAATAGATTCAGAATTTAAAAATATCAATTTATTTAATAATTTGATTGTTGAACTTTATAATTGAATATTGGTTTAAATAGTGAATGTGGAGTTTTATGCTTAATAAAAAATTATTTAAGGGTTTGTAAAATTCATATTAATAATACAGAAGACAATGCAATTTTTAAAGTTTAAGATTGGAGGTGATCTGTTCAGTTTTAAAAATATATCGTTTAAATTGACATTTAAAAATAGCCTTCCGAGGCACAGTCTTGGATATCGACGAAACCAGTTCCATTGGATCTGTAATATTGTATTATTATCGGAATTCAAATTTCGTAACGTTTAGAGTTATCGTGTGGCCGTACGGTTTGTAAACGCGCTGAAATTTATATCAAAATTTAATATAGTAATTGGGTCACAAAGCTATCTTCTTCATATGATCAAACTAGGACTCGAATTTTTTTCCATTGCATTCAGAATAGGGGTATAACATTATAAATGCCTGGCGACACGCCTCGATAAGAGGTCGAGATTTTAGGCTATGTAAATCGAGACGATTTAAATTTAAATTCAAATATAATATATATTTAGACCAGTTAAATTTCCTTCAGTTGAAATTCTTTCACCATCAGCACTTTTTCAAATCATGTTCCCCTGTTCAAACACGCTACCATATCATCATGTCTCCCTCTCCTTTTTCTTTTTAGATCACGCTTGCTCCCTTTCAGTCCGACGCTGCCCCTTTCTCTTTGTTTAAATCACGCGACCTTCTCCTTTTTCCCTAGGGAGAAATCGAATGGAGGAAGAGAAAAATGGACAAGGACCGAGTCTCTCCCTCTCTCTCATTTCATTCTTCAAAAACTCGTGACTCCCTCTCCCCTTCTTCATTTTCAAACCGAAAGTCATAATCAAATCGTGAGTTTTCCCCTTTCCCTCTTCTTCAATTCTATAGAGCTAAACCCAAAAAAATGGCCGCGGCCTGAGGGGAGCACGCGCACGCAAGGGGGTTCGTCATCGATTGTGTGTTTCCATGATGTTGTACGCCAGTGGGAAGACTCGCGAAGCTTGCGTTCGATCGGTGGAAAGGGTTGCAATTCGTTAGAGTGATGTAGGTGGTCGGGCTAGGGTTCCTGGGGGCTCGAAGTCAATTCGTGACTGATGCTTTGGAGAAGGTGCTAGTACACATGCGTGGGAGTGGGATGTGCGATGCACGTAGCGATGTAAAGGTGGCTGCGGACTTGGGTTCGCGAGAGAAGGTTTTGGCAGTGAGGTATATATATTCACACGATTCATTATTTCAATTAGAATTTTATAACATATATATATATATGTATGTTATGTACAGAAGAAGAAAAATATATCCAGTAAGATATAAATGTGGACTTTTTAAATTTATATATGTGTATAGAGAAAAAGACATGTAACACGGTATTTGATTTACAGGGAGGATATAAAACTATCTATTTTTCGAATTAAATATATATATATATATACAGTAAAGTAAATTACTGTTGTTATTTATAGAAAAGGAAATAAATTTTTTCTTTACACAAACATGTATTAGTATATATAGGGAAAAAAATTTATATAGATAAGATTTTGGAAAAAAATAGGGATTTTAAAATGTTTGAAGAATTTATAATAGTTAGATTTTTCAAATCTATAATTTATTTTTTATATATGTAGTGTCAATAAAATATATGTACATATGCATATTTTAACTTACAGTTTAATTTTAAAAAATATGTATTTAGGGTGATTAGTTTGTTTAATAAACTTATCTAATTATTTTAGCTAATAAAAATTATTTATTATAGGAAAGTTGGTTTAAAATTAAATTATTAGCTTAAAACCAATTATTAGTTCAAATTAAATAAATAAATGCTAATTAATTGTTCGATTAATTCAAATGTTAATAAATTGATTAATGTTATGCAAGGTCAAAAACCGTGAAATCAAGTTGAGATTGAAGTGGATTGCAAACGGAAAATAAAGGTGAGATCTTCTTACTCATTTGGATTACCTTAATAAAAATTTAAATGTTAAATTTAAATCATTGGATGTTGATTGATAAATTATGGTTTATCTATTGGATTATATTATATATAGTATATATATTGGAGTGATTGATATTCCCGCATTATATTGCAGATAAGGCCCTACGCGTCCCGCATAATAGCGGATGACCCTATATAACGCGATATCCTGCTCAAAGTGGGATTGGTATTTTATTTATTGGCTAACATCTGGGATGCAAGGAAAAACAGATTGGAGGGATACAACAGGATTCCTCAAGAATATTTTTTGTTCATATATATACGATAGATGATGTGATAGATAAACTGATATGGACTGTCTGTGAATTGAACTATTAAACTTCAAGAGCCTATGAATTGAATTTGGATATTTTTAAATACCATAAATAATTAAATTAAAGGAATTTAAAGGTAATTTGAAGGAGATTATTTATATTGAAAATGGGATTCTTTCTAAAGGGAATTAACTAGAATAAAAATATATATTAATTAACTTGAGTGTTACTTAATTAATTGTAAATTGGTTTAAGTAATGACTTGGAATTAAACATTATATTTTAAGGGGTAGAAGAAAATTTGGAATCGAAAAATGAACTTGAGATAAAAATGGAATTTTATTAAGGAATTTCAAATCAAAATTGTTTCTATAAATTAATGGAAAATTCAGGGCAGTTTTACAAATTTATAAACGGGGTCTGTAAATGGGATAAATTGATATCAGTGGCAATGTTGAAAAGATAAGTTAATGGTGAACATATATCAAGTTATGGGAATCGTTGGAAGAGAAATAATGAAGCATACTTCGAATATGAGAATGGTGATAAATTTGGTTAGGATTGATGGGATCCGAATCCAGAGGATTTTATAAATGGAACAGGGAAATATTGTATTTTTTTATAAATAGACTTTTGTTGAGATAAACTCTAATTTTATAAACCAACTTTAATAATTTTGAGATATTGATATTTTAATTTTATCTAAAACCATACTTCAAAAATAAAACCATTTTTCTTATTTTATATATATTTTTAAGTGATTTAAATTCAATAAGGAATTCGCTCGAGATGGGAAGTGAAGTTAATTAAAATTGAATAATATTTTAGGGAAAGATCTTATGATGGTATTATGGGAATTTAAATAAATTTCTTAAGTATAAACTTCGGAGGGTGGAATAAAATTCATAAGGAAATAGAAGTGAAACTGGGATTACAAGCAAGCATAAATGGCTTTTGAAGTATTTAAGGGAATAAATTAATAAAATTCTTGAATTCATAGAATTTATGTAAAACAAGTGAGAATTTGCAAATAAAAGTGTAAATGATTTTGAGAAGAGAAAATAAGGGAATAAATGAATATTTTCCAAGTGTTGAATATTAAATGGAGTAGGAAAAATATTATAATATTAGGCAAAGGTTAGGAATTTATTCTGTAAGAATAAAAGAAATTTGAAACTATTTTCAAAATGTGAAATATGGAAATAATATCTTGAGTAGATATTTTGTGATAAATAATTTGGAGAATTATTTAAGGTCTAATGGTTGCTTGTGAATGTTATATGATGGTTAAATAACCGACTATCAATATTGGCCAATACGCTGATCGTTTTGAAGAGACCGGGATCGGATTTAATTATTCGAAAACCACTTCGATACGGTTTGAAACATTTACGAATGAAGATCGTGAAGATAATGAAGACGGTGATTCGGTTTGTCCAGACACAGGGAAACTTTATGCGAATGCTATCAGAACATCCTCAGGAGGACGATGAGCATTCTAAGTAAATGTGTTCTAAAAAGATAATGCATAGCCTCAAGCCTCATCAACCGGGAATAGCTAAAACATGGGTGGTGTAACAAGGCTAAGTGGGTAGCATCTAAGTAGCGTAAGGTTGCCCCTGTCTAGATGTCCCTTTTATTTGGCTTAGTGGGTGGTTGCTTATCCCAACCGTGGGATGATCTTATTCGGACTATCCAATAAGGAGTAGCTCCTGTCTTGTGTTGTAGGGGATCGAGAGTGGTCCTCGGTACTCTGATCTAGACCGGGTACTATGACGGACGGTACCCCAGTAGCCATGCCATTGTATGGAATCCAATCTCCAATAATCCTTGTACGGTTTTGATTGTGCCCAACTATGCTGGAACGTGAGATGCAAGCATTTCAGCTAGATTCTATTTTACTTTCTATAGACACTATTATAATATCAGACAGGTTTGATAAAAATATTTTGGTTATTGTAAGGTAATAACCTGGCATATTTACTTGTGGCGTGGTCTTGCGAGATACCTTTGTTTCAAAGGATTTTCGAAACTTTAACAATCCAATTGAGTGTGGTTTTCTTACGCTGGTTTTCCAGACTGACTCAGGATTTTTTTTATCATGATACTCGGGTCAGACCGAGTCGAACAGATTCAGGGTAGGATGCCGTCGAGCTCAGGAGATGAGCTGGATGATAGAGATGTATTTCTCATACTTTGTTATTATTATTTCCACTGTGTAAGGATAGGTGTAGCTTGTCCAAAGTGGTGAATGATTGTTGTACTCTGATAATGGTATGTATATATGATAGTACAGATTTCTTTGTATTTAAAGCTGTTACTGTATATTATATTTTGTTCCGCTGCGATTGTAAGATTCTGATGTTGTTCTCTATTTTCTTCTTCTACATCTTTCTTCTTTTACCCTGGTTATTCGCTCTTTCATACAATTTGGGTTGAACGAGGAAGAATTTTTATCAATTCAATGGGTACGGAACCGTGGGTCGCTACAATTGGAGTTTTTCTTCAAGGTTATCGATCAATTTTTATTAATTTTGATTAATAAATGATGTAGGAAATAAAGAAAAAAAATTAATGATAGAGAATATGAATTTTCTAGTTAGAAGTATGTTTTAAGTGGTTAAAACTGAATTTAAAACCATCCTATCTATTAAAAACAACTAAAATTAATTTGAACATTTCATAACTAAAATTCTCAGTATATGTTGGCATATTCATACTTGTATGTCGACATAATCTTCCCAATAAATGTTTTTCAATTTTAAATTGAAGTATCAAAATAAAGCTATATCATTTCAACTTCCTAGGTCTACATAGGTAGAATTCAAAAGCAAAATTTTGACAATCTATATGCATGAAATTTTAGTGTAATAAATGTTATTCTTTATTTTTCCTTTAGAAATCAATTTTAGTTTTTCGTTTAAAATAATGAATGAATCCTTCTTAAAACACACTTTATAATAAACGACTTATGCTAAAAAAAAATTATTTTGATTTTTTAACGAGTAAAACATTAGAAATAAATGGGGTTTTAAAGCCACCCTGCGTCCAGTCATGTATTCGCCATACAAAATTTACACCACCACTTCTTGAATTTCAAGGGTGACAACAACACCTTTCACAATCTTGTAATTCCACGGGTGATAAGATGCATCCTTCCTTTTGAATTTCCATAGATGACGGTAACACATTTCTCTTTACAAACAATAGTAGTGCATGACTAGAATTGTATCTTCGGTAAAAATTCTTGTAGATTCAGTATAATGATCTTATAGACCCTCAACATTTTATATCTTTAAAAACCTTTGAAGAACCAAAGAGAGAGAGAGAGTGGGAAGGGGAGAACGATTTAGAATTTAAGTACAAACTCTTTAATCTTTTATGATTAGCAAATTCTGTAATAATAGAAGTAAAAGAGTATGGATATGCAAAGAAATTAAAAGTATATAAATGGATATTTCTCACAAAATTAAAGAGATGTTTATAAGTATTGTTGAAAATTCATTTTATAAACCCTTTAAATAGAAAATGAAATGGCACATCCATTAATGAAGAGATAACACTAACACCCTTTCAATTAAAACTTGAATTTCAAGTAAATGCATGTATGTCAACATATCCATGAAGAGTATATCGACATACTTTAGCAAATTTTGATCTCCTTTTCAAAATTCAATGAACTTAGATTGTATAGTTATATAAAGATGTTAGATTAAAAGCATATTAAAATGAAAAAGAAATATCAACGATATTTGCTTGGGATTTTAATAAATTTCTAAGACTCAAACAGACTTACTGGTCTGATTATTTGGTTGGTTTTTTCCTACAGTCTAACCAAGCCTATCATCTGGTTAAAGAGTGTTGTCCTCAAGTTTGAAAACTCAGAGGTGGTCTAAATATGCATTTTGATAACGCAATATTCTATTTCAAATTCTCGAGAAGTGATGAAACACAATGTATTCTAGAAGCTGATCTGATCCTTATAGAGGAGAAGCCTTTCATCATCACTACTTGGAGATCAACAGTAGACAAGTCTAAGGAACATATATTATCTGTTCCCGTTTGAATGCATTTTCACATATCCCTTCTATTATGCTGCCCACAATATGGATCGATTGGCTTGCCAGCCTTGTTGGTAAGGTTATTTGTTTTGATATTAATATTGTGACCAGGAAAAGATTAGTATATGCCAAAGCTTTGATTGAAATCACTCCTAAAAGTCTTGGCCTTCAAAGCTTAAGGTCAGAATTATTGAGGGTCATGATGTTGGGATTGATGTTTAGTACAGTTGAAAACCAGATATTTGTTCCACTTATCGGACTTTTGGTCACACTTATGAGTTTTGTAACTTTAGGGCTTCTAATTTGACATCTTCGATCCTACTATGATTCCAGTACCTCGACCTCTTCCCAGTAAGTGGGTTCCTAAATTTAAACCTATGGCTCCGCCTATTGTCGTTTCGGTTGAAACAGACCTTGTCTCGGATCCCTCTGCTATTGATTTGTCTCCTACTACACCATTTGTGCCTTGTGTTGTGGAAGTCATGATACTTGCCTCTCCTATTAAATGTGTTCTTTTTCGGAATCGTGGTGAGCGTGCATGGATTCACACCCTTTTTGAAATGAGATTCAAGCCAAAGAGTGGTTCCTACCATATGTATGTCGAAGATGAAAGTGAAGAGCGCATTTTGATTTATCGTGTTGAGGGGTCAGGTTTGATATCATCTACTGATAGAGAAGATGGTGAACGTAACAAGATTATCTTGGAAGATGAAACTTGGGATATAAAATATCTACACTCTCCTGATTCTGAGAACTATGTGCCTAATCTGGCTGTTCCTTTTTCTGGTTTTCCTCATGTTACGGGGTCTATTGGTGGTAGCAGTAGTGATGATGAGGAATAGTGTTCCTTGTCCATTAATAGTATACGTGCTTCTACCTATCTCCTGTACTTTTCTCTTTCTTAACCCTACTGCCATTTTGTGTCGAACGCTTATTCATAAAGGATACTAATAAAAGTAGACGACCCACTTTAAAGCCGACTGGCGTTGCTAAAAAAACTCATTTGCTTGCACTATGTTTTTATTTATCTTTGTAAAATGTCTCAATAATATATCTAAAAATAGAACACAATTCGGGGAAACATAAGAAGCAATAGTTATATGGTTGTCATTATCAAAATCATACTTAGAAAGTAACTTATGTTTTACTTTCGTACATGTCATTAACTATATCTTTTCAGCAAAAATCTATTAATGTCCAAACATATTTATTATCATTATAGATAGAAAAAACACGGAATCAAAACTTATTTGGATATAAAATAGGATTAATATTACTCATATAAGTAAAAGCAAACTTGGTTAAAATCTTCTCTTTTATCTTTTGGAATGAGATTGAGTTGTCCTTGATTACTTTTTCTTCTCATACCCTTGTTAACGGCGACCTAGGTTGGTTTTGTTTTATTTTAGCAAAAATGGAGGAATGAAGAGAGAAATGTGTTTCGGAGGCATGATGGCTAATAATTTGGTCTTGGGCTGAAATTCCTCCTTGGACTTGAGCTAAAATCCCTCCTTGCGTAAGCTTATTAATCCCTTAACCACTCATTACACATAACCACTTCATCCAAACAACTCTTCTACGACCAAATTATACATGATAATAGTTACTGTCAGTTCATCTGGTTTAAACTTTTAAGTGCCATGTATACGATTAATCAAATTTTACCTTAAATGATTACTTAAATTCCTCTAATTTTATATAACAATAATTATTATTAATTAAACCCATATTATGATAATCCAAAATATGGAGTGTCAAACAAACACCATTAGAACATTTGCATCGGTGCCCTAAAAAAGCATAATGATAAACAAATTTATAATTCTAAAAAAAGCATTAAATAATTTTAAGGAAAAAAATAAAATAAAAATGCACCTCTGATCAACAATATTCTCTATACTAAGAACAACAAATCAAAGAATAACCTACACATGAGACGCTACAAGAATAGCTTGAAATGCTTGCGACCCTTGGAGATGGCTTTCGAATGCCACATTGCGATGGTTTCTGACGGCTTTCGACGGGCCGTCGACGGCCATTAGAAGCTATCAAAAATTAGCGTTATATAGGTCTTGGCCGAGACCTTTCTTCCTCATTCCAACTGAACGAAAAAAAATTTCTAAAAGTCCTAAAACTCAATTTTCAAGTTTCCAAATCCCAAATTCAAGCTTCCAGATCTTGCGCAACTCCTTAATCACTCTCTATTGCTTCCGACCTCGGGTATAATCTTTAACTTTTGCGAAAAAACTAATTTTAACCTAAATCTAGATCTGCGTAAATTTGATAAATTAAGGCTAATTAGTGATTCTAGTTGTTTCTAACATCCTAATGATGTTTTATAGTATCCCATGGAAGACCTATTTCATTTATTAGCTTTAAAGTGTGAAAAGTAGGTATAATTTGTGAATTTGTGTATATGTGTAAACCATTATATATGTGTAATTTTTAGCATTGTCTTGTGTTAATTAGGGTGTTTATATGTTCATATACATATGTGTGTATGTGTGTTAATCATTATACACACACACACATACGTATACTAATAATTAAATAAATTGTTTTCTATCAAAACATCGCAAAAAATAATTTACATATTTACTATAATATGCTGAATTAACCTTGTTCGATAAAATACGTGGAATAATGTGGTAAATTAATAATTTTTCGAAATATATAAATTAGTTAATTTTCAACCATTTACAAACAATAAGATATTATATAATAAAGAAGAAGATAAACTATAAAACTTCGAAATTTTGTAAAAACTACTTTTTTATTACGGCCCTTAGAGAACTTTTGGCCCCGTCCGATAAGTTTTGTACTGATCGTTATATAGATATTCATTTTTTGTCATAAAACAGATATTTGCATTCATCTGGTACAATAATTGCTGGATTTGTCCGTGTTTTGGACAAGTTATAAACATAGCAAACAATTACATTTCTTACACTATTTTGTTTTAAATGGTTCACAAAATTTCACCGATACTTTTTCTTTTTTGTTTTCTGTGTATAAGCATTTGTGTACAATACAAGCTATAGAGGGGAATTGCTGCCAAAATTTTATTGAATCGTTTAAAACGAAATAATTTACGAAATGTAATTGTTTACTGTGTTTTTAATGGGAAGTAGGATAACTGACCATTAAAATAGAAAATCATATACCAACATTCAATATTGTATTCTTAAGTTGTGTTAAATTGACGCGTAAAAGATTATGTATCAACAAATTGAGAAATAAAATGTCAATTCGTAAAATGGCAAATTTTTTTTTTGAATTTGGGACATATTTTTTTTAAGTAAGAAAAATGATTGATTATTTTGTTGATCGAATGACATTGATGTATCTAAGAAGGGGACAAAGAAGCTCAATAAAGGAAGATTTTTATAATGGTATAAACATATTTATTGAATTCGCTCTAAGTAATAACGAAGATGACGTAGAAATTTGTGGTCCGTTTAGTAGTGTAAATATTTGTAGTATATTACCAGATATTGTGAAAGTTCATTTATGCAAAGGCAAGATTGGTCAGCAGTTTTTAAAACAAAGGACAAATTAGTATACGATGGAAAGAATATTCCAGACGAACAAGCTTATCAGGCAGATCTTGAGCAAAGCAACGAAATAATAACAACAGATGATTGTACTAATTTTGGACTTCTAAACGATGAATCGAATATTTTGGTAGAAGAAATTGAGGGTAGAGTGGAAAATAATGTAGAATTTGAGAGCGAATCTAAATCAGAAGACGATGAGGATTGATAAAAACATTATGTTGAATTTTGATGTATTATGCAATTTATATAATCGATGACATTTATTTTGCAAGTTATGTAATTCATGTCATTTATGAAACTGAATCTAATTTATGTCATTCATGCAATTTATGCCATTCATGTCATTTATACTATTTATGTCATTTATTTAGCAATTTACGAAAAAAATGTTATACTATGCTTATCGTCGGAATATGAGACCAAATCTGAATCAGGTATATTATGCAATTTATGTACTTTATGTCATTTATGTCATTATTATACAATATAGATCATTATTATACTATTATTCTCTTGTGAAATGATGTGTCTGTGATGGGTATCATGTTTCCCAAAAGGAGGAGCTCATCCCATTCATTCAGAGGCGATGGCAGCAGCCCATCACTGTTGCCACAGCGTTCAGTTGTGCATCTGGTGCCTAAAGCGAAGGGTAAGTATTAATTTTTTTTCAGCATCATAAATATTTTTTGTACGATATAATAATCTTTATCATATTTAACACATGGGGTTCGACCTACAACCATTAGCTATAGTTCTTTCAGTTTCTAGAGATTCATATAATAGTAGGATGACGACTTACTGGCCCAAGTGGGATAATATCCCTTCCCATATGATGGAGTGTATATGGCAAGATTTCATTGTAAGTATAATCTTCTATTTTCCATTCTCAATCCGTTTGTCGTTTATTTATTATTCATCTTATATTGTTTAATTATTTATCGCTTATTTATCATGTAATGCAGGCCGCAATCGACGTCCAAGCAGACGACATGTAGTTGGTATGACACTACTGGATGCATAAGATGAGTAAGAATTACCGAGATTCTATGTCGGCTATGAAGCATAAAGGGGAGAAGTCTAACTGGATGGGCGCGAGTGTGTGGGAGGGTTGGCTAGCGCATTGGAAGAGTGACGAAGTGAAGGCAGGTGTACTAATCTTTTATTAATTATTTTATTGGTATGTAAATATCAAAAAATATTTGGTAAGTAAATAATGTATTGTTTATTTAAATGTACGAACAAAGTCATAGAGAAACTTTGCAAATAGGAATAGAAATCTTGTCACCCATCGAGGAGGGTCCAAGTCATTCCAATAATATCGCCGGAAGTTGGTAAATTTATTAACCGTGAATTGTAAATAGTTGTCATGTTGCATAATTTTGAATATACAATGATAGTATATAATAATCAATTTATGGAAGTAGAGGCGCAAGGTTCCGTATCGTACATGGATGTATTTTGCCCGCACTCATGCTGTTGAGCATGTAAATCTAGACGGGACTGTTTCATATATATGGCATGACGATAAATCGCGGAAGAGCCATGTAAGCATATTTTAGTTTATATACTATTAGTAATTGTTTTAATTATTAAAGTATACTGAATTAAGATATTATGCTATTAATTTTAAATGTATTTTATTTGTTCATGCAAGCACGCTTTATGGAACAAAGGCAAAACTCCTGGAGGAAACAGTTCAAGAGTAGCTGACTATAAAAGATGAGGATATCATTTTTGAGTCAGTCATGGACCCACCTTCATGGAACAGGCATTATGTATCTTGGCAATCAAGCGTAATGAATAATATATTTAGATATAACAATTTAGTAATCTTACAGTTCTAAAGAACTTCACATCGCTTTAGTTTCGATAATAAGTTTATAGATATAACAATTAAAATATCATGCTGTAGCTTTGATAGTAAGATTATAGTAATTTAACTTTCACTAAATAAGTATTGCAGGGTAGACAGAGGAGAGCCGACCAAAGAAAAGCTCAAATCGATCTAGCAGAGATCGAGGAATTGGAAGCTAGGGTGGCGCAGTTGGAGGAGCAGAACCATCGGTAGGCTATTGAGATGACACAGCTGCTGGACCAGCATATTGCTGAGTATATGCAGTAGAATGATGGTCGCTTTCCATCTTCAGCTGGTTCCGGAGATTCTGAAGGTGATTGATAGGAGTAGTATGTATGTTTTTTGTTATGTGACATTGTTTAGTATTGTTTGATGAAACATTGAGATGATGCGGTTGGATAAGTTGAGATGTTGTCTATATTAATTGATGGTACATTTAGTGATGGTCAGTTTGACATCTGTGAGTTGATGCTGGTGAGTTGTTGATGATGACATTTGAGTTATTGATGGTGTGAGATTTGTTGGTGTTTCACGGTGTATATGTTATGTGATGACATGTATGTATATAATATTAACAAAGTGTTGGTTGGTTTGATGTTATGAGAGTTATGGTTGGTTTAATTTTCTTTATGTGATTTGAGTATATTTGTACGATTTGAGATTATATTGAATATATGAATTCGATATGTGCTTGTGTGTGACTATATTATATTTCTGAATTGTGTATATGAGGCTAGCATGTAGCAGAATTCTGGAAGAACCCTTCAGGTATTCCGATGGTTTCCGACGGCTGACGACGGCTTACAGGTCAACATTTTTCGATGGCTTCCGACAACTAATGGTGGTTTGTTACTTCCTCTTGATCGGCCATGTGTTTTCGATGACCGTCTAGAGCCGTTGGGCTTTCTATCAGCGATCATCGGAAAGTTTACGAGGGATACTGTTGAAAACCGTCAGAAAAATTGTGCGACGACTGGACAAATTGCGACTGTTTTTTACGTCAGTTTTCGACGATTACCGACGACGCCGAAGGTTTTCAATCATCGAAATCGTCATTTTTCTTGTAGTGAGAATCAAAGAACGACTATCTTATAAAACCTAAAAAATTTATAAACAAAATATCATTTAATAATCAAACTATAAAATATAAATTCAAATTGTGTAAAAAAATCTCACTATAAAATCGATTAGAAACCTTCACTGAACCGTAAAGCGCAAATACAACGGAATAGACAACTAAAATTCAACTCTAAATCGAAAATGAAGTACAAATTTATTGACTAAATTTCTTGCTAACCTCAAAGTGATAATTATTGATGGATTTAGAAAATGTTACTCCCTAAAATCGTTGTTTAAAATGTAAAATGATGATTTATAAAGTGAATGATTTGTAGTGCAATTAAAGTAATTGACATAAGTTGTAGAATGACTCGATTCAAAAGAGATTTGCTTTCTTTATGTTTGATTTCTTATTCCTTAGACCTTTCAGTTATAAGAGGAATTTTAATGGTCATTATAAGTTCTTGAGCTAGAAAATATCTTTTAACAGTATAAAATTCAATCCAGCTTGGATTTCACGTAGTCAGAATTATCTAGCTGCATGCCAACTAGCGAGTCGAATATTAGTGTGCTTGTGTTAGATGAGTAGCATGACTATCGAGTGGTTGCTATATAGTGGCACTTTTGTTAGGTAAGTAGTGAAGTACAATGAACGGTCATGGCATAGTGACAATTTTGTCGGATTAGCAGTGTTGGTGTGACATTTTTGTTAGAGAAAAATATAGGGAAGCTATATGTTTTTACAAAAACAACTAGGAGGTTTTGTCAGAAGTTTGTATACTCGTAAAAAATTGGAGCCGATAAGGATGTTGGTCGACAATGAATCTTGATGAATACAAATAGCTACGGACAAGGCTCATGGACGGTCGAATGGTCTTAGGGGCAATCATTGCCTTCTTGTTGGTTGCCAAGGAGAAAGAATGAGAGATATACAGAGGATGGTCGAAAAATGATGTGTTAGACTTGAGGCTTTCTGTTGTTCTTGGGAAAGTGACGGCAATGTTCCTGGACAGAGATGATGGGTGAGCGGTACTTGCAAGCTATGATGTAATAATCGAACGTTCTATTGAGCTGGAGTTGATAGTGGTCAATATATGTTACACAGACCTTTGATGTTGGGATTTGTGTTTGATGAACCCATTTATCACAAGAAGAAGGATTTTTTTCAGTTTATCCTTTTTTTAAAAACTAATTATCGTAAACAGCCCACTTTAAAAACTAATATCAACTTTAGCCCTGTTTTGGCCAGCTCAGCCTTGAGCTGGCCGATGTATTGGCGACTTTTCAAAAGTCGCCAATACAATTTTTTTATCAAAAACATGTATGCGACTTTTGAGAAGTAGCCAGGCTTACATGTTTAAAAAAACAATTTAGGCGACTTTTGAAAAGACACCAGTAGGCAACTTCTCAAAAGTCGCCCAAACGGGGTTCTGTAACAAAACCAGAACCCCACTTTCTTCCTCCTTTAGTTTTTCACTTTCCTTTTCATCTTCAAAAACCCCCAAAGTCCCCCAAATCTGAAATTTTCGTCCAAAGCCTAAAACATTTAGCATTTTGTTCAACAAATTAGAAGATGGCAAGCTCTTTAACACGGGATGCGCCTCTAGGTATGGATAAATAAAAATTCTTTCAATTTAGAGTTTTGAAGAAAATTGCAAAATATTGGTTTTTAGGATTTTTAAGCAATCATTGATTGTTGAGATAACTTAGTATGGGTAAAATCATTGTTAAATTGTTGAAAAATTATGCGTAAATTCCTAATGTTGATATTGGAAAATAAATTTTAATTTTTTTTTTAACTTGATATGTGTAGATTACTCCGGGATGCCAACCAGACCAATCGATGGATCTATCCTATATTTGCAACAACGGCATCAAAGGAATAATCCAAAATTCATCATGGTAAAATTCTTAGTTTTCGAAATGTATAAATATTGGATATTGTATGTTACATGCTGTCAATATTTTTGTGATATTTTGACAAAGCAATACTGCAGATGGAACATAGATTATTCGTCTAAAATAAAGAGAGTAACATATGCTCATCCATACGTTATACAGTTGATAGACCAAGTCAGATTTGAAGTAGTTTTTAGGGTGGGGCACATCTAGTTGGATCATCATCTTATCACCGCTTTGGTGGATAGATGGAGGCCAAAGACATCTACATTTCACCTACGTGCTGGGGAGATGACTATCACGTTGGGTGATGTTGCGTGCTTACTTGGCATACCTACAGACGGTGCTCCGTTGACCAACCCCAATCCAGTTCGTTGCCTTAGTTTATGGCAAGAGCTCCTAGGTTTAACTCCTCCAACAGAGGAGTGGTGGAGCAACGAAATGATACAGACAAGATGGTTTAGGCAATAATCTGTGGACGACATACCAGCAGACTCCATGAAGATTCAGATTCATCAATGAGCCAGAGCCGTTAATTACTTATTATTTTCTCGAGGTAGATATACGATCATTTGAAGACACAGATATGGCTTAGATTGCTTCAATTTTTAGAAAACTTTGATATTTATCGCCACTATTCTTGAGGCAGTGCAGTTCTAGCGTATACATACTGCGAGTTGACGAGGCTTGTTTGTAAGAGAGCGCAAGCATTGGTGGTTATGTGAGTCTAATACAAGTATTTTCATTATTTACTTTCACCGATAGTTATTTCATATTCTCTTATCCAACTGAAATCATGTGTCTAATATTATTTACAGCTTTGGTGTTGGACTTATCTACATGTAGATAGAATAACCATGAGGAGGAGGACGACAATTGATATATCATTGCCATACGGTGCTAGGTATAATTAATTTTATAGTATAGTATAATTGTTTGGATTTGATAAGTTATAATTTTATATTTCTATTGATGGGTAGGACCTAAAAGCACCGTTTCATCACCGAGGCATCATATTGCCTTCTACAGTAATGTGTTCAATGTGCTAGACTATCATTCTGTGACTTGGACCCCATATGCAGATTTTCTTGGAGATCTTCCAAAATTATGTACCACTTCCATTCAGTTGTGGACTGCTCGTGTTCATCTCATTTGTTGTAATGATGTCGCCTATCATCTACCCGATCGAGTGATGAGGCAGTTTGGTATGGCCCGACATTTACCGGAACAACCACCGCATTACAGGATTGATATTGTAGTTGGGGAGTATGCTTTGGCGATTGAGACATGGACCGAGCACTACATGCACACGCAATAGGAACGCGATTTCACATTGTCCGAAGAAGAATATTGGTCGTAGTACTGGAGTATCATCCGTCGATATGTTATTCATGCCATCGAGCCATCTACAACGCCTCCCGTTGCCGCAGACCCTTACACACCCAAAGCACCCCTCGAATGGAATGTGGTACGTTGTATGTACAATCTTTATTCAAATATTTCAAATTTATACTTCTCCTTGTACTTTATGTTATGGCAGGCGGACGACATTTACCGTGCGATCGAGATTGCAGACGAGCTTGCACAAGAGGTTCTTGAAAGATCACAAGGGAAATACTTTAGTGTAAAACGCATCTTAGAATCTATTTTGGGGAGGAACAAGTTAACAAGACCAAGACCGCCTCCTCTGGAATGACCCTCCTATTTTACCTATGTTTTCTGTATTTTTTTTTTGTAATCAATTATCCAGGATCCAAACCTTTACCAATATAAATATATCAGTGTATTTATAAGATATGCACATACATATGAAGATGCAGGTGCCCCTCTTGTTTAAAATCAGAGATATCGTACTTAAACAAGAGTCTTTTCTGTTTGTTTTGAATTTGAATTTGAATTTCCACCCATTTTTAATTTTCATGTTTTTTTTGAAATGATACTTATAATATATGAGTAGATCCTGCCCATGTTTATTTATAATAATAATAGCTTTGAACATTCTAACTAAGATTTACCAATAACTTATCTTAACAGAATAATCTCATAATTCAAAGCCTTTTTATTGTGTAGTTCAAGTATTTGCTATTTAATTAAGGCTAGAAAATGATATTTGCATTTATCATTTTCAATTCATGGCTTTATGTATTTTTCTTTTGAATCTCTCTTATTCCCGACTCAATCAATATAATACACCCTAAGTTGGTCATTTGATTACTTGCTTCTAGGTTTGAGATGATAAGGATACTTGACTTGAAAATGATTTATAAGCATGCAACCACTATGTTTTGAATGAACCAGATCTTGACTAAAAAGTACTCACTGATTTGATAATGCAAACCAGTTAATGTACATATTAGTCTATAATGTTTGAAGAAGAGTTTTAGTAAATCATTTGCTAAATGAACTAAGGAATTTAGAATGCACCGGCTTATCAAATCCTTGACCAACATGATCAACCAAAGCTCCATTCTTTTGAAGCTGGCCGAACCATGTGGCTGTGTCAACCAGACACACACACTTCAATCCATGTCAATGTAAAATGCCTTTCACTTGCAAAATACTTGAAACCTTTTTAAGATATATGCATACATTGTAAAACAACTTATGACTGAACTTAAGTTCCTTCTCAAAACATTTCCCTTAAAGGTAACTAAATATTTAATGTTCCAAGCTAATAAATCAGATTTAAACTTAAACTTACTGTTTTTAAATGACTCAAGCCTGACTAATACATATCAACTTTTGTATGACAATTTCTCAATACAAATATATTCCTTTTTCTAGATTTTCATGGGCAATCTTTAAGCTTACTTTCTTGTTCAACTCAGATAATCTTTTGATTTTTCAAACTTTAATACATAGCAAGATTCAACAGAAAATACTAGTACAATCAAACATAGCAAGTTCATTACATGACACTAGTTTTTTTTTCATGAATACATGCAGATAGATCTTCCTATGCTCTTGTTAAAACTAACAAGCATGCTCATTCATTTTTGAACAGCCATAATCTTCCTTCCTACTTAGTTCCTGTAATTCCTGGAAGAGCATTAGTGGCTGCCTCATTTTAAAATGAGACACCCCCATATGCCATGAGCAAACAAGGGACAGATCTATGGTCTGGTATGAGCAACATCAATATATTCATAACATTAAGCATATAGTAAAACATGAGTTCTAGCATGTTGCATTTGCAATTTCTTAATAAACTGTTATGTTATGTTTCAGATAAATTTAGTGCAGGCTTAGTATCTTCATAATTCAACTGTTAACACAAACATACTTATACAAACAAGCACATTAGTCAATAGCATAAAAATACACTGGAACAACCATGGTTCCACTCCAACCAGTCCAAGGAATACTCATGTTCCTACTTTAAAATTTTGAGAGTTTCCTATCTATATCAATTCATACCCTAGCCTCATCTGCTATCAAGGAATCACTGGGACACATTGCAATGAACTAATTCACATCATTGCACAAAGATCTCAGGGCTTAATCAAACCATGTGCCAACTTGCATACTTCAAATATGACAAGCATTCCAGCAGCCTTCTTGGCTCACCCTTCCTAATTTAATTTATTAATCATACTTGTTATCCCTATTATCAGATAGCTAAGTAAATATGTCACAGTGTATAAAAACACCTCCATATGTCTTGCAAGTATACTGTTCAAAAATAAACAGATGATCATTTTCAAAGAATATTGCCATCAGATGACTTAACTTTAAATCGTATAAAAGAGTATTTACAACTGAGTATGGAGACATGGTATGTTACATCATTATGATTTACAAGTAACTGCGATTGAACCAGATTCAAGATCTAGCTGAATCACAATTTTTGACTTGTGAATTTTTGCTGTTTCATTAGGGACTCAGCACTTAGAAATCTCTATTGCACCCCTAATACTTTTTTTCTTTAAGCCTCAGCACTTATGCAAAGCATAATGCAGCTTATACTATTTTTCTGTTGAGATTTTCATGTCATAACTCCATATCAGTTATGAGTATTCTTCCCATGATTTTAGGATTTAGTGCCTTAACTTTTCAAAATATAATAAAACAATAGCATGCACATCCATAACAAACATCTTACAGATCAAAAACCATCCAAAACTTCCATAAGGTTACCTAATAAAACTGTTTTCAACAAAACCAAAATATGCAAACAAAATATAAAAGATTGGCTGCCTCACATCAGGACTTAATGCCATGAATATAGTGAGATTACTCACCTAAGTTCTTCCTCCTGTTTGAACCAGAAAACCCCTGAATTTTTCTCCTTCCCTTTAAATGTTTTCTTCCTTTCTTATATTTTTTTTATGTATCTCGGGTAAGATGATTTCTGTGGTTATAACTGCTTATTTATATGTATATTTTTACTAGGGTTTTTATCAAGACAAAATTCCATTTTTGTCCTGGTTAATTCTCAAGCATTTTATATTTTTACATTTTCATCCCAATACCCCGGCTGCATAAGTTGGTTAAGGTCAATTGCTTTCTACTTTTGCTTTACAGAAAATGTTTTTTTTTTTTTTGAATATCATTCCCCTTATTCAAGTCATGTTAAAATTGTGACTTCATTTGTTCATTTCTGGTAATCCCCTTTACTATTTTTACCTACACACACATGCTTACTTGTATTGTGTTTTATGCCAATTTAATGTTATTTCTCTTGCTTATCTTTAACACATTTCTGCTCAAAGAAAATGTGTATGTGTAAAGAGGTATGTACTTATTTAATTCTTCTTTGCTTCACTGTAAAAATAATCATACACATATGTTTCATATTGTTTTTTAATTTCAGTGTATAAATATATTTTTAGTTTCAATATGTATACATATTTAATTTCACAGAGAGTATTTAATTCCAATATATAAAAATATTTAATTGGGTAAATAATTCACATTTCCAAAATCATATTTGAAATGCTTTCCTTCTTTGTTTATTTATTTTATTATCATCATTTTTTTTTCTCAGAAATTTTAAATCCTTTCTTGTGCCATTTCCAGTGTGCATATGTACACATACCCTTGCACATCATTAAATTCAAAAATTCTATCAATATTTAATCCAAATATTTTTAAAACTGAATTATTTTATTAAAATAATTTTCTACAAAATTTTGTGGCATTACATTCACCCCTCCTTTTAGGAATTGTGTCCTCACAATTCTCCAATGCTTATAACAAGCATTCACTGATTTTTTTAGGAAATCTGTCAACATATGCATAAGCAAATAAATTCAACCATAGCAACCATACATAAAAAATAAATTCTTTTTAAAATTACCTTCAATCTACAAAAAGCTTAGGATAATCCATTCTAATCTTGTCCTCTAACTCCCATGTACAATCATTAGGATCAAGACTCCACTGGATCTTTACCAGTTTCAAAGTTTTACTTCTCAATTTCTTCTCTTCTTTAGCTAAAATCCTCACTAGTTCCTTCTCATAAACCAAATTAGGATTGATCTGGACTTGAGTGGGTTTCTCCAGAATATCTTCCTTATCATGTACCCATCTTCTAAGTTGTGACACATGGAATACATTGTGCATTTCTTTCATTTCGTCTGGCGGTTCCAATTTGTATGCTAATGAGCCTATCCTTTCCAGAATTTTATAGGGTCCAACATACCTTGGTGTGAGCTTTCCTTGCTTGCCAAATCTCAAGACCTTTTTCATAGGTGAAACCTTGATGAAAACAAAGTCACCTACTTCATATTCCACCTGTTTTCTTTTCATGTATACAAACTTCTTCTACCTGTCTTGAGCTGCTGCCATTCTCTTCCTTACCAGCTCAATTTTCTCTATAGTTTCTTTTATGTCAAGAAGGCCCTTTCTCCTGTCTCTACCCAGCATATAGGTGATAAGCATGGCTTGCCATATAAGGCTTCAAATGGTGCCATCCCTATGGTGCTTTGATAACTATTATTATATGTAAACTTAGCTAAATGGAGATAGTCTTCCCAGTTGCCTCCAAAATCCAGTGCACATGCCCTCAATAAGTCTTCTAAAACTTTATTCACCACCTCAGTTTGTCCATCTGATTGTGGATGGTAGGCAGTGCTCAAGCATAGTTCACTTCCCATGGCCTCTTGAAAACTTTTCCAGAATCTTGAGGTGAAGATGGTATCCTTATCACTCACAATAGTTTTGGGAATGCCATGCAATCCTACCACTTCCTTTATGAACACTTGAGCCAATTTTGGTGCATTTCTTTCTGATTTCACAGGGATAAAATGTGATACTTTAGTCAACCTATCAACTATTACTCATATACTTGTGTTTCCTCTTTTAAATCTAGGCAGGCCATCTATGAAATCCATAGATATATCCTCCCATTTCCACTGTGGTATGCTAAGAGGTTGTAACAATCCTGATGGTCTTTGTGTCTCTGCCTTGACTTGTTGGCAAGTCATACACTTTGCAACATGTTTAGCCACATCTGACTTCATTCCCTTCCACCAATAATTTCTTTTTAAATTTTGATACATCTTTGTGCTGCCTGGGTGTATGGATTACTTACTCCTATGGTATTCATTCAATACTTCCTCCCTCAACTCTATGTTTTCTGGAATACATATCCTATTTTTGTTCCTCACATATCCATTTTTATCAATATGGTAATTTACCACTTCTTCCCCTTTTGATATAAGAGTTTTCTTCTCTACTAGGTCTGGGTCTTGTTCTTGCATTCTTCCTATTTTCAAAACCAACTCTGATTGTAAGGTTATTAAACTCAATCTCCCTTTGCCCTCATCTCCTTCATCTGTTACCATGTGTATCTCACTACTTACTTCAATTTCTAAGTCAGTAAGTATAGATAAATCCTTAAATTCTTCCATCATCAACATAGCTACCTTAGCATGTTGTCTACTCAAGGCATCTGCAACTTTGTTTGCTTTACCAGGTGTATAAAGTATGTCCAGATCATAGGCAGCTAGAAACTCCACCCATCTATATTGCCTCATGTTCAAATCTTTTTGTGAGAAAAGATATTTCAGTGCCTTATGATCAGTGTACAAATATATATTTGGCACCTAATAGGTAATGTCTCCAAAGCTTCAAGGCATACACTGCTGCTGCTAGCTTAAGATCATGGGTTGTATATCTGGTTTCATGTGGTTTTAATTGCCTGGATGCATAGGCTATTACTTGGTCTTGTTGCATCAACACAGCCCCTAGTCCAGAACCACTTGCATCTGTGTACACAATTAAATTCTCATTTCCTTCAGTACTCTCAATACTGGTGCATTAACTAAGGCTTCTTTTATTTTGATAAAAGCTTGTTCACATTTTTCAGTCCATATAAATACTTGATTTTTTCTAGTTAAATTTATAAGTGGTGATGACATTTTGGAAAAATCTTTTATAAATCTCCTATAATATCCTGCCATTCCCATGAATGATCTAATTTCACTCACTGTGCTTGGTCTCTTCCATGCTTGAATAGCTACAACCTTATTGGGGTTCACTGAAATTCCTTTTGCAGAAATGACATGACTAAGAAAATGTACTTCATTTTTCCAAAATGCACATTTTGTAAATTTTGCCTTTAAATCTTTTTCCCTCAATCTAGACAAAACCAGATGTAAATGATTTTTATGCTCTTCTACTGTTTTGGAATAAACTAAAATATCATCAATAAAAATCATCACAAACTTGTCTAAATAATCTCTGAATATTCTATTCATTAAATCTACAAAATATGAGGGGGCATTTGTCAACCCAAATGGCATAACCATGAACTCATATAAACCATATCTAGTGTTAAATGCAGTGTACTTAACACTTGAATCCTCAACCTGCATTTGATGGAACCCAGATGCTAAGTCTAACCAAGAGAATATTTTAGCTCCACTGAGTTGATCAAAAAGATCATCAATTCTAGGCAATGGGTATTTATTCTTGATGGTGACCTTATTTAGCTCCCTGTAATCTATGCACATCCTCAAAGTTACATCATGTTTCCTTACAAACACTACTGGAGCAACCCAGCATGAGTTGCTTGGCCTTATAAATCCTTTGCCTTCTAATTCCTCTAACTGGCTTTTCAACTCCTTCAATTCACTTGGCCCCATTCTGGTGGGTTTCTTGATTATTGGGTTTGCTCCTGGAATGAGGTTGATTTGAAACTCCACTGGTCTATGGTGTGGAACACCCTTAACTTCCCCAAACACATCCAAGTATTCATTAACTACGGGAATTTCTTCAATAGAAGGTTCACTGAAACCCTTCTCCAAGTCAATTAATGATATAATTTTCTTTCTTTAGCTACTTCACATAAAATTGTGATTCTCTGGCCTCTTAGATTTTGCAATGATATGGTGGATGAATTTAAATTAATTATGGCTTTAAACTGCCTTAACCAGTCTACCCCCAATATAACACCTATATTTGGGTAGTTTAAAACATATAAGTTGGAAACAAAAATGTTTCCTCCTATGTTTAGTTCCACATCCACACAAATATTGTTTAAAAGACAAGAACTCCCCAGTGGACTTTGTATAAGCAATGGGGTTTCAACTAATATGCAGTTCAATTTTAGCATTTTAACTATTTCATAAGAAATTAAAGAATGAGTTGCCCCAGTGTCATATACTACTACTATGGGTATGGCATAAATAAGTAGTGTACCTTCCACTTGACCATGATTTTCAGCACTAGTCTCCACTGTGGATTTGCCTTTGCCTTCCAGAATTGCCAACTTTCCTTGCTGTTTGTACTCAGGACAATTCCTCTTCATATGCCCCTCCTTCCCATATAGGTAACACTTGAAGGCTCCCCCTTTTAATTCTGGGCACCTTGGTTTGATGTGTCCCTCCTTTCCACAGTGATGGCAAACCAATTTCTTCTTAGCATCATTGGTCTTGGTGTCATTGGCCTTCTTGGTATCTGTTTCCTCTTTCTTTTTGTCATAAGGGTGGTATTTTCCCTTATTCTTCTTGTTATTGTTGTTTTTAAAATTCCTATACTTCTCTCTTTCCTTGTTATGCTGTTCAAATTTCAAAGCCAGATCTATTACTTGATCAAAAGTCTTATCAACATATGGTAACATGGCTCTGCTAAGTCTGGGTTTAAACCTTTAATATACCTATCATTTTTGGATGCTTCATCAGCCACTAGCATTGCTCCATATTTGGATAATCCCTCGAATTTGTGAGTATACTCAGTGACATTCAAAGTTCCTTGCCTGAGTCTAATAAATTCTTCAAGTAATGTGGTCTTAGCTGATGCTGGTACAAATCTTGCCTCCAACATCTCCTTGACACTTCAAGAAATTTGATTTTTAGTAGCGCTAAAAAAACGCTACAAAAAGTTTTGATGGCGTTTTGATAAACGCCGTTAGAAAACATGCGACTAAAAATCCATGATTTTTTGTTGCATTTATTTTAACGCCACTATAAATGAATTTTTGGCAGCGTTTTTTAAACGTTACTAAAGATCTTTTTTACAGCGTTTAAGAAACGCCACCGAAATGGTGCCGTTTACTATCTTATTTTTTGTTGCACTTATTATTATTTTTTGCAGCGTTTTTTGAACGCCACAGAGATTATCTGAGTTACTATAATTGCTGATTCTGCAGCGCTTTTTAAACGCCATAAAATATATATTTTTGGTGGCGTTTTACCTCCGCCACCGTATGTTTCGATTTTATTGCCTGTTGTTTCACGACTACATCTGATTTCGCCTCCAATTCAAGTACATTAAAACTTATACAATAACGTAATATACACACACATACACATTCAAAATAACACATTCAATGAACCACAATAACACAAACAAAAGCAATTACATAATCATCACTATATCATAACATTAGTGTCAAGACAAAAGGTTAACCATACGTTTACACAACCAAACTACTATAAACAGTTTCATAATAGTACATGCATCTAAAGTAGTGCTGCTACCATACATACTAGTTTCATAATAGTTTTATAACAGTTTTAATCAACCTAACTACATACATGTGCTGCTACCATACCAAAAACCAGTGCTGCTGCTTGAATTCTTCACAAATGTTTATCTACCTGCAAACAATAATAATCATGTTACTAAATGTTTGTGAGGTGAAGGTATCAAAGATCAAAAATGGACAAATATAGAAGTCCTTAGACTATAATACTTCAAACAAATATGCCTCTGCGTATTAACCACTGATGTGGGCACATTGTAATCGTCTAACAATTAAATATCCCAAAGTAATGAAGGTAATGAATTTTAAGTTCCTAACAAAGGTAACTTCCTAACAGTAGTATTGCTTTCAATTTTCAAAGAATACGTAATGAACTGTATAATACTTACTTGTTGAATTTTAAGTTTTCTATATACAAACAGCAAGCAACAGTGTTGTATCCTAAATATCCTTTCTTAAAAATCAGCCAAATTAACTATTGTACTCTCTAAATGTAGTTCATTTGGTTTATAGACCTAACCTGAGTTCATTTTCTTGCTTCAAAGAAATGAGGAAGGCATCAAGTGGACACTGGAAAGAATACACTCAAAACGAATTTGCAAAATTTTCATCCTTCTGCCAAATCTACTTCCAGTAAAGCATCGCTCACTTCAGACGTGTACACTTCTGTGCATTTTGCAAAATTCAAACCAAAACTGTCCTAAATCAGCTACTCGCTCTCAATAAACTTCAACAAGTACTTTTCCACACATGCAAGCAAATAAATCTTTCTAAATTTACCAAGTTAGCTGCTAAATCCTTTAGTAAATACCTTATTCCCAAATACAAGAAACTCACTTACCATACAATGATTCAAGACCACAATAATTCAGTACCTGCAAATTCATATACTTTCACCTTTTGAAGATGTCACCCAACCAGCCACATCATGAAATCCTTCACCAAAACATTCAACAAGAAACACCTCAAGCAAAAGGATAAGCAAGTAAACCGGTATATGGTTTACACTGGTTGCAAAATAGTAACGAGTACCTTGAACTGTAAGAACATCAGCATATATACAATGAAAAAGATTTTTTAATATATGGAATAATAATCCATCAGGAAATATAAAACTGTAACATTATCCAGGTCTACCATACAGAATATTCAAATGTGGAGTACTTGCAGTACTTATATACAACTACCAATTTGTAAGCAATCACTGGCTCTATATCATGTTACTGCAGTACTACAGTTCAGTGACAGCATGTCATCGTACAACACAACTTCACTTCGTTATCACAAAATTGCATTCATAATACACCAGTTTACCGAGATTAGTTTATATACCATACACTATCGACCGGTTGCCGGTTGGTGTTCTCCAAGAAAACAAATTACATGTCTGACAACCATGACTATTTGTTTATGTATGTAAGATGACCATCGTTTGTTCCCAGTCAATGTATCTACTACTTGCATTTTCTACCAACTACTTATACCACTCAATTTAACTACTCTACCATAAAGTCGTATATTTACGCTCCACCTTCTTTTACATATAAACCCAAAGTTGTACAAAAAATGATGTAATCTACAACCTGATACCCTTTTTCCCAACTACATAGTAATTCTAATTTTATACAGAATGATTAAAGAGTGATAGTTGTTCTAGCAGAAAATGGAACTAACCTTCAGATTTGTTGTATCAAATTACATATTGCTCTTTTGATCAACAAAGTGTATTGAACAATCAGGCAGACACTTGACTTGGTTTAGAACCATTTCGAGTTGAGGAAGACTCAGTAAACAGTTCATAAAATCTTACGACAACTTGCCAAAAAGAGGACAACGAAAAGGTAGAAGTCGGTACCTAACAGAGCAGCCATCACAAATTAGCGGGAGTTGGTTATATAAAATGACCATTGTCTTATTGTTGAACAAATAGTGGTAAACAAAATGGTTGCATTGACAGATGTTAAATGCGTTGTAAGTAAGAGCTCACACTGTGGTTCAAGTTCTCTTTACGAATAAACTAATTAATTCAAAGGAAAACAAACCGCTGATAGCCCACCACCATAGCACCACATTAACCTTCCCCTTCATCCCTGATCACGTCCCTGCCTGTCATCACCACTGACATCAGAAAAACCAAAACCATATTTCAACACTACATACACTTTATGTTGCTACCACTGCATCTGTTTCATTGCCTCATCCTTCTCTGTCACATAAAAGTAACAGTAACTTATTTATGCTAAATGCATGTTCTTTAACAATCAAGTCTTTAACAAATGGAATAATATTTGTAGTCCCTAAAAATCATGAACTGTAAAATATATAAACAGACAACACTAGTATATCAAACTTGGTTAACATATGGTGTATAATGTTAGTTGTGTAAAAATGTATAATACATGTATAATATGGCTTAAAATTTTAGACTGGTTAAGTATGTTGCTCATTACCAGGCCTTTGTGTGTCAGTTAAAATTTTGAGATAGAAAGCTGGATTAAATCGGGTTTTTAAAGGTTTTTATCAGTTTGAGCACATCAGTTTAATATGGTTTGAACTGGTTTTGTGCACATGGGAGGTTCGACAAAAGGAATACAATTTGGCACATCGATCCTTTATTCAATCCCACCTCTCGTCCTTATCTAAATTTAGAAATTCAAAAGAAATAAATCATGGACCGAACTAAAACTATGATGGTTAAACTCTATGGTTTCGCATCACACTTTTCTAACGTGTGTATATATACATACGTATGATCCCCACAAAACTGAACTTTTGAGCTGACAACAGGGAGATCATAATAAGAAAGCAGATAACAAATGACATCTATATTGGGATATGACTACGACTGATACATGCTTGACCAAAAAAGGCATCTGGCTGAATCATACTCATCTTTAGTGAACAGACAGGATTAAAGCATAACTACATCATGGTTATTATAAAAAAAGGTATAAATATATAAATTAAATATACCATCACTCTGCTGCTTCTTTATAGATGTTCACAGCTTATACATAAACAAGCCCTTTTCTGCTTTTTCTCATCACTAATTTTGCTTTAACAAAGCGTGGTGAGGGCTAGCTAGGTCAGGGTAAGATGGGCTACATAGCAGTAAGTATCAACTATATGTATGCATTACCTAATAATTCCACTTCTTTTTTCTTCTTTTAAAGATTTGATTCCACCGTGAATAAATTAAATGAACGCATATGGAGAACGCCTTTCATTATTATTGTCTATAAGAACAAGGAATATAAATGCAGGCGCACTTGAGAATTGAGGGCCTGCGCGACAGAGTCATATGATCCTGCACCAAACAAATTTGATTATGTATGGTAGTTTAACGCATCGATTATTGTAACTATGTAGGGTAACCAGATCAATATACTCTTACTTAATTATTACTCATTTATTTTACAATACAAAGCTCATACGTACCCGTTGATTGCAATTAATTTCTGCAAACAACACAAAGCAATAATTTTTAGCAAGCAATGTTAATAGATAAGATGCGCTGAAGCTCAGAAAGTTTAAAATAAATGTCAGAGTTGCCCACACTGGCAATAAAGATAACAATAAGGCATCGTTGGCAGCCATATTTTGACCCGTTCCCATTGTGGACGCGTCCGACACATCCACGTCTCAACGGTGTTAGTGTCGTTCCTAACTCCGTTGTAAGGATGGCGAAAGAAGGTACGTTAGTCGTGCGACGCGTTGGATGTGTTCCAACGGTTAACATCAATGGTCATTGGTTTTTTTTCTGTTCTCATCCTACCAATCAAATACTTCGTTCAAATATTCCTTACAGATTAGCCTTAAGTTACCGCAGTTAACATCTAGAATAATGGAAAAGATCCTTTAATTTGGTTGATGCCAAACAGGTTGATAAGGATCAAGTAATACATGTTGTGTAAGACCATAAGAAATTATCAGAACATTAGAGACAACGGAACTAAACCTTCTTACAGATCACAAGAAACTAAATACCTTTTTTAGTGTAGAAATCAGAATATCTAGTGTACAATGTAACATATAATGGTAGACTTAGGAAAATTTTGCTGAAGCCAAACATCAAGAAATGAATGTAATTAAAATAAACCTTTGTTGTTCCTAGCTATATAATTTTAAATAATTATGCAGCACTAATAAGAATGATAAATGGACGATCTTGGATATTTCACTAACAAAATTTCAAGAAACAAAAAAAACATACTTACATGTCCATACAGTGTACTTTGAGCATTTTCAACAATCACAGCAACCTGCCTTGCTAAATCTGTAGATAGATGCAAGCAGTTCTTTCGGTAATGCTTTAGTTTCAAAATGTTCGTTTGCCATAACATAAGAAAGCATCCTCTGCCATACAACTTGCATGCTTCAACCCATCCATTGTTACAACCTTTCAATTTCTGCATTTCAATGCCTTTCCACACCTCATCAACATACCCATCACAATGCACATCACAGTTTCTGTGCAACCAGTTTTTGTGCACATTTCCTAATGCACATTCCCAGGCCTACCACCTCTGCCCACATACCAAAGCTTCATGTCACAAAAACATATCACTACCATAATCACTATTAAATCATCCCCTGCTTACCATCTCTGCCCACATGCATCGGTATTCATTACAACAACAACCTCCTTGCTGCTGCTACAAGCCTACTGCCTCCACTTCTTACTGTCCGTAACCATCATTCCAACTCTTCCACCATAGTCATCAGCATACACCTAACTCAAATATCCCCTGCATCACCTGCATACAACTTGCAGTTGCACATCCCCTGCATCACCAGTAACAAGCACCCTGCATCACCAGTAACAAGCATCATCAAATAACAATACCCTTCAACCAACCCTGAACCGACTGCACATCAGTGCTACACCCCTGCCCATCAACTTGAACTACAAACCATCAACCACAACACAATATACAGAAACAGGAACCTACCCCTGCCCATCAAGTTAAACTCTATAGCAAAGTGGTAAGAAAAGATCCCTCTGTAAACCACCTTCATAAAGTTTATCTGGAGCACGATTTGAAGTGGAAACTAGAACCTATGACACCAAAAAATATAATGTATAACACAATTTTGCTATGGATATTATCAATGTCAGATTATTTGCAAGGCCAAGTTGTTTACGTACAACTCCTTTGCTGAAAAGATGTCCAAAAAGCCGATTTAATATCAAAGCATCTGCAACATCATTTACCTACAAAATTAAAAATATTCATCAAGTACAAAATGTTTAACATCAAGGGCATCTGGTATGTAAAAAAATGAAGAACAAATATACAGAAACAGGAACCTACCCCTGAATTTTGTAACATACCATGAATTCATCGATACATAAAAGAATAGACTCATCTGCTATTTCAGATGCAACTACATCAAGCGGATCAGCTACCCCTTTATGCATCTGCACTTGAATACCATGTCTAAGTAGAAGTACAAATAAAGTGTTTGCACATCCTGCTAGTAGAATAAAAAAATATGAGGTGTACGAGAGTTCATGTTATGCATACAAATAATAAGGGAAGAAAAGACTGTAAATGATACCTGCAACCGGCTGTGGACACACAGAATGAAATCATGGAAATGTATTCTTTTCTTCCTCCAATTATATGACCTACGGAACAAAATGTAGGAAAACAGCAAATAAGATATACAAACTTGACTAGTTATACGCACAACTGGAGCACTTGAAAACTAAATAAAAGGTCGATTCTAAAGTAAGAAAATGAGATAAGCAAAATACATGAGAAGTGACAATTAAATATCACACAAACAACGAAAATTTGTTGCACATGAACTTAGTAACGAAACAACTGTACTTCTTATCCTATTATCAGCTTACTAATGACTGATTTGTTAAATTCAAACTGCAAATTATTTCCAATGGCCCTCATACCAAGAAAAAAAATATAATGGTAAGGTGAAGTCCTTTAACTCAGAGCTGACCATAAAATAAAGGTAAAAACAACAAGTCATTATAGTAATAGCGGCTTTCACTCACAGTTGATCATAAAATAATCCATAAGCATTGTTTTCCCAGTGCCTACTCCTCCATAAAGGTAAAGTCCTTTAACTAGGGAATAAGAAGGAGACTGTGAAAACAATCGGGACCATAACCATCTACTCCTGTAATATATAAAAAAAGAATGTAATGTGGCTTCAATTTAGCCATAGAAACAATTTCACCAAATATCAACTTGTGCTTACAAATATTAAATACCTTCCCAATTTTTCAGATGCAGTATATCTGTCCAATTGACATGCCTTATCATTCTCAACTAGCTGGTCATATAATGATTGCAACAATTCAGTAGTACCTACCTAATAACCACATTACTTAATCATACTGACTATTGGAATATTGCAGAATTATGTTTACCAAAAACCATGTACAGTGTCAATATGATCTCAAATTTAATGCCAATGCATTCATGCGTCATAACCATTAAATTTGAGTCTCAACAAATTCGACAAAATTTACCCACAAAACATGTATAGAGTAGGAAACACTGAGATACTATTCATAGGTTCAGTTTACCGTTCATTGGAGCTGTATAACATTTTCTAGAATGTCATCTTCTTCCAAATATTACACTTCATTTCAATGTCAACAGATATTTCTACCATAACAAATAATTATAGACTTAATTGAACATTATAAAACGTAATCAATCCCCTTTTAAGTTGTTGGATTCTCTGATACAGTTAGAAACACAGCATAACATATAGAGTAGGAGATCCTATGGCAGTATGTTTTTTATTGTGTTATAAAATACGACTAAAAGTTAATTCAATTAGTTCGGATTTCAAACCTGAAAAATATCCTCCATGTGCTACTAAACATGCATTGAAGAACAATGCAAGACACGGAACTAAAAAAGTGAACAACATTGTTAAGTGCAAAGTAAATGATAGTTACTTACCCAGCAAAATGAGAAAAAACACAGAGAACAAAATATTTTCTATTATTTATAAACTTGAAACACTTTTGCTCAAATATTTTCCATCAGAAGAAAACATCGGCATAGTCATTATCATATTCATGTATCAAGAGCTGGAAACTTACTCGTTTTCGCCAAAGTGCTTGTTAATCCTGCTGCAGCACGAAAGAGCTGGAAACTTATCAAAAGCTGGATGTGTTTATCTGAATTTTACACGTAATGAGTTCAAAAATAGATGAGTCATGATTGATTAAAATCCAAATCCATGGTACGTTTTCTAATACACGCAATGAATTCAATAACGAATTCAACAATACAGATCGTTCGGGTAGAGATTAGAAGTAAATAAAGAAGAAGGAAGCTCGAGTAGAGATTACTATGGTAAATACGGATCATTGGAGATTCTTTCGAATGGAAATCGGAGGCATCCTTGTTGCTTCTAGAAGTCGACTTCTTATCAAGGATTAGAATAGCTGAGCATTACAATGTTGGATTGGAGAACGAATTTGATTTAGGGTTGCTTATTTTGGGGGAAAGAATTGATTTTTTTTAAGGAGCACAGGAATAACAAGACGGTAATCTTTTGGTTACGTTTATTTGGGCAAACGCAAGATTTTTTTATAAAGGCGGGAAGCGAAATATTTTTTGTTGCATTTATATAACAAGGGGAAAAATATTATTAGTTGCATTTACATTAAAACGCCACCAATTTTTGCAACAAAAAGCTGATTTTCTTGTAGTGTGAATTGGTTCCAAGTAATTTCATTTTCAATTCTTCCAGCTATGATCACCTCCCACCAGCCTAAAGCTACTCCTTTCAGCTGTCTTGAAGCCACTTGCCTCTTCCTTTGGTCATCAAGCTGCATGTCATTGAAAATCCTATCCAGCGTTCTCAACCAGGCTTGAATTTCCATCACATTCTCAATCCCTTCAAAACTCTTGCCTCCCAAATTTGTGTAAGCCTTTAGTAGTTTTGAAAGTTCCTCATGTGGATTCTCAGGCCTATGCCATATTCTATCCCTTAAAACTCTTACAAACTCCTGCATATCAAGCGTCTGTGGTGCACCTATTCCTGCATTTTGATGAGATCCTCTTCCTACCATGGTCTGATAACTAGGTTATGGGCAGATGGGATTAGTATATTGTGAGTATTTTCTATAATTAATATTTTCCTATCTAAATTATTTCACCCAAAACAAACAGATATGTACATTTCTATAATATTCAACTATCAATGCAACCATTTTCTCTGATACCAAATGGAATGACCCTCCTATTTTACCTATATTTTCTGTAAAAAAAAAATTGCAATCGATTATCCAGGATCTAAACCTTTATCAATATAAATATATCAGTGTATTTATAAGATATGCACACACATATGAAGAAGCATATGCCCCTCTTGTTTAAAATTAGAGATATGTATCTTTTCTGTTTGTTTTGAATTTGAATTTGAATTTCCATCCATTTTTAATTTTCATGTTTTTTTTTTGAAATGATACTTATAATATATGAGTAGATCCTGCCCATGTTTATTTATAATAATAATAGCTTTGAACATCCTAACTAAGATTTACCAATAACTTATCTTAACAGAATAATCTCAGAATTCAAAGCCTTTTTATTGTGTAGTTCAAATATTTGCTATTTAATTAAGGCTAGAAAATGATATTTGCATTTATCATTTTCAATTCATGGCTTTATGTATTTTTCTTTTGAATCTCTCTTATTCCTGACTCAATCAATATAATACACCCTAAGTTGGTCATTTGATTACTTGCTTCTGGGTTTGAGATGATAAGGATACTTGACTTGAAAATGATTTATAAGCATGCAACCACTATGTTTTGAATGAACCAGATCTTGACTAAAAAGTACTTACTGATTTGATAATGCAAACCAGTTAATATACATATTAGTCTATAATGTTTGAAGAAGAGTTTTAGTAAATCATTTTCTAAATGAACTAAGGATTTTAAAATGCACCGGCTTATCAAATCCTTGACCAACATGATCAACCAAAGCTCCAATCTTTTGAAGCTGGCCGAACCATGTGGCTGTGTCAACCAGACACACACACTTCAATCCATGTCAATGTAAAATGCCTTTCACTTGCAAAATACTTGAAGCCTTTTTAAGATATATGCATACATTGTAAAACAACTTATGACTGAACTTAAGTTCCTTCTCAAAACATTTCCCTGAATGGTAACTAAATATTTAAAGAATGTTCCAAGCTAATAAATCAAATTTAAACTTAAACTTACTGTTTTTGAATGACTCAAGCCTGACTAATACATATCAACTTTTGTATGACAATTTCTCAATACAAATATATTCCTTTTTCCAGATTTTCATGGGCAATCTTTAAGCTTACTTTCTTGTTCAACTCAGATAATCTTTTGATTTTTCAATCTTTCATACATAGCAAGATTCAACAGAAAATACTAGTACAATCAAACATAGCAAGTTCATTACATGACACTAGTTTTTTTTTTATGAATACATGCAGATAGATCTTCCTATGCTCTTATTAAAACTAACAAGCATGCTCATTCATTTTTCAATAGCCATAATTTTCCTTCCTACTTAGTTCCTGTAATTCCTGAAAGAGCATTAGTGGCTGCCTCATTTTAAAATGAGACACCCCCATATGCCATGAGCAAACAAGGGTCAGATTTATGGTCTGGTATGAGCAACATCAATATATTCATAACATTAAGCATATAGTAAAACATGAGTTCTAGCATGTTGCATTTGCAATTTCTTAATTAACTGTTATGTTATGCTTCAGATAAATTTGATGCAGGCTTAGTATCTTCATAATTCAACTGTTAACTCAAACATATTTATACAAACAAGCACATTAGTCAATAGCATAAAAATGCACTGGAACAACCATGGTTCCACTCCAACCAGTCCAAGGAATGCTCATGTTCCTACTTTAAAAACTTGAGAGTTGCCTATCTATATCAATTCATACCCTAGCCTCATCTGCTATCAAGGAATCACTGGGACACATTGCAATGAACTAATTCACATCATTGCACAAAGATCTCAGGGCTTAATCAAACCATGTGCCAACTTGCAGACTTCAAATATGACAAGCATTCCAGCAGCCTTCTTGGCTCACCCTTCCTAATTTAATTTATTAATCATACTTGTTATCCCTATCATCAGATAGCTAAGTAAATATGTCACAGTGTATAAAAACACCTCCATATGTCTTGCAAGTATATTGTTCAAAAATAAACAGATGATCATTTTCAAAGAATATTGCCATCAGATAACTTAACTTTAAATCATATAAAAGAGTATTTACAACTGAGTATGGAGACATGGTATGTTACATCATTATGACTTACAAGTAACTGTGATTGAACCGGATTCAAGATCTAGCTGAATCATAATTTTGACTTGTGAATTTTTGCTGTTTCATTAGGGACTCAGCACTTAGAAATCTCTATCGCACCCCTAATACTTTTTTTTTCTTAAGCCTCAGCACTTATGCAAAGCATAATGCAGCTTATACTATTTTTCTGTTGAGATTTTCATGTCATAACTCCATATCAGTTATGAGTATTCTTCCCATGATTTCAGGATTTAGTGCCTTAGCTTTTCAAAATATAATAAAACAGTAGCATGCACATCCATAACAAACATCTTACAGATCAGAAACCATCCAAAACTTCCACAAGATTATCTAATAAAACTGTTTTCAACAAAACCAAAATATGCAAACAAAATATAAAAGATTGGCTGCCTCACATCAGGACTTAATGCCATGAATATAGTGAGATTACTCACCTAAGTTCTTCCTCCTGTTTGAACCAGAAAACCCCTGAATATTTCTCCTTCCCTTTAAATGTTTTCTTCCTTTCTTATATTTTTTTTAAGTATCTCGGGTAAGATGATTTCTCTGGTTATAACTGCTTATTTATATGTATATTTTTACTAGGGTTTTTATCAAGACAAAATTCCATTTTTGTCCTGGTTAATTCTCAAGCATTTTATATTTTTACATTTTCATCCCAATACCCCGGCTGCATAAGTTGGTTAAGGTCAGTTGCTTTCTACTTTTGCTTTACAGAAAATGTTTATTTCTTTTTTTTTGAATATCATTCCCCTTACGAAGTCATGTTAAAAGTGTGACTTCATTTGTTCATTTCCGGTAATCCCCTTTACTATTTTTACCTACACACACATGCTTACTTGTATTGTGTTTTACGCCAATTTAATGTTATTTCTCTTGCTCATCTTTAACACATTTCTGCTCAAAGAAAATGTGTATGTGTTCTGAGGTATGTACTTATTTAATTCTTCTTTGCTTCACTGTAAAAATAATCATACACATATGTTTCATATTATTTTTTAATTTCAGTATATAAATATATTTTTAGTTTCAGTATGTATACATATTTAATTTCACAGAGAGTAATTAATTCCAATATATAAAAATATTTAATTGGGTTAATAATTCACATTTCCAAAATCATATTTGAAATGCTTTCCTTCTTTGTTTATTTATTTTATTATCATCATTTTTTTTTCTTAGAAATTTTAAATCCTTTCTTGTGCCATTTCTGCACACATACCCTTGCACATCATTAAATTCATAAATTCTATCAATATTTAATCCAAATATTTTTAAAACTGAATTATTTTATTAAAATAATTTTCTATAAACTTTTGGGGCATTACATCCTCCATCTCCACCACAGACGCTCATCAAACATGCCATAGAATTCCACGACGTTCCTCCTATTACTCGTACATATCAGCGATGGAGAAATCGAAAAGGCGCTTCTTCATCTCAAGAAACACAATTTGAAGTTGCTTCCGGTCCTTCGCAGCCTATAGATCCTACGCAAGCAAGTGAAGAGGAGGATTCGTTGGATGAAATTCCACTGTCTATGAGGAAACCAAGATGAATTCCACTAGAACTTTGTAGGTTGAAGTAGTGAGGATGGTATAAGTTGTTGATATGCTTTGTCCGGTTTTGTTTTGTTTAATGAATTGTTGAAATACTGGGATTAGTTGTTTTATTGAATTGTTGGATGTCATAATTTGAACGCAATTCTTGAACTATTGGATGTTGGATTTTGAATTCAATTGCTGAATTGGTGGATGTTATAATTTGAGTTGTTGGATGTTGGATGATTGAATTTGATTGAAATATTGAATTTTGATTGTAGTGAAATTCAGTGTAGTGTTGAAAATGGTGATGCATGGTTTCTGTTTGAAACGCAGCACACACTTCTGGGGCGACTTTTCAAAAGTCGCCATCGAAGTGTGTAGGGTTTCAAAACAGAAACCCTGCCCGCAACTTGGGCGACTTTTGAAAAGTCGCCAGTGGGGGACTTTTCAAAAGTCGCTTCAGTTGTGTGTGCAAAGTTTCAAAACAGAAACCCTGCCTTTCAACCTTCCTCATATTTCACTTTACCAAATATCAAAGAAAGAACCCAAAACCTAAGCCACATCTCTCTTTCAAAATTTCAAAATTTCCCGACAAAACCGAATATCTTTTAGAGATGCGGAGACACAACAAGAAGGTAAGTTCCATTGGTACTATTAAATTTGTTTAATCTTTTGCAATTAAGGCTAATTCCAACATTGATATTTTTAAGAAAAAGGTTGTTTAAAATGGACAATTGAGAGATTGACATGAGAAGATGATGAAAATGTATGATGAATTTGAAAAACAACGAGGCTTTTCACCGATTAATGAAGAAAATGTTGAGGTTGTTTCCGTACCTAAGACGTAGGCTGAAAACTTGCCCCCTCTAGGGGTGGCGATACATCAACATTGGTCATGGTTAGCGGTGAATCAATACAACAATCACTTCGGGTACATTGTTATTACGAAAATGAATGTGAAGTGGTTGTGTGTCGAAATGAAAGGAATGCGGACCGTCGCTTTTACCATTCTGAATCGTATGATGATAATAAGTTACGGCCTAACGATGTTGAAGTTTGTAACTTCTTTAAATGAAAAGATCCAAAAATGTGTCCGGGGGTGTTAGAACCTTGATTTCGATCACAACAACTATACAAGCACTTACATTCAATACATAGGTATATAAATTATCCATATGCAAGTAGACTTTCACGACCAAGACATGAAGACCGACACAAGGATTATTATATTGAGAAATATTAGTGCATTCTACTAATGTCGTAAATAGATGATATGTACAATCTCCTTGAGTAATCTTTACAAGGATTTACACATACTAATTACTTAAAAGGGAAGATAATAGAATATACATGTGTCAGACATCTAGCGTATGTGCTCAAACATCTGGCAACATATTCTGTTTTTAAATTTTTAACGAACCAGACATCTGACACAAATGGCCAGACGTCTGACCTGGGTAATGGCCATTTTTCTTCAAAAGTCATCTTCTTCAATTAAAGAGTTGCATCCTCCTGTTTTGGTCATAACTCTTTCTTCTCAAACATTGTAACTCTTGGAATGAAATAAAGTGAATGAAAAGTCGTTACTTCTCAAACAAAATCTTCACCGTCTATAAATAAACATGAAATTGAAAGTTACAATTAACTTGTCATTCTGACCTTTCTTGCTTTATTTTCTAATATTTCCATGATTTCCAAAAACACTCAAAAAACACACGTTTATCTCTTTCTTATATCAAAAGCTTAAACCACTTCATACTCAAGGAGATTATAGGAAGAAGTTGCACTTGTAGTCAAAATCAGTGTTGCATAGAACACACATTTGTCAAAGAAATACTCTTGTATAAAAGCCTATTACTCCAGGCAAAGCGAGGGCAATTAGTTAGTGTATTTTCAAATGGGAGATTCGGGACTGGACGTAGGATGGGAGGTTTGAACTAGTATAAAACTCTGGTGTGATTACTTTTAATTTTACCTGCATTATTACTCTGTGCAATTCATATTATCATACACATACTTGTCATATACTATATACATATATAATCCACATAGACTTTCAATTGGTATCAGAGCAAGGTTAGTTCTAATCACAGTAACATGTGTTTGAAAATTGTTAATATGGCAAGTATCTTTCAAGAAGATCAGTCAACTGCACGTCCTCCACTATTCACCGGATCTAATTATGCATATTGGTCAACCCGAATGAGAATTTTTATGGCAAATGGTTTGGAAATATAGTCAACAACTCAAATTAAGTATGTGGCATCTGAAACAAATATTAGCACATGGATAGATGCACAAAAAACTGCTGCTTCTAATAATGCTAAAGCTATAAATTTACCATTTTGCTCTCTCGATAAAAATGAATTTTCACGTGTTATGTTATGTACTACTGCTTATGATATATGAAGTACTTTACAAGTTACACACGAAGGTACAACTAAGGTCAAAACAAACAAAAATATAAATTATACAAATCCATTTTCATCTTTCAAAATGAAACAAAATGAGTCAATTGTTGACATGTATTCAAGATTTCAAACTATACAACATAATCTTATGACACAAGGAGTTAAATTTACTGATTTTGATTTAGTATCTCGAATTCTCAACTCTTTAACAATTAAGTGGGGAAAAAGTACTGGCTATCGAAGAAGCTAATAATCTCTCTGTACTCAAAGTTGAAGAGTTGATTGGAAATTTAATATCATATGAAGCAAATTTGCAGGCCAGAAAGGAAAAAAAACCATGAAAAGAAGAACATAGCATATCAAGCAAGCAATGAAGATTCTGAATTGGATGAAGATGAAATTGTATTTATTGCCAAGAAACACAAAAAATTTAAGAAATTCAAGAAAATGACTAGATTCCAAAATAACAAAAAATCGAACTCATCAAATCAAACTTCGATTAAGTGCTTTGGATGTGATCAATTCGAACTTATAAAGAAGGATTGCCCAAAACTCAACATCGAGAGAAAGAAAAATAAATTTGAGAAATTTAAGAAAAAGAGAAAGGCATTCCAAGTCACATGGGATGACTCCGACTCTTCCTTTTCGTCCGATAGTGATAGTGGAAGTGATATAGAGCAAGCAAATGTATATTTCATGGGACATGCTAATGAGGTATGTCTCAATCTTACTTATGATGAAATTTTATAAATAAGTATGGAACTCGATGACAAATATAGAGAAACTAAAAAATTAGATAAGGAATATGTTGCTAAAATAAATCGATTAGAATTTGAAATAAGGTTACTAAAAGATGAAAAATCTATTTTAAAAGAAGAATTAGAAAATGCTCAAGAAAAATGTAAGAATCTTTCTATTGAAAATAATGCTTTATCTTGTGAATTAGGAAAAGTTAAACTAGGAAATAATAAAATTAATAATGAGCACATTATCTTAAAATATAATCTAGAAATTTCAAGATCTGAAAATATTGATGTAAAATTTTTTTTGATAAAATTACAAATAATGTTACAAAATTTAACAAAGGAAAATAAGACTTGGAGAATTTGATTAAAATTTCCAAGCCGTTCAAAAATCGAAATGGACTAGGATTTGAGAATAAAACAAAAATTACAAAGTATAGTAAGATTTATACTAAGATAAAATCTTCTTCCAAAAATAAGAAATTAATCACAAATTCAAAAATGATTAAAATATGGGCTCCTAAAACAAATAACAACCTAATTAAACAAAAACATATAGGTAATTATGCGAAAGAAGTAATTCACAAAAATAATTACATTTCTAAAGGAACCAAACCATATTGGGTATGGTTACCCTCACAAACTAACACTTAGGATCCAAAAATAAAATGGGTACTAATTTAAATATTTTTATTTTTTGCAGGTATCCAAATACAAAAATAAAGAGAAATGGATATTAGATAGTGGATGTTCCAAGCACATGACGCGAAATGCTCACATGCTGTCAAATATCAAATACATTGATGGTGGCACTGTAACTTTTGGTGATAATTCAAAAGGGTTCGTTATTGGAATTGGAGAAGTCATCAATATCGATATCTCTAACTCTCCTGTTATTTCAGATGTTTTATTAGTAGAAAATCTAAAACATGGTCTTCTTGTATAAGTCAGTTATGTGATAAAAGGTTTGAAATAAAATTTGAAAAAGATAAACGTAAAATTTTCGATCAAAGCAAAAATTTACTGAAGGATATAGAAATCGTAATACATATATCCTAAATATGAACATTAAAAAATAATTCGGATTTATGCCTATCCGCAAATCATGATGATTCTTGGATTTAGCATAAATGTTTCTGTCGTATAAATTTTAAATATATCAACAAACTAGCAAAACATGATCTAATTACAAGTCTACCTAAAATTAATCATAAAATTAAAAATTTATGTGACGCTTGTCAAATGGGCAAGTTAAAGAAAAGTTCCTTCAAATCTAAAAATAAAATATCTACTAAGCAACTATTAGAATTACTTTATTTAGATTTATTTGGACGAACACAAGTACGTAGTATAAATCATAACAAATATGTGTTCGTGATTGTAGATGGATTTCCAAGATATACTTGGACATTATTTTTAAACATAAAAGTGGCACTTTCGGAATGTTTAAAATCTTTGCAAAACGGATTACTAACTTAATGGATTTAAAAATAAAAAATATACGCAGTGATCATGGAGGAGAATTCAAAAATGAATTTTTCGCTAAGTTAAGTAACAAAAAAGGAATTAGCCATAATTTTTCGATTCCACGAACACGACAACAAAATGGTGTAGTTGAAAGGAAAAATAGAACTTTACAGGAATGTGCACGAACACTACAAAATAGTAGTAATCTACCCAAACATTTCTGGGCTGAAGCCATTTCAACTGCCTGTTATGTATTAAATCGTATCACAATTCGACCTATGCCTAAAAATACATGTTATGAAATATTTTATGGAAGGAAACCAAAAGTTTCGTATTTTAGAACTTTTGGGTCAAAATGTTTTATTTTAAATACCAAAGATAATCTTGAAAAATTTGATCACAAAGTCAATGAAGGAATTTTCATTGGTTATTCAGAACGTAGTAAAGCTTATCGAATTTATAATGAACGTACAAATATTATAGAAGAAAGCTTGTATATCTCTTTTGATGAAATTTATAAAAAAAACTATTAATGAAGAAGAAGATGAAATTTTAACTCAAAATCAAACTGAAAATACAAATAATATGAATAATTCATCCTTTGACAATAATGAAAATGTTTAAGACCACCCACACAAACAATAAAAAATCATCCTTTAGATAATATAATTGGAGACTTAAATTCTCGAGTCACTAGAAATAACTTAAATCAAATGAGTCACATTGCTTTTATCTCAAATATAGAACCTAAAAATTATAAAGAAGCATCTAAAGATGATTCTTGGATCTTAGCAATGCAAAAAGAATTAAATCAATTTTAATGTAATAATGTATGGGAACTCGTTCCTAGACCATCAGATTAATCTGTAATAGGAACAAAATGGGTTTTCAAAAACAAAGTAGATGAAAATGAAAATATTATTCGTAATGAAGCAAGATTAGTGGCTCAAGGCTACAACTAAGAAGAGGAATTGATTATGAAGAGACATTTGTTCCCGTAGCTCGTCTCGAAGCAATTCGTATTCTACTTGCTTTTGCATGTCATTGTAACTTTAAATTATTTCAAATGGATGTTAAGAGTGCCTTCTTAAATTTTTTTATTAAAGAAAAAGCTTTTGTAGAATAACCACTATTATTTATATATTATTCATGATATCCAGATCATGTTTTTAAACTAAAAAAGGCTTTATATGGTTTAAAACAAGCACCACGTGCTTGGTACGATCAACTAAAAACTCATCTATATTCTGGATCAAATTAGAAAAATAGACACTACGTTATTTATAAAACATAAAAATAACGATATACTAGTCATACAAATATATGTTGATGACATTATATTTGGGTCAACTAATGAAAATTTATGTAATGAATTTTCTAAAATAATGAAAAATGAGTTTGAAATGTCACACATGGGTGAATTAATTTTTCCCTTGGATTACTAATAAAACAATTGGACAATGAAAATTTTATCAATTAAGAGAAGTATTGTAAGGATTTACTTAAACGATTCAGAATGGAAAATACTACTGATAAACAACTCCTATGAGTACAACCTTATATTTAGACAAAGATGAAAATGAAAAAGACTTTGATCAAAAATCTTATCATAGTATGATAGGCTTTTTATTATATTTAACAGCTAGTCGACCCGATATAATAATGAGTGTTTGTTTATGTGCACGTTTTCAAGCGCAACCAAAGGAATCACATCATAGAGCAGTCAAACAAATTTTAAGTTACTTATCCAACACCAAAGATTACGGCTTATTATATCCTGAAGGTACGATTTTCGAAGTTGTATCATTTAGCGACGCAGACTTTGGAGGTTGTAAACGGACAGAGAAAAGCATAAGTGGTACCTGTCATTTTATCGATCAATCTTTAGTTTCATGGTTTAGCAAAAAGCAAAATTGTGTCTCTCTTTCAACTTGTGAAGCAGAATACACCTTTGCTGCTCTGGCTTGTGCACAAGTAATATATATGCAACAAATACTTCACGATTTTGGTAAAACTATAACTTGTTCTTCGACATATTGTGATAATACAAGTAAAATTAATCTATCTAAGAATCCTATAAATCATTCTCGAACTAAACACATTGATATCAGACATCATTTTCTTAGGGATAACGTAGAGAAAGGAGTAATATCTTTAAAATTCATTAACACCGACAACCAGATAGCCGACATTTTTACAAAACCTTTTGTGAAAAATCATTTATAAAACATAGAAGAGAACTAGGAATATGCTCCTTATCAGAACTTTAACAAACAAGAAAAAAATTTGGAATTTTTTTTCCTACCTCTCAATATTTATGGCTCATAGGTCATATAATTTTTTGTAACAAATTTCTCTGTAAACCGCAAATAGTTTAACAAATAAAAAAACGAATGATTGAAAGGGAAAATCCTATATATATATATATATCAATTTTTTTACAAACCAAATCACAGTGAAAACTACTTATGATATATATCTTTGTTAGTCAATATCAAAGTTTTCCAACACGTCATCCGATCACGACTCCACTTACTCTACCATTGATTTTTCATCCCCATCATCTGGTAGTACATACACATCTCCTACAAAAACAACTCCTAAATCATTTAAAATTTCTTATCTACAAAATCAAAGAGAAATGTGTTACGAACAAAGACTCCAGGGAGCTCATTAAAATTTTCTAGAGAAATGCATCCTTGCCACCATGTGGACATTCTCCTACTAAGGATTGTGTTCATGTATGATCTCCTCGTCTAACCGAAACTCCTCCACATGCTCGGTAAATAACTCCACGTAATTTATAGGGAGAAGTAACATCTGAAGACCAATTCAGTCCAGTATCTTCTTCTTGGTCTCCAATACGAGCATCAAAAGTAGATACAAAGGCAAAACCAAATTCATGGGAGAAAAAGTTACTTTATTCTTCTACAAATTGTATTTCATATATATATAATATATATATTCCGAGTTGTAATAAGATTCAAACCATTCAAGAATCTAACTTATATTTTTTTCTTAAACAAAAAGTTATATCTATAATATCTTTCTCCAAAAACTAAATTATCACTATTCTACTAACAACAGGCTCACGTTTCAACTCAGACGTTTGGAATAACTGTCTGAAAAACTATCCCATTCAGCTCAGACGTCTATGACTTCCACCAGACGTTTGGATCATGTTTATGGAAAACTTGACTAACTCAACTTAGACGTCTGATATTACATTTAGACGTCTGATCCAAGTCTCTGCCTCAAAATGTCCTAAACGACCAGACATTTGATTAACATACAGAAGTCTGACCATACTCCAAAGTCACCTTTTAGCCCCATCTATAAATCATCATTTTCATTTTTTACAACTTCTTCACCAAAACCCTACAACAAAAAACCCTAAGCCCCAAATCAATTTGTTTTCTTTTTCCAAAAACTTCAACTCCATGGCACCCAAATCTAAGAAACCTTTTCCAAAAAGCAAAAAGACAGGCCAAAGTTCTCAACAGTTTGTAACTGACGAAATCATTAATGATTTGATGGTGAAACAAGATGACAAATAAAAGCTTAAAGAATTGGAAAAGAAAAGAATTCATTGCGGTTCATTTTACCCACTAAGGAGATTCTTTAACTACGAAATCGATGATTTGGCAAGTGATGCTGAAATTAACCATCTCATAATTATGATTCTAAGTCGAGTCAAATTGATCGATTAGCTGTCTTTTTATTCTTTATAAATTTATGTTCACTTCATATTTGGAACCCCTCTAATCCAGAAAATTGATTTTGGACAAGTGTTTATGAGGAAATAATCAAATTCAACGTTGAAATGCTTGGACAAATATTACGGTGCTCATATACAGGAATTAGATTACAAGATATACCTGATATGACATACCAGCCAAGAGATGCAATTACACATCTCATTTGGAAAAATAACATGAGAAAATTAACACCAACCTATTTTCGTCCGCAAGCTAAACTACTTAATCGTATGCTTGTCAATACCATACTCCCTAGATTAGGCAGTCATGAGCAAGTATATGACCATGACCATAAAGTTTTATATGTTATTTTCAGTCATACAAAAGTAAATTGGTCTCAATATATTTTTGACCAAATTTAAAGCTTCTGGAAACTAGTTCGTCAAACAATCATTTATGCTCCATATATTATGCGAATTTTTTGAGCGCACAATGTTCCTTCTTTCTTATCACAATATGAAGAACTTCCAGTCAAGGAAAGTGGAATTCGCTTCCTATCTTTAATGCATCTTCTTGAAAATCCTCCAAGTATTATACCATTTGTTGAATATCAACACCAACCTCAACCCCAACAGTCTACTCCTATACGACCTACCTCTGCATCAAGACCTTCTGAACCAATAGGTTATCACTCTGATTACGAAATACAAGAGGCTCGAATTACAGCAGGACAAGGAGAAAGCATTAGAGATGTAGCACTTCAAAACCAACGTATTCTATCTCAGAATCAAAAAGTCTTGGATAAGAAAGTTTCTCGCCTCAAACAATCTTTTTCTACAAGGATGACTAAGGTCAAAAAGACTTTAGAAAAAGTTGTCTCAACTCTGGGAAAGGTTTTGCGAAAAGTTCGCGGACGATCATCTTCACGATCTTCATCATATCCTTCTCCTGCATCACCTCCACCACCTCATGAACATCAATCCAGAATTCGAACAGTGGAAGAGCCTCGACAGAGCCACGCTCCTGGGAAAGCTCCAATTACTATGGACACTGAGGAAAGTGAAGATTTCTCTTGGCCTCCACAAGAAGCCAGCATCACGAACACTTTTCATCTTTTCAAGGACTTTCTATTTAAGAAAATGAAGAATATCGTGATCATCCGCAAAGGAAACATAACGACTATGATGACATTGCTCTAATCTTTGGGGTTATTTTTCTTCTCAGTAAGTTAGCTACTAATTTTTATTCCTGCTTGTATAAACTATGATAATTTGCTTTCTGATTATTAACATTATGATATTGCTCTACAATTTTATAAACTCTTTTTCGATAATGATAAAGGGGGAGAGGATATATTACAAAAGAAAGGGGGAGCCTCTTATAAATAAATTGTACAGTTGTCATCATCAAAAAGGGGGAGAATGTTAGAACCTCAATTTCGATGACAACAACTTTACATGCACTTGCATTCAACATACATAGGTATATATATCATCCATATGCATGCAGACTTTCATGACCAAGACTTAAAGACCGACACAAGGATTATTATATTGAGAAATATTAATACATTATGTTAATGTCGTAAATAGATGATATGTACAATCTCCTTTAGTAATCTTTACAAGCATTTGCACATACAAATTACTTAAAAAGGAAGATAACAGAATATACATATGTCAGACGTATGGCGTATGTGCTCAAACATTTGGCAACATGTTCTGGTTTTAATTTTTTAACAAAACGGACGTTTGGCACAAATGGCTAGATGTTTGACCTAGATAACGACCATTTTTCTCCAAAAGTCATCTTCTTCAATCAAAGAGTTGCATCCTCTTGTTTTTCGTAACTCTTTCCTCTCAAACATTGTAACTCTTGGAATGAAACAGAGTGAATGAAAAGTCGTTACTTCTCAAACAAACACTTCACCGTCTATAAATAAACATGAAATTGAAAGTTACAATTAACTTGTCATTCTGAACTTTCTTGCTTTATTTTCTAATATTTCTGAGGTTTCCAAAAACACTCAAAAACACACTTTTATATCTTCCTTATACCAAAAGCTCAAACTACATACTACTCAAGGAGATTATAGGAAGAAGTTGTACTTGTAGTCAAAATCAGTGTTGCATAGAACACATATTTTTCAAAGAAATACTCTTATATAAAAGCATGTTCCTTCGAGAAAAGCGAGGGCAATTGTTAATGTATTTCCAAAAGGGAGCTTTGAGACTGGATGTAGGACGGAAGGTCAGAACCAGTATAAAAATTCCGGTGTGATTACTTTTAATTTTACCTGCATTATTACTCCGTGCAATTCATATTATCATACACATACTTGTCATATACTACATACATATACGATCCACAGACTTTCAAAGGGGAGTTGCATATGCCCTTGACGCAACCGGAAAATGCCTATTTGGAGAAGTTGAACCTATAATATCGCAACGCACTATTGAATAAGGGCGTACCGTTCGATAAGTTGAGTCCTTATAGATTGTGGGAGGAGAACTAAATAAAATTTTGGGTGTTAATTCTTATGTAATTGAATTATGTATCGTTGAACATGTATTATGATGATTTATGTATCGCTAGCTTACATTTGCATCTGTTTACGTATCACTTAGCAGTTATTATTTCTCAACCTACTTTCGGTGGAGTAATCCAATTCCAACACATAACATTCATCCTCTCAAACGAACATAGAACATGAAATAAAAACACAAACCGTTCTTACATAAACAACATACGGCTTACAAACATCAAACCAACAATAACACGCATACAAAAACTAAGTAATTAAATTACAATGACTCCTTTTATGACCGTGCATACCACATTTATTACATCTATTCGGCCTTGGAGGCTGCATCTCGTCCATAGTGCCTTTAATTCTAGTAGACTTAGACCTTCCTAGAGCTCGCCTTGCTGGGGATGGAAGAACCATTTGACCTTCTTGTGGAGAACAATACCTTGTATCGCGCACGGGATGAAATTTTACAGAGGATGCCGCTAGATAAATCTGAATGGAGTACCAATGTGATGCAAAATCATGATGAGCTCTGTTTGCACCATTGGCTACTGACGAACAAGCATCCATCACATGAGTGCAGGGGAGATGATGTAGTAATGGGATGTTGCATGTACATGAACAAGTGTTACCAACGATTATAACTTTGAATTCGTCTCCAAAGTAACGAATCATTTGCCATTCAATTTGACTGAAACGGACAATCCGACAATGTCTTGCTTCGCTTTCTCTCTCCGCTATTTTTGCTTCCCATTTTGGCATGACACAAAGTGTGGAATTCTTAGCTAACTCTCTTCTTTGAAAAAAGTAACCGACAGATGATAGAAGGTATGTGCAACAAGTGCTCTAATAGACAAACATCTTGCACACCTAAGTACACCATTAAAACTTTCTGACGCATTAATCGTCATAACATGAAAACGACCACCATCATCTTTACATGATGCCCAATTTTCCTCCTTTCCACCCAAACTTCTTTCTATCCAGTTGTGTGCTCTTATACTGGTGGTTTTAATTTCTTCACGAATCTTTAAATACTCAATCTCCTCAGAGGCACATTCAGCAACGTAGAATAAACTGGTCAATCGTTTGTCTCTGAAACCCACTGCTTGAAAAATTAGCTTTTAAATGTCTGGCACAGTATCTATGTTTAAGTGGGGCCAGCCATTTTCTCTCCAACGTTGTAGGTATTCATTTCATTCTATCAGAAATGAAAGTAATACAACGATTTTTCACGCTATGAATGAACCTTTTCATGCACGTAGAAAAACCAGCCCCAACTATCAGTGGAGTCGGACTCGGCAATGGTAAATGCTAAGGGATGCAACTGATCATTTGTATCAATGACGGTTGCACACAAGTAAGGTACCTTTGTATTTACCATATAGATGTGTACCATCTATACAAAGCAAAGGTCGACAATGGACATTCCCTCGATACATGGTCCAAATGACCAAAATGCACGATCTAAAACTCCATACTCATTAGTAGTCATATGTCCTATGCTTCCTAGATTTTTTTTGCATATTTCACCGAAGTATTGTCTTAGGATGGAATATGACTCTACCCAATCACCGTATATTAGTTCAATTGCCTTGCCCAATGCTCTACATGCTTTCAGATAGCTAACTTTGATAAATAATTGTTCCTCCATTAGAACCTGCACCGTTCCGACCGTAATGTTCAAATCAGATTTCACGAAAGGCATGATCTTCGATACCATAAAAGATGATGTAGCTTGCCTATGATTTGAGTTCATTGTAGGGTTAACGCATGTATGATCACTAGGATATTTTTTAATAACCCACCATCCAGCTTGTATCTTTTTTGAGTCAATAGCATGTATTTTCCAAGGACAACTATCATCGACGTTGCAAATGGCGGTGTATTTTGCTTTGTTCAACCTTATTGGCTTAAAGGATACCGTGTGTAAGATTGACCATTCTGATAGTTGTTGTAGAAATTAGCTTTACTCTCAAACACCATACCAACTTTGAAACTGGTTTGTACGCTGGAAGATGAAAATAATTCGTTGTTGAAGTTTACATTTGCTACAATCGACCTAGCCATAATTTGTGCACTGCAAAAATTATCATCTAATGGTATCTCCATTTCCAGTTCATCGTTGTCCACACAATCTGGTTCTGCATCCTCCAAAATCATAGTCTAGCGGATCATTTTTTTACTTTCATATTTTCCACCCAGGGTTGTTTCAACCGCTAGTATTGACACAATGGACATATTATCAAGTGCAGGAATATCTTCAGCTTGTACATCTTCTTCATCATCAACATCCATATCATCGTTGCAAATAATTTGACCCGCTGATTCATTCGGTGGTTGGATGTATGATTATGTAGTAGTGTTATTTGTTGCGAAGCTATATTAAATAAATACATCAATTTTAGTTTATTTCTACATACCAACGATCTTGCAACATATTGCAATATTTAACTTACTTTTGGTTTAAATGGTAAATTTTTTGACGGAGTTGGCTGCATTCATTCAGATGTACGGCTATTTGATGCTCTAGACTTCTTTGAGTGGAATTCTGTGTTGGAATAAAACTGCACAGGAATACACATTTAGTATAATAATTAAATCAATTCAACATACCAGATCTGTATGTAACTACGGCTAAATGATACCTCTGACTCATTCACGGATAGCGGTCCTGCGTCAAATGGGGATAGGTAAATTAGACATTTGACTACAAACTCATGAATAGATGAAAATCATAATATATTTGTTGTTGCCCATATTACGATATGTGCTGAATCGGATGACTAAAATTAAGTGATGGAATTTCTTGCCCAGTACTCATGTTTTCCACTATTCTAGAATATTCTTCAATGCCAAAATTTGTTATGGGTGCCGATGTTGGTTGTTTTGCAACTGATCTTCTATTTTTTCCAACAAAAAACTCAATAGATTTAATCGCAGCAGCAAACATTAACTCAACATCGCCGTCGTCAACAATTTTAATTGCTTTGGATCCAGAATCTGTTGGCCAATTGCAAACTAATCAATATCATACTCTTTATGTTTTATCTTTGTTGCTTTATAAACCGACTCTTTCAACTGCTCAAAAGTAAAACCTCTTCGAACTCTAGCCGGTTTGTAAGATCCACTAAGATATTTCCCACACATTAAATCGTCAATAACCAATTCATTATCATAATAGCATATGGTTGGAATAAAACTACAAGCCATTCTACATCAACCACAAAAGAAGTTTGCAAACTAATTTGAAAACTCAGGGTTTCTACTACATATCTTGCTTGGATTCGAGTGTGGCGGTTTGCTATGTTTGACGTAGATCTTCGAAATCCAATGCTTTCAAGGAGATTAAATGGAATTTAATTAGGTTTTAATTTTTTTTGAGGTAGAGGGTTTTGGGTTTTTTTGAAGATGAAGAGGAAAGTGAAAAAGCGAAGGAGGAAGAAAGTGAGGTTCTGGTTTTGTTACAGAACCCCGTTTGGGTGACCTTTGAGAAGTCGCCCACTGGCGACTTTACAAAAGTCGCCCAAATTGTTTTTTTAAACACGTATGCGACTTTGCAAAGTCACCAGTGGACGACTTATCAAAAGTCGCATACATGTTTTCGGCAAATTTTTTTGTAATGACGACTTTTGAAAAGCTGCTAGTACGTTTTGGCTAGCTCAAGGCTGAGCAGGCCAAAACAGGACTATTTGATATTAGTTTGTAAAGTGGACTGTGTGTGATAATTAGTTTTAAAATGACGCTAAATTGAAAAAAAATCCCAAGAAGAACGAGCAACAAAAACCAACATTGTAAAAATGATTGTGTTACTAAGGAATAAAATTATCTAAAATGAAGATTCAGAAACTCTCGTCAGAATAATAATCGAATTTGAAGAGAACTTAGAAGATAGTGTAGTTACAGTAGCTCATAAAATGTACTTAGATAAAAGGATTTTTTTCTTCTTTTGATTTGGCCTCGTTTTTAAACTTATCGTCGCAAATAGCATCGTTTTAAAACTAATATAAAATATAGCCCTGTTTTGACCAGCTCAGCGCTGAACTGGCCAGAGTGCACTTTTTTTCCAGCTTAGTTGGCGCATTTTCAAAAGGAGCCAACTATTTTTTTTTTTATTAAAAAACACCGGCGATTTTTCAAAAATCGTCAGTGTTTTTTCCTTAAAAAAATTACACCGACGATATTTGAAAAGTCGTCGATGCATTTTGGTCAGGTCAGCGCTGAGCTGACAAAAAATGACTATATTAGTTTTAAAACTGGAATATTTACGATAATAAGTTTAAAAACGAGGCCAAATAAATAAGAAAAAAATCCCAGATAAAATGACTTCAAGTAAGAATATGCTTTCCTCATAGCAAAAGGCCTTTTAACATAGTTTAATTAATACGTGATTATTTGAATATTATCTGGATGGTTGTATGTATCTAGATTATCTTAAAATCAAATCCTGCTGTTATCAATTAACCATTTCTCCTTTTCAAAAAAGTGATTATTCAGTTATTTTCAATTATAGAATTTCCTCAATGAGGTGCCCCGAAACAATGCTACAACCTATAAGGATCCAAATATTAGCCCAGCTCGGCTTAAACCTGAATTTGCACAACCCATTCTATATCTTTTCTCTTCATTTCAAGTTTAGAAATTTTAAGTTGAAAATTAAAATTAGCTCCTAGTGATTTTGATTTATGGAGAAGTTCCATCTCCAATTATATCTAACAAGTATATGTCTTTTTCTGATTTTGGTCTCCGGATTTGCTTCACTTGTTGATAAATATACTCTGGGTATCCGTCCTGAAGGTAATTTACTCGTAGAAAATACAGTTTTCATAGATCTGATAAAAAAACTCGTATAAATTTAGTGTGAACTTTGTTTCTTTCGGATTAGATGCTAGCTACTACAAATCCAATGTAATTAAATGCAAAGACGGATCAAAGAAGTTTTCAAGAGAACAACTTAATGATGATTTTTGTGATTGCGTAGATGGAACTGACGAGCCAGGTACTCTTGCTGGGTGTACCTGTAATTCTTGATTACTTGTTGTGTTATATCAGTCGATTTTTAACTTTTTATTTTTATTTTACTTTCTTACCACGATTTAGGTACATCTGCTTGCCCGGAAGGGAAATTTTATTGCCACAATGTGGGTCATTTGCCACAATCAATATTTTCATCACGGGTAAACGATGGAATATGTGGTAAGTATGCATCATTTATCTATTATTATCAGTTTCGATTACTATCTTATCAAAGCTGAAGTCTGGGAGGCTATTACATGTCATTAACATGTAATTAAACATAGTGCATTTGTCCAGCATGTCACTTCAATTGATATAGCAAAAGTTTATGGATATGTAAGTTCCTCTATGAGATATAAGAGTAATATAAAACTATATACCTAAGACAAAAAAGGAAAAAAAGAAAGAAAGAAAAAAAAATGGTACTAGAACATATCTGTTAACTGAAAAATGTATATTCAAAGAGTGATTTTGATATTATGCTAGCTTAATGTATCATATTTTTTCTTTTGATGTAAGAGTTCTGCAAGATGATAAAACTTAGTGGAAATCACATAACATGAAATCTGTGCTGTTTAATGTATCATAATTTATCTTATGTAAGATCTCTACCGGATAGAATAACTTGCAAGATACCACATAATATGATATTAATGGTGCACTATCTTTATTCTTTATTTTATCTTTTTGATTTTGTTCATGTCCATAAATATAGTAAAAAGTAAATGCTTTTTCCCACCTCTCCATTTAGTATATTTGTATGGGTTTTTTATTTATTTTTTATTTATTTTTACACTAGTGTAATGAATTCTCACATTTAGCCTCTTTTTAGAAATAATTACACATAGAATAATTTTTTGTATTATGCAGGTGCAATTTCATATCGTTGAACTAGTGTATCAATTTTTTTTTCCTTTAGAACAATATACTGCTGCGGTTTCAAACTTCATCAGCTTGTTTTTAGAAGAATGAAGTAATGAACCCATGTGACAAAAGTGATCCAGAGTTGAAATAAATTTCAAAAGTGGTCTGTACATGGAATATATTTTCAAAATTAGTCTAGATTAATAGAGTTCCTATTTATATTTCATACGCTGTAAACTAGTTATTTTTCCTAATATTTTTACTATTTTTAAGTTACTCCTACTATTTAGCTTGAGGAATTTATGCTCATAAAGAAAGAAATGTTAGTATGACTGGTATAGGTGACAAACTTTAGTACAATAATGTATATTATACCATTATCCCATGGACCTGTTCTGTCATATTATAATTTTATTGACGTTCTTATAGTTGATTTTCTTGCCTTCGAGACTTGTTAACATTTAGACCTTTATGTGGACAATCGTGTTTTTATCAGATTGTTGTGATGGAAGTGATGAGTATGACGGAACTATAAAATGCAAAAATAGTTGTTGGGAGGCTGGAAAAGAGGCTAGAGAAAAATTGAATAAGAAAATAAAAACATACCAAGAAGGAGTTATCATACGTAGGAATGAAGTTGAAAAAGGGAAACATGAATTTGCTAAAGATAAAGAGGAATTGTCAAAGCTTAAAAATGAAGAGAAGATGCTCCAAGATCTTGTTGACAAACTTAAAGGTGCAACCCTTTTGTTCTTATTTAACTGTTGAATTTATCTCCTTGCACATACTGTTTGAATACTGGAACCTTAAATAATGTTTCGTGGATGAGCTGCATTCTAAATTATAAAATAAACTCCCACTTTTAAAGTTTCATGTATTTCCGTGACTTTGAATAAGCTTCTTCAGTTATTCTTTGAATCCTACTTGACTGACCTTGTTAATTATATGACATTAGGTTTAATCAAATGCCTTATTAATTGCCAGTCTTATTACTTCTATCAAGAGAAGCCTGGTTACCAGAGGAATCAAGTTGGAATAGTATATGTTTTCCATTTTGAAACTAAACCTGACTTCGCAACTATGCTGCCAATTTTTTTGCCAGCTAGCTACATAGCAGTCAAGTACCAATATGCAATATTCAATAATATCGAAAATAATATCAAATAACATTGATGAAATATCAGATGTGTTATTATAGGTATCGGTAACATATTAGTCAAGTAACAATAAGTGACGACATAAGATAAAACCAACAAAATAGTAAACATGTAACAAATGCAATAAAAATATGCAAAAATATCATAAATATGCATGCGAAAGTGTCAAAGAACACAAAGCTTCAATTAACGCTTGAGAACAAAGTTGCTGACGACCATTAATGAAAGTAGATATGAAGTTGGATTTAATTGTTCGCATATAATAAAAACAATGGTTCTTAGTTAACATGTTATGAAATCAAGCAATTTTTAGTAGTAATGGTAATCATGGACATCATTCAATTCACAAAATTTCAAAATTTACTTAGGTAATTATTCATACCAAGCTTTCAAATCTCGGGTTTTAAATGAAATATCGGTTTGACATCTCAGACTATATTTCGGGTTGAGGTCTTAAGATCTAAGATGAGATGAGTGTGCATCAATTGAAAATTTTGAAATCCCATCTCCTTTAAAGGTAAAAAATGGATCTCAGACGAGATGAAGGAGATTTAAAACTCTATTTCATGCAAATACTTCTTGAACGATCACCTTCTTATTCTTAAGAAAACAAACAATCTACTATCTTTATTATATGCTAGTAGTAATATGCATTTATATACTATTATTCTTCTAAACTGAATTTCAATTGTCAAACTAATATGATTTTCTTAGGTTTTTCTCATTTTGTAGCATTCAACAACTATGTTGTAATTTTGTTGTCAGCTATATATTGTAATGTAATAACATTAGAAATAATTTTAAATAATATTGAAAAAATATTTGACTTATATTTTATCATAGGTTTGATAGCATATCAGTCAAGTAACGATATGTGATGCATCAGATAAAACTAACAAAATCTAAAACACGTAAAAAGTGCAATAATAATATGCAAAAGTATCCTATGCATACAAAAGTGTCCGAGAACACAAAACTTCAATGAACACTTGAGAACGGAGTTGCCAATAATCATTGATGAAAGTAGAAATGTTCAGTTTGATTTGATTGTTTGCATATAATAAAAACAATGGTTCATACTTAACATGTTACGACATCAAACCACTTAATCAAATAATAATAATAATAATAATGGACATTACTCAGTTCACATAATTTCAAATTTTACTATAGTAATTATTCATACAAATACTTCTTGGAATGATCATCTTCTTATTCTTCAGAAAGTACACAATCTACCATCTTTGTTATATGCTAGTACATATATACATTTATACACTAGTGTTCTTCTAAACTGAATTTCATTTGTCAAACTAATATAATTTGCTTAGGTTTTTCTTGTTTTGTAGCATCTACTAACTAACAAGGGATGCATTTTAATACTTAATCGTAACTAGATGAATATGTATTGTAATTTAGTAAGTTGTTAGCTAAAGAATTGCATATTAAACTCAAAATTTAAAGTTTGAACAGAAAACAAAAGTAGAGTTTACACACGTATTTGTTTATTTAGAAGACCGCTAGAACAAAAATGAAGAGGAATCAGAAATTATTGTAATAAGAAAAATGGATCATTCATCATTTACAACATTACAACATGTAAAGTTTGATTTGTTCGCACCTATATTTCTTTATTCTTCATAACATCAATTTTTTATATAATTTTATGATTTAAATTTCGTCCCAGCTTGGATCCCTCCTTTCTGGTTCAATTTACATCTGAATCAAACTCAGTTAAAACCGCAGTTCATAATTGTATATTCAGTATTCTTATTTAGATCCATAATTTCAATTTTAATATTTTCCAAATAAATTAAAGATGGAACAAGTGAGAATCAAATATAAGTTTCGATGTAGAAGTTCAAAGTTCATAATCAATTTCAAAGTGTAAAATATGGACATTTTAACTCTACGATTTATGATTTAAAATTATGTTTCAATTTAAAATTTGAACTTCAAGATTTATGATTTGAGTTCTGTTTTCAAAACCTTGTTTCATACATTGAAATGCATTTAGCATTTCATTATTGTTTCCAAAAAAAGAATTGAAATTTCATATTAAAATATCGCCGAATTCGGCTATTATTTTAACAGTGATATTTTAACCAAAATTTAATAAAAATAGCGGTTAAAGTGTGAAATACAACATTTTGATGAGATTTCTTTGAAATTTATCATAATTTACAACATAGCTTCTCAAATCCTAAGTTGTGAAATATATGTAAATTTTTTCTGCAATTATAACTGCACGAAAAGATCCTTTCATTCTAGAATGTAAAGCATAAATTTTATTTTTAAGTTGCTATATTATTTTTTGTAATATACACCCAAAATCATTTGAATATCTCATATACCCTTAGAATCTTAGATAATTAAGATTGTTTATACTGACTTTATTCCAACTCTCTTATTTCTTATTTTGTTATTGCAAAGAAACTAGCATGATCGATACAAGAATAAATATAAAAATTATGTTAGAGCAACCCCGATATGGGAGTACGAAGTCCAGAAAAATTGACCAGCTGACATCTAAAATACTCTTCTATGCCCCGATGCAAGTATCTTTCAGTAATTGGATTGGTTCGTTGATTTGTTTGATCAGGTGTTTTGAATAATGGATATATCAATGCTCCCGAGTAGCAAGACACGAGATAATAATACAAAGACTGGTTTTTCATTCACTTTTATAAACATCTTTAAGAATTTTATCACTTTTAAAACATCTTAAATGTTACTTTTTGATTTTTTTTCCTTTTCAATTTTCGATCATATTATCAAATAACATCTCATTTGTGAATAATAAAAAAACTTTAGAACCTTGCTTCATCTACTTAGAATCATATTCTCGCTAAATAAAACCTTGCTACCATTGAGTTCCCAAGTACAAAATGTCCACACACAGTACATATACGAATTTTTTTGGCTAATATATAATTTTTTTTTCTTTCTTTTCTTTCCAACGTTTTGCCCTTTTTAGCAAGCTTTGAGAACTCGGTTTCAATTTTATTTTCGTCTTTCAATTTTTTTGGAAGTTTCTACTTATTTCGTTCATTTTGGAAGTTTCGATTAAAGTTTCAGATTCATATTTCTGTGATTAATTTCAAAAGTAGTAGCGTTGGATTGTTTTATAGTTTTAATTTTATTACTCGTATAGTGCTCAGTTGAATATATATATATATATATACACATACATATATACATATATATGTATATATATATATAATTTTTACTATAGTGATATTAATATTTTAACTATAATCCCTATTGAATATAACATAACATATAATAATTAAGTAATGCAATTAGTTAACTCAATCTACCCAAATCAATTAATATCATAACATAATTTTAAATCCCTACCCTCATAAATGTATAAGACCCGATCAAGCTAGTCATCAAACCCGATCCAAATATTAAGTGAAAATTCCAAACAATTCTCTCCTCTTCATTTTTCATGAAACAACAAACAAAATTAGGATTTCAAGAATTAAAAAAAACCGCTTAATATATAAAATGAGGAAAGATGAGATTAGAGCTTCTCAATTTGTTTGCAATAACCTTAGGTGTTTCTAGTTTCGGGTTTCATCAATCTATAGGCTTTACTATCGATTTTATTGTTTTTATGTTTTCTCTTTCCTTTGATGTCTTTTCAATTACTTTTAATTTTTTTTGAGGATTAGTTAACCAAAATGGGATTTTGACAGATTCCATCTCGGTTCTCTCCAAATTCTAACCGGGATGACCATAGTCTCAATGTTCTAGTCAAGATCTTATACCTTGTGGTTTTGAACATCGTATCTTTCTCTTTATGCAAAGATTCATGCACTTCATTCTGTCATGTTGCTTTTCACGCGTAAATTGATTTGTTGAATATAAGTTCACCGTATGATATATAATTTATGGTAAACGGTCTGACCTCAAGTTGTACTTCATAAGTAGTCCTGTAATGTAACATTTTTTGTGTGATTGTTTTTATGAATCCTAGACGTAAGTTTGTTAATTCTTTAATGATGTAATATTGATAAATTTTGGAATATTTGATCAGATTTTTAATGCTGTGCAAATGTTCATATGATTTTATACTATTTTGTTACCTTTAGTAATGTTAAATTAATGGTTCATCGGACATTAACATTTTCATAGCTTGATATGTCTACATGTACATATATGAAGACAGAAACAACTTGAGAACTTTATCTACAAGTTTACTCGGTGCATACTAACCATGTAATTAGGGTAGTTAGATTAGTTTGTTTTTTTAATCTCGTGCAGTGCTTTCAAAAACCTTAAAACTTGCAATTTGAATCTCGTTTTAAATTGACTCCAATCGTTTCCAATGTGATTTTCAAATTTCAATTCATAACTCAGTTAATACACAATTGAGAAGAAATATCATGGTACTTGCTTGAAACTACATTTCAAATTTATTGTTTCAAGAAGTAATATAATAAAAATTAACCTTTTCCGGTACATAATTTTCATTTGCCAGCCTACTGAGGAAATTTTCTAGTACACAATTGTATATATACTCATTACAATGTGAACCCTTTAAAGCTATACGGTTTAAATCCATTTTCGATCTAAAATATGTACATTAAGATTTATGATTTGAATCTCACTTTGAAAACCTTGCCTCATGGTTATACCATTTAGCGTCTTAGCGCGCTCGTGGGTTTGGATGTTTGGGGTGGATATGACAATTATTGGATATGAAAAAAATTATATTACTTAGTTTATTATATAATTTTGTTTTGACCTTTTATGCAGAGCAAAAAGAAAGAATAGAGAAAGCCGAGGAGGAGGAGCGCTTAAAAAAAGAGGAGGAGGAACGCTTAAAGAAAGAGGAGGAGGAACATTTAAAGAAAGAGGATGAACACTTAAATAAAGAAGAGGAGGAACAAAAATTGAAAGAATCCGAGGTAAAAACTACATATCAAGAACCATTGAAGGATGTTAGAATTTCTTACTACTTTTTTCTATAAAGTTTAACCTTTGTTATCTACTAATAGTAATTTAACATACTTATAAGTTCATGCCTTTAAAATTAGGTTTTTGATGGTGGAGAATTATGATTTTGAAACCCAGCCTTTCCTTTTTTTTTTGTCAAAATTCTAGACTTTCAAAATTAATTAATTTTTAATGTTTAAGGATTATGGTTTTAAATCTACCCCTTCCTCTCTAGTTGAGGAATTTGTTTCCTTCTTATAAAGCTTCCACATTTTTCGTATTATTTCTAGCTTTGTATTTTACAGTGCACTACAACAAACTTATGTCACTATCACCGAAAGATACTCATATTCAAATATAAAATTGGAAAACTTTATGTGCTTTTTATAACAACTTAATGTTTGACATATCGTATTTAATTTCACTGGCTTTTTCCCTTTTCATTTTGATATTTCTTCAAAATCCAAAATTTGGGAACAAATGTTAATGAATTTTAGGGTATTAGTATATTGGTTTTATCAAGATTATTACCAAGAAGTTTAAACTTGTAGGACGAAGTTAGACCTTTTAGTTTAAACAAATGAGAATATTGTGTGCTACGCACACAATATTCTAAACCACATAAATTAAAATAGTTAAAATATGATAGTGATAATCGTCATGGTGATTCCAAAATACAAAACAACGATTAAGTAATCATCGTATATGGCAAGTTTGTCGCTTTGAGAATATAGCATGAAATGATATCAACACCAATATGGTCAGATAAAACATATCCTCATATTAAATTTGTTTTAACTATAGACTACATAGTTCCTAGTCTAAATTTATGCAGAAAAATTCCATGTTGCATCTGAATGAGTAGATTGAGATGAAATCGAACAAAAATTTAGAATAACATTAAAAAGGAGAAAACAAAATGTTTTAAAGCATATAAGAGATTAATGAAATATCACTGAAAATTCGATCCAATAATATAAAGTATATGCAAAATGTAATAAAGTAAAAATTACTCTTAACATTCCATTTATTGAACATCAAATACAAATATATAAACTCATAGTATTTTAGTTACTTTCAGATTAAATGTTTTCTATTAGAACATAAAGAGATTCTAGTTCTTCTATCATGCTTAAGGATTAAACTACATAGTATGTACCATTGAATGATATCCAATCAATAAAATGGAAAAACTATTTAAACGAGGAAGACGAAGAAACAACCATTACACTTTGATTTATTAAAATTAATTACACGAAAATTTTAGAGTTAAAAATTCCATCGAAATTTCATTTTGATTTTGACTTCTTATAGTATCTAAACACAACTTAAACACCTTCCATAGTTTATCAAAAGGTTCAAAATATTTTTTTTAACTTTCATCCTTATTTCTTTTCATTGTTATTTATTAATTCCCAACAATTAAATTGTGCATATTTGGGGAACAAACGATCCAAAAACAAACTTGTAAATTACACAAAATAGCAACTTAGTGTAATAAAATTAAATCTATTCTTTGAAAATTAATTAATAAATAATTAAAACCACTTTCAATATCTTATTTGCACATCTATAATCATGATCAAAATTAATTTGTACAGATCTACAAGGAAACAGAAGATGAACTAAATTTTAAGTTCGTTGTACCTTTCGATTTGAAAATATTGTATGGACTTATATCTTGAGATACTAGATGCAATTTCAATGAAAAGTGAAGAACTGTGGTGATTAATAAAAAATCATTCATAGACATGGAAATAAAATGAATCATACGTAGAGTATGAAATAAATCAAGTGAATTGAATGAGAAATAGAGTTGAACATCATTGGTTTAAAACTTAGAATCATATTATGTGACATTTTAACAATTGAATTGTGCTATTGAAAGTTTGAAATCATTTTAAGTTCTTGTGGAGCATTAAATTATAGAGAAACTACGAAAGAAGGAAACCAAGAGAATAGAAGTTTTATTTTTGATGAGGAAAAAATTTTTTTTGCTTAGGATTTGAACTTCATAGAGAAATAAAACTGGACCGAACAAAATGAGTAAAACTAATAAAATGGGAAGTAAAAAAGGCACACCATTACAAATGAAATTCTAAAGCTTGTTAAATGAAATTTTTTAGAGGGGTGATTGTGAAAACATACACATGTATCATGTAGAAATTAAGATTTTAATTTTAAAATTATGAGAAAACAGCAGGATTAGAAGAGATCCAACTTTAATATCTTATAATTGATACCTCATTCAATATTTTTATTGCTCATCTAAAATCATGATCGGGACTAAATCTATAAAAACAATGAATTAAAATACATTATAAAAACTAATTCTTACATATTATAAGAAAAAAGAAGAGGAAAATAAATTCCAAGTATGTTGTACCTTTCAATCCTAAATTATTGTAAAAAACTTATCTTTCAAGATAAAATATGCAATTTCATTGAAAAATGAAGATATGCGATGTTTCAAAGAAAATTGTTATATGCATGGAGTAAAAAAAGAATCATACATAAGGTAAGGAAAAAAAACAAATGAATTGAGTAAAAAAGAGAGTTGAATATAATCAAAGTTTAAACCTTACCATCATATGTGATCTTTTCTGACGATTGAACTGTGCAACTGGAATTCTAACACCATTTCGAGTTCTTATGGAGCTCCAAATCAAAATATAAACTAATTTGAAAGGAAATAAAGACAACATCGGTTTATTTTTTATAAGAAAAAAAATTTCTGCTTAGGGTTTGAACTTTATATGAAAATAATATATAACTAAACAAAATGAGTAAAACTAATAAAGGGGGAAGTCAAAGAGCATGTTAATTAAAACTTGTTAAATGAGAAATTTTAAAGGAGTAATTGTGAAAATATACACATGCATCATGGAGAAATTAAGATTTTAATTTCTAAAATTATGAGAATAAAGCAAAAGGTTTAGAAGAGATCCAACTTTAATATTTAGAAATTGATTGAATCACTTTCAATATTTTAGTTGTGCATCTAAAATCATGATCTAAACTAAATTAATAAAAAATTAAAAATTAAAATACATTATAGAAAGAAAATTGAGGTTTTAGTTTTGATGAAAAAAGGCAACTTCTGCAAAGGGTTCAAACTTCTTAGAGAAATAAAACAGAACTGAACAAAAATGTAGAACTAGTTAAAAGGGAAGGCAAAGAGACATGTTGTTACAACCTAAAATATTAAAGCTTGTTAAATGATAAATTTTAGAGGGTAAATATGAAAATGTACGCATAGATCATAGAGAAATTAGGATTTTAATTCTATAACTATAAGAAAAAGCAAAAGAATTAAACAAGGTTTAACTTTAATATAATAGGGAACAGGAAAATAAAATGAATTCCAAGCATGTTGTACCCTTTGGTAATTATTGACAGAATCTTTTGAAATTGAGATAAGAAATGTAATTTCAATGAAAGGTGCAGAACATGATGATTCAAAGAAATTGTTTATGGATATGGAATAAAAAATAAATTATACATAAAGTAAGAAAAAAAATCAAGTTAGCTGAGTGAGTAAGAGAGTTGAAGACCATCAAAGTTTAAAACCTTACCATCATATTATGTAACTATTTCATGCAATTGAAAATTTAATATCGTTTTGAGTTACCGTCGAGCTCCAAACTAAAGAGAAAGCACAATGAAGGAAGGAAACAAAGGGAATAAAAGTTTTAGTTATGATGAGAAAAAAGAAACTTTATAGACATAAAACAGAATTGAACAAAAAAGGTAAAACTAATAAAATGAGAAGTCAAAGAGACATGCTGGTACATCCTAGTGTATTAAAGCTTGTTAAATGGGAAATTTTAAAGGGATAAATATGAAAACACACACATCAATCATGGAGAAATTAGATTTTTAATTCTTAAATTGTGAGGAAAAAGCAAAAAGGATAGGTGGAGATCTAACTTATATATATGTGTGTGTGTACATGCATACATACATATATATACATACACATATATACATACACACATATTACAGGATATAATGATATTTGTCCAAATTAAATATTTACCATTTGTGTTAAGGTTGTCACCAATATTTTAGAAAGTGTTATTTTCTATCATTAAATTTAAGATTTTGAAAAATAAAACCAAAATTTGTAAATAGATTGCGTGTTTCAGACTTAATATTTTTTTAGATTTACTGAAATTCATATCAAAAACGGAGTACACATACTTTATATCTTATGTGCTAAAGAAAACTAAGATGGGGGATGGAAATCTCGAACTCTCTAGAAAATAGTGTGAACCATGACGATAACTTGAAGTGAAATATATCTCTCAAACTGCGCAGATATACAAATTTCTTAATTATTAAATTTTGGCATGATTATTTCTTGTGTTATAAGCTACTTACTAGTTTTAGTTTTCTTCCATTCTTATAGCTCTTTCTTATAAGTGTTTAAAATTATCTTAATTTTTATCATTAAAGTATATTTCAAAAATTCAAACCAATAAAAAACATGCTTGCTTATTAAAAATTGAACATGATTACTTATTCAAAATGCCTACATAATAATCAGTTGCTGAATCCAGAAAACTTATACAACTTTGATGTTAGTTGTTGACTTTGGATCTTTCTTGAAAATAGATTTAATTAACAAAAGAGCTTACAAGACTATAGTTCTCAAAATGAGTGCATATATACATTTCTTGAACATTATACTTAGTTATTAATACTTATTATTATTATCCATTTTATAATTCATATATTAGTCCTAAATTTTTACCATTTGTATTAAGATTAACGCATGTATTTGAAAATATGTTATTCTATATTAATAAAGCTCATAATTTTGAAAAATAAGATCAAAATTTAAAAATTGATGACGCTTACTAAATTAAAAGACTACAAAAAAAGAGATCATAGGATTGATACATGAATTTTGAATGTAATTATAGACTAAAAGTGACATAATATGATAAACTAAAGATATTTAAAAGAGAGCATGTGATTCGATAATATAATAAATGAAATAGAGAGGTTAGATTTGAACTTGTTTGAGATTAGAGTGGGCAAAGATTGTGGTGTTATTTTTACAATATATTGGATAAGTGATGTCAATGAGATCAAACCCAACTTGGGTTTTCTCCATTATTTACCCAATCAATGAGAGTTGATTATTTAATTATAAAATAAGAAGAAAAAAGATCAGATATTGAAGGAGTCTGAACTTTAAGATGTATATATATAATTAGATTGCTGAATTACTTGTTATTTCTTTGATGATAGAAACTTGTTTACTTGACTAACTTTTAATATGAAAGGAAGTCAGTTAATCTTGCACAATCTCTACTACTATATTAGATACTATATTTACCACGCTGTGTATGGAGCTGTAGTGGAGTGACAACTTTTTAGAGCCTAGGTGTAAGGCACAGCATATGACATATCTTTACATTTAGGCTCAGTTTTTGCAAAAAGAGAAAAAAAAAAAAGAGAGAAAATAAAATTATTTTTCTATACACAACAAACATAATGTATTTACATGCTCATAAACTGTTTGGAATGTGTATGTAACACTTTCTCTTTAACTGAACCTTGAATTCAGCTAGAACTAAACGCTTAATATGTTCCTAAATTTCCAGTTTATTAATTACGATCACGGCGAACAAGATTATGGTAGATATTTAGGTTGTGATAAACCTTATATTGGACACAACTTTTAGGGCATTGAGGAATGTACAGTTGAAATGGTTTGAAGTATCAAATTCAGATTTGTATTTGATGACATAGATAATGTTCCTATATTGCTGTGTTATTACAGGAAAAAAGCAGTTTGGATGAAGAGGGCCATTGAAAAATTCTTTTGAAAGAAAATTTGACAGCTTAGGGGAAAATTAGGTCATAGTTTATTATATAATAAACTGAAAAAATACGATATTTACTCTGTAGTCTATACTATAAAAGAAAAACTTTGTTATGAACAACATTTGAAATATTAATTTTCAACAAAAACTTGAATATTTTTAAATATTTATTGATTTTTCTCTTTCCTAAAATTTGTATTTAATTTTGTTATACATTGAACTGTTTTGAGTTCCAAACTGCAAACTTCTGTATTTTATATAATAAATCTAAAATTTGTTCAAAACAAAATTATCTTCCCAATCTTTTAAAAATTTAAATTTCTAAAAATTAAGAGAAGGTAATTAAATAAAGTTTTTTTTACCAAGTCTTGGTCAATAATCAGTATAACAATGCATTATGCATATACACATTTTCCTTTTATCCATAATTATAGTTCTAATATTTTTTCCCTTTATCATTTCACTTATTAGGTTTCCTTTTTCTTTTAATAATCACCTAAATTTTGTATGATAGAATTTTGTATGTTGTTATGATTTGTTGAAATTTTTAAGAATATAGTTAATTTGGTTTTTTTTTTGGGAAGTATTTTGGTTGGTCAAATGCTAGAGAATTTATTTAGATTACGATATGACAAAATATTTAGGATAAACAACACCAATGAGTATTTCAAGTGCTACAAGACAATTTTGCACTATAACTTGGTTTCAAAAACAAATAGTACTTATTTATTCCACGTTTTCCCTCAAAATTATGTTATCTTTTCTAGGTTTGAGTTGATACTATAATAAGATTTCCATTGATTACCTATTCATATGATGGAACGCTATTAAAGAACAAAAACTTCACGCACACACACCCGCACGCACACACATATAAGATTGTGAAAATTCCTAACGGATGCTAGGCGGATGAGTTTGGACTAAAGATCAACCATTTATGGCGGTATTAATTGAGGCTAGGATTTTTTGATAAACTATTGTATTGTTAAAAAAAATCGATATTTATGCAATTCTTTTATACTATTGTATAAAATACACATATACGTACGTACATACGTACATACATACATACACACACACACATATATATGTTGAAATTCAATTCGAAGGCCAAGATGAATGCAACATTCTATTTTCAGTTGAAAATTTCATATTATTTAGCATATATTCTTTCATATTGTGAAACAGAATCATGTATTCTGAGATAATCACTTAGATGCTAACATAAGGCGATAAACCTCGTCTAGCACCTTGGTGGAACCCAGGTCTTCAGCCTCACCCAGCGCCTAGGCATGGCCTAGGTGGATATTTGAGCAACTTAAAGAAATTGTATTTAGGATGATGTTTAAATTACTGTTTGGTAGATTTCGATTCGACGTGAAGATTATAGAATGTTTGAAAAAAAAAAGATGGAACCACTAATTCATTTCCCACGTAGTTCAGTCGAGATCTTTTTTGGAAGCTCCACTCGAGATGAAATGCAATATTTAGTTTCCATATTTGAGATTTAATTTTGATCAAGATCTTGGTCTACAGTCAAAATCACACATTTCCAACATTCCAAATCCCAGATTTTATTTCTGAATTAAGTTCTTATATCAGGCTCGAGCTCTTATTTGCTTGACATAAAAACTATTGTCATCAAATTTCAAATTTCTTAAATTATATTTTTCCAGATCATTTTTTCATTCTTATGGTTTCAATGGCTTCATCCTCCTTCCCAAACTTCTCAACCAGCGATGTTCTTATTTGAACAGATATTCTAGAGGACAAATGCATGAGATTTGCAGGTTATTGAACATGTGATCTACAACAAACTTCCACATTGCGTGCATCGTTTACTTTAAGCTAAACAAAATACAGAACAAGTGGGATAAGTTGTTGCAGAATGAAGTATGTTTGATAAGCGTACTTATAATTAAAGGGTGCATTTTGAGATCTCACAAATAAAATTATCACAAGTGATGATTTTTGGACTATAACCAGAAAATAAAATTTTGTTTTGGCCAACAAGTTCAAGAAAATGATAATGTAGCAGTCACGATAACCAGAACACTCAAGGGGCAGATGCATACATCATTGAGAGTGTCCATTGCTTTATATATAGCCTGAGATAGCGATCCAACTCTTAATGGCACCAAAATATGTGCAAGTTAAGGCTATGGTGCATTCATCATAGAACAACATCAAGGATGATATGTAGACACTTAGCTTAATGAGTTCAATTTCAATAATTTAACGAATATTGATTTCACTTTAATTCCGCATGTGACTTGATCGATCTTGGCCTAGTTTCACAAGTGCATCTTGAATGATCTAGGTCTACTACTTATGCTCCTGATCGTATTGCTTCTATTGATGGTGATCTGGACTATATGTTACGAGTAGCATTCAAAGAAACCGAGGCTCGCCATCCAAAATGAACCAAATAATTCCAAATTTGGCCCAAATTCAATGGATCTCAGGTCGGGTATGGATAAAGAAAATATCCAATAGACCAGACCTGATCCTAAAGACAAAAAAGCACAAAAATATACGTATTAATTAGTGTATCCAAATCGATTAGAACTAAACATTTGGTCACACAGGGTCTAGGTTTTGAAATGTATAGTTTGGATTCGATAAAACCCAACCCAACTAGGTTTGAGTTAGTTCTATTTGCCACTCCAACTCTGATCATCTGAAACATCAATCAACCATGATCCGGTCATGCTATATTCAGACATCAATTAGGAGTTGGCAGCCCGCGTGATTGGGTCATGGAACAGTTTGGGTTTTGCAATGTCTATGCATTCTGATGTCGACTTTACGATGGTGATTCGTCTTCTGATCCAGTATTATAAGGATCACCATCGTCAAAGGCAGTAGTAGTTGTTATGCATTTTTTTTGTATTGCATTGTATCAAAAAAAAAAAAAATTGTACTTAATGATTTTTTTTGGCAGTTTATTTATTATATTTAAGTTGTAATTTATATTATTTAATTGCAATATTTGATTAATTATTATATGTTTTGGTTTCATAAATGGAATAACACAACATGCTTCTAGTACAACCTCATGTTCTCAAATAATATATTCTCTACTATCTTCACGAACTTACTTCCGTGGCTTATCTTGGCGGATCCACCTTCGCTAAGGACATGATTGAAGAAATCAGAAGTTAACGTTCTGATTAATTATCATTTTGCATTTCTCAATATTTTTAATGTGCAAAGATAAAATCACCAAGTTTATTATGTAACGGATTTAAACTTACAGTTAAATCATGAGTATAAATTATTTTATTATAGTGTATGGATTAGTTGGTTTATCTATATACCTTCGTATTCTAGATTTGATCTCGTATCATTTGATCTCGCATTAGTGGTATTAATGTTTATAAGTAGAAGGTGCATCAATCGTATGTTGCACACTTCAAAATTGCAATCTTATTAGAGTATCATTTAGTGTGTCAGCATGTGTTCATCATTCCAAAACCATATCTAATAAAAAGACAAGTAATAACGCCATTTGATCTTATATTTTCCAAATTTTGAATTTTTATATCTTATTTATTAGTTATTATAACAGGACATACTGGATGAGGGTGTTGAAATTGCAGGTGAAGCAGATAGTGTCCAAGCTTCTGATTCGGTATTTCGTGGTACCACTATTAAGTAAACTTTATTTTGTTTATCATCTAAAAATAAAAAATTATCTTTTTCCTCAGGTGCAGCAAAATAGAATGGAAAATCTTGATAATACCCATGGGTCAGAATCTTTTAATCATGTTCAAAGTGGCCATGAATCTCCTAGAGATACAAATATTCAGGTGCAAAAGTATAAATGAATTATTTTTTTATTTTCTCATTGTTGATAATATCTTCTGATATTTGTTTCATCATATAATAATTTTATATATCAGGAAATTGTAGATGATCATAGAAATCTGGAAGCGATAAGCAGCGAAACTGCTAGCGATGATAATGAAGAAAAGGTAATATGCTAATATATTATGTATATACCTTCTTGATTTCATCATTATTAGCCAAAGTATTGGTGATCTTCTAACTATGGATTATCACCTAGCGAAGTTGACTTAATCAATAGTGTTCTTTTTCCTCGATGAACTAATCTATAAAGGAACCTATTCCAATGGAGTTTTTCCAAACTTCCATTATATTAAGTAATTAGCACACCGTAACATTTAGGTTTGGGAACTAATTTCTACCTAATTTTCAAGTTCCAGATGAAATGAAAACAATCGGGTTTATACCAAATTTGTTCCAAACATCATCATTATTGCTATCATCATCCTTGCATTACACCCATATGATTGGGTTGGGCACATGAATTTTCTTTCTCCGCAAAATTAGGTCCCGTTTCGTTTGTCATTTTTAGTTTTGAGTTTTTGTCCAAAAATCGTACACATGACGCATGTATTTTTGGAAACAACAAATTTGAAAAATGACGCTAACATATAAAATAGAAAATAAATTTATTTTGTTTTTCGTGTTTTGAGAAATAACAAAAGAATGTAAAATAATCCATCCTCTCCGCCATCGCTCCATCACCCCGTCGTCCCTCCACCATCGTTGTAATTGCCTAAAGTTTTTAACTTTTCTTCTGTTATCTTCATAATTTGTTATAAATGTTGAAAATGCAAAAAACAAAAGACAAAATGAAACCAAACACGCCCTTATTTTTTGAGTCGCAACTTTGATTCATCATTTCTAATATTTCCTTTTAATTTAGGTCTTCATTTTTGTTGTTTCCCTTTTATGTAGATAATTATGTCCCCTCTCACAAGTGCGCCTCTCTATTTACATTTTATGTACTCATACCCTTTAAGTTTAGAGTTTCTAATTTTTTATGCAGACAACTGTTTTTGGTTTTTTTTCTGCATTAATTATTTTCTCTTTTGGAATCCAACAGCACTCCGAACATTATTGTTGGTTCAATCAACTTTCGGTGACGAAATTGTTTTAGTTTGTTATTTTCTAATCATGTAAAAATCTGCTCGTTTGTTTCCATTTTATTCGGTTTGTGTTGACTTGGTTTGTTATGTCATTTTCTATCTTGTACTATTGATCTAGGTATTTTAACGTGTTTTTATTAATCATTTGATTTTGTAGTGTCACCGTATTATTACCCATAGCTTCTTAACTGAAGTTGCAAGTCATATGCTTAGTTTGGTCCTACTAAGTCTCAATCTTTCTGATTTTAGTGCATTCCTCTATTCCTGTATTTTTTATTTCAATTTTTTGTGGTCTATTAGCACAATGATGTATGCAAACATCATGTAATTGTGTAGGTTTAGATACCATTGGGGTGTAGAACAAGGAATTGCGAAAGAGGGGCGTAGCGGATCCCTACTGATACACACAAACACACTCGCTCGTTTTATGTTTTATTTTACATTGTTATTCAAATGACTAATTTTATTTTGAACTTGACCCTTGTTAAGCATGGGTAATTAAGCCTAGTCATTATTCAGTTGGGGCAAATCGAATTGATTAATTATTGCTTAGGCTTGATCATCAGAAAATGAAAATTAAATCTGTTTTATACCCAAATCCTATATTATAAGTGGATTGATCTTGAGCTTCCTTGTTGAATATCAAGTAATATTTTTATATATGTATGTAGTACATATAAAACCAAAAACATAATAAATCTTGTAGACTTGAACTAAAGCTGCTTCCTACATGCTAATAAGCTAATCAAGATGGCAATTCAGATTTTATTTCAAAAATTATATGGTAGAGAATGAACCGCAGATAAGTTATAGCGACAAAATAATTTCTTTTATATCAAGTATGATCATTTTCTAGATTGGGTTTGACCTTTATGGTCCACTTATTGATTCAATTAATTGTATTAGGGGATAGATACATACAGTTCTTCATTCCAATTGCCTTCCTAAATATTTTGGCAAATGAAAATGAAGTGTGTTTGTCAAAATATAGACATGAGCAGTGCATTTGTCACTCACCTCAAAATGTCAAAATTCAGTTCCATCAAATCATTAGATGTCCAGTACGTCCAAATGTACTCTTACTCCTTTTTTTTTTTTTTTGGCTTCGTGTAATACGAGCATCAATTTGCATGCATAATATCCATCTAATTGGGCACTTCTAATTTATGCAATATTTTTTATCTTGTCTAGATTTAAAACCTTGTTCCAGCATAAAAATTTGGTGGTTTCAGACTTCAGTCTTCCAAATTTATCGGATAAAGCCTGAACATTCCTGCCAGCCTGTTCATTATACCTCTGATACCCATTTATTCATATAGTATTTTGGCACATGCTAGTGAAATAAAATACTAAACCAAAAAAAATACAAAACCCAGTTTCCAATTATGAATTAGTAATTTTTAATTATTTAAGACAATGATATACAAAACCCAGTTTTCAATTATGAATTAGTAGTTTTTAATTTTTTTAAGATAATGATATATGGAAGAACTTTAATCCTTTTAACTTGATATATTTGCTCATTTCAGAGCTGATAGTAACTAACCCACTGTAGGTGAAAATATATCGACTGTCTAACTGAAAATGCAATTTAATATATGAAAATAGAAGAAGAAGAAAAATGCAAAAATCACAAGTTCATAAAAGCGTTGTATATGATATGAAATAATTTTTTACGAGAAAAGAAGTTAATGAAAACATGATTTTTTATTTCGAATAAATTATCAAAAACATCGAATATTTTGAGAATAATGTTCGCATCATTTTAGAAATAAGAGATCAGAAGTATCTTCCAGTTGTTTGAGTTTTACATATAAGAATCATTCATTATGCGTATACTGCATATAAAATATACTGTAAACATCGGTTTTTGTTTACTTTAATGGATCTTCTATACAGTTTTATACATTGGAGATTTTACACTAATTGAACAAAATTGTTTTATGATGTCCATGTTAATGAGCACACGTGAACATTGCGTTGACCAAGTTATTTGTCTTGTGGGAAAGTTTAGAGATGTATTTTTTTTCTTTCAATTTTCATGGTGCACAGAGACAAATATTATGTTAAAAGTATTATAATCTGAGTTTTTGAATGTTTCTTTTAGTTAGAAAAGTATTTGAATGGTTCTTTATGGTTGGAAATATATTTTATTGATTGGCTTGATTATATTATTTTTGTGTTGTATTTGGAGGATCAGACCTTGTGTATTCAAAGTTAGATCAAACTTAGATTTAATCCTTAAAATTAGATCAAAAGTTAGACTTCATTCGTAACACTTAATCCTAGCCATCTATTTTTATATCATATTTTTTGCTGTCATATGTATCTCACTGGAAAATGTACGGTCCTGAAGTTCATTTTTTTTAAATCGATTTTTTTGTAGTAAAAAAAGGAGAAAAAAAAATAAAAACTTTTTCTGGTCTGTTTGATGAACTTGTTAGTATAAGGCATTATACTATATACGTGTATGTGATTTTATTTTATCTTTATTTCATTTTTTTAATATATAACTGCATTTTGTTTTTAAATAATTTTCTCAAAACCAGTTCTAATTATTATTTTTCTAAAGGTGCTAATTATAAAAATTCATCTATATATTTTTGCTTTGGCTGAATTTGAATACGTTTAATCTTAATTTACTGATTCTTCTGTTGGTGATAAAGATAGTAAACTAAAAAGTAGTTTTAAAATAATATTAAATAAATCTTAGAAATAAAACTTGTTTCTTTTTTATAATTAGTTTCAGGATATTAAATTTTGGTTACATTTGGGAAATTTGAAGTTCAGAAATTTCGGTCGATTTCGGAAACTTCGGTTTTAATTCTTAAGGAAATTATCGCCAACAAAATTTATATACTGTTACATTGTCTATCGAATAGTGAATCATCATTTTTATTTACATAATCATTGTCTCAGTTATAATTTTGAAATATATTTGATAGCCATGACTTATGATACATGCGATAAGTTGATTAAAGATACTTTAAACTATATATTTATTCTAATGATTATTTTTGATGTATTTTATGAATGCATGCAATAAATTTAAACAAGAAATGAGGATCCAAAAATACGATTTGTTGTGTATAATTGAAATATATGCTTTTTCAACATTTTAGAAACAAAAACCTAAAATATGTTTTGAATAGAAAAGCAATTACTTTTGTAATTTTTGTAAAAAATCTTATCCTAAAATATGAAATTTAAAATGATTCAGTTTTGAGATATATTACATGAAGTGTTATTGTGGAATCTCAGTTGCAATAATAATTTTAATTTATTCATGTTAAACTTGCAAAGATAAAATATAGTGATGTTATTTTTCTTTTAGGTTCAATGAATAAAAAATAATTAAATTAAATGTCATTGGGGTTAAATTTTTGTCTACTAAACATTTTTTCCAATATCAACAGGGTATTTTATGCATGATATCGAAAATATTACAATATAAAATTTTGTTTTAACTCCAAACACGAGAATATTGTATTAAAGATATGAATGGACAAGTATTTAATTTTGCAATGAAAAATACTTTTTATATGTTTTCTTGAAACAGCTAAAAAGATTAAACGATATATATAGATGAAATAACAAACAGTGTTTCTATTGGATCTCAAACTCTCTCTCTTTTACGTTCTTTGTATGCCACTAACTTTTGTTGTCCCCGTGGCATGATGTATAAGATATTAGAGATTATTGCATTTAAAATGATGCCAGTTTCTTGAAAGCACATCTTTTATCGAGAATCTGACACATAAAAAATGGATTTACTGAACTCTACGCCAGAGTAATTTGCTCAAAAATATGTTTGTAGTAGCACAGGCACAGCTGTATTCATTATTATGAATTAATTCATTTACAAATGAACCATACAAGTACACACCGGCTTTCACTTCCAAGTAAAGCGTAAATGACGAATAAATGTCATGTGTACATGAATTTTGATTTACAAGTTTACATGAAATCCAATGTTTTTCTCATCCTATTTTGGGTTATCATTAAATTCACATTTGTAGGAGCAAGGAGATTCTGATGATACTTCAGGCTTGTCTAAAGAGGAGTTGGGGCGTGTTGTAGCTTCTCGTTGGACAGGGGAACATAAAAAAACCGAAGAAGATGAAGTACTTCACGATACCACAAGTGATGTAGATGAAGATGATAATGGTTATACCTCAGAAACAGAAGATGATATACGCAAATATGATGATGACTTCGAAGATGAAGCAGATGAGGAAGACGCAGCTGAGGCTGAAGGGTCATACATCACTGATGTTGACGACAAACAGGATTCATCAGGTTTATTCTTTACCTCGTTCTACAATTTGTTGTTATGATTTAATTCTTAAATGCAAGATAACCATGATTTTTTTTATTGTCCACCTGGAATTATCTTGCACCAGATTTTGAAGCACTTTGCTTCTTCATCCAATTAGTTTTCTATTTTATCGCTACAGGAATTGCAATTGATCCAACTTATGTTTCCCTTTACTGATAGTGTTACTTTGTGCATGCTATGCGTGCTTCATTCATGTCAGATTCTAGAAACAGAAAACGAAATAAAGAACTGATTTTGTATACGCTTAGTAGTTTTTATACACTTTAATTTTCTAATTATTGCAACTTCTTAGAATATTTAATGGGTAAGGATATTTATGTAAAGCCAAATTGCAGTTTTTTATAATAACAAATTGTGGTTGGTATATATCAAGTAAATTACTTGAAGTAACATTAACTTTATAATTGTTAGCTTCAAAACTTTAGGAAAGGGCACTGCATAGCATCATTCTTCATGTTATTATAATAAAGGATACATCTTATGTTTTAATTGGATTGGGTGACAATATTCTAGGGACTAAGAGGCCTCCACCGAATACGGCCTATTAAAGTTAACAGTTACTTGCTGTTTCTCTTTCTTCTTCTGATATGATGGTGACACAGGTAGCACGTCATGGATGGATAAAATTAAGGAAACTGTGAACAACGTCTTATCGTCTTTCAATTTTTTCAGAACTCCGGTTGATCTCTCAGGTAATGGATTTATGGTTGACAAATCATTTCAAAGTTGAATGCAAGAAAAAGAAAATCACAAAATTTTATTTGTACTTCCCCAGAAGCTGATCGTATCAAGAAGGAATACAGCGATGCAAACTCTAAGCTTTCAAAGTTACAATCCAGAATATCATTTTTGTCTAAAAAAGTGGTACAAGATTTTGGTGAGTGTGCTTTACTTTTTACATGAACGTATTAATAACTTTTTTTAATCTTTATTCTGGATATACTCACAGACTTTTCTGTGTTATTTCAACAGTCTAGATGTGTTAGAAATATATATTCCCATGCTGTAATTAGACAACTGCTACCATACTACTCTACATCTTTCTACTTCACATTAAAGTGTCTTACACCATCTTATCTCTTAATTTCAACTGAAGCTGAATAGCCGATTCATTTGCAAACCCAGTTTTCTGTAAATTAATGGATATCAAAGGGATATTCATATAAAAATATTATTGTAAATGTATGATATGATGACCTTGGCGATGATGAATGGCTATGTTGCGATGCTGATATTCTGTTTGTCTTTATATACGCATGTCAACTTTTGTATTCAAAATATGGGGAATAATCTCTCACGTTTGCTCATTTCTTATCAATTTCCTCATCTTTTACATTAGTGTATCCAGATGACATGTATCTTACAAGCTGGCCTATGTAATTTATTGAAGGCGTGTAAGAACACCATATTGCTAAATGTGGTTAAGTATGACAGCATTTGAACTGGAAACCGCACTCTAAACTTTACCATCATTTGTTGATTCCTATCTTAGATTAGTTTGTGCCCTTACAGGTGCAGTAAGCACATATTGAAGTACATGACCATTATTAAAGAGTTAGGTTAAGTAGACCTGACAAAAATGATTTGGTCTCCACAAATATACCAATTTCAAGTTGTTTTCAGTCAGGATAAGCCAATGAGTTATGCTGAGCTAAATGATCTTATTGCTATGAAAATGCCAATGATTTCTAAATTTATTTGGTAAACCATTATGCTTTACGTTTGCTCATTGGCAACAGTCTAGCCAAAAAATTACTTAAATTTGTGAACTTATTGTAAACATTTAGATGTCACAGTGGGGTATTTGATTAAACTTGTTATAATCAAGTTACCTAAGTGAAATGTTATGTTGTGTACTCAGTAAAACACTGTAGATGTTGAAGTCTTTCTCTGTGGTAATTGAAGAAGTTAAATCAGAAACTGTGATGACATATAAAGTGCTTTCTACCAAAAACATGGTTTTATATGAAGTATTTTTGTACAAAATATCTAATACAGTTTTATTACCATAATCATTCGGTGTATCTAAGTAGTAGGTAATGAATGATAGCTATTACCATTCATGTACCAAGAAAGAAAGAGCCTGTTGATATTCTTACCTTACTGGTCCTAGCTAATTGATATGCATACCTAAAAACTATATCAAATACGCTATTAGCAATCATTGAATATGAGTAAGGTGGTATTTAAACTGAACTAATTACTTGTCTTTATGTATATAAAATCAGAATAAGACTAATCACCAAGTTTAATACTTCGTTTTTCTAATATATTCCATTATTAGTTGGATACTTTTTTCCATCTACAAAATGCATTTGCTTAGCTTGTTCATTTGTTTGTTTCTTTTACAGTATTCTGAAGTTCATTTGTTATTTTTACCAGGCAAGGATATGGAATTTTATTCGTTCTACGATAAGTGTTTTGAGAGCCAGCAGAACAAGTATGAAAGAAACTGTAGCTTCTTTGCATTGACTATTGCAAATATGTTCACTTTATGATATTTGACGTGTCTATATTTTTTTCTTTATCAGGTATAAGTATAAAATATGTCCTTATAAAGAAGCGACACAAGGTTATACTCGATTAGGGTAAGTTCTGTTGCCTGTCTTTGGCACAAACAATACTCATGGAAATCTACACTCTTTTCAGTTTATTAAAATACTATAAAACTGTGTGGAACATTGAGTGAACATATGCTATCAAAATCAGTTACAATGAGCAAGTGAAAGCTATGATTCACTGAAATTTGGTTCATAAGACTGAGCAAGCTAGTTTGCTATTCTATTGTTGACATTTTATGAGGTAGGTACAACACAATGTATACCCACAGGGCCATAACACGAAAAGGCAATTCATAACTAGTATATATAGCCTTTTTAAGGTAACACGTAATTCTAATGTTTCTGTGATGCCTTCAAAAGTCACATAAATGCCTATCCTACCAAATTTGATGATGGACTGATGTGGATTTCAAACTTAGCTGCTTTGACATCATATTTTGAAACTGTACAGTTAAAATGTGAGTGTTCTTTTCTTATTGACTTCTCCTTTTAATTTCAAAAGCGATTGGGAGAAATTTGAGGAGTCTTATAGAGTTATGATGTTTTCAAATGGCGAAAAATGCTGGAATGGTCCTAATCGGAGTTTAAAGGTAAATATAAGATGCTTTCAACTTTAAGACGCTGTTTCAAATTTATACCAATTTTTCTTTTTTTTCTTTTACAGGTTAGACTTCGGTGTGGCTTGAAAAATGAGCTTGCTGATGTTGATGAGCCAAGTATATGCGAGTAAGAAAATATCCATAATTTCAACATGTCATTTTTGCTTACCTTCTCTCTTTTTATGCAACCATTACATGTGTTGCAGATATGTTGGATTGATGTCAACTCCGGCTGTATGCACAGAAGACAAGTTAAAGGTGTGTTCAGCAGCATATATTATTAGGATTATCTTCAGATAGCACATTAGCATTCCTTGAATTCCTTTAGTTGCTTATTTATATCAATCAATATGGTACATCTTTAGATGTTTTCATTTTCTTCTCAGCAAATCCTTATAGATAATATGAAAATGTTTCCCAAGGTTTATTCAGGACTTTCAGGGGTTGGTGTTGCACATATAGGTTATTGTTATTATTTGAATTCAAGTTAAGCTAGAAAATGGTTTTGCTCCGTTGACCTTTTGAAATTGAACTAAGAGTCTCACACCGATATGTATATGTGCAGGAATTGCAGCACAAATTAGAGCAAATGAACTCTAGACAGACTGAAGGTCGTGATGAACTCTAGGCAATCTGAGAGCCATAATGATATCCCTAGCTAGTCTTGGTATAGTTCAAAGCTGAGCGCCGTAATGAAATCTAGATGCATACATTCGCTGAGATCGAAAGAATATTCAGGATATAATTATAAGTATGTGATTTTGTCAAATGAGAATCTGATTTTCAAGCTCGTGGCCACTTGAACCTTTTGTTATTGAGTGTGGACACTGCTAACTGAGAATAGGGCAGCTAAACACCATGAAAGGTTGAGTTATTTATATTAAAGTTAGATACAGTACTATGTAGCCATCAGTATACTTTCAAGTTTATATTCGAAAATGGTGCGATGCCTGTTATGTACATTCCAAATCTGTAGTTGCTTATTTTGTGCTGCTAAGTGGTGATTTATAAATGGACAAATTTTTGATATAGGTTTGCCAAATAAACATGGTGGTGCTAAGGGCACCGGTGTTTGTGTTCGGGGGTTATCATGTTCGTTCATTAACGGCTGAACATAAAAAAAATAAAAAAAAATTGTCCGTCCAGAAGTGACTCGTGAAAAGAGGATCACGATCACATACAATAGATGAAGGGATACCATGCAACCGCACGATCTCCTTAATATATAGCATATGATCGTGATCCTCTTTTCACGAGTCACTTCTGGCAAAACAGATTCTCAGAATGCCCCCCATACTATGGCCAGCATAGCAAGACCTTCCAGCGATAGCTAATAGTCTGCGTCGGCAGACAACCACCGACCAAACATGTGTTTGGTCGACGGTTAGCCGCCGACCGAGGCTGGGCGCAGGCTACATTAAACTTATTGAAAAAATAGATCGTGCTTTTAAGAAGTACGGAAATTATATAAAAAATATTGAGCTTGCACCTTTTGAAACGACAAGCTATTTTTATAAAAACAAATTTTGTATTTAAAATTGAGTTTGCACATTTCAAAAATGTGCATTTTTGAAATGTGTAAATACATTTCGGAATTGAAATAATCGGATAGCGTTTTTCCTTTTCATTTCCCTTTTTCCTCCTGCATTTCACAAATCTCTATCTCATTTCCTATTATAACCGATTTTATCTTTACAATTTCAGTTTAAATTCATTTTATCTTTACTATTTCAGATTTAATTCAAATTAATTCGTAAATCAGATTTCAATAATTTGTTGTGTAATCTCAAAATGGAAGGCTCTTCATTTTTTTTCTCTTCAAGTTAAAGGTAACTTATTTGAGGTGGAGCCTTGGCGTAACGGTAAGGTCACCCGACTGGTGATTTGGGCGTCTAGTGTTCGAGTCCGGAAACAGTCTCTTCGCAAAGCGAGGGAAAAACTGCATACAATCGACCTCCTCAGAGCTCGCTATCGCGCGGAAGCCTCGTGCACTGGGTTCCACCTTAAAGGTAAACTTTTTGAATTGGAATTAATTGATTTTTTGATCATGTTTAAGTTATTTCAGTTATCATTTTTGTCATATTTAATTGGTTTAAGATTGAAATATTACTAGCTAGCTAACTAAAAATAGGAACCATAGTTATAATTTTAAGTGCTTAATTGTGTATTGATGACTATGTATTGGATGATTAATTTTTGTAAAATTGCCAGCCGGACCCGTCGATAAAAGCGTCTTTCATCTTCAACATAAATATAGGAGTAAAAATCAATCGTTTATGAAGATTGTTTTTATATATTGGTTTTTTTAATGAAAATGCATTACAAAATATTAATTTGTATTGGTTGGATATAAATCAAAGGTTCAAACAGTTCAACATGTAGACCATTCAAGCAAGATTAAAGAAATAGATTATAAATATCTTCGATTGAAACAAAATTTAAGAATATATGGTTTTTGTAAAACAATGCAAATTGAATACATTAAATTCGATCATTGACTTATTACGACATTGTGTGATCATTGGAAGCCTATGACAAATACTTTTCATTTGAGAGTAGGAGAAATGACTATCACATTATGCGACATTTACTATTTGTCAGGCTTATCCACGGAAGGTTTCCTGATATACATTGATAATATGGAGTATGATTATTTACATAGTATCATAATTTACTTGGTATTATTCCTCCTAAGAATGTAGTAAAATCTAAAAGTGAGAGTTCGCATAAATGTTATATTACTCATAAGTCCGCATAATGTTCATAGATCATCAACATGCAAAATCTGATCTAATCTCTATTCAAATACATAACCTCATTTTCGAACTATTACCGCTCACCCGATTCTCTAGTGCGGACTCCGATCAGACTTCTTGATTAGAACCCTCCGTTTTCCATATATAGCCATATACTTATGATAGAAAACTTTGGTTCCATAATAAGAACCCTCACCAAGTGTTCAACGTCAAGAATCAAGTTATAGATCCTTATTTGGAATGGTGTGAAACATCTCATAATCATGTACTCAAATCTTGGATCAAGAACTATGTGAAAAAGAGAAATGATCTACATACAACTTATGTACTTATCCTTACCGGTTCTCACTAATACTAATTCTTTTACCTCTAAAATTATTTATGAAAACATTTATCAAACTAAACTTAAGTTTATCTTGTATGATACTCTACTACAACCCGAGAGTATATGTCATTATCTGGTTCAACCCTTTTCCATTTGAATTTATTCAGTAAACTCGAAACCCAAATTCTCGGTGTTTATTCCAAAAACCTTTTTGAAATGAAATTATATATTTAACCATAGAAATATATATGTATATATATATATAGCCCAAGTTACCCCGAAATTATACCGAGGAACTGGGTGCTACCAAATAGTATCATATATTCCCTGATCAAGAAGTTAATATTTAAGAGAAGTGCTTACTATCCGAACACATCTCTTTTCCATTTTTAGTAACTTCGGACCATTCAAACTGGTTAACATAAAAATACTTCTTCCATTTCAAATCCCTCCTTTGAAACAGTATTGTGTATACCTTGGGTTCGTTTGGATTGAACTTGTTTCGATCGTACAATGATAAAGCGAATAATTAACTAAGTGCACTATAACATTCGCCCAAGAAAACACTCGATCATCACTTAAAAGATTATTTTAGTCATCACAAAACAAATAGAGACTCATTCCATGAAACCAAAAAAAAATAACCTTACTTGAAAATTTTCGTTTCCAAAATATTTATACTTAAAAATATTTTCAAGTAAAACTATTACTATTCTTTTCCATAAAGCATTTGAAATAATAATATACAGTTTTCCTTTGTAAGTCAAATAATGCTTTTGGGATCAAATCAAAATCTGCTTTATCAAAAGATTATATAACAGCTTGCTATGGTAGCATTCCCTTACTTAGAAACTCGAATATGAAAACCGATGATGCTGGAGTCATCATCGGAATTATTTTCCAGCGATAAAAGTGAGTTCAGTGTTATCTCTTTTATTTTATTTTTAAAATTATCTCTATTCATAAATGCTTCTAATTAATACTATTGTTATTTTCTCCAAAATCTTAAAAACCTTTTTCAAAAGCATCAGGATTTAAACTCTCAAATTTTCTACTTGATTTCATTTTTTTATATTTATAAGCCACATTCTTATAAATCAATTTTATAAAAGCAACTTCTTCTATAAAATCATTTCTCAAATTTTCTTTTCAAAATATTCTAATTGTCCTTTAATAAACACTCTTTTATTAAAATTCAATTTTGATCCAATCACTAATATCAAATGCCTTATGGTAAAATTTTGAAAATAAATTCACAAAGTATTCGTTTCAATGTTTCCCCTAATTTTATCTACCACACCCATGTTGTAAAAAGATAAATTACTTATAAATCAACAAATAATAGCCAATGCCCCAAAACTGGACGAGCATGACTAATCAAACCTTAAATGATAATAATTAAATATTATCATTCCCTAACAAACAAACACATCAAAATAACTATATTGATTTTTGAAAATCTTTCTTTTATATATAAAATACATCCTTAGGTAAAATTATTTCATTTACCCACTTTAAAGACAACATTGTGTCGGTTATCCCTGTTCAACTGTTTAAAAATCCCTATAGATAACATTGGTCATACGCGTCGACCAAGATTCATAAACCACTCAATATATCAATTAACATAATATAATTTTTTTTATAGCACTAACAAATACGTGCTCTTATATATACACACGCTCAAACTCATTCTAAGGTGTTACTAACCCTATCTCTACCGAGTTTACCCTACCAAGGTTCAGCTTCTCACTTAACCTTTAGCTCTGATATTAGCTGTAACTACCACCCTTTTCAATCCTTAGAAGTCGACACCAATATGTTCATACTATTCACATGTCGAACATCCATGTGCTGGAAAGACAAATCGTTGTGAAAGAAAAAGAAAAGACAGAATAGAATCTCACAACGTAACGAGTAATATATAATATTCCAATGATCTTTACAAAAGAAAACTGAACTGCATATGCAGAGTAACTAACCTATCATCTGCTTAGACAGTTATAACAATCTATCCTTACAATTGCTGATAAGTACATATAAGAAACAAATAGCAAAAAATAAAGAAAGTAGGGGAGCATGTCTTAGAGGCATCCAATTCATCGCATGTAGCTCCAAGTGTCTAGCTAAATCTCGAAAATATGCTCGGGCTGACCTGAGCATTGTACGAAAATAACGGCCAGATCAGTCTGGTAAAACTAGAGTGAGAAACGCAATCAAATGGGTTTTATGAAACCTTTCAAAAATAAAGAATCTCGTAAGACTGTGCTGCATATAAACCTGGACGGGTTTTTACCTTCCGATAACAAAAAAATATATTATAAAATTCAATGATATTAAATAATGTCTAGAAGGGAAGATAAATATATGATATGGATGAAATGCTTGCATCTCACATTTCAACATAGTTAGACACAACTAAGTCCGTAAAGACACGTATTGAAGATCGGATTTCCATTAATGACTGGGCTACTAGGGTACCACCCATCAAAGTACACCTTTGGATAAAATGTACCAAGGTCAACAAGAATTTCTTGCACCCCTGCTACATAGAGCCGGCTGCCTCTTTAACATGACAGGCCAGATTATATCTTCCTTGGAACCAAGGCTCCAAAACAATGTGCACCAGCCATGGTCCCATTCTTTGCGCCCATACCAAAAACCATAAATATTGAATCTAAATCGAGGAATGATGCTCTTTGTCTGAACCAAAAATGGCACAAACATCCAAACTTTTAAGTAGAGAACAAAAAGCAAAGAATTAAATGAAAACGAGTAGAAAAGAGCATACAACAATTTATAGTGGTTCAATAAATCAAGGCCTGCGTCCACTTTATGATTTTATTGCGTATATTCTGACTTGAGGGTAGAAATTCTTACGCGTCGATACAACTCCGACCGTGATTACAAGAAATAAGGATAAGAAGTACAAGAGCTAAAAGATCCTGAAAAATAAACCCCACCCTCCTATTTATTGAGGTACATAGCTTAAAATCTCATAAAAAGGTATCCACCTCATTTTCCACGCCTTAGACCGTTTCTCCACCAAAGTAGGATGCCACATCATCAACTTATATGGGTCGGTACAATTCGAAAGTCTTGGGTCGGTATAACTCCATAAGATGGACAATCTGGTCATATTGAACTTTTCGCTTTGGAGCTCGCCTTGTAGTTAGCTTCATGATTCCATAGTTATATGCATGAATGACAGCTTATTTCAGAGTCCAAATGATGGAGTCGTGGAAGAATGGAGTTGTTGATTTAAGAGTTCATGGAGATCGATAGAGAATTGCATTGAGCCAACAAAACAACACCTTTTATAGGCTTCTAGCATTAACTAGGATGTATATGCAGAAGATGGGTGAACATGGAGGTCGAAACATGGATCGGTACCAACCCATGGAGTAGGGTCGACACCGACCCACCACTTAGGTGAATTGCTGGTTCTTTTGATTTGGGTTAGTTTGCATTTGCCTTATGACTTTGTTTGTGCTTCGTTTCTGGACTCTTGGGCTATCTCTCCGGGCTTCCTGCATTGATAACTCTGAGTTTGACTCGTCCAATCTGTCAAAATATTGCCTAGTCAAAAGGCTGGATAACACTTACCCTCTATGGTACATCTCGTTTCAAACGTGATGTGCTCTGAATCGAGGCAAGTCAGAATTGATGTGAAGGGCTCCACTTTGTGTTCCGAACAGTCGTCATCCTTCTTACGAATTGTTTCTATGAAAAGTCATGTCCATAGTCATCCGTCATGATGCTTTACCAGCATTCGGGATTATAAATCTGGATCTTACTCTCACGATCTATCATTCCAGGCTTGATAATTTCACACTGACTTTTTCCATGGATTATTCAGGTTCAAATCTAATTCCTTATGACATATATTCATGTGCACATTCTTTGAGTAGGAGTGTACATACATGGTCCATCACATGCATATACATTGGCATATCCATATATGTGTGTGTGAGTGTGTGTATATATTTTAATTCAACTCTATACCAACCCTAGGACTTGGGTAGCTCCTTAATTCTTTTGCCTAAGGATGCGGGTTCTAAGGATGTAAAACCTAATCCTTTTACTTTTTCTTTTCACTTTAACTGCTACCTACCAATTCAAGCTTTGAACTGCCATTACTAAACTTCATCTTTAAGTTGAACCCTGACTGTTCTCCTTGCTAGCCTCCTTTCTAATCGCCTGCGAACATCACCTCCAACCTCACCTAATCAAGCACCACCACCCTATGAACTATTACATCGTCTCAATTGGAGGTTCACTAATCCAAGCCCTAGCTTTTACCTTGCAAACTTATGCAATCCTAAGCCTTACGTCAAACCACATAGGTAGGTGATGGACTTGGGTATGGACATGGACATGGATGAGTGGATGTTGATGGTCGTGGTTTGGGAAGTGATGCTGGAACGAGGAGGCAACGTTTCAGAATTGGATAGAAATCCACTAAGGTTTTGGGTCGGTAAAACTCCAATCCTTGCTGGGTTTTTGGTTTCCAAATTTGCATTCACTTAAACTTTGTTAATAAATAATCTCATTCACCAAGTATTACCTCTTGAGTTTTAATGCATATCCAATGCATAATCGTTGACTATTAATCTGACGGGACGCTCAGCAATGACAGTCACTTTAGACTATATCCAAAGGCTGAAATGAATAATTAAATAATATCGAAAATCTAAACTTCATAACACTCACAACACCACACTAGGATTCACTTTAACAAGGGGGATACAGCTTGTGATTAATCTAATATTGATAATCTATTGACTTTTTTTTTATACAAATGGATCAGAGACGCTCCACACATCTTGCCGCTCAAGCCACAGGTACATCCGCTTCCAAATACATTGAATCCGATGCTGAGTCGAGTTCAACTTGACTTCACGTGCACAAAAAACTTCGATAGGGCATGCATAATAGCTATTAAATCCATATGTGGAATGGCAATTTTCGGGGAATCCAGTATAGTCGGTGGATGGGCCAAAAGTGGATCCCGCACCCAACACCCTCGAAGATGCCATAATTTTAGACGATCCTGTTGATTCTGTTGCCTTCAAAATCGACGGAGGATCCCTTCGAAGAATATGCAACAAGCATGGAATTCCACTCGATGATGGCTTAGTCCCATCTCATAATCATAGGCTCACAGTCCCCAGAGAGTTATATTACCTATAACAAATATATATGCTTAGCGGGTTGTGTCCCACTGTTCAATCAATTCGTCCATCGAGTTCTGAACTTCATGAGGCTGGCTCCAACACAGTTGCATCTGAATAGTTATTCTTTCCTTCTCGGAACATACCTTTTTTTCTATGAACATTTACATCGAGCAACCAACGACAAGGAAATTCTATACATATACAGCTTCAAGAGTCGAAAAGAAATTACATCTTTAATCTACTTGGAACAAACCAGTTATTGTAGAGTAGTCCCTGGCACATGGAACAAGTTCAGCTATTTCAAGAATGAGTGGTTCTATGTCCGTTGTCTGCATGGATTCGCACGTAGATGGCTATCTGGATGTAAGTCCCATTCCTTGTGCATTATATGAATTTTCCTTATAGTCCACAAACTTAACTCATATTTTGTTTTTCTATCCAAATGTACGATGAGACCCAATAGCACTACGCTTTCAGACGCTGTTAATGCCCTTGTGGTCGTTCCAACAGAAGATCGAGATATCAGAAGCCTTCTATCAAATGAGAATCTTTCTGCCCACAGTTTGTTGGAAGCGGGCCGTAGTATTAGTATAGTCCAAGTGGTTTCCAGTAATGACGACGACGACGATCACATCTCACTGAAGGAGGCAATATCGATTCACATGTGCCCCCAGCCTATGTCTCGGGATTGAGGTTGAATAAAATGTTAAGCAAGTACAAGAGCATGCCAAGGAAGGCGAGATTATAAGTGAGAGTGGCAAAGCTGGTCATGATGACATTGATGTGGGCCACGAGTCTTAGACTGAACAAACCACAAACGACCAATAGTCTGCTTCGAAAAGGAGACTTGTTGTGAAGATTTCCATGACGCAGACTCCTACACAAGCCTCAATAGTCACAACTGCTAGAATAGAAACCTTCGTTTTCGTCAATAGGAAAAATTTATGGCTTAGGGCCAATTCATATCGAGTTTGGATCCTTCGATGTCGATAACTTTAGTCTCGAGGGCATTGATTCCCCTATTCGCTTCGATAAGGACACTATCCCTGCCAGTGTGATAGAGATCATTTCCATGAGCAAAGCTCTTGTACATGGTCTGTCAGAGGGACATTTAGACACCCATGCGCATGTGCACTTCACATCACTGCACATCACTCGACTTTTATCCTTACTCATCGAATCAAACTTGTTCTTGTTTCTTTTGCAGGATCCATGGAGAAAAGAAAATATATACTCCAATATATGGAGGATAACACAACTCAACAGTAGAAATCGAAAAGCTATTCAAGTGCTTACTATCAAGGCTGCAGTTAGGGCTCAGACTCCGACCATCGATCCGACCATGATAGAGATAGTCACAATAAAAATGACCTAGACAGAGGTAGCCGTTGTAAAGATTATCCATCACGTGACTCCGGATCCAGGTAACACCCCAGGTCTAGGTCTCTTCTTCCAAAGGACTTAGATAAGCATTCGGATCATCATGATGACATCCCACCAAGCGACACATCTTATGCTCCACCTTCAGCTTCTGTTCCTGCTCAACAGTTGACTTTAGTCTGTTGCAAGCCGTCTTCTAACCATGGGTACTAAAAGAGTGGTTCTGAGACTTCTCATCATAGACATGGCAAAGAATCTGCTGAAGCTCTGGTCGTCTCTGTAGAACAACAACTTGCCGTTGGCATTTGAATGGCTGAGCTGAAGGAATAGTTGTCAACTATTTATTCTGGACTTAAGTTCGTACCCAACTTAAAGAGAATTCCATCTGACGTCCAAGAGATGACAATTTCTTGTGTGACTGATGTTCATATCAATGCAATGAGTGGTCATGAATAGCTAAAAAATCTCCAAGGTCTCGAGGGAAAGGTAACTCGAAATCAAAAATCAAAAACTCATTGAGGTTGGCAACAAAAGTATCATAGCTCATTTTGATGCCGAGGTTGAAAAACTGAGGAAATTCCAAGCCAAAGCTGAGAAGAAGGCCGAGGATGCCATCAAGGCACTCGAAGATGAGAGGATCAAATATCAGAATGAAATGGAGAAAGCATCCATCAGAACTACGATCTGGTGTTAGAGAGAGATGCCACGAACAAGTGCACAGCTGAAATGAAGACCAAAGTTGATTGCAAAATGAAGGAAAAGGCGCTCTAACAAGCTCAGGATTATTGCGAATAGCTTCTCAAGGTTAAGGAAGAGAGGGACGAGGCGGTCGAACGTGCTAGGGATGTCAGCGTGCGTTTCAGGTAGGAGGTTAAGGCTGTAGAGTAGCAGATGATGGAGAGGTTTGAATCAGGGCTCATCAAATACAGCACAAATTTTCTTAAGTTTCACACCCTGGAATGGCTTGGTGATGATTATACCAGGGTTTTGGGGCGTGCTTGGGAACAGATTATCTCAAAGTAGAAAGCATTCTTGAAGGTGGCAAGGTGGACCTTACTCGGTTGGAGAAGCAGGTATTGATAGACGATGGGCCCGGTGTGTTGAGAAATGACGAGTTCATTCTTCATCCAGAGCGAGCCGCCACTGTATAGAAAAACTTGAGCGAGGGTTCAGGATCGACGCCACTGCTCGCCAAACACCTGGGTCCCAAGCTTCTTCAAATCCATCCTTTGATCCTGAGTATGATCCAGAGAATCCCCAGATGCATAAGCCTACTATCCTTTCTCCCATCCCAGAGGGAAATTCTGATGGCACTTTGGCGCACATAGAACCACAAACAGAAGAAGGTATCTCACTTATTTCAAAGGGTTGACGTGTTGCCGATCGATGTCACTAATCTATCTTTTTATATCTCTCAAGTTTCAGGCCAGCCCCAAATCACCCCACTTCCCGATAAAGGCACTTAGTCAGGACAACAAGTGCCTACAACAAAATTAGTAAAAATTACGACTTCAATAATGATCCTAACCATCCTGTTTGAAGAGATTCTCGGCTTTGATAAGAAAATGACCGGCGCTTTGTTGGATGAGGGGACTGATGGAACCTAGGGCGCTCGGACCTATATTGACATTATTACCTCTGGTATTTCCTAGTCCTTGTTGGGTCATACCATGAGTTTGATTGAGAAGGAGCTAGATTTGGCCAAAGAAGTCAAGCAGGAGAAAATAGAGGTTTTTCCTCCTCTTCTATCCATAGCTCTGCCCGGTCAGACTATCTTCGCTCCCTCACCATCCCTCCGTCTCGGAGTTCCCAAAGTGTGCATGTTGGATCATTGTAGAGCACTCTATCTAAAGGCAAGGAAGTGGGGGAAAGACAAGGAAGGAACCAGAATAATCTAGTGCACCATCTTCTGTAGAGAAGAAGAAGAGGAAAGAGAGAAAGAGGAGGATCAAGAAATGACTGTCCATCTTCTTTGTGTTTTCTGGTTGTATAGCAGCATTTAAGCTCTTTTGATCGTCCGCCTTTTGTTTTCTCGACCGGTATTTGTGCGGGTTCGGTCCTTACTTTTCTTTTTCCTCGTTTAGGCATAAATAAACTTGCACTTATCATTCCAAGTTCCTTTTTGGAATGTTAATAACACAGATTTTAGTTTCTTTAAATCTTTATGTGAATTCTCCTAAGTTGTTTTAGAAATGTAATTTTCATTCAATATACTGATCCATTCCTTTTAGTGATTATTATCGGACTAAATCCTTAGCCTATTATGTAATTTACTGGCCTTTCGTCGTTCTTATGATCCTACATTAATTCTTGAAGCATCAAACTCTAGGCATTAGTTGAGGTTTACCAATTAAAATAGTGGTCGGATAACTATATTTGATTACGTCGAACTCCGGGAGTTAGTTTAACTACTTAAGATTTTCGTCCGTACATCCTTATCTAGGATGCTTATTTCCAATCGCACCTACCTTCGAGCATCGATTCAAAGATCATAAGTAAGATCCCACCTTACATAGGGTATGGACCTTTTGTTTTGCCTACTCCAAAAAAAATGTTGAGGATTGGACGGTCTAATCAATTCAATTTCAATTTATGCTCATGCCCCCAATCCGAGGACAATAGTTGGGAGAGTGAACAGTCGCATCACGTTTATTTTGATTTATACTCCTTCCCCCGCATCAAGTGCAAGAGTTAGTGAATGAATGGTTGTGTCACATTCATTTTAGGTTTATAATCCTGCACCCACATCAAGGGCGAGAGTTAGTGTATGGACGGTCATGTCACATCCGGTTTGATATTATAAAACTACCCCTAATCTACGGACAAGAGTTGGCTGATGGACGATAGGGTCACGTCCATTTTGTTTATACTCCTTCCCTTATTTCGAGGGTAAGAGTTGGTCGGTATCAATCTTTGGATATCAAGAATAACTTCAAGAGTCCGATCATGAACCGTAGAAGTTTCAGTTGGCATCTATCTCTAGGTACCTGCATACCTGCATTATTCACATGCAAATTCATTCGAGTCAAGTCAAATCACAACTCTTAAGAAATGTAAGGATACGGTCTTGGACTCAAAAAGCCATTTTATTCCATGGAAGATGGAAAATGACAGGTACCGTCTTATTACATGGATTTTATCAATTATGTTCCAATTTATTTCTAAGTGAACTAGCGTCATAGGTGGTCGCTATTCCGCACCCTTGGGATTGAAATCCTGTCAATCGTCGCAAACCTGAAAGTTCTATTTCCAAGTTTTTGCTCTATTGCGTACGGATCTTCCCAAGTGGGTTCCAATTATCCAAGGCCTGGGAAGACTTATTTGAAAACTAGGTTGCCAACTTTGAAGGTCCGATTCCTGATCTTGGTGCTGTATTATCGGGCGACTTGGTGTCGGTGTACAGCCCTCAACTCAGCTTCATCGCGCTTCTCATCTATCATATCTAGAGACTCCAGTGGGAGTTGTTCATTAGTCCGTGGATTGTAGTGAGTCACTCAATGAGAAGGTACTTTCAGTTCAACTGAAATCATAGTCTCCGACCCATAGGCTAGAGCGAATGGAGAGTGGCCAGTCATTGACTTATGGGTCATTCGATAAGCCCATAACACTAATGGAAGTTCATCAGCCCACTTGCCCTTGGCCTTTTCCAATCGCTTTTTAAAAATGGACTTGATAATCTTGTTTACGACTTCAACCCGACCCTTCGCTTAAGGCTGTGCCACAGCAGCAAATCCTTCCCCTATGCGATGTCGGCAGTAGAAATCTTTAGATCCGGTACCGTCGAATTGGGTCCCATTATAGGCAACGATTGCTTATGGATTTCCAAAACAACAGATAATATTTTGTACTACTAAGTCGATCACTTTCTTCATGGTAATTGCGGCTAATGGCTCCGCCTCAGCCCTATTTGGTGAAGTAATCAACCGTGACGAAGACGTATTTCATGCCACCTTTAGCTATTGGCAACACACCGATAATATCAATCCCTCAAACTACGATGGCCAAGGACTGTCCATTTGATTAATCTATGTCGGCAGGACTCTCGAAAATCTTAGCAAAAATCTGACACTTATTGCACTTTCTAGTTTAATCTACTACATCTCGATTGACTGTTGGCCAAAAGTACCAGAATCTTCTTCGCCATATTTGTCCCCTAGTGTGGTCACCGCAGTCCCCTTCGTGCACTTCTCTCAAGACTTGTTTGGCCTTATCATGAGCGACACACTGAAGTATAGGGATAAAAAAACCCTTCCTATACATCAATCCTTCTTGTATAATATATTTTGAAGCTTGGAAAAGGAGTTTCCATAACTCATTCCTTATGTCGAGAAGGATTCCTCTCTACAAGTAGTCTTTTATCTGAGTCAGTTATGAATGTCTTTTAGGTTCAGCTTGGCGTTGATAGTACTTCCACTGGAAGCAAGCCCATGAGCTACACATCCCCGGAAATGACCGGCTTAGCCAGCGATTCGGCCTTCACATTTTCCTCTATGGGAATATGCACTATCATATAATACTCAATGCCACTAAGAAGCTCAAGGATTTGGTTTAGATAAGAGGTTGGCCTTGCTCCTTTTGCCTGAAACTCTTTCTGCACTTGACTCACCACTAGCTAAGAATCATAGAGAATATGAAAAGTCACAATCTTTAGTTCTTTGGCAATCCCGAGTCCCAAAATAAAAGCATTGTACTCCGCTTTGTTGTTTGTTGCGGGAAAATCGAGTCTTTGGACATAATAGATTGAACATTCCTCGGGAGTAAGAAGTACAACTCCAGAACCTAACATTGTTCCTTTGATGCACCATCCATGTACCTTTTCTACTAGCATTTTGTTCACCACTACTCTCCGGAGCATCGTCTTACATAGTGAATTCAGCTATGAAATCCACCAAATCTTGCCCCTAGATAGCTCTCCAAGGGTGATAGATTATATCGTATCGGCTTAATTCAATCCATTTCAATAGCCTTCCAGAAGTCTCTGGTTGTTGCAAAACTTATCGTAAAGGCTGGTCGGTAAGAACTTTGATCGGATGAGCTTGAAAGTAAGGATGGAGCTTCTTTGAAGCTATCAACAGCTAGTATGCTAGCTTTTCCAACTTCTGATAAATTCTTTCCGCTTCTATCAATCGCTTACTGATGTAATAGACCGGTCGTTGGATGTAGGCTTCCTTACATACGAGTGATGCGCTCAAAGCATACGTTGACATTGCTAGATATATATACAGGTCCTCGCCATCCTCCAGCTTCGAGAGGATAGGAGTTCTCTCTAAGTAATCAACCAGAGCATGAAATGTGTCTACGCAGTCCCGCATCCAAGTGAAAGTTCTTTTTTCCTTTGGACTTTTCTTAATCACGTCAAAGAAAGGGATGCGTTTGTTGGTGGCTCTGGAGATGAACCGGCTTAACGCAGTGACCTTCCCATTTAAACTATGGACCTCATTGACTGTATTTAGGGCCTCTATGTCCCTTAATGCCTTTATGTTCTCTAGACTGGCCTTGATTCCACAGGAATTCACAATGAAGCCTAAGAACTTCCCTAACGCAATGCCAAAAGTGCATTTCAATGATCAAATTACATCCTCTATTTTTAAACATCGAGCATTTCTAGCAGATCATCAATATGATTTTCTGAATGTTGTGACTTCACGAGCATATCATCCAAATAGACCTCCATTGAACGTTCAATCTAATCTCTGAACATCTTGTTTACCTGTATCTAGTAGGTTGCTCTACCGTTCTTAAATCCAAACGACGTGACCAGATAGCAATACAGTCCTAAATCGGTAAAAAAGCTGGTATGCTCTTAGTCCAAGATGTGCATTGGAATCCGGTTATGTCTTGAATATGCATCCATGAATGAAAGAAGTTCATGTCTAGTTGTCGAATCCACAAACTAATCAATCTCTGGAAGCAGGAAGCGGTCTTTTAGGCATGGCTTATTTAAGTCAGATAATGGACACACGTTCTCCATTTTCCATTAGCCTTCTTCACTAAGACGGTATAGGATACCCATTTGAGGTATAAGGCGTCGCAGATGAAGCCATTGTCCTTTAGCTTCTCCACTTCTTCTTTGACTGTATAAAATCTCTTTGGACTTAGACTGCGGTGCTTCTGCTTTAGAAGAACGCATTTGGGATTTATGTTTAATGCATGGCTTGCTATCTCCGATGAGATCCCACACATTCTAAAGTACGTCCAAGTAAACACATCTAGGTTTGCTCGTAGAAAATCAATCAACTCCATCATCCTAACAACAAGAAGCTATGATCCCACTTTCAGGATCCGTGTTGGGTCATCCCGATTGATCGAGATATTAATCGTTAGCTCGACTTGAGCTACTTTTCCATCTAGGGGCTCTTTTCTCGAGTTCATATTATTATGGAACCGACTATGTTGCTCGAGCCAGAGCTTATTCATTGGTTTTTATGCATCCAAATCCTTGATATAGAGAGTCCCCTCCGTAACTCTTCCTTTGTCTCTTCACCTAGCTTCTCTTAGCTCGGCGACATAGCATTCGCGGCCAGCCACCTGATCTCCCTGGACAATCCCTATGCCATTCTTTGTAGGAAACTTCAATGTCAAGCACCAAGGAGCTATAGTCGCTCTGAATTTAGCCAGGACCGGTCATCCAAAAAATGCATTGTAAGCCGAGTAAATATTCAACACTAAAAAGGCACAACCCGCACTCGCTTATGGTTGCCTTCATCAAGTACCACTGGTAATTCTACATACCCAATCGGCTCAGTTGCTATCCTGTTGAACCCCTGCATTCCAAATTTACAAGGTTTCAAATCCTTCGCCTCCAAGAGCGTTTAAGCATAAGCTTTTTTGAATATAATGTTGAGCGAACTCCTATAGTCATCTAGCACCTTCCATACTATCGTAGGACCAATAGTGGCTGTAATCACAAGTGGGTCAATCGTTAGAGCCTCCACCCCATCACCATCTCTGTTTTGTCGAAGTTCCATCCTCAGTTGCGAGGTAGCTATCATCCACAGTATGATTTATAGCACCAACATATCTGTCCATTTCGGTTAGACTTTTATCGGCTAGGTATAGTCCACCGATGATTATGTTTATCATTAAACTTTTCTCAAGGCCTAGGCTCCTTACCGCTAGGACCAACTTGCCCTCGTTGGGAAGTCGACTCAGTGAGAATAGAATTTCCTTTCCCGCCATCCTATGGGACCTTCACAAACTGTTACAATATCTTTTTGCGTATTAATTCCTCAATGATATAGCACAAGTGCATGCATTCATTGGTATTATGACCGTGCATCTCATGAAACCTGCAGAAATTGACAGATCTCTTCTCCTTTTCAGTCCACTTTCTCGGAGCCAGCTTCCTGTATTACTCGGTATCTTCAGTTGCCAGATATATATTATCCATCGAGTTGTTCAATTTGGTATAGCTGTTGTACTTAGGCTAGCTATTATGATTCCTATTATATGACATTTTCTTTTTTGCCCCATCATCAATCTGCTTCTGACTGTGGTTTTGATTGCTTATATTCACATCTACATTTCCAGAACTTCACCTAGATTGCTTTACAGCAACATTGCTCTACACAAATCCAGTTGAACTCCTAGTCTCATCTCTCCGTGTTTGCAGGCTTCTTCTAGGCATAAGTACTCGTTGGCCTTTCTATAGAAAGCGTCCATCATCAGTGGGGGTTTACTCTCCAACCATTATCCAAAATTCGTATCGAGATGAATTCCCTTGATTAACACCATCAGCACTATGTCATCCTTGGGGAATATAACTTTTGTCATAGACGCGTGGAACAGATTCCTTCAGCGACTCTCCATCATCTTGAATGAGGTTTGACAAAGGCATGACATTTTTTGGATGTGAAGTATGTAAGAAGAATTTCTCTGCAAACTTTCTTGACAACTCAGTGAAGGATGAAATGGACCTCGACGGGAGTCAAGTAAACCACATCATAGCTACTTCTTCTAGGAAATTGGAAAGCAGTGGCATTTCACGACATCAAAAGCTCTGGCAGAATCCATATGCCATTCGTATCTCATCAAATGCTGCCAAGGATCCGTTTTTCCTTCATACAACGGTATAGTCTGCATTACAAACCTTCAGGGTTATCTCTCACGTAGGATGTTTTACTAGGAGAGGTACCCCACTCATCGTTGCTTCTGAAGCGATTTTCACTTACAATTCCCTCGATCATATCTTTTAGGTACTCTGGGTTTATAAGTTTGACTAAATGGCAACAATTGGGATCCGCTCCATGTGTTCGACCCTGTGAATGCTGTCGGTTTGGCTCTCGATACCTTGGCTTCCTAGCCTCCAAGAGATCCATCCGTCCAGCAGTCCCCCTTATTTGATTCTCGTGAGTTGTGTCATCAGCAGTAGCATGATTCTCCATATTTTGATCAACGGAAACATCTCGAAAAGTCAAATCCATGCTAGCTTCCAGATGGCGAGCTTTGGGCCCGTAATTGGATGGGTGGGGGCCACCATGTGCTCTTAGGTCGGTATCGATCCACAAACTTATGGCTAGAGTTTGTCCTCTTCCTTGATAAGATGTTTCAGCAACATTTGAGTCTTCTTTTGCTTCTTGTCCCTCCATCCCTGCTCCGATGATGAGGAACTTTCTGACTCTGAACTGGAATCTCTTCTACGTTTGTGGCTATTCTGAGTTTCTATATTGAGACCCTCTCAAGCTCTGCTGCATCCTTTGATTCATCTCATTCTGACTAGCCTGGAATCTATCTTCCATCTGCTCATCATCTTATCCATGTCCATTCTAGTCATGACTTCAGTTAGAGTCTGGATCTCAATTGAGTTAGTTGGACAGCTCCATCTCTATGCCAAGGATTCTGATTCTCAGCTTTAGTAGTAGCTTTGGAATTGGTAGAACAGTCTCTTCTTAATGGGGCTATTATGAATAGTTTCGCTTAGGTTACGAAAAATTGGAATAGTAGAAAATAAGGTAGAAAAATTAGATTTGTCTCTTGTAAATAAGAAATCCACTAGCATATGATGGATCAAAGAGCTTGAGAATATGGATTCTCAGTGAAAGTGTCAAAATGTTTGAACAAAAAATAGCACAAACAACCAAAAGTTTTATTAGAGAATAAAAAGTGAAGAATTAAATGAAAAATGAGTAAAAAAGAGCTCACAACAATTTATTGTGGTTTGGAAAATCAAGACCTACATCCACTTTATGATTTTATTGCTTATGTTCTGACTGAGGATGGAAGTTCCTATGGGTCAGTACAACTTCGATTGTGATTACAAGAAATAAGAATAAGAAGTACAAGAGCCAAAAGATCCTTAAAAATGAGTCATACCCTTCTATTTATAGAGGCAGGGAGCCTAAAATCTTGTAAAAAAGATCTCCACGTCATTTCCACACCTTAGACTGTTTCTCCACCAATGTAGAATACCATCTCATCAAACTATACGGGTCGATATGACTCCATAGGCACGGGTTAGTACGACTCTGGAAGATGGCCAATCTGGTCATCTTGAACTCTTCATTTTGGCTTGTTTTATAGTTAGCTTCATGATTCCATAGTGTTTGCACTAATGTCATCTTATTTCGAAGTCCAAATGACAGAGTCGTGGAAAAACAGAATTGCCGATTCAATAGTTCATGAAGATCGATAGAGAATTGCATTGGGCCAAAAAAAAAACAACACCTTGTATATGCTTCAAGATCAACTTGGATGTATAGGAAGAAGGTGAGTGAATATAAGGGTCAAAACACAAATCGGTACCGACCTACCAGTTAGGTGGATTGCTGGTTCTTTTGGATTATGTTAGTTTGCATTTTCCTTGTGCCTCTGTTTGTGCTTCGTTTCTGGGCTCTTCAATTATCTCTCCAGGCTTCCTACCTTGATAACTCCGAGTTTGATTCGTCCAACCTGTTCGAATATTGCATGGTCAAAAAGCTGGATAACACTCCTAATGGTAGAAAACCACATAGCTCCGCTGCATATCCTCTGTTTTAGTCATTACTAGGTTGTGAGTCTTATGAGGTCACAATTACCTTTTTTCTCCCTTATCAAATCCCACTTGGAATGCTAACATTTCCTTCCAGGCAATAATGCAATGCCAGCACTCATCCATACAAGTTATTCAAGGTAGGAGAAAAAAAATCAAGGCACTACTTCTACTACATCCATTTTGGAATCACCCTCAAGATTAGTAGCAAGTATCCCTTGCACTTCAAAGCTCCATCTTGGATTCCATCATTAAGATATGTCTGATTCGAACACTAATGTTGGTTCAAAGTGGTTTTCGAATAATATATCCAAGTTTCAGTAAACTCAACCTAGCTTCTTTTGGAAATAATCGACAATACATAAGAGCGGAGATCACCTCCTAACCATTTAAGTGGATGGATCTTCTTATCATTTTTCCTAGAAGAACAAAACAAGATTTGTACCCACAGTACAACATGATCGAAGATGACCTTACCGTATAACTCCCGTGTTTCTCCTAGATATTTCTAGAGTTATATTTTGGCCAAAATTTGATAGTCGGTTATTTAACTATCAAATAAAACAAACAATAAAATGTAGATATAATTCCATATGAAATCCACTAACCCTCTATTAATTAATATTTTAATTATTAAAATCTATTTTCAAATATTTGATTTAAAATACCTTCACAAAAGATATATTGACAAATCCCTTTATGCTTTTTTCAATACTTAGAAAACATTTATATACTTCTCACTGTATAATTATATTCCAAACCATTGCATTTCAATATTTAGAAAATATTCATATACTTATCTCAACGGTATAAGTATATTAACAAAATTTGAGAGAGATTTCTTCTTTTCCAAAATCATATTCAAATCGGCTAAAAAATATATTACTTAGATATTTCTTACTATAAACCAAACCACCATCCTTTTGTGTTACGTATGAAAAGAATGTTTCCGTACCACCAAAAAGTTAAGAAGCATTAATTGTCAAAAAATATCTCATTCTTTTATAAAATTTCATTTCTATAGGCCCATCTCTTAAAATGATTTATAAACTCCGTGTAAAACTCTTTTACCAAATACCAGTTAAAATATTTCGTTCAGAATATCATTATTAAATCTCCTTATATAAATTCCTTTTACTAAGTAAGATCCTTTTTATAAAATAATTTATCATTTATAAACACCTTTATTCAATTAATTAATTACTTCTAAACATCATAAGGAAAATAATTAATTAACCTTAAAACAACGCTAATAAGCTAAATAATTAAATTTAAACACATCATTAATAATATAATTATAAAACTTTAAACACCTTTATTAAAACAATTTAGTAACTTACTGTTATCCCGCCTTTTGGTCAAAGCTGGGATATCAACAAATTAGCTGGAAAGGATGGATATCAGGAGCAGAGATCGATTGAAAACAAGGCTGTGATCGATGTCGAAAAATTTGATCGGGCTCCAATCAAGATGGGATCGGTTGGGAATGATGATCAACATTGGGAGAGACTAAGTTTTAAATTTTAGGTTAATCGGAGTACGTATGCTCAAGATATGATCGATGCAATTCAAGCGACCAACTATTTGTATCCATCAATCCCCTACCGTTCGTATCCATCAATCCCCTACTGTTCATATCCATCAAGCCCCCACTGTTCGTATCCATCAACACAATAGTGATCGCTATAAACAGTGTAATAGCGGTCGATACGAATAGTGCAACATCGATCGAGTATGAATAGTGCAACATCGATCGAGTAGGAATGGTGCAACATCGATCGAGTACGAACGGTGCAACATCGATCGAGTACGAACGGTGCGACAGCGATCGATACGAACAGTACAACATCGATCGAGTATGAACAGTGCACCATCGATCAAGTACGAACAGTGCAATAGCAATCGAGTATGAACAGTGCAATATCGATCGAGTATGAACAGTGCACCATCGATCGAGTATGAACAGTGCAATAGCAATCGAGTACGAATAGTGCAACAACGATCGATACGAAGGAGACAACCTTCGAAAGAAACGAACTTGCATCGATCATATCTCACAATCTACAACTTCAAATGCTACGAAATTTTAATTGGTGCTTACGTACAACCTAAAGAATGTTCATGCTCGATTTTGACTCAATTGGGAAAAATATTGATTGATACAAAATTCGTTCGTATCGATTACGGATCGAGTCAAACTCACATGGGATCGATCGCGTGGGCCCACATACATGCCAGAAGGGGTCTTTCGAGATCTGAGTGAGATATTTGTTGCGTATGCCTATAAATAGCATTCTAGAGCCTACAGAAAAGGGGCTTTTGGTTCTTCTACGTCCATACTCCGTCGGATTCATCATTGTACTCGAATTTTGGTATTGTAATCAGTTGTAGCTCGTAATCAACAAGGATACATCAATTAAATCATCAAATTCAAAGTGGACGTAGGCCGGATTACCGAACCACTAAAAATTCTGTGTTCTTTACCACTTTCTTCTTAATTTTTTGCTCGTAATCTTCAAATTCAAAGTAAACGAGTGCTTTCATCGACAATTGGGTGATTGTGACCAATTTTGGCGCAAATATTTTGGTGCTTTCATTGAGAGGGCTAGCACTCAAGAATTCTACAACTTAGACTTCAGATCTGAAAGTTTAAAGACTTGGATCTGGAAAGCTACGGCAAGGCAATCAACAAGAAGACAAAGAGCTGAAAGGAGTCAACATGAAGGGAGTCAAGAAGCTTCCTCTGGAGTAAATCAGACCTCAGTCGTCATCAATCGGGACGAGATGGAGATGATGATGGAAGCTATGCAGGAGGGAATGCTAAAAAGACAAGAAGAGATGATGCAGAACCTATTCCAACAGGCTGGACGAGCTGGATTGCAGAATCAAGTTAACGCTACTGCAGGAGATGCTGGAGATTGAGATCAGGAGCATGGAATAACCAGAGTTTAGAATAGAGCATGACCATCATGAGCAGCACCAGAACTTTGGGACACTCACCCGGAAGGTGTTGATCTAACCTCAGGCATAATACCAGGTGGACCTGTTCAACATGGTATTGGTAGAGGAATGGACACTCGTCCAGAAGAGCAGAATCCAGGATTCCCTCGTGAACTCGAGGGGTGGATCGGAGGCAACAGAAAAGGGCTACAGCATAACGAAAATGACAGATTGGCGGAAATAGCCAGTGAGCTATGAGAGGCGGACTAGTGAATAGAGATCTGGAAGATGTTAATAGGAGTCCCTTCGTTCCTTTGATTAGGCAAGCTAGGAATCCACCAGAATTCAAGCTACCAACATTAGAGATGTACGATGGAAGGACAGATCCTGATGTTCATTTGACGAGGTACATGCGGCATATGGAAGCACTGGTGGCATCAGAGGAGGTCGTGGTGCTATGTTTCCCTTTTTATCTGACAGATATAGTAGCTTTATGGTTTAGATAGCTAGAAAATAACTCTGTTGGTACATAGACGAAGTTGATTGAAAGGTTTATGAGACAGTTTCGGGTCCACATAGCCTGATCCAAAATTGTGATGACTTTAACATCAATGAAACAATGGAAAGGAGAATCACTTAGATATTTCTTAACCAGATTCAATGCGGCAGTGGCTTCGGTGGATCGACCCGATCCGTCGATGGTTTTGATGGAAGCGGTTTCAAGAATAGTAGACAATTCAGATTTCAAGATATCATTGGAACGGGACCCACCGAGAGATCTGAGGGAGTTCTATCATGAGGTGGAAAGATTAATAAGGCGGGAAGATGCACAGTCTGAAAGAGAAGGGAGAGAAGGTGAAGCTTATGCAGTAAGGGATGGAAGTCCACCCAGAGAAGACCCAAACAAAGATGATAAAGGCAAAAGGAAAATGAATGACAACGGTGGCACTTCAAAGAGGCCACGGAGGGAGTCAAAATTTTCTTCTTACACAAATTTAACCGAGACTCTGGAAAGGATTTACTTGGATGTATAGCATCGAAGGCCAGTAAGAAGGGAACCTTCTGATTATGAATGAGCTTCGGGAAGACATTGCCTATTCCATGAGCTGGATGGGCACAACACAAACGATTGCAAGCATTTGAAGGACATCATTAAGGAGCATGTAAGGAAAGGTCATCTACAACAATATGTAAAGAGCCGAGCTGTGGCAGTGGAACAAGAGCGGCCACCGCCCACCTCGAACGAAGATGGCACTGGATCTAGGCAGCAATGGCTTGTTATCAACTAAATAAATTTATGGCTTTGAATAAGTAATAGAGCTCGAAGTAATATGGCTAAGTCACTTACACATGTACGGGATCGAGGACAGTCCCTAAGCATGCTCTGAGGCGATGATAAACTGTGTTGCTCGAGCTTATGAAATCCTGTTTTTCTTTCTTTTGAAAACTTTGGTTTCTTCTTTGGATGTACATATATTTATTTTATTTTCCCTAGCTATAAAAACTCTTATTTTGGATGATTGGATTTGGATCGATGTAATATTTATACAGGTCTCGCGATTACGATCCCGACCGAAGAGACGGGGCAGTAATCACAAATTATGAGTCCCTTCACTAGAGAGGAATGGAATTGACTCAAACACAATATCAAAGTCCTTGGCCGGAGAGCCTAGGCTGGAGAATATCGAAGTCCTTGGCCAGAGAGCAGAGGCTGGAGAATGTCGAAGTCCTTGGCCGGAGAGCCGAGGCCGGAGAATATATAAGTCCTTGGCCAGAGAGCCGAGGCTGGAGAATACAGAAGTCCTTGGCCGGGGAGCCGAGGCCGGAGAATAAAAAAGTCCTTGACCGGAGAGGCAATGCCAGCGAACATAAAAAGTTGTAACAACCCGTTATTATCAGCCATTCGCATCCGCACATGTCGGACTCTGTGCAGTTAAGCGCTCGGCAGATTCAAAGCGATGGAGGTGCAAAAAGTCATAGTGGGGATACAGCGAGGATATAGTGGGATATAACGGATATCGCTAAAATAGCATATAAAACTTGTACTTAATGTTTATACAAATATATAAATGGAAATTAAATGAAAAATTATCATTCAAATTGAATTATAATTAGTACATAAATAATTTTAAATAAAAACATGTGCGAATATACTTTAAATAAACGTAAAACTGTTACATAATATAATTAAATTTAGTAGAATATATGAGTATGTTCATTTCTGAAAATATATTAAAAATTAAGTCAAATAAATTGGTTTCATAATTTTTATAATGTATAAATGCAAATTTTCATTTTATTTTATTAAAGAAGATATAGCAGAAATAGTGGAATATAGCAGGAATAACGGGATATAGCGGAAATAGCGGGGCTTAAAGCGGAAAGGCTATATTTTGCGGCTATATGGAAAAACTGTAGCGGCAGAAATCCGCTATGAGATATAGCGGGGTAATAGCGGGGCATTAACTACACAGGTCGGACTTGAATTTCTCAAAATACCGCATTGTAATATAATTTGGAGCAAATAAAATTAATCATACAAAATCACAGACATAGAAATATCAGAATAACTCGCAGCGGAATAAAATATACCATAGTAGTCTATGAAGCTACTATAACAAAGTCTCAAAAAAAATAAAAAATATCAGTCTGAAAACAAATATAATAGAAATCCCAAATACATAAAAGATCACTAATAAAAGAGCTAAAATAGATGAACTGAAACATAAATAGATGAATAAATAGATAAACAGAATCTCCAGTGATTCCCAGCTCCAGAAAGAAAAATCCAAAGCTAAGCTGTGAATACTCAGGCTGACCCGAGCGTAAAGTAAAACACAAAACACTCGAGTCAGGACATACATACATATATAATATAAACCAACTCAAGTGGACTGTAGTAATAATGTACAATAACTAAAAGGATGCTTGGGATCACCCATCCTCTAAGGATCAGTTAAACCATAAATTAAATACATTCCGTGGTTAAAATTCCAAAATGGTATCTTATACTTCGAAATCAAATATCGTTTCAAAATTCATTTCAAAATATCAAATTATCATATACTTCCAAATCCTCATTCATTTTTATTTTACTTTAAATACCATTTCAAATCACATTTCAAAATGGTTCATATTTCAAATCAAATATTCCATTTAAAACCGATTAAAATAAAGTTATTATACTTTAAAAATCAAACATTCAATTCCCCAAAATTTAGCCTTTTCAGAATTCATTCATTCACTTAAATTTGTTAAAACGGTGAAATTTCATCTTTTGCAGCATTTATAAAATGCTACGGTAAGTTACATTTGGAAACAATTCAATTAAGCAAAGACAGCATTTACAGAAATGCTGTAATAGTTCAGATTTCAAATAAAAGCTTTAGTTCAATTCTGCAACAACAACACTTACAAAGTGTTGTAATAGCCCTTGGTTCATTTTTTCCCTATTAGTTCATTTGTATCAACTACAGCACTTAGAAATGATGTAATATCCTTTACTTCAGAAATTATAGCATTTCTGAAATGCTGTTAAATTAAATTTCAATTTTTCAATACAATTTCATAAATCATTAACCTTTAATTTAAACTATTTTAAATTTATAATATCATATTTTCTCACTTTTAAAATAATCATTTAAATACCTATTAATTTATGATTTTTATGAAGTGAGATTTTCATACGAAATCAAATTTTAATAATTTACTTATTAAATTAATGTACAATTTTATAACATTTCATTTACTTTACATTTTAATTAAATTTACCATTTCATAAATTAAATTTAATTCCATTTTATTTCCTTAACTTAACTTTTATTTTAAAATACATTTCACATTTTCCAAGTTAAGTTATATTTCAAATTTCAATTATAAACATTTATTTATTTAACTATTTTTAATTTATAGAAAAATCAATAACACTTTATAAAATCATTATAAATTCAAATTAAAATCAAATTATCATATTTTCTTACTTAATTTAAACTACATTTACAAACCAAACCATAAATTCCAAAATTTACTTATATTTCAAATTTTACTCTACCATTTATTTATTTCACTTATTTAACTTGTAGAAAATCACTAATATTTCATAAAAATCATTTTTAATTAAATTTAAATCAAAATATAATAATATTTTCATTTTTAAAAATACTTTAAAATTTAGAAAAATATAATTTAACCACGGGTCTGTATATAATTTTCTAGCCTAGGTCAAGTGATACAGATAATATATCATTTCAATCCATAATTTACAAAGAAAAATCTGGGTTCTATCATTTTAAACCCGTAGTACCAAGTCAATAAAATAAATAAAAATCACTCAGGCCTATTATTTCAGCCCATAATGATTTTTTTCTATTCTAAAATCCGTTCGGGTATGTATCATTTCAACCCATAGTGATTCTATTCTACAGGGAACTTGTAGTGTAATAAGCAGATATAAATAACAGCATAGAAATATATGGCAGTAACATATGATATGACAGGTTTATTAACAGGGTGAACATCATATAAATCATATCACAGGCAGGTATAACATAGGATAACATGATATAGCAGTTTACATATTCACTTGGTGTCACTTCACAGTTTATATAAGTAAATATGTCAAGTGTGATTACTCACCTTTACGCTGAAGTTATCAAAACAAAACACACAAATGAATTCCAGGAAGCATGATACGACTTTTAATTTGGGTGGAGAGAGAGCCAAGATGCTAATCTTGTATTCAACAATAACACAAAGCCATATATAAATATAAATATAAATATAATACCAAAGATAAATTGAAACAAGGTGGAAATTAGAAGCAACAAAGAGCATCACCTAGCTTTTAATCAATTTTGCTTGGCCCTAACACATCATGTGCTCGGCCATACATGCCTTAGGCTCGGCCATGACAGGTTTTAGGTGGGAAAAAGGCTCTAGTTTGGATCAAAAGGCATGGCTAACAAGGATTTGAAGAGTGTGAGGAGATACACAACATGAATACAAAGAGGCAAGCACTAAAGCGGAGTTTTGGTCAACAATTTGTGCTCGACCAAACATGATGTGGGCTCCGCCATGTGTGTTTAGGTCTGGACAGAGACTAAGTCAATGGGTAGTGGTGGTATCAAGGTGGTGGTGGAGCAATAGGAGGCGGCCAAGGTGATGTATGATGGTGTATGTTGTAGTGGTGGCTTGGCTTGCATGGATTTCAAGGGATGTTGCAATTTTTTGTGGAGGTTTGATCAAGGAGGATGCATGGCCTGGTCATGATAGAGGGTAAGGAGGGTGAAGTGGTTGTGGATAGTGATGGAGTTGGTCGGAGGAGGAGGTGGAGGGTTGTGGCCGAGCATAAGCATGAAGAAGCACGGCAATTTCAATAGAAAAAAATCAATAAAAGTGAAAAGAAAAGTGGAAAAAGGAAGAAGACATTACCATTTTTTTTCTCAGATCTGAACTTGCGTGAAAATGAAATAAGAGAAGTGTTATTTTACGTGAGATTCATAAAAAAATTCATGGCTATAGCCTTGGAAAAGTTGGTCAAAACAATGAAGTGGTGAGTAGATAAAAAGACAAAAGAAATGAAGAGTTTTCGCCTCTTCAAATTTCGCTTTTTCTTTTATGCAAATAAACTAAAATAAAATCATGTAAATAAAAATAAAATGAATACAAAATAATGTGAAAATGAAATGAATAAATAAATTTTAGAAAAATATAGAAAAATATAAGAAAATAGTTATTATATGTAAACTAGTATTGAAAATTGAAAACAAAATATAACTAGTTTGGAAAAATAACTAAAACACTTAAAAATGTTTTAAAAAAAATATATACATAGCATGGCATATTACACACATATACACAAATTAGAATAATATATGACAAATAAAAATATTATTTGTATAAATTAAAACAAACAATTTTATTAAATAAATCAATTTACATACAATATTGTAAAAAGCATAACTTTCACAATATAAATCGGATTTCAACGAAACGAAAAAAGCAGTATTCTTGAAATTTAATTTTTTTCATAATGAAAGATAAAATTCAAGAATTCAAATATTTAAATTTAAAATTTAAAATTCAAAGTTTGACCAAATTGACCAAAATCCACATTTTCTGGAAATATTCTATTTATTCAGGTTTGGAATTATAATTCATACAAAAATCAAAATTTATAGTTTAAAATAACAAAATAAAGTTTTTAAATCAGGAATTTCAATTAAAATAATTGAAATATACAAATAGAAATAATCACAAAATACAGGGTTGTTACACTCTCCCCCGCTCAAATCTTTTCGTCCTTGAAAAGAACGAACAAGGAAAATAAGAAAAACAAGATAGACAAAGCAAATAGTACCTGAAAAACAAACAATTCCGGATTCGAAGTACAAATTCTCTCCTCCGTCCCCTAGGTACAATCTCAATCATCGGTACTTTACAGTACTTTGACCAGACTAACAGATTTCCTTCTTAGTTGCTCTGTACCTCTGTCGACAATACGAAGCGGCTTCCTCTCGACATTTAGATTAGGCTAAATGCCAACTATCAAGAGCAGAAGGATGAACCAAAAAGAGATGGGTCAAGAAGATACCAGAGAAGATGTGAAACGTGGAATACATCACGTACTCAAGAAAGCTTCTTGGGCAAATACAAACGATAAGCCAAAGAACCAACTCTTTTCATAATGCAGAGAGGGCCCTCGAAGAGGAAGAAGGTAGAAATAGCTAGAAGGGGAAGTAGGTTGAAAGACAAGGATGAACCATTAATTTATGACCATATAAATTTAAATTTAATTTTTTTTATAACATTTTAAACATTTTATAATATGATGAATAGTCATTTGATTCAAATTTGGTAGTTCGAAGTAACCAATATTTAAAGCATTTTAAATTATTTAGAAAAGTAAAATAAATGATCAAAATATCCTTTATATAATACTTTATCAAAATACTTTTATAACTTGACGTCTTAACAAGTTTACTTTCGTTCCTGCAGACTCTGGCTATGCGTTGATCAGGCACAAAGCTAGAATTCTCCAGGTACTTAGTAAACTAGTTTCAACACCCAGTGAAAATACTGGAAAACTTTTAAAATCAGATATGGAAAGTACAATCCAAACAAAACAACCAAACCAAAGCATGTCGATCATGGATCGTGGATACACAATGGTTACGCCTGGATCCCACAAGAAACATCCGTACCCATAGGCTGGCTACCGCAGCCTTGCAATTACGCCATGAAGACTGGTAGTACCGCATATACACAATGGTTACGCCTGGATCCCTTAGGAAACATCCATACCTGTAGGCTCTCGCAGCCCCTGCTGATTACGCGACTTAGTGACCCAATAGATCGCAGATACACAATGATTACGTCTGGATCCTTCAGGAAACATCCGTACCCGTAGGCTCTCGCAGCCTCTACGAATTATGCTATGCAGTCGCGCTCAAAAGAAAAACCATGGAGATCGCTATGGTAGGACACTTGAGTATCATATCCGAAAAACTAAAAATCAGAGAGAATAATATCGATAGAATGAATTCACAATGTGGTAACAAAGCGGATATCAAGCAGAAGGCACTTTCCATATCTTTACTTCGAAAATATGTACCATATAGTACCTTTTCAAATCACTCTCAAATATCATACTTATATAAAGCCCTTTTATATAAAATTTTATTTTCAAATCAAATACTTTCAAAAATCAATATCACACTTATATAGACTTCGATTATATAAGATTTAAATTTCCAAATTGAGTACCTTTCCAAAACGATAGTTTTCAAATCGACTTCATACTTATACAAATCAATTTTATATAAGTTCGATAACTCCCAAATCAAAGTATTTAGTAAAACAAGGTGCTCAGTTTCAATTCCTTTCAATAACGTTTCAGTTTCAAAATCATATATGATTTCGCCAAATCATTTCTTTCAAATTATATATATTCAATTTCAAAGTTTCCAAACAATAGGTTTAGAAAATAATTAGGGTTTCCAAATCAACAAAATTTAAGTCAAACAAATTCATTTCCAAAACCATCATATAAATACTGGGTTTTACTATCTAATCTATTTTCGAAACCAAATATTTTTCTCAAAATCAATTATACTCAAAATGGTTTCCAAATTTATAATTATCTCTTTAAAACCCTTAAACTATTTATTACCATATATGGAAGATCCAATTTACCTTTTGAAAATTACTTAGCTTTAAAATTTTGAACCTTGATTTGGAAGTGCTCGAATTTTAAAATATAGTCAAAGAAATCATATTAAAAGTCCAAAAGTTGAAAATCACCAACAAATCAGTAAGATCAATTCCAATAGATAAGGTTATACCAAAACAAATCTGAATCTCGAGGACTGAACACCGGGCTTACTTTAAATCATTTCAAATATATATACATATATCTTTCGAATATCAAATAATACTTCGGAATTTGAAATCAAAATTTGTCTCACAACATCATTCGCATAGCGAAGCCACTAGAGTGGCCTCTCCCCCACTCTGAAACTCGAAAATCAATGTCAATGATGCGTGGCACTCATCACCGGAATTATTTTCCAGTGACATAAGTGAGTTCTAGACTTCTATTTTCTTAAAACTTCCGTGAAATCTCTTCGAAATCATTGGAACTTATTGAAATCATTGGAAACATTTCTTATTCGGAAAATATCTTTAAATCCTATTATTTTTATTATTATATTTTTCCAAAATCTTAAAACTAATTTCAAAAACACCGGAGTTCGATTCCTCGAAATTCAAATTCAAAACCCTTCAGTTATAAATCATTTTTATATAAATCAAATTCTTATAAATTTTCAAATAACCATATTTCATTGATTTTATTTAATTACTATTTCATTTCATTGATTACTGTTTCATTGAAATTACTATTTCATTTCATTGATTTATATAATAAATTAATATAAGAAAAACAAATGCAAATATTGAATTAATCAATGAAATAGTAATTAAATAAAATCAACTTTCTGTATGTAATTATTTGGAAATGATAACTTATATAAATATGTTTAAGAGTTGGTGGCAACAATTATTATAAAGTAATCATTTATTTAGTCCATTTAATCAAAATGTGTAATCAATTGCAATGAATCTCAATTCAATGTTATATTTGTATAAATTAAGGAAGTAATTGAAAATAATGTTAATTCTATTTATAATATGACAATTAGTTGATTTAAAGAATGTGAAATCAAGATTTACCAACTTAAATTTAATGATAGGATTAATTGCAATTAAATGAAATTAAATATTTAAATATTACATAAATGGAGATTTAGATGAAATTTGGGAATAATAATGTAATAAACCATAAACCAATGTTAATTTTATCTGATCGCGGATAATGGATTGAATAACAAGATTTTAAATCAAATCAATGGATTTATTGGAATTTCAATTGATAATTAATGAATTTATTAAAATTGAAATTAATTACGATAATGGGTAAATAAATTTAACTTTAAATTGACATCTAAATTTGTTTAAAATACGTATAAATGATTAAGAAATATAAAAGTGATAAAATTTGTCAATTATAGAGTTGAAATTAAAAATCGGATTTATTTATTTATTTAATGTAAAAATAGCCATTTTGGCCACTGACTCGGATTTCAATGAAACTAGTTTCATCGGATCCGTAACGGTGAATTATTGTAGGATTTCATGTTTCGTAGCGATCGGACTTGTGGTTTGATCGTACGGACTCAAAACGCCCAAAAATCAATAGAATTGAAATCAATTTGAAATAATTTGATTTTGTTATAACTTCTTCATACGATGGAATTTGGACGTGAAACCTCTTCCATCGCATTTAAAATATTTAAAAACATCTATTTTGATATATGGATTGACCCAATTTCATTCCGGAGTCAGAACGGGCTTTTCGGCCATTTTGTTGTTCAATGTGTATATCAATCTATCCATCTATTCTATTTCAAATTTGTCTATAAATACCCTGTTATAAACCCTAACCGACCTCTATTCCTCATTTGTCTGTACATACAATTCATTATGTTCCTCCTCTTCCCCAATGGCAGACAAATTCCCTAAACCAAATTTCAATTTCAAATCAAATCCAAAGCCAAAAATTCCGACTCCACAAACAATATCAAATTATATACCGTCGGATAGCTCTTGAAGAGCGCAATCCAGATCCAATATCTGTTTTTCAATCGGAGTTTTTGTGCATCTGGGATCATTGGAAACATTCACGGCCGTTCATCGCACGTCGATGAACGTTGTCGGATCATCCAATCTTTTCTGGGTGTTGTAGAGGGGGCGATGGGGAGTTCATCGGCATGCTTCGTTTCATGATTCAACGGTTAGATTGGCGGCAAATTTTGATTAGGGTTTAAAACCCAACGGCAGCTACAACTGTTTGGGGGCTCAAGGGGCTGTCTCGTCGTTCGTGGATCGGGGAAGGCACGGCCATGGCTTGCCTGCGAGAATACGAGGCGCGCGTTCGTCGACGACAAGGTGTGGAGGATGGGTTTCTCATGCATGGCTTGGGTTTAGTTTGTGCCTGGCAGTTTTGGGTTTCGGGGACTGCTGTGAACGTGCGCGTGAATAACAGGGTGGTGACGTGGCTTTTGATTTCGGGGGTGAGTTGTTTTTTTTGTTTTAATTTAAATTTTGTTTCAAATCGTTCTAACACGCATAACTCTCACATACGAGGTCCGTTTCATGCGCGGTTTTCTCCGCTAGGTTCATATTGAAATTCCAGACATTAGGTGCTGGTTTGGATGGATTCTGAGACTGTTAAATTTCTGGGTTTAAATTGAATATAAATTCAAAATGTGAGTGTTTTAACCAACTCACAACTTCTAAAATTTCTTATGTTTGTTAAATTTATTTATGATGTGATTTGAAATTTATTTATAGTGGTTTGGCATATATTTAATCTTAATCTCAGTTAAATTGCATTTATTTGAATTAATTTTGTTATCAAATTTATTATTGCATATAAACTGCCAGTTAGATAGTTGTTTAATTTATCTTTGAATATAAACTGTCAGAAATACCTGTTATTTATTTTATGTCTATATTGATGTTTGTTTGATTTGGATGATGATCGTGATAAATGGTTGATGGGTGATATTGGATAAATGGATGTTGTATTTTGTATCATTTTAAAACTGCAAGTTGTTATGCATTTTTATTTCATCCGGGATTGCGGTTTGAAATGATATATAACCGCATTTTTATTTTAAATTACGGATTGAAACGATAATTATCCGTATCACTTTACCATAGGATAGAAAATTATATACAGACACCGCAGTATATATATAAAATATTTTGAAATGATTTCTATGGTTCTGTAAAGAAATATATGATTTTGTGAGATATTGATTTGGGATATTTTATAAATGTTATTATATATATATTGTTAAATTCTTGGTTTTAAGCTATGAATAAAATTGTTTATGGATAAAATAAATTTAATAATAATGTTTGATTTTTATTTAAAATATAATATGGTTAAGTATTTACTTAAATTATATTTTAATATAGAGTTTATATTGATTTTTTTTTATAAATCAAGGTGAGAATATAGTTTTGAAATTGATTTGAGATTTTAGTTAATTAAGAGTTATATTTAATAAGAATCCATTTGGAATTATGTAAATCGAGATTTAAAAAAATATATGGTTTTATAACTTAATTCGGGTTTAAGGTGATTTAAGTGAATATATCAAGCCTAAATAAATTAAGGAATATTCAGTTATTGAAATTTGAAGTTTTTTTTAAGAGGATATTGGATTTATTAAGTAAATATTTCATAACTAAATAATAGTAAAGTGAATTTGGTATATATATGAATTATAAAATTTAGTTTTGAAATATTGAATATTTAAGCTTTGAAACATATCAAATTTGAAATGGTTTATTTGGGAATTTAAATCTGTATCTGGAATTGATTTGTGAAATTGAAGTAGCTATTTTATTATATAAAGAAATTTAATATTTAAGAAATGTAAGCGGTGTAGTTATGTTTCAAAGTTATGAAATTCAAAGTTTTATGGTTTGGAAGGTTATATTTCAAGCGTTTGGTTTCAAAATATTATAACTTTGAAAGTGTTATGGTTTTAGAAAAGGATATATTTGAAAAATGATATTATATTGATTTGGGTTTTATAAAAATAATATCATATTGATTGGGGTTTTAAAACGGAAATGATATCGTATTTATATGCTTTTGAAAGGGATATTATATTCTGTTTTGAAGTATAATTGTTTTAAAATGACCGCGGTGTTATAATAACGTTTGGTTGTTGAAGAGACCGGGATTGGAAGTTGTCATACTCTCTGCCAACTCCAAAAACCACTTTAACAACCGTGTACGCGGTGGAGATTCCAGAATGAAGTAGGATGATGGCGGCGTTTCCTTTGAGGTAAATACGTGGACCTGACTCCCATGAGTTGGCATAAGGTGGCTAAAACATGAGCGATTGATGGGCTAATGAGGTAGCACCTTTGATCGGACACATCCATTCGATATTATACTTTGACTTTTGGATTGATTCGGTGGCCACTTTTTATTTTTTATGTGGGGGTGTGGCTCGAGGTGGGCGGTAGCTGCGACTATCCATTACCGCCGGTCCGGAAGTGTAATTGGTATATCTACCATGGCATTGCCTAGTTGTGTCATGTCACCTACCCTATCGCGCCCTGTACGAGTTTGGTTTTCTCCCGTAGCCCATGTGGCATCCTCTGGTGGCTTCCCGATCAGGAGGGACCATGATACTGGATGGAATATTGAGACTATTACGTGTTAAGGTGGAAAATTTAAAGCCTTAATGCTATTTAAAAGTAAGTTTATTTCACTATAGACATTATTATAATAGCGAAATATTACTACATAGTAAATAGTTTAATGGATCCTTAGGAGATGTGAATCCAGAGCATCTCTTAAGTTATTGCACTCACCTTGACACCGGATAGGAGATGTCAAATCCCGTAAACATCTCTGACACCGTTCCACTCATATTATTTACTGTTGATTTAACTTACATAAGATCTTTTAGTTCTGGCTCGAGTGTTTTGTCTTTTCAATTCGCTCGGGTCAGCCTGAGTATTTCAGGATTTGAAGGCCTTAATTCTGGAGGACGAAGACGAAGAATTATTATTTCTATTATCTATTATATTATTCCACTACACCATAGTATTCCGCTGCATTATTAGTATTCTCTGGTAAGTGTAACTTTGGTATATGTTGTATAATAATAATCGAATATTTTGTAAAACAGCTTCATGAACTGTTTATTTGATTATTATATTTTGTCGTTCCGCTGCAAGATTCTATTTTTTTTCTTTCTCTATTTTTTCTTATTTACCCCATAACAATCTGCCTTTTGTATGGTTTAAGTCTGACATGTGTGGTTTATCGTCGATTTAAATCGTGCAAAAGGGCGGGATGTTACATCTGGTGTCAGAGCTTTGGTTTAGCGATAAATCTTAGCCTTGTGGAGTCTGACTCTTTACCAATAGGGTAGTAATACCCTATGATGAGTCGCTGAGCGTATATATATGAGAGAGCGTATTTGTTAGTGTTATAGAAAGGTTTTGATATTGTGTTAATTTGTTCCGTTTTGTATTTATAAATTCTGGTTGGTGCATGGGACGCTATGACATCAATAGGGATTTCTATACACTTAATAGGACAGACCAACACAATATTTGTTTTGAATATGGGTGAATGAAATAATTTTGCCTATTATATTTTCTGTGTATATAAAATAAATTTTTATTAATGATATATATATTTGGTTGCAATATATTGGTTGTTAGGTAATGAAATTTATAAATAATAGTTGAAATGAGATTGAAAATAAAATAAATGAAAATTGGGAATTTAGAACTTATGTTCCGGGGTTTGAACTTTCTTTCGAATGATTTTGAAATATAATAATAATAATATTATTTGGAAGTATTTTCTGATATAAATATTTTAATATAATTTGAAAAGAATTGTTTTAAAGAAATTTTGAAAGAAATAAGTTCTGTACTCCCCTCTCTGTCGCTGGAAAATAATTTGGGTGATGAGTGCACGCATCATCGACATTCATTTTTGGGTTTCGAAGTGGGAAGGCCATTGTAGTAGTTTTACTATGGATTTATTTTGATAAACAAATATAAATTTTAATTTTTTTTAAATATAATTGGATATATAAGCTGTAAGTATATACATATATCTATTATTTTAAAATGATTTGAAATTTAACCTGGTATTTAGTTCTAAAGTTTCCATTAATTAGTGGTTTCAATTGCTTTAGTGAAGTGGAATTTAACTAATAATTGAAACCTAAAAATGAAATAATATATTTAATGCTAAGTTATAAAGGAAATTAAAAGAAGGTTGAAATTGTAACCAATAGAACAAAAGATATAATTATTGAACGTTTAATTAATTAAAAGAAATAAGATGAACTTGTATAATTGTTAATTTCATTCTTTAACATATATATATAACTTACCAACTATAAAAAGTTAAAATGTTAAAAGAAAATGTAATGGGAAATTTTACAAGTAAAATTTGAAATAATGAAATGTATTTGATGAAATTCTTTAATAAATAAGAATTTGTTGTTTTAGGTTGTAAACTTAGGTATAATTGAAATTTCTTCTAATAAAATATAATAGAAAGGAAAGTATGATTATAAACCTTAGTAAATGAATTAATATGCAAAGAAATTGAATTAAACATGAATATTATGAATAAATGAATATTAATAAATGAAATTATGTAATAATTAATAAATGATGGCATTAATAAATGAAATAAGATTTGTAAGTAATAAATGAAAACAAATGAAATAAACATTGAACCAATGAATAGAAGCAAAAAGTTTTAAGAAGTGAATATAAAATAAAAAGATAAATCAGTATATGGATAAAAAGTAAATCAAATAACAAATGTAATAAATGAAATTAATAAGAATAAACTTAATTTATTATTTGAATTTGTTGTTTGTTTTGGTTTATAGTTGTTTGGGTAAGGATACTTTAAACTTGTTCGGATGTATAAATAATCTATTTGGTTCCATCGAAGACTGTGGAGTAAACGGTGCACTTAGTAGTTTATTCTTCATTCTGTACGATTTAAAGTTTCAAACCCGAACAACTATTTATTTGTTTGCTATGGATGGTTGATTTTATTGGCTTCATATGATGGTTGTATGTTGTGATTGCAAGTGATTGTTGTTTATATTAGTTTGGTTGTTAGTGGTTGAAACAAGTTAAACATTTCATTTTATATAATTATTGACTCTTTTGGATTATGTAAGTGAAACGCAGGTTATGGAAGCAATTGCTACTGCTTTTGGTTTCATAAATAAGCGTTACTTGCCCGACAAATATGTACGTTGTTCAAATTACGGTTTATAGCACTATTATATTATTTTTTCCGTGTTGGGATATATTATTTTGGAAAATATATGTTATATATTGTTATATTTGATATTATATTTTCTTCCGAGCCTCTCCGTACAAAGGACACTCTGCCGAAATTTTTCAAAATTTTTGGACTTAGAAAATATTTTGAAAGTGTTTTCCAAACTTTATTAATTTAAGTATAAAAAGATTTATTGGTTATAAATTGGTATATTTTATTTAAATTAATTAATTTTGTAAATTTATTTGTTTATAAATTTAATATTTTAAGTAGGATATATTGATTTCTTAATTCTTCTGTTTCCTTCTTTTTCCTTTTCGGGGACGAAAAGTTTTGAGTGAGAAAGAGTGTAACGACCTATAGATTTGTAATAATTAAAATTGTAATTAAATTATATTTTTGTAATTAAATCTAGTAAGAAATAAAAACTTTATAATTTAATATTGGAATGAACGCTAAAAAAATGAAATATAGCAATGTTAATTAAAACCGATTTTTTTGTGATTTGAATAAAATTCTAATAAATGTAGTGAAAAAGTTTTACCTGGATATAAATTGAATATGAGAAAATAAAAGTAAGTATTGGATTAGTTAATGAATATACACATTGTTAACAGTAATTGAATGTAAATTAAGGAAATATGTTGATGCAAGTTAATAATTAATGAACTTGAATGAACATGCCAATTTAAGAAGATAATTTAAATGTTTGACTTAGTTACAAATGGAATATAATTTAAACTAATGTAAACATTAAAATTTATAGATGGAATAATATTGAAACAAATAAAATTTGTAAATGAATAAAGAAATAATAACTAGGATGAAATGTAACAACGAAGTTATTTAAAGCTGAATTTGTATAAATTGAATGAAATTGCAATAAACGGACTAATGTAATTAGGTATGAATATAAGTGTTGTATAAATAAAAGAAATTTGTAATTTGTTAATGAATTTACAACGAGAATGAAATGTAAGAATGTTGATGTAAGCTAATAAATAATTAATCCAATGCAATCCCAATTAATAGAAAAAAATGCAGGGTTATAATTGATTGTAAATAGGAATATTTGGTAATAAATTAATTTAAGAAAAACAAATGCAAATATTGAATTAATCAATGAAATAGTAATTAAATTAAATCAACTTTCTGTATGTAATTATTTGGAAATGATAACTTATATAAATATGTTTAAAAGTTGGTGGCAACAATTATTATAATGTAATCATTAATTTAGTCCATTTAATCAAAATGTGTAACCAATTGCAATGAATCTTAATTCAATGTTATATTTGTATAAATTGAGGAAGTAATTGAAAAAAATGTTAATTCTATTTATAATATGACAACTAGTTGATTTAAAAATGTGAAATCAAGATTTACCAACTTAAATTTAATGATAGGATTAATTGCAATTAAATGAAATTAAATATTTAAATATTACATAAATGGAGATTTAGATGAAATTTGAGAATAATAATGTCATAAACCATAAACCAATGTTAATTTTATCTAATTGGGGAATGGATTGAATAGCAGGATTTTAAATCAAATCAATGGATTTATTGGAATTTCAATTGATAATTAATGAATTTATTAAAATTGAAATTAATTACGGTAATGGGTAAATAAATTTAACTTTGAATCGACATCTAAATTTGTCTAAAATCCGTATAAATGGTTAAGAAATATAAAAGTGATATAATTTGTCAATTATAGAGTTGAAATTAAAAATTGGATTTAATTATTTAATTAATGCAAAAATAGCCATTTTGGCCACTGACTCGGATTTTGACGAACAAGTTTCATCGGTCCGTAACGGTGAATTATTATAGGATTTCAAGTTTCGTAGCAATCGGACTTGTCATTTGATCGTACGGACTCGAAACGCCCAGAAATCAATGAAATAGAGATCAATTGAAACCAATTTGAAATAATTTGATTTTGTCATAACTTCTTCATATGATAAAATTTGGACGTGAAAACTTTTCCATCGCGTTTAAAATATTTAAAAACATCTATTTTGATATATGGATTGACCCAATTTCATTACGGAGTCAGAACGGGCTTTTCAGACCATTTTGTCGTTCAACGCGTATATCAATCTTATCCATCTATTCTATTTCAAATTTGTCTATAAATTCCTTGTTATAAACCCTATCCTACCTCTAATCATCATTTGTCTATACATACAATTCATTATGTTCCTCTTCCCCAATGGCAGACAAATTCCCTAAACCAAATTTCAGTTCAAAATCAAATCCAAAGCCAAAAATTCCAACTCCACAAACAATATCAAATTATATATCGTCGGAAAGCTCTTGAAGAGCGCAATCCAGATCCACCGTCTGTTTTTCGATCGGAGTTTTTGTGCATCCGGAATCAGTGGAAACATTCACGGTCGTTCATCGCGCGTCGATGAGCGTCATCAGATCGTCGAATCTTTTCTGGGTCTTGTAGAGTGGACGATGGGGAGTTCATCGGCATGCTTCGTTTCACGATTCAATGGTTAGATCGGCGGCAAATTTCGATTAGGGTTTAAAAGCCACCGGTGGCTACAATTGTTTGGGGGCTCAGGGGGCTGTCTCGTCGTTCGTGGATCGGGGGAAGGCACGGCCGTGGCTTGCCTGCGAGAATGCGAGGCGCGCGTTCGTCGGTGACGAGGTGTCGAGGATGGGTTTCTCACGCGTGGCTTGGGTTTAGTTCGTGCCTGGCAGTTTTGGGTTTCGGTGACTACTGTGAACGTGCGCGTGAATAACAGGGTGGTGACGTGGCTTTTAACTTAGGCGGTGAGTTGTTTTTTTTGTTTTAATTTAAATTTTGTTTCAAATCGTTCTAACATGCATAACGCTCACATACGAGGTCCGTTTCATGCGCGGTTTTCACCGCTAGGTTCGTATTGGAATTCCGGACATTTTGGCGTTGATTTGGACGGATTCTGAAACTGTTAAATTTTTGGGTTTAAATTCAATTTAAATTCAAAAGGTGAGTGTTTTAACCAACTCACAACTTCTAAAATTTCTTATGTTTGTTAAATTTATTTATAGCGGTTGGCATATATTTAACCATAATCTCAGTTAAATTGCATTTATTTGAATTAATTTTGTTATCAAATTTATTATTGCATATAAACTGCCAGTTAGATAGTTGTTTAATTTATTTTTGAATATAAACTGTCAGAAATACCTATTATTTATTTTCTGTCTATATTGTTGTTATTGTTTGATTTGGATGATGATTGTGATAAATGGTTGATGGGTGATATTGGATGAACGGATGTTGTATTTTGTATCATTTTAAAACTGCAAGTTGTTATGCATTTTTATTTCATCCGGGATTGCAATTTGAAATGATATATAACCGCGTTTTTATTTTAAATTACGGATTGAAATGATAAATATCTGTATCACTTGACCATAGGATAGAAAATTATATACAGATACCGTGGTGTATATATATAAAATATTTTGAAATGATTTCTATGGTTCTGTAAAGAAATATATGATTTTGTGAGATATTGATTTGGGATATTTTATAAATGTTATTATATATATATTGTTAAATTCTTGGTTTTAAGCTATGAATAAAATTGTTTATGGATAAAATAAATTTAATAATAATGTTTGATTTTTATTTAAAATATAATATGGTTAAGTATTTACTTAAATTATATTTTAATATAGAGTTTATATTGATTTTTTTTATAAATCAAGGTGAGAATATAGTTTTGAAATTGATTTGAGATTTTAGTTAATTAAGAGTTATATTTAATAAGAATCCATTTGGAATTATGTAAATCGAGATTTAAAAAAATATATGGTTTTATAACTTAATTCGGGTTTAAGGTGATTTAAGTGAATATATCAAGCCTAAATAAATTAAGGAATATTCAGTTATTGAAATTTGAAGTTTTTTTTAAGAGGATATTGGATTTATTAAGTAAATATTTCATAACTAAATAATAGTAAAGTGAATTTGGTATATATATGAATTATAAAATTTAGTTTTGAAATATTGAATATTTAAGCTTTGAAACATATCAAATTTGAAATGGTTTATTTGGGAATTTAAATCTGTATCTGGAATTGATTTGTGAAATTGAAGTAGCTATTTTATTATATAAAGAAATTTAATATTTAAGAAATGTAAGCGGTGTAGTTATGTTTCAAAGTTATGAAATTCAAAGTTTTATGGTTTGGAAGGTTATATTTCAAGCGTTTGGTTTCAAAATATTATAACTTTGAAAGTGTTATGGTTTTAGAAAAGGATATATTTGAAAAATGATATTATATTGATTTGGGTTTTATAAAAATAATATCATATTGATTGGGGTTTTAAAATGGAAATGATATCGTATTTATATGGTTTTGAAAGGGATATTATATTCTGTTTTGAAGTATAATTATTTTGAAATGACCGCGGTGTTATAATTACGTTTGGTTGTTGAAGAGACCGGGATTGAAAGTTGTCATACTCTCTGCCAACTCCGAAAACCACTTTAATAACCGTGTACGCCGTGGAGATTCCAGAATAAAGTAGGATGATGGCGGTGTTTTCTTTAAGGTAAATACGTGGACCCGACTCCCGTGAGTTGACATAAGGTGGCTAAAACATGAGCGATTGACGGGCTAATGTGGTAGCACCTTTGATCAGACACATGCCTTCGATATTATACTTTGACTTTTGGATTGATTTGGTGGCCACTTTTGATTTTTTATTTGGGGGTGTGGCTCGAGGTGGGTGGTAGCTGCGGCTATGCGTTACCACCGGTCCGGAAGCTTAATTGGTATATCTATCATGGCATTGCCTAGTTGTGCCGTGTCACCTACCCTATCGCGCCTTGTACGAGTTTGGTTTTCTCCCGTAGCCCGTGTGGTATCCTCTGGTGGCTTCCCGATCAGGAGGGACCATAATACTGGATGGACTACTGGGACTGTTACGTGTTAAGGTGGAAAATGTGAAGCCTTAATGCTATTTAAAAATAAGTTTATTTTACTATAAACATTATTATAATAGCGAAATGTTACTTCATAGTAAATAGTTTAACGGATCCTTAGGAGATGTGAATCCCGAGCATCTTTTAAGTTATTGCACTCACGTTGACACCGGATAGGAGATGTCAAATCCCGTAAACATCTCCGACGCTGTTCCGCTCATATTATTTAATGTTGATTTAACTTACATAAGATCTTTTAGTTCTGACTCGAGTGTATTGTCTTTTCAATTCGCTCGGGTCAGCCTGAGTATTTCAGGATTTGAAGGCCTTAATTCTGGAGGACGAAGACGAAGAATTATTATTTCTATTATCCATTATATTATTCCACTACACCATTGTATTCCGCTGCATTATTAATATTCTTTGGTAAGTGTAACTCTGATATATGTTGTATAAGAATAATCAAATATTTTGTAAAACAGCTTCATGAACTGTTTATTTGATTATTATATTTTGTCGTTCCGCTGCAAGATTCTATTTTGTTTTGTTTTTTGTTTTTTCCTTTCTCTGCCTTTTCTTATTTACCCCATAACAATCCCCCCTTCTGTATGGTTTAAGTATGACATGTGTGGTTTATCGTCGATTTAAACCGTGTGAAAAGGCGGGATGTTACAAAACATATAAATCTTTCGATTTCTATAATAAGCGTTAGGACTCGCTTGCCTTAGATTCTGACCTTGAGGAATATCCACATATCATAGGCTAATAAGCGATGCATGATACTTTATAGGTTGTACAAAATTCAACCTCTAACCCATGGTATCCGTCCTAATCTCATCTTGACCTCAAGGAATATCAACATATCAAAAGAGCTTATTCATTCGTACCCACCATTTCATGATGGCCTAAGTATAATTCATGTACCTCATCTAGTAATATATTAATGTACTACACATAACATCTCTAGATTAAGGAATATCAACAACTAATGAGTACACAAGTAATTTATAAATATATAAATCATAGAGGATAAATTATATACTAAGGATTCATAATCTTCAGTATACATATATCAAGTGATATCAATTTAGGGAATAATATATTTCTTATGAAATACCCTCATAATTCAAGTGTCAGATACATCTAAAATCATGGTTTACGTATTATACATATGTATTCCTTAAATCAAATTTGGGTTTTCCACTTAATTTTATACATATATAATTATAATCGTATTAACTTATTTATAACTTTTATAGTTTAATTTATTTATATAATATATATATGTATCTTAATAATTAGTCCTTCTTTAATTAATTTTAGCTCTTATTAGTCAAATCATATTTAATTAATTTAATTTATATTACTTATCTTAAACTATTTAAGATAGTTAATTAACTATACCATTTACAATTTGTTTTTATATATATATTGATATATGTATACATTCTAGTTAATTAAATTTTAATTAATTTCATTTAATTAAAAATTTTAATTAGATATTGTAATTAATTTGAAATTTTAGTTTTGATTTATCATAAATAATTTTAAGAAAAATAAATAACTACAACAATTATAGTTATACACATATATCAATATACATGCTGTACTCAATTAAAATTTAATTAATGATCTAAATATTTAATTTAATTTAATTAATCATATTAAATAATTATTTAATTTCTCCAAACAATTTTGAAAATTTTGAATGCATTTTATAACTTTTATAAAATTTCCCTTTCATATTCTAAAATTATTTTAATTTTTCAGAAAAAATTGAAAATTAGTACAAGGTCCAAAATCAAGACGGGTACATATATGGGGAAACCCTTAAGGCTTACTTCTTTCTTTGGGACATGTCGGCAGTCAGGTAGGGGAGAGCACTTTTTACCTGATTCCAACCTTAGACATTACTTATGTAGACACTCTATTAAATGGGTAGGCTTTAATCAGTTAGCTCTAACATTGATAATTTTGACTGCATAGATCATTTAGGATCGATATTGTTAAAGAAATCAGGGTTGTCGAAAGAGGATGGAATAGGTAGGTTTCAAATAAAAACTATTTTGGATCCATTAAGCCTATGAAGGTTAGAGTGGATTTCATATCCAATCTACGATATTTAAATAAAATCTTTATTTATTTAATTTGTTTAAAAAGCTTTTTTTATGAGTTTTAATTTTATGAGTGCATAAGATACACTTACATGTATATAGTGCACATGCTACAAATATGAAGTGCAGTTGGATAATGTGACTGTATGCAGGTATTCGGATTTACACCGCAACATCCTATTTATCCCTTTATATATGCCTTTTTTGTACATAGTTTATTTTGAAATTATGTAAAATGACTATATATATATATATATGTATATCTGTGTGTGTATGTGTGTGTGTTTTGCTTATATTTAAATATATACACACACACACGCGCGATGGTTGTAAAGTTATTTTAACTAATCAAAAAGTTTACTTTTATTTGAAATAACAATCAATTGTGTTTATGTAAGGAATTAATAAGGGGACGAAAGGGTGGAGGTGTTATCTCCTTTCATTTACTCATTATTTAATGCAATTTCAAAACAATTTGAACATTCAAGCATATCAAAGTTTTGACTAATATATTTTGAAATCTAAAATTAACAATTTTGAATCCAACTTTTGCTTTGGAAGAATTTCAAATTAAATTTGTGATTTTGCATAAATGTCCATTTCATAAAAATTGAGTTGGAATTACATATGTATATACATTATATGTATACATATATGAATAATAATAAACTATGTTTTAATTAAAATAACATACACATGTATTTAAAAAAAAAAAATTGGTTCCTTTTATTAACGTATAGGAACCCTGGATGGCCCGTCTTCTTAAAGAAAACTCTACCGAAGCAGTAGAGAAAAAGAGTACATCACCCCCTGGTTCTGAAGTACATATCAAGAAATAAATTATGTACTTAAACATTTTAATATACGAAGAAAAGAAAAAAACGAAGGCCAGCCCGAAGCTCTACCTTATCTCTCCAAAACCAAATTTCAGAAAGAGAACACCCCAATTCCTCTCCAGCTAGTTTCATGTTGTAATGATGACTCACCCATTATCATTAAAGTCAATCCCCCATTTTTGTAATATATCCTCCATTTTTAAGCACTTTGGTTCGACTTTGCAATTGATTTCCTTATAAGACCAGTGATATCTGCTTGTATAAGTTTAGCTCTTTCAATTTTTTTATTTTTCAATGCTCAGATATTTTCTTGTTTCTTTCATCCCATAGGTGGTAAGTTGTCGTTACTTAGCAGCAAGATGCAAGTTGTCCGATTTGATCTTTGTTGGAGACGTTGCTTCTGATCATAGTTTCCTCATCGTCAATGTTTAGGAGAGTATCATGGTTTGTAATTTGACTAAGCTTCAATTTTATAAGTATTCATATATACCTACTATAACTGCAATTGAAGAATAAATAGTTGATAGCTTTTGGTTGATCTTCACATAGCAAACATTTATCATCAAAATCCATTCCCCACTGCTATAATTTATCTTTTGTATTTATTCTCCCCAACCGAACCGTATACGCACAATATGACGTCTTCTTGCTATTAATATTATTCCATATTACCAAGCACTAGTTATACTGATCATATTTTTGTCTACACTGTTGCTATATTTATAAGAGGGAGAGTAGATGTTATCCACGCCATTCCCAGTAATCATAAGCACCATCTGATTGAATGTGCACTTGATTAGTTAATGTGTTATTTTCTCTTGTTTTTGATAATCTAGCAGTATTCCACTGACCATCCTGAGTGATGTATTATACAAGAACACTCTTGTGTTCACTTATATAGTATTTGTTGTTGGTGTAAACCAAAATTAAGAGTCGTGTCTATTAAGTAAAAGTCATGTCTATTGAAGTGAAAGGGTGTCTGTTCAAAAAGGTTATGTCCGTTTGTAAGGGTTGTAAACCACTATATATATGTGGTCATTTTGTTGTGTTGAATGCAAGTTGTAGACAAAACAAAAAGCAAGTTATAAAAAAAAAATTGTCTATTCTCCTCTAAAATTATAATTCTCTCTCTCTTTTTCTACTTTAACAAATTGGTATCAGAGCTTGGTTGAAAAATGTCAAACAACCTTGTCTCCCTTGTTCCTCGATTCAATGGTGAAAAGTTTGATTATTGGAGCAATCTAATGAGGCTCTGTCTTGAATCTCAAGACTTGTGGACAGTTGTTGAAGAAGGTGTTGGTGCGCCGGAAGATGAAACGCAACTCACAGTTGCCCAAAGAGATCTTCTGAAAAGCAAAAAACAGAAAGATCGGAAGTCTCTCTTCCAAATCTACCAGACACTTGAAATTCAAGTTTATGAGAGAATTTCAAAAGTTGCAAATGCTCAGGAGGCTTGGAAAATATTGAATACAACGTATTCTGGCCAAGATCAAGTAAAAAAGGTTCGTCTGCAGTCACTACGAGCTGAATTCGAAAAGCTCGAAATGAAGGATAGTGAGAAAATCTCAGAGTATTTTACTCGTCTCACTTCCATCATAAATCAGATGGCTTCAAACGGAGAAGTCGTGGAGACTCAAAGAGCCGTTGAAAAAATTCTACGGAGCCTACCAATCAAGTTCGATCATATTGTGGTTGCAATTGAGGAATCAAATGATATTGCTTCACTTTCTCTTGAAGGCTTGCAAGGAAGGCTGGAAGCTCATGAGGCTAGAATCTTGATGAGAAGTAAACAAACAAATTCTTCTCAAGATCAAGCCTTAAAATCTAAATTCACATCCATAAAAGTTCAAGGCCCATCCCATGGCAAAAGTAACAGCAGGAATAGTGGAAAATTTGAAGAATCAAAGGAGGAGAAACGATCATTCCAAAGTAACAAGGCGCGAGGCAAATACAAAGGCAAAAAACCATATTTTGAATGCAATTTCTGTCATAAGCCAGGTCATAAAGCAAATGATTGTTGGGAGAAACATCCTGAAAAGAAGCCAGTTGCTGGTTTTATGCATAATGAAGCAGAAAAATCTGAATCTTTGTTGATCGCTTCGGATGGAAATGTTGAAAACGTATGGTACTTGGATAGTGGTGCAAGTAGGCATATGACTGGAAATAAAAATCTATTTTCAAGTCTTGTGGAAGCTGATGATGGTCAGGTTACTATTGGAGATGCAAAATCATACAAAATTCAAGGTGTTAGCGAAATTTCTTTCAAAACCAAGGCTGGAAAAGTTGAAAAAATGTCGGAGGTTCTTTATGTACCAGGCATACGTAGCAATCTTCTTAGCGTCGGTCACTTGCTGAAGAAAGGATTTGATTTTCGATTCGTTGGAGATCAATGTAGCATGAAGAAGAACGACCAACAAGTGGCAAATATTGTGATGGGATCCAACAAATTATTTCGATCAAACTTGACATCGTAAGCAGTACGTGCATGATTGCTACTTCTAATGATGAAGTTTCCAAGTTATGGCATGAGAGGTTTGGCCATTTAAACTTCCGGAGTTTGAAGGAAATGTCTACCAAAGAAATAGTCCGAGGGCTGCCTAAACTTGAAGTGATAAACGAAGCATGTGAGGAATGCCAATTGGGAAAACAACATCGTGAATCTTTCCCATCCAAATCGAAGTGGATTTCTCAATCACCTCTGGAGCTTGTTCACACCGACCTCTGTGGACCAATGCAAGTGCCATCGCTTGGAGACAGCAGATATTTCTTGTTATTTGTTGACGATTACACAAGAAAAGTTTGGGTTTATTGTGTCAAAGAAAAATCAGATGCCTTCTCTTGCTTCAAAGAGTTCAAATTTCAAGTTGAAAAACATTCCGGTCATCAAATAAAAAATCTAAGGAGTGACCGTGGAGGAGAATACATGTCCTCTCAGTTTGAAGAATTCTGCCAAAATCATGGAATCCGCCATGAGTTAACTGCTAGGTAATCACCTCAACAAAATGGAGTCGCAGAGCGCAAAAATCGAACAATAATGAATATGGTCAGATGCATGTTGAAGAATAAGAACTTGCCTGCATGTTTTTGGGCTGAAGCGGTCTCTTGTGCCGTTTACTTAATCAACCGATCACCAACGAAGAGCTTAAAGGATTCCACTCCAAATGAAGTCTGGTATGGCAAGAAACCAAATGTTGCTCATTTAAAAACTTTTGGTTGTCTTGCATACTCTCATATTCCTGATGCTTTAAGATCGAAGCTCGACGACAAATCTGAAAAAGGCATTTTCATTGGTTATAGTCAAAGGACTAAAGCTTACAAGCTTTACAATCCGAAGGCGAAGAAGATGATTATCAGCAGAGATGTTCGCTTTGATGAAAATGGTTGTTATAATTTTTCAGATTTTGCAGAATTACCTGGATGGCAAACTCTAAATCTTGAAGAGGAAACTTCTTTGGAACAAGATGTTGATGCTGATGTTGGTATTGAAGAACAACAGCTTAAAAATAATGGGGATGAGCAGGAGCAAAATTCACCACCAACGGCGGAAAGAAGGACGCGATCCTTGAGAGAAATCTATGATACAACCGAAGAAGTTGACACTATGGATCATGTATACTTTGCATTTTTTGCGGGAGAAGATCAAATCACTTATGAAGAAGCATCAAAGGAAGAAAAATGGGTGAATGCAATGAAGGATGAAATCAAGTCTATTGAGAAAAATGGTACGTGGGAGCTTACCACATTGCCTTCACACAAATCAGCCATTGGTGTAAAATGGGTGTTCAAAACCAAAACAAATCTTGATGGCTCCATCAACAAGTACAAAGCACGTTTGGTTGCGAAGGGGTACGAGCAAAAGGAAGGGGAAGATTTCAATGAGGTATTCGCTCCTGTCTCTCGACTTGATACAATTCGATTATTGATTTCTCTTGCTGCCCAAAATGGCTGGAAGCTGCTGCATATGGATGTGAAATCAGCTTTCTTGAATGGTTTTCTTCAAGATGAAATTTATCTTCAACAACCTCCTGGTTTTGTGAAGAGGGGCGAAGAGGAAAAGGTGTATAAGCTGCGGAAAGCTTTATACGGGCTGAAGCAATCCCCCCGTGCATGGTATGATCGTATCAACAATTTCTTCTTAAAGAATGGCTTTGAAAGGTGTCCTTTTGAACACACTCTTTACATGAAGAAGCATTCAAAAGGAGGTTTCATGATCGTGAGTTTATACGTGGATGATCTGATTTTTACTGGAGATAATATGAAGATGTTATCTGAATTCAAAAATTCAATGATGAAGGAGTTCGAGATGACGGATTTGGGAGAATTACATCATTTTCTAGGGATAGGTGTTCAGCAATCAAAATGTGGGATTTTTATCTCGCAAGAAAAATATGCTGCTCAAGTATTGGAGAAGTTCAATATGATGAATGCAAATCCAGTTTCAACTCCTTGTGTTGCAGGTTCGAAATTGTGCAAAAATGGTGAAGGAAAGTTTGTGGATCCAACTATTTTTCGAAGCCTAGTTGGAAATTTGATGTATCTCACTGCTACAAGACCCGACATCATGTACGCAGTAAGCTTGATTAGCAGATTCATGGAGAAGCCTTTCTCAAACCATTGAGAAGCTGCAAAAAGAATTTTACGATACGTTAAAGGAACTATTGACTATGGCATTTTCTATGAAGCTCATGTGCCTGTGAAGCTTGTTGGATATACGGACAATGATCTAGGTGGAAGTATCGATGATTCAAGGAGTACTTCAGGTTATGCATTTAACCTTGGAAGTGGAATTATTTCTTGGTGTTCAAAAAAACAACCAGTTGTGGCACTTTCTACCACCGAAGCGGAGTACATCGCAGCATCTCTAGCAGGATGTCAAACTTTGTGGCTAAGAGGAATTCTTGAAAATCTAAGCTTCAAGCAAAAAGATCCTACGATCATTTATTGCGACAATAGTTCTACTATCTCTGTCTCAAAGGATCCTATTTTGCATGGAAGAACAAAACATATTCGTCTACGTTTCCATTTCCTACGAGAACTCGTTCGTGAAGAAGAAGTGAGTCTTGAGTATTGTCGAAGTGAAGAACAAATTGCTGATATCTTCACAAAGCCGCTTGGAGGGACTGCTTTCTCAAGAATTGTTGCTGCATTAGGTGTTCGAAGGAATTTTGGTTTAGGGGAGCATTGTTGGTGTAAACCAAAATTAAGAGTCGTGTCTATTAAGTAAAAGTCATGTCTATTGAAGTGAAAGGGTGTCTGTTCAAAAAGGTTATGTCCGTTTGTAAGGGTTGTAAACCACTATATATATGTGGTCATTTTGTTGTGTTGAATGCAAGTTGTAGACAAAACTAAAAGCAAGTTATAAAAAAAAAAAAAAAAAATTGTCTATTCTCCTCTAAAATTATAATTCTCTCTCTCTTTTTCTACTTTAATATTTGTCCCACCCTAATATCGACAAGGCTTTTGCAATTTATCCATGGTTCAATCCATAGGAGAGTGTTGTTACCATTGACTATCATCCTTCTTATGCATTTTAAGCTTGCAGCTCTATGTTTAATCATGTTTTTCATAGTACATGACATGTTATTGTTATGTTAAAGTTGCCAAAAGTTGGTTTGCTTGTGGTACTTTTTTAGAATCCACTGTGATCACATGCTATTTATGAAGTATAGCTTCCATATCAATTTTAAACCAGCAGTTATTCTAAGTTCCACAAAGTTTTGAGTCTAATTCCTCCTTCATTCGTCAGTGTGCATAGTTTAGTCCATGTAATTTTGTGTTTTTTTCCTGCCCAAAATAAATCATCACATAGGTTGTCTATTTTAACTAAAGTAGCCTTTGGCATATGGTAAACCATTAACCAATAAAGCACCATTGGTGTGATGACAGTCTGAATCGACTCTACTCTAACTGCAATTGAAAGCAGCTTGCTATCACAATTGTCAAATATGCTCATTATCCTTTGGAACAAACTATTGCATTCTGATTAGTGTAGATATTCAATACATAGGGGGACACCCAAATAATTAACTGCTAATTGTGACTCATATAGCTGCTAAATTTGTAAAATTGAACTCTTGTTCTAACAACTGTCGCTGAAGTAGATTTTGGTTTTCATCTGGTTTATATTCAAGCCTGCTATCATGCCCAGTTGTTGAGTAACATGTTTAATTATTTGTATACTCTTTATATCAGCTGTTGCAAATAACATTATATTATCAACATAAAGTAAATGAGAGATGCACGGTTGAATATTGCTGATAGGGTGATGTTTTTATTTCTTATAGTTGCCTCCAATTTGAGAGACATGTACTCCATTGCTATGTAGAAAATATGGTGGACAAAGGATACCCCTGTCTTGTACCCCTATTAGATGAAAAATAACCATGTGGCTAATGCACGTTTTGATAAGGCAGATAAATTGTTGAGGAAAATTCATTCTTGCAAGCATATGACATATGAATTATCTGTTTATCTTAGTATACGCTTTCTGAAGATCCACTTTAATATAGAATTTCTTTATGCCTTTTGTTAAAATTTCTTATAATCTCATGTGCCAGTAATATATTTTCTGCAATATTTCTTCCTGGTATAAATGCACAATGAATGTCAGAAATTAAATAAGGCATAAGACCCTTTAACTTGTAGCATGTAACTTTTGATAGAATTTTATATAGCACTTTACGATAGGCTAAAGGTCTGATATTTCTGAAGGTTTTACATTGTTGGGGACTAGAGTTATGAATATATGATTTAAACCTTTAGGAATATCAGCTGTACAACAAACATAGTTTATAGCTGAAGTCAACTCATCCTTAATAAGCTGCCAATGCAGTTTGTAGAATTTGGAAGAAAATCCATTAGGTCCTGGTGATTTTTCTTCTTTAATTGAGGAGACTACATCCTTTACTTCCTTCATTGTAATAGTGTGTAGCAAATAATCCCTTCCCAAAGCATTAATAGATTTTATGCAGTTAATTTACTTAAGTTGTCTAATTTGTTGATAGTCCCCATTATACATTTCATAGAAATATTGGAATGCTTGATTCTGAATGTGCATTGCATCAAAAATAAGCTCTCCTTTATCATTACGTAATGCTTTAACGTTATTTTTGCATTTCCTCATTGACATTTTTGTGCAAAAGAGTCTTGAGTTTGAATTCCCCTCTATAAGCCAACTAATTTTTTATTTCTGAACTATGTGTGTGTGTGTGTGTCTATTATATATATATATATATATATATATATATATATATATATATATATATATATATATATTTGTCATGCATTTTCCTTTTTAAAGAATTTCCTAAGATGATAAGTTCCTCATACGCAAGTGCATCTTCTGGGTGATTATCCGCTGCAAGTAATTTTTCATTGTAATTTGTTTCTAGATTGCTCAAAAGCGTAGTATCTTTTTCTCTTGTTTTATTCCAAATTTTGTTTAATTTTTCTTGGTTTTATCATAAATTTCTGAATATGACTTCCCTAAGTAAAATCTGATAAGATAGGAACTACATGATCTTCATAACCATTTGCCATATGCCACCTGCTGACATATTTGAAAGGTATTTCCTTGCTTTGAGCACCTTGTGTATGTAGTTTAATGATGATAGGATTGCGGTCGCTAAGGGCTGATGAAGTCGCAATAGCTATGAAATCTTGGAAGTGTTGTAGAAAGGTGCCGTTAATTAGTACTCCACCCCTTTTTCTCTTCATATGAATTGATAACCTTGTATATTTGTTTCAGCAAGTCCATATATGAGCAAGCAATTTGTAAACCCTCAGAGATGAGAAAAAGGGACAAGAAGTCCTCCTTTTTTGTCCTTTGGGTTAAATACACAGTTAAGTCCCTCATAAGTAGCCATGACTTATCTACTACACTTGCAAGGTTGATTAGTTCTTTCCATAACAGTTCCTTATTTGAAAACAAATTTCTTGCATACATAATGTTAAAAACATTACACATCTGTTTGTGCCAAAACTGGCCACAAACAACCGATATCGTGAAAGCACCCGTTTATGAACACAAATCAGCAATAATCAATATAGAACTCAGATCTATGCAATAACAATCACAATAATTCACAAATAACAATCACAAACACATGATTTATAGTGGTTCGGCGATCTTGCCTACGTCCACTCTGAAGCTTATATCTTTATTGATTAACTTGATGATTCCGATCGATTACAGCGGATTACAATTGATGATAGCTTTCAAATCTGATTACAACAGCGATAATGAAGTATGGAAGTGAATCCGACAGAGTCTGCACGTTGAATCACCAAAAAGATCCCCTTTTCTGAAGTCTTCAGGGTGCTATTTATAAGCGTAGGAGGCCCAGATCTTGCTCAAACTTCGGGAGACTTTTTCTAGCACGTGAGTGCGCCCACGCGACCGATCCCACCAAGTTTCGACTCATCTGAGATTGATTCGAACTCCATTCGAATCGATCAAAAAATGACCCAATCGAGCTGAATCTTGGCAGGAACGAACTTTACCTTGTATGTAAGCTACTGTGAAAATTTCATTGCATTTGGCCTCGTGGTTTGGTAGATATGATTGATTCGAGTTGATATGTTTCGGTTGGCTGTTTGGTTCGAACCCATCAGTTCGAACCGATACGTTCGAATCGACCTTGTCACGTGGTTCTTTGGTGACGTGGCGCGCACTCCTCGCATCGATCCTATTGTTTCTCCGAGTTGACCGCTTCGCATCCATGAATTTTGTCTCGTTCGTATCGTGTGCCACGACCAAGTTCGCATCAATGGATTCGAATCATGGATCGATACGAAGGGGATCGAGACGAGCTAAGTGGATTCGAACGGGGTAGAATTTATGGATACTAAGTAATGATCTGGCACTTTTGATGGATGCGAGGATGATCGATACGAAGTAGCGCTCGGGCGCGAGACCGATCGATTCGAAGTAGGGTACGTCGATGGATACGAATGATGGATTCGAACTGCTCAGACTCAATGGATACGAACGTGCTGTGTGGATGCCCATCTGATCGATTCGAAACTGATCGATTCGAACTGACCGATACCATACCTGATCGGTTCGAACTCGATCGACTCGAAGCATATGCAAACTGATGGATTCGAACAAGACAAACAGTGATGGATACGAATCCTATGGATTCGAAATGAGCATCTCCTCAACTTTTTTATGGGTTCGAACAACATACTTTGGCTAACTTGCATCGATCATATCTCGTTACGAACTTCAATTAACCTGAAATTTGGAACACTGGCTCTCATGGCTTTGCCCGACATGTCCTATCAATTGTAGCCTAATCCGGGCTCGGACAAAATTCATCGATATCCATAGCAAAGCGAAGTACAACCAATCTCTGAGAGAACTGTCTTTTGTTTTCGATCAATCTTTTAGTATCACCGCTTTGCCAAAAAGCGGGATAACATTATCCACCTAAGTTTTCTATTTTGCAAGTTATTTGTTATGTGGATTTATTTATTGTACCAACAATCCACACAATTTCATCCCAAAGAAAAATAATTCTTCCCTTTGAACCAAAATCATTATTGTGAATAAGGTCCCAATTTTTATCCATTTTCGTTAACAAAGTAGTCATTTTATCTGTAGATGGCTTGTTTTCCAATAAACCAACGACTATTGGTTTATTAGATTTTAGAAGGGATAATACCCGATTCATCTTGAAATCAGTATCAATCCCCCTAACATTACAAGAAATGAAAATCATTTACCGGCCTTTTGGCCCTTGTTGCTATTTTAGAGGGCTCTATTTTGGTACTAGAAAAAGATGTTCTAGCTTTGGCCTCTTTTTCTTATTCTGCATTTTTTGACACATACTTTTCATATTTTTTTTCATGTTCCGGTTCTTCAGGGTAATAAGTTTTCTCTGCTATAAGGTGTACAAAGTCTGTTTCCTGTGTAAATTCCCCTTATGTAGGGATGAATTCTTCCTTTACCGTTGCATTTCTTAAATCGACTCCATTTCCATTAGAATCTAAGGTAGTATCTGAAATCCGTTGGTGGTAGGAGTTTGTGTATTCATCTTTTGTTTTATTTAGTTTTACTACTCTGCTAGATGTTACACATGTTAATGTTCTAGCCGACATGTTCATAACTACTTGTTGATGAGTTCACTTTATGTGGTCTTCGACTGTTATCTGCTTGAGTTGCCTCTATTTGTAAATTGTGTAAAGCACCTTTAGAGTCTGCATTTAAAGTAGGTTTTGATTGCAATGTTTTTCAAGTTTCTACTTCCAGCTTTTGTGCATCTTTGATCTTTTTCTCATCTTTTCCTTGTGTGCAATCAGCAGTTTGATGACCAAACTGATTGTAGAGAGAATAAGGTTTGAAATTATATTCCATTTGAACTTGACAAACTTCCTAATTACTTGTTTTTACAGTTACTTGATTTGGGTATTTTGTGGCCATGATAATTCAAACAAGTATTCTTGCGTAACTTGTTCTTCTCATTGTTGTAGTTACACTACCTGTTAAATGTTTACCGACTATCCGTCCAATTTCATAGTTTTCATGGGATCACTAAGAACCTATTGGTAACTCCATTATTTTTTCTATTATCCTAGTTTTCATGGGCTAACTAGGAACCTATTGACTAACTGCCAATATCTTAATCCGATATACTTTTCATGGGCTTACTATAAACTAGTTGGCTCCTGCCAATATCAATCATAGTTTTCATGTGCTGACTATGAACCTATTGGCCCCTGCCAATATCTTTAATTTAGATTTTAACATTCCTTAAGTTATATTCACTACTGGATCAACCTAACTGGTTATCCCGCCCTTCCTAAATTAACGTTATGGTTTAATAACAATGTGAACAAGTATACAAAGAAGTATACAACATACAACACCATCACCTATGGTTTATTATCTTATATACACACATCCTGGTTAAACCTTTTAACCTTTATAATCAATGAAAACTTCTCCATTTTAAAACCCTTTTAAAACCCTTTTAAACCCCTTTTTTATTTATCCAATTGTTATTTTTAAATTTGAGATTGAGCTCATGTTTTGAAATCTTAAAAACATCACTTTTGAAACCTTTAGTTGACTTCCGTCGAAAGAAAAACTTCTCTTTCAAAACATAATAAACATACCTTTTAATGGTATCAAAACGTCCTTTAAAACATAGCTTCGAAATAAATGAAAGTATCCCTTTCGAAAGCATTAGGTTTATGCTTTAAAAACATTATTTGGGTCAATGGTTTTATACGAAAGTATCTCTTTCGAAACCAATTATAAAATTATTTGGAGAAAAAGTTGATAGTGTCGGAACCATCTAGTCAAAAGCATTAACCTTTTAAATTAAAACTTCTAAGGATAGATTCGAAACCCTCTTTCGACTCCATTTCCTTGGAAACCCTCAACCCCCTTTCGAAAGCATCCAGGAAAAGGCTTAGTTCAAGTTAAAACAGTGGTAACCCTCTAACAGCATAGATGGCTTCAATACAATCAAAAGGAGAGATCAGCGGTTGGGTTTCGACTTGGTTGAAACCATTCCTTTCGAAAGCTCTTATTTAAGAAGAAAGGTGCCCCTTCGAAAGCTAGTACTTCAACATAATAAAGAAACCTTTCCAAAAGTTATTTCTATAAACATTTTCGAAAGCATTCGTTTCAACTGTGTCGAAAGCTTTAAGTAAAACAAAGCAAGAACTTGGCATTTGAAAACAGAATATGGTTTCGACCCTAACGAAAGATTTACTTTCGACACCCTACCTTCCACTACCCACCGATTCACTTCGTACCAATACCATTGATACTATGTGCACAGGTTCCAACTATGTGGGTTTCGACTAGGATGGTTTCGACTGAGATGTTACAGAGTAACGCAGCGGATTACACAATGACACCGAAATGAAAATTTCGTGTCAATCAAATCGAAAGACGATTCGATGAAACAATATAAATCGATGAATTGAAAATACCCAAGTGCCCAAATCCGTTGATATCAAGAGATACCGAATTCTAGCTATCTCCAACACGTTGATCGCGTACGATACCGTGTAAAAAGATCTATGATTCTTCGATGTTGATCTCGCACACGAGATTCCGTGAATCAGCTTCAAAGCCGTCGATTCGAGCGCACTCGAATAACCGAAAATGGAGAAAGGAGCTCACACTCAACTTCCAATTTTAAAAGAGGCACAAAGCATCAAACAAAAGTTTATTCAAAAATCAACAACCTTTTACAATGACAACACACCCCTATTTATAGGAAAAGTTACAACATCATACAACAGACGACTTAACAATATACATCACAAACGACTTAACAAAACAATGCGACTTAATAAACGAAGCATCAGAAAACAGCGATCTAGCTCTTCGCGACATCGGCTTCGGCAGCGACATAAGAGGCAACGACTTAACTGGAGCGACATAAGGAACTTCGCGACCTAACTTCACAATCTACTGGCTTCTCGTTCGCGACATAAGAAATGTCGTTCGTGACCTACTGGAAGCGATTCAGGAAAGCTGGCGACATAAGCTTCTCGATTTGGCCTTTTGCGATTTAAGGAGGATCGACCTAAGAAATTCTCCAATTCGCCGCGTCTTAAGAAGTAGCAACATAAGGAAGCTCGTCCGCGACTTTAGCGATGTCGTTCGCGACTTAGCTGTAGCGACCTAAGAAGCCGCGTTTTCGTTCACGACCTAGGCTGGAGCGAGATAGGAAGTGATCTGAATTTGCTCGTGACGTAGGAATCTTGCGACATAGGAAGCTCGTTCTCGATTCCAGATATGTCGCTGCATCACAAAGGTAAAGAAGTCGAAAGGTACTGCTATTTGAGGCGAAACCTACTTGAATTAAAGGCTGAAATGTAGCAATTTTTAGTAATTACTTTATAATCACTTGCTTATTTGTAAACCTTGGTTGTTGTATAACTTTTCAAATACTTTACAATTAAAACCGTCGCATTTAACCAGATCCGAATTAAAGGAATTATAACATTTAAGCCCTTCCATTTAACAAAACCAACATTTGTAGAAAAGTCCCTCTTTTAAAATAATTTATTTCCCCTAATAAATCAATTGGGAAAAATCCCCGAAAATCACATAAAATCGTTTCATCATATAATCAAACTAATTAAAATTTCATACGCAATTTCTTCTTGAAATTCTCAAAATAAATTTTAAACCTAATAATATCATACTTTCGTTTAGAAATTCACAATAAATTTTCCATAGCTGGGAATTTTTTTGAGAAATTAAAACCATCTCTAAAATCATATTTTACTTAACATAAAAAATTTCCATGACATTCTAAAATCATAAACTATCGGATTTGCATCAAAACCGTGCAAATTCATATGTGAATGAATTAAAACAAATCAAACATAATATAGTTCAAGCACACCATCATCCATATCATCATAAAAATGAATTTAATCATAATTCCGAAAGTATATAAGCATAGAATAAAATAGAGATGGTATGGAATTATTATTCACCTTAGTTATGATAATGAATTTGAGATTTGTTGTTGATTAATCCTTCCTAGCTTTGATCCTTAGTTTAAGATTGAATTCTTCCTCTTTTCCTCCTTGTCAATGATCGGCTCTACCTTAGGTTTATGATTTGCGTTTATGAAAGTGAGAAAATGAATATGAATGGGCAATACAAAGGAGTATAGCTGTGTATAGTAAAGTGGCCATTTACCAGTATTCCCATGCGTAAATTAGATTAGCATATAAACCAATTTAAGCCCATTTAATTTATTATTAAGCATGACCCTATATATACTTTACTCAAATCCCAATCCTCTTATCATCATTATTCTATTTAATTTATCTAATTAAATTTTCTGAATAATGTTATCAAAAATTAGGGATGTTATAGGCTTCACTCCTTAAAGAATTTCATCCTCAAAATTCAGTAAGGACTAAATACTAAACAAAGCATATCCTCTATAGCAATTCCTAACAACCATAGCAATCATAGTAGCTTATTTGATTAGAAACTATCTATATAAATCTAATATAGACATACCCTCAAAGTAGATCAGGATAAGTATCTCTAATCCTATACTCTGTCTCCTAAGTACAATCCTTCTTGTTGTCACTCCATTGAACGTTTACCAACCCGACTGTCTTGTTCCTTAATCTTTTCTCATCTCTTGCTACAATCTGAACTGGTTGTCTAACAAAAGTCAAATTAGGCTCTATTATCAAGTCTTCCAACCCTGTCAGAGGAGTAGTAGTTTCTGGATCATACACATACTTGCGAAGATGAGACACATGAAATACGTTATGGACACCTGCCATACTGTTCGGCAACTCTGCTCTATACGCAATTTTTTCAATCCTCTCTATAATCTAAAATGGACCAACATATCTCGGGGCAAACTTCTCTGACTTTCCAAATCACACCACACACTTCATAGGTGATACCTTAATGAAAACCTTATCTCCAACCGAGTATTCTAGGTCCTTACGCCTCTTAACTACGTAACTCTTCTGTCTGGACTGAGATTCCTTCATCCTTCATTGGATTAACTCAATCTTTTCTAACGCCTCTCTAACCAAGTTTGGACCTAAGATTAACCTGTCTCTAGTATCCAACCAACATGCATGTGATTTGCATGGTCTTCCATACAAAGCTTCAAACAGCGTCATCCCTATACCAGTCTGATAACTATTATTATAGAAAACTCAACCAAATCTAGGTGATCCTCGTAGGATCCCCCAAAATCCAATACACAAGCTCTTAATAGATCCTCGAGTACCTTATTGACTCTCTCAGTTTGCCCATCTATTTGAGGATGATATGCAATACTCATATTAAGCTTGGTACTCAATCCTATAGAATTTTTCAGAATTCACTAGTGAACAAAGCATCTCTGTCACTGACTATACTATAAGGAACTCCATGCAGTCTAACTATGTTCTTCGGCAACAACTTAGCTAAAACAAGTGCAGTTCTGATTGACTTAATTGGAATGAAATGGGCACTTTTGGTCAGTCTGTCTACTATAACTCATATAATTTCATTACCTCTATTAGACCTTGGTAACCCGTCTATAAAATTCATGGATATCGAATCCCATTTTCAACTGTAATCTACAAAAGTTGAAGCAACCCACTCGGCTTCTGATGTTCGTCTTTCACTTGTTGACAGTTTGCACACTACCTTACCCACAAGCCAACATCCCTCTTCATACATTCCTAAGGGAAGATCCTCTTCATATACTGATTATTATCCCACCTTTTGGTCAAGGTCGGGATATCAATAAGTTGGCTGAAAAGGATGGATATCAGGGATTGGAGATCGATCAGAAATAAGGTTATGATCGATGTCGTCAAAATTCGGCCGAGCTCCAATCGAGATAGAATCGATTGTGAATGATGAAAAAGGCTAGGAAAGGCTACATTTCAAATTTCAGGTCAATCAGAGTTGTATGCTCAAGATATATATGGGTCAAGATTCATGGAGATTGGTTCGTATCGATATAGTTCGTATCGATCCGTGGTAGCTCATGGGTTCGAATCGATGACTTCGTATCGATCGGGATGGGAATGACAGCATACTTCGAATCGATGACTTCGTATCAATGCAACACACATCGGTTGAATGGTTGTGGCAAGGCACACTTCGTATCAATCAAAGATTAGATCGATACGGAGGGACATAACCTGCGATCGATACAAACAAGAACATAAGATCGATAAGAAAGGTAGGCATTCAGAGAGCAATACGAAGTAAAGAGCAGTTGATGGGTGCAAAGGACGGATATGTAGAAGGGATTAATGGATACAAATAAGTGGATGACTCGGTCGAACGACGTGAAAGGTGGATCTTTCCTGGATCTTCGAGACACATCATCGATGCGAACTATTCAATATGAAGAGAGGGGAATGTGGAGCGGGAGATCGATGCGAACGCGACAGCTAACCTTTGAACACAAACTTGCATCGATCATAACGGACGATCTACAAGTCCAAATGCTATGAAATTTTGAGATGACCTTCCTGATGTACTCAAGAACCTCTATGATTGATCTCGGCTCAATTGGACCACTTTCGAATCGATACGAATTAAATACGCATCGATCCCTAATCGCTCTGGATCGGTCTGGTGGGCCCGCTTGCATAAGAGAAGAGGTATTCCAGGTTTTGGGGCGGATATTTTTGGATCTACACCTATAAATAGGAGTCCATTGGCAACTAAAAACGGGGATCGGCTCCTTCTCTGATGCTAAAGCTTTGCCATTTTTGTAATTGTAATTACGGTACAAAGGGAATAAAAAGGATTGATTCAAAGTGGACGTAGGCTGGATTGCCGAACACTATAAACCTTGTGTTCTTTCTTGCTTTCTTCCATTTTAACTATAATGTTTCTTCATTTTTATTCTCTACTTAATCTGGATATGAGATCTGTGTTGGAATATTGTGAATCTGTGTACATTGGTGCTTTCACTACTTCTAGGGTTTGTGACCATTTTTGGTGCAAACACTGATACATCTTGGTCCCTCCTCGATGAATCATAAACTTGGACCGATGACATTCTCTACGAACATCTCTCCTCAAGTCCTCGATATTCGAAACACACAATCGTCCCTTCATTCTCAACCATCCTCTTCGGTCAAGGCTAAAATCCTTTAGATCATCAATCTCAGTTCCAACCTCAAGCCTTCTGATCCTTTCAGTCAACACTGTATCCTCCTTCTGCTTAGAAGCAATTCTCTTAATCAATACTACTCGAACTTCTAAACAAAACAACATGGAAAAACTCTGACTAGAACCAGCAGTGGATCTTAATTGTACATCACAACTGACTAAACCTTCTAAATCTTTCCACTCTACCAACATAGCTAACACCACATTCTGGTGTTTTCTGCTAAGGGTATATACTAGCTTATTACCTTTCCCTGGTGTATACTCTATACCAAAATCATAAGAAGCCAAAAACTCCAGCTATCTCTGCCGCCTCATATTCTACTCCTTCCGAGAGAATAAATACTGTAAAGACTTATGATAAGTATAAAGCTCAAACCTCTCCCCTAAGAGGTAATGTTTCCAAATCTTCAACGCGAAGATTATAACTGCAAACTCCAAATCATGAGTAGGATATCTAACTTCATGCAGTCTAAACTGTCGTAAAGCATAGGTAATAACTTTACCATTCTGCATCAATACCACTCCCAATTCAGTTCCGCATGCATCAGTATATACCACCAACCCTTGGTTTCCGTATGGAACAACCAACACAGATGCATTGGTCAACAAATGCTTTAACTTAAGGAATGTTTCCTCACATTTGTCAGACCAAACAAATTTTACCTCCTTCCTGGTTAGCTTAGTTAAAGGTGCTGTTATCCATGAAAAGTCCTTAATGAATCTCTGATAGTAGCCAACAAGTCCAAGAAAAACCCCTGATCTCAGTCGCCGTCTCTGGTCTCTTCCAATTATTCACGGCTTCGATCTTATCTTGATTGACTGACAATCCTTTCTCTGAAATCATGTGACTGAGAAATTTAACCTCTTTCTTCTAGAAAAGACACTTGGTAAACTTCACATTTAGTTGATTCTGCCTCAGTGTCTCAAGTACCAATCTAAGATGAACTTCAACTCTCTCTCATCCTTAGAGTGGACTAGAATTTCATTTATAAACACCAGTACAAACCTATCCAAATACTCTTGGAAAACTCGGTTCATCAAATCCACGAAGAAAGCGGGTGCATTCGTTAATCCAAATGGCATCACCAACCACTCATATGAACCACACCTAGTTCGAAATAAAGGAATAGTGTCCTTCTCCACTCTTAATTGATGGAAATTATTGCCAAATCTAACTAGGAAAACACTCTAGCTCCACTTACCTGATCGAACAGATCATCTATTCTTAGAAAAGGATATTTGTTCTTAATCGTCATTTCATTTAACTTATGATAGTCGATACACATCCTTAACGACCCATTAGATTTTTTCACAAACATCGCGACCGTTGCCCAAGGCAAACTAGTTAGTCCAATAAAATTCATTCCTTCTAGATCCACTAGCTGCACCTTCAATTCCTTCATCTCAGTCGATGTCATTCTGCTAGGTCGTATACTAATAGGTTCAAATTCTGGCATAAGACCTATTCTAAACTCAACAGCTCTTTTCGGTGGTGGTCCAATGACCGACTTAAAGACATTTGCAAACTCTCTTGCTACTCGAACCTGATTTAGCTCATTTCCTACCTCCATAGCATTAATAAATCACTAACACTACGATTAATATTCTCTACTGAGAATATCACTCGGTTATGACTATCAAGGTGCCTCAGTGGTATTTCCATATCTTGGCATAATATTCTAGCCGCATACCTACCCAACCAATCCATACAAAAAATGATTCCGAAATCTATAAAATCAATAACATGCAAACTGTATGCAAACTTATGACCTATTAAGTCAAGCTCTAACTGGTCACATCTCAACCTTAGAGTCCTATTGGATTTGCATCCCTTAAGGAAGTAACAAGGTAGGTAAGTTCTAAGCATAACTTATCAATTAAATACCGAGATATAAATGAATGTGATGCACTAGTATCAAAAAGTATCCTAGCTGGTATATTCTGAATCAAAAGCATACCTTCTATCATAGTCTTTCCTCTATCAACCGTAGTAGGTCTAACAGGTTCAATAGCAAAAACTTTTCCTTTGTCCTCCTTAACTGGCACTAGACACTGATTCTTGTGATGCCTAACTTGATCACAGTTGAAGCACTTCATATTTTTCTTATTTGCAGCTTTCTTCCCATTTCCTGACCAACACTCATTCGCAAAGTGACCCTTCTTGTCACATTTATAGCAAACTATTCCAGCCTTTGACTTCTTAGCAATATCTCCCTTTTAGGCTCCCTTCTTTTTAAAGAACTTCCTCTTTTTTCCTTGAGAACCATGAGCTTCCACTGATTTCTCCTTAGCAAAATCAGCAAGTAACTCCTCATGGCGAATGACCATTTCCACCACTATATTACAAGGATCATGAACATGTGTCATGATCATTCTAGCAAGCTTGGGCCTCAATCCGTGAATGAACCTCTCATTCTTTTTGATGTCAATATCTATCGTAGCATATCCATATCGAGACGGCTCTTCAAACTTAGTAGCATACTCGACTATTAACATCTATCCCTGAACTTGATCCATAAACTTCCTCATCGGTTCTGACTTAGAAAACTTAGATACAAACTTCTGCTCAAATCTTGTTTTAAAATCAGCCCAAGTTAACTTCTCTTCCGAAACTCCGGCAGTGGCACTATTCCACCAATGTAGTGCTAACCCCTGCAACTGTCTAGAGGCCAACCTTCTCTTTTGCCCATCATTTAGACCTAAATCAGTAATTATACGCTCACAATGCAACAACCAATTCTGAACCTTTATGACACTCTTTGTTCCTAGGAATGGCTTTCCACCTAAACTGGTGTAATCTCTAATCAGCAAAGCATATTTATTCCCAACTGGAGCCACCGATTAGCTCCTCCTACATTTCCAACAACACCACCAGCAGCTCCTACTTACATCAAACCAACAAAGAACTTATACATTACCCCTATATCTACTAGTGGAGTTCCAACACCCACATTGGCATCAACATTTTGATTACTAGCATTAGCCGGTTGACCCGAGTTTCTCCTTATAGTGGGTCGAGCATTTCCATTAATTGTGGTGCTTCCTCTATCGAGATTTCCTCTTCTGTTTCTTGCTTCCATATCTCCTTTCTCGTAAATCGCATACGAGTAAGATACAGAAGAACGGTCAAAGAGAGTGGGGAATACACACTTACATATGTAACTATGTATATCAATTACAAGTATGTTACTACAGCGTTAACCCAAACCCCAACCTTATTATCTGATTCATTAGATTATATAAAAATCTTTTAGGTTTAGTCTCTTTTAAAAGTTTCATAAACCATGCTCTGATACTAACTTGTAACATCCCCCTACTTGAAGGCCCAAAACTAACGGCTATGGATGATGCAGTCATCCATAGTTATTAATCCTCGGTGACCAAATACGGTGGTGTAAGATTCATTAATATACGGAAACACATGAATATGGAAGAATTTTAAAATAGCAAACAATGTCAACATTCCATTCCAAAATATTTTAAATTCATTACATAATCCCAATACGCAGACCACGTTCAGATAACATATGATTAATAAAAAATACGCCAAAAGCTATATATGAAGATGCCTCATTGGATGATCAGAGTACATAATAAGGCATTAAAACAATTTGCCTTTACAATCAAACACACAACGGAAATAAAAGAACTCTAATAACAAGCTTGCCTCCTGCACTTCCTTGGAAGCTTTATTCGTCTAAAAGCACACTTGGAAAAATATCAACCTACTCAAAATCAATTAAGTAACCGAGAGTGTAAGAGAAAAACAGAAACTTCGAGTCAGACATGAAGCCTGATATGAATAATAATTTACTATCCCAAACCATTTGGATATCTAGTGAGGCCATGCTACTTAGCGGAACAGGCTTTCCCCTAACTAGTATCCTAAAACATTCATAAAACCATATATTGTGCTCCTGCATCCATAATGGTTAAAACATAGTATTTTAAAACATTATGATGTTATGCAAAACAAGTAAATCAAATCTGGATTACCCATCCCCATTCATTCTGTCCATCTGTCTCGATTATAGACTATAGGGTTACTATTAACCTGTTAAATGTTTATAGACTATCTGTCCAATTTCATAGTTTTCATGAGATCACTAAGAACCTATTGGTAACTCTAATATCCTTTATGTTATCCTAGTTTTCATGGGCTAATTAGACACCTATTGAATAATCGTCAATATCTTTATCCGAATATAGTCTTTATGGGCTAACTATAAACCTATTGGCCCCTGCCAATATCAATCACAGTTTTCATGGGTTGACTATGAACTTATTGGCCCTTAACAATATCTTTAATTAATATTTTAACATTTCTTAAGTAATATTCACTACTGGATCAACCTAACTGGTTATTCCTCCCTTTCCAAAACTGCCGTTATGGGTTAATAAAAATGTGAAAAGGTATATGAAGAAGTATACAACGTACAATACCATCACCTGTGGTTTATATCTTATATATACACATCCTGGTTAAACCCTTTAAGCTTTATAATCAATGAAAACTTCTCCATTTTAAAACCCTTTGTTTATTTATGCCATGGTTTTTCTTTAAATTTGAGATAGGGCTCATGTTTTGAAATATTAAAAACATCTCTTTCGAAACCTCTGGATGACTTCCGTCGAAATAAAAACTTCTCTTTCAAAACATAATAAACATACCTTTTGATGATACCAAAACGTCCTTTAAAACATAGCTTCGAAATAAATGAAAGTACCCTTTTGAAAGAATTGAGTTTACTCTTTAAAAATATTGTTTGGGTTGAAATGGTTATATACGAAAGTATCTCTTTCGAAACCAATTATAAAATTGTGTAGGGAAAAATTTGATGGTGTCGAAACCGTATAGTCAAAAGCATCAACCTTTTAAATTAAACTTCTAAGGATAGACTCGAACCCCCTTTGACTCCATTGTCTTCAAAACCCTCTACCCCCTTTCGAAAGTATCCATGAAAAGACTTAGTTTAAGTTAAAATAGAGGTATCTTTTGACAGCGTAAATGGCTTCAATATAGTTGAAATGAGAGATTAGCGGCTGGGTTTCAACTTGGTCGAAACCATTCCTTTCTAAAGCTCTTATTTAAGGAGAAAGGTACTCCTTCGAAGGCTAATACTTTAACATAATAAAGCAACCTTCCCCAAAAGCTATTTGTATAAACTTTTCAAAAGCATACATTTCGACTGTGTCGAAAGTTTTAAGTAAAACAAAGCAAGAATTTAACTTTTGATAACAGAATATGGTTTCGACCCTAACGAAAGCATTGCTTTCCACACCCTACCTTCCGCTACCCACCAATTCACTTCGTAACAATAACATTGATACCATGTGCATTGGTTCCAACTATGTGGGTTTCGATTAGGATGGTTTTCACCTGAGATGGTGCGGAGCTAAATGAGTCGAAAGGTACTGCTATTTGAGGCGAAATCTACTTTTCTGAATTAAAGCTGAAATGTAGCAACTTTTAGTAATTACTTTATAATCGATTGCTTATTTGTAAACCTTTGATTTGCTGCTGTATAGATTTTCAAATACTTTACAATTAAAACCGCCACATTTAACCGGATCTGAATTAAAGGAATTATAATGTTTAATCCCTTTCATTTAACAAAACCAACATTTGTAGAAAAGTTCTTCTTTTAAAATAATTTATTCCCCTAATAAATAAACTGAGAAAAATAAATTTTAAACCCACCAATGTCATACTTTCCTTTAGAAATTCACAATAAAATTTCTATAGCTGGAAAAAATTCTAAAAAATTAAACCCATCTCCAGTCATGTTTTACTTAATATAAAAAATTTACATGGCATTCTAAAATCCTAAACTCTCATTTTTGCATCAAAGCGTTCTAAAATCCTAAACTCTCGGTTTTGCATCAAACTGTGCAAATTCATATGTGAATGAATTAAAACAAATCAAACATAATATAGTTCAAGCATATCAACATCCTTATCATCATGAAAACAAATTTAATCGTGAATCCGAAAACATATAATCATATAATAAAATAGAGATGATACGAAATAATTATTCACCTTAGGTATGATAAGGAATTTGAGATTTGTTGTTGATTAATCCTTCCTAGCTTCGATCCTTAGCTTAGGATTGAATTCTTCCTCTTTTCCTCGTTATTAATGGTCGGCTCTATCTTAGGTTTATGGTTTGCATTTGTGAAAGTGAGATAATGAAACATGAATGGGCAATCACAAAGGAGTATAGCCATGTATAATAAAGTGGTTATTTACTAGTATCCCCATGCGTAAATTTGATTAGCCTATAAACCAATTTAAGCTCATTTAATTTATTATTAAGCACGACCCTATATATATTTTTCTAAAAACTCTATTCTCTTATCATCGTTATTCTATTCAATTTATCTAATTAAATTTCCTGAATAATTTTATCAAAAATTAGGGACGCTGCACATATATATAAACTTTGTAATCTACTATGTGTTTTAAAATTAAAGTAATAAACTGAAATCTAACTTTAACTTAAGAAGTATTCAAAGGGTTTATGATGTTTGTCACAAAATCCCACTTATGTTTTTTTTAATTAAAATAACTTTTAAACAAAGGCAAACAATAATCAAAAGAATTATATTTAAAACAACAAATATGTGAATATGTATTTAATTTCCAAAGTTTCAAATAATTAACATATATGTATATAATGGTTATAAAATACATTAATTAACTAAAATTAGTTTCCAATCCAAAATTGTTTATTTATTTATATTTTTGTTAAACAATAATTTGTAAAACAATGACAAAATTAGATTGAATACCGTAGGCGTATATAAATTCATTGTAAAAGGAATTAGATATACTATTAATAAAGAGAATTCCATGAACTATTTTCATCGGTGTCTTTTTGAAATACCCAATTTACCCTTGCACTCATGCTAGTACGAATAATATGAACATATAATGAAAAAAGATGCAGCAAGTGTAGGATCTAATTATATTAACATAACTTACGTACAATCATTAAAGCGTAACATGTATTAGATGTAAACTTTGTGTTAACATAATAACAAATAATTAGATTAGATGTAGCATGTATAGGATCTAAATTTTATTAACATGGAAAAATATCTATCAAATATAATTAGAAATACCTAAGACGAGACTAAAGATTTGCACCTTGAATGCAGAATCAACCCCTTTTAATTGAATCAACCTTTGGATTTTCAAGGATCTAGAAGCAAACACCACCTTGAATGAATTTATTTTATTTTAATTTGTTTTTGGTAATTTCTCTTAAATGATAGTAAGAATTTTCAGCCTTGATGGGGGAGGGAGAGGAGAACAGAAGAAAAATGAAATGTCCATAACGTGATGGAATGAATGAAAGAAATTTTGTCTCAAGGGAAAGATTGAAATCTTTCAATTCCATCCTTTAAAACCTTCCCTATTTAATTTCTCATTAAATCTCATCAAATCTTCTTCCCTTCTCATCATGCATAGCTGGCCATAAAAGATGTGGGACTCAAAAATATCTTAAGACCACTTAGCAATAAATCTAATAAAAGCTAACTTAAATGTTCTATCGATATTGTATATCGATACACACATATTTAACTTTCATATACACACTTTATTAGATACTAATGGTATTCAAACAAATTAAAAAAATTGATAATTAATATTTCATAAATATTAATCAACTTATAATGATTATAGGTTAATTGAACCATATTGTTTTTCGGAGTATTCATCATTATGGTTGTGCGACTCAAACATATAAGTTCAATTAGCGAATAATACCAAACAATTTGAATATTAATGTTTGCATGTCACTATAGCTAGTGCTGTAATACTTTAGCTGATTTTATTGCTTACACATCTTTTGGTAAAAGTGCAATTACTATTATAAGCGATAAGTGGTAGTAACGATTATACCAATTTACTTCGTCAACACTATGTCACATTGGGACTTATGCAATTTGGTTTTGGCCAAAATTCCAACATCCTCCACATTTAGCCTGATGAATACAAATACAAAATCCTTGGTTCAATAACGACAATTACTACTAACTGTATTGCTATGGCCAGAGACTTTGACTTCGTGTTTACTACAGTTTATAGCGATACAGAGCACATATATCCGAGACGTTGAATTCTCTATTAATTGTGTTTCGTTCCAATGCTTTAACTTAGAGCCAATTATAGTTGTTTGATGGATACCGTGCCACGATTTATCTATAATCAAATTAGAGTGTCCACATTGAACTTTCATAATATTCCCAAATTGAGGGAACTTTATTAAATCATCCAGATTCTTTGTTTGACCTTAGTTATATTAACCGACAGAAAAATCTCAAGTGAAACATTCCATAGTTATCTAATAAAATATATTAAATACAAATATAGTTCCAAGAGCGGCATATGAAAATGCTTCCTTGGATGATTAGAGTCTTAACTACCTTGACGGTTATAAACTCTGACATTACGTACAACCAACAAAAAACAAAAGAAGTTAACCGCACAGCCGAAATAAACTCTAAGTAGTAGATTGCCTCCTACACATCTTCGAAAGCATATTTGTCTAAAACTAAAAACTTTACTCCTAGCCTACCTAATTCAAATTGAGTGCAAGAGAGTTTATAGGGGAATCAAAAAGTCTGGGTCAGGCAAAAAGTCTGGTGTAAAAATATTTTAACATCTCAACCACAATAAAGAGTAGTGAGACCACGTTGTTGAAGCATGTAACAGATTTCCCCTCACTAACATCTTACAAATATGCCAATCATAACAGATCCTGCAACCAAAATGATTAGAAAATAATCATAACATCAATCTCATACATAATGGACCAAAGGTGAATAATGCATCATTCACCAGGCCAAAGGGTCACCCATTTCCATAATTACCCAAGTACCCAATCCCATAAAACATTCCATTCAACAACATAGTTTTCCCTAGGTCATTATGAATTTATTAGTTTTCTCAAATCAACTAAAACCGATCAGGTTGACTCGGGTCGAAATATACCCGATAATCCAATGGTTTTCTAGTCCATTAAGAAGAAAATAACAACGGTCTTCCAAGATTGGTGGGTGAAAATAGCAACAGTCTCCTAAATGCTATAGGAGAAAATAATAGGTGAGCATCCCTGCTACAATTTCCTTCAGACGCATAATACAATTTTTTAGCCTTAATATCGGCAAAGCCCTACATAGTGGAATTAAGGATCTGACCAATCAGGATCTAGTGGTTAGAGTGTATGGCGCAACCCTACAGTAATCCCCACTCTTAAATTTGGCTTTAAAATTTCAGCAAGTCGCGTCCTTTGATCAGTTTGGGCATCCTAACACAAGTCGATCTTCATGACCTTCTGGATGCAATTATACTCACTTCTTAAGTCTGACTATACCCACTACTGGAATGACCCTAATCAGTAATTGGTTCCCAATTCTCAAAGTCATAAATGTTAGGTGATAGCATGTAACATAAAAGTGAGCATGTCAATAATTTTATCTTATGCATTAATAACTGATCAAGATATAAAATTGTACTTAAACAATAATCTCCTTCACAAAGCTCTTTAAAATGGGATAAACTTTCTTTTCTTTCTTTTCGTTAAAAACCTCATCAATAAACAGAAAAAATAACTATATTTTTGTTTAAGGAAAATGTTGCCCGATATAGAGTTATAAGCTATCTAGTATCATAAAATATGCTTTCTTTCTTTTCAAAAACTTATGTTATCACACATACACGACTTCATGCTCTTGCATGTCAAAAACATAGGTTGTCGCATGTTGAAAAACGTATTGCTATCGCAAGTTGATAGCATGAAGCCAATGCAGGATAATAAAACCACCAGCTATCATATGTTGATAATATTTAGCTATCACAAGTTGAACAAAACCCATAGCTATCACAAGTTGATAAAATTTGCTATCGCAAGTTGACAAAAAGTAGCTATCGCAAGCTGACAAGAACCCGTAGCCATCACAAGTTAATAAAATCAATAATTATTGCACATTGATAAATAATTATCTATCGCAAGTCAATGAAAACCCATAACTATCACATATTGATAATTATGTAGCTATTGCAATTTGAGAACCATAAATCTATCGCAGGTTGAAAACCCAAACTATCGCAAGTTGATAAAAATGATGATGTCGCATATTGACAAAAATACTACTAACATAAATTGATAAAATCAATAGCTATCACAAGGTGATAAAATATTGTTCTTGCATGTTAACAAAAGTAATGCTATCGAAGGTTAAGATAAAATATAGCTATACTAGGTTACATAATGCAATGTGATTGTTCTTGATAAACCACTGAGGGAAAAAACCCATTTTACTAGATGGTGTGATTTCAATGTAATTTGTACTTTGGAAGAAGTATTATTCATACCTGGGTTTGTGTCCAACCATTGTTTTTTATTATTGTTTTTCCCATAAACTCTTGGGTACTCACTTGAGTGGGCTTAGTTCATAGGATTAGCTAGGTTGTCTTGAAGACGAATAAAGCTCCAAATATGAAGCATGAGGCTTAATAGCCATTCGAAAAAATTTCCACCGTTGTAAAACCCAGTTATATAATTGATTGATTGAAAATGCTACCATCTTCGTATGTTGGGCATGTCACTATTATCTATGATACCCCTGTATGGGTGCGTTATGGAAATAGACATGTAAAGGCAATTTATATATGAAAAATTATTTACCTTATCTATTTACTTAATGTTGTTGAAAATAAATGGACTTGTTTTACCACTTGAAAATAATTATTGCAATGTCTACAACATCATCGACATTTATTTTTGGATCTTGGAATGGGGGATTTTACAAGGTGGTATCAAAGCATTGGTTGGGGACATTACAGTAAAACAAAGTTAAGTATAAGTCTAGGTAAATATTAAATAGTAGAAAATGAACACCTTAGTGTAAGGTATATTCTATTCATATTATACATATCTGTGTAGTTAATGCCCCGCTATTACCCCTCTACAACCCCGCTATATCTCATAGCGTATTTCTACTGCTAGGATTTTTTCATATAGCCCTAGAATATAGCCTTTCCGCTTTAATCCCCGCTATATCCCGTTATTTCCGCTATATTCCGCTATATTCCGCTATATCTTTTTTAATAAAATGAATTGAAAAATTGCATTTATACATTATAAAATTATGAAACTAATTTATTTGATTTAATTTTTAATATATTTTCAAAAATGAAAATACTCTAATATTCTACCAAATTCAATTATGTTATATAACAGTTTTTCGTTTATTTAAAGTATATTCGCACATGTTTTTATTTAAAATTATTTATGTATTATTTATAATTCAATTGAATGATAATTTTTCATTTAATTACCATTTATATATTTGTAAAAACATTAAGTACGAGTTTTTATATGCTATTTTAGAGCCCTCCGCTATATCTCGCTATATCCTCGATGTATCCCCGCTATGACTTTTTGCACCTTCACCGCTTTGAATCTACCAAGCGCATTAACTGCACAGATACATATATGTGTCTATGACATAAATGTATTTTGATATAGATATATATGCATCTATCCTTCCACTATTACTTTCTTTCCCTCTACTTTTGTTTCTAACATGAACTTGTTTATGCAGAAAGCAGGAATGAAGACTAAAAGCAAATAGTTAATGGTAGGAGGTGTTACGGAAAATGCTAGTAAGGGTCACAAACAAATGGCTAAAGAGTAGAGGCAGCCTTGAATTTTAATGTTGAGGCCAATACTCTGACGCCTGGCCTGAAAGCCGAAGCAATGGACATGAATGTGCTCTTTTGTCAGTATATGACAAAGATAATAAGGAAACAACAAAACGAAGTTGTTGAGCCAAGACCAATGGCTAGAGGAAATGTTTCCAAAATGAATCAAGGTTACTAAAACTGTGGAGGAAAGGTGTTCATCAGAAAAGAATTATCTTAGAGGTTCTGAATTGGTCAAAGCTCTATAAGTATCTTCGAAGACATAGGGCATGATGATGCTAAAAAAGGAAGTTGGCTTCTTGTCCGCTTGAGTAAGTTGTATTAGAATAGTGAGAGTCATTAATTGTTGAGATTTTGGAGGAGGATATAAGTTAGGATTAATTTAAGGAGCAATTCAATGCTTGGTTTTTTCTTAAATAAAAATGAGTCCTTGTTTTGGGAATTTCTTATCGAAGTAATGGGATGTGACATTGCTGAGTATATTTATGCTTCCCTGTTTTACTAAAATATGTATAACATATCCTTGCTATCGTGAAAAAAAGAGAAGCTCATTGGGGGCTTGAGGAAGATATTAAACTATAAAATGATGTCCCATCTATTATCTCCTTTTGAGTTAGTGATGGACATGGTGAGGATGCATGACCAATTGTATCAAGAGGAGAGAAAAGCTTATGCTAGACCCAAAAGTAGGCAAAATAATAGGCTCAACCGTATTAGAAGGGAAATAAGAATCACCAAAAAGGAGGAAAGACCTCAAGGGAGGAGCTTGAAAGGCCAATATGGCTGATATTCCTTGCTTTAATTGTGAGTAGAAGAGGCACTGTTCAACTAATTGCACTGTGCCAGAGAATAAGGGGAAGGTCATATGCTTTAACTATAAATAGCTTTGCCATATGAATAGGGTTTCCAAATTTGAAGTTGGAAAAGATTCCTGCTTTGGATGGGCCGATAGTTAGACCATCTGCTAAGACAAAAGGGAAGAATATAGTTCTTTAAGGTACGATTTTGATTTCTAGTATTTCAGTTAGAGTTCTGTTTGATATTAGGCTACACACGTTTTCACTTCAAAACATTGGTTGATATAATGGGGTTAAATACTATAGATTTAGTTATGTATATGGTTAGTATGATCGATGGACATGCCACTCTCGAATTACGATGAAATATTATAGAGTTTGTTTTATGTGGACACATATGTTCTTGCGACATGTGTGTGTTTGACTTCATAGATTATGATGTTATTTTAGGTATGGATTGGCTAGTTAGTAATGATGCTAGAATTTATTATGTTAGTAGAGTTATTGCCTTATGACATCTAAAAGGATGTGAAAGGATGAAGGTAGCATAGGACATGTCGAAGAGATCTGGGGCTTCCTTGATTGCTTTAGAAATCAAGGAAGATAAGATTGAAAGGTGCTATTAGTTCAAGATTTATACATGTTTCCGAGCCAGCGACAGGGTTACTACCCAGAAATGTGATTAAATTCCGAATAGATTTGATACTGAAGGCACAACCTATTTGCATACCATCTAGTAGAATGATGCCCAAGGAGATAGAGGAATTGAAATGTAACAACCGTCCTACATCTTCGATACCTAATATACCTGTATAGCGTGCTATAGAGGTACTTGGCCGATGTAGGATGGTAGCCAAGGGTGTAGAGTAATGGTTATCCAAACACATAACCTGTACAATATTTCACAACACATAGGCAATATATAATATAATAAAATAGATGTAAAACATGAGAGGTAGAGATATAATCGATTGAACCACAAATAAGAACATCAGAGTGCAACATGTTCACATATTATACAAAAACTAAAATAGTAGAGTTTGCATATACCAAATATCCAAAATAAACTATATAACTATCTCTAAGTTAATACAAGTACTAGTATAGCTCCACGGTGCTGCACAACGGAATATAAGCGATAGTATGCTCCAAGTATAGATATATGAAAGCGCATCATCTTGCTCATAATCCATATAGTTCCATACACCATCCAGACCTGTTATCCCTGATCTAATCATTTAAGAGTACCCAAGAAAAAAATAAGCAAAGCATAAAACCTCATATCATACTAAAGTTTGGTGTAAGCGATTCATCATTCAAAAATACTATAGAAATCATACATAGGAAAGAAGGGTATAGGGTATAAAGAACCATACCTGAGCTATCCCTACTTCTAAAGAGTTAGGCATAAACATAATATATGCTATACAACTATCGCTAGTGGACAATATAGGGTATAGGGGTTTCATACATCATATCAAGCATACAACAAACATAACATCCATCATACAAGCTTGCATCTCTCATTCAAGTGCTTTAGATATATGATAACTCTTAAAAACACTCAACTCATTGCCTATGCAGATGTCTAAGGGATGGACACACAGAGACGCCCATAATATAGGTACACATAAACTACCTTGGGTACACGTAGGCTACCATGTCCAAACTATGAGAACTGCAACTACCATGTCCCAAATATGAGCATCGCAATCTTAGAGTTATCTATTGATCACTTAGCACACATACCGAAGTAGAACTACTTCACAGATGTTCAACTAATTCCCACACAGATATCTTAAGATTGGACACATGCAAATGTCCAGCAATGCGGGTACATACAGACTACCGTAGGTACACACAGACTATCCTGTCCCACTAACGAGCATCATGACCATAGAGTTTTACTCAATGAGCTATCACATAGAAATCATCCTCTCGATCTGTTACCAGATGCCAAAGTCGCTCACCACATCGACTCATCATCTTTTGAATGCCTCTAGACACCCGCTGCAGGTCATAGAGCCATCACACAGAGTTCTAAAGTCGTTATCACTGCCATTGCAACAAAGCGCTATGCTATTGCTTCATTAGTCGCCCAATGAAATCCGAGGTCATCTCAGGTCATTTGGAATCTTCCACCTTGCTTGAATTCACTGCCTAGAACCCTTGAACAAATCCCAAAAAATCCCTAAGTTTCGCCATACTATAACCAAAATTCTTAAATTTCACGTTTCTATATAGGCATGCCCTAGGTAGGACTCGAAGCATCCATTGAAAAAACTCGAAGCATCCTTCCTTTGACTCCATGCAACCTCAAAACCACTAACCCAGTTTCTTGGCTAGTACCGACCCCAAGCAGACACTCTAATTTCCTAAGAACGACACTGAGCAAGCAATCATACAGTTTTTCTTATTTGACCACTGAACCAAATTTCTTGTCTAGTTCTGACCCCAACCAGACACACAAATTTCCCGACCATGACACCAAGTTCCTACCAGATAACTTTTCTTGTTCATCCATCGAGAAATAGCACCACCGAACACTAAGTCTATCCCGAGAAGACCACCATTGGACACTAAGCACCCAACGAACCAATATTCTTATTTGGTAGCACTATTAGACCCCATGCAGACTACCATCTAACACAATGCACTGAATAGAAATGCAATAATTTCTCCAAACTCCGGCTTCATGATGATTTAACCGTTACACTCCATTCTCCGACCTTTGTGCATTTCATATGCGTTGATATGACCCTTAACATTCTTGAGCCTATCATTTGAAGTTCGATTTTATTATTCCTACCTCTAATTCGCTCCGATGAGTATTTTCAACCATTCAAGCATATACACAAACACCACACATGCATCAAACAACGTTCAAGCAACAAAATCATACAATCAATATAACATCATCTTATCGCGTATCTACAACATAGCCTAATATATATTAAGGCAGTCACGCATCCAAATAACATGATTAGAACACCAAAAATCCATTAATTCTTGTTTTTACTAAAGGTAGATGTAAGTCCCCTCTACTTGGAGGCTCCAAAACTAACGGCTACGGGTGCTATAGTAATCCATAATTATTAATCCTCGACGACCAAATACGACAATGTTAGATACATTGATCTATTGAGACACATGAATATGGAAAAAAATTCAAACAACATACAAAGTCCATATTCGATTTCAAAATATTTTCAAATTCATTATATAATCCCCAAGCGCGGACCACGTTCAGACAAAATATACTTAGCTTTCTTTATTCCCTCGATTCATCATCATCAGAGCTAGATTCAGTTCTTATCGTCAAATTTTTTTTCAAACATCTTTGTGGAGGTTAGGGGACTACCCCCCTAAAAGAGAGATTAACTTTAGGATTTATTTTGCTAGCCAGTAACATTACCCGTAAGGCAATTGGCACCTAAGGAAAGAAAGAGATTGAGCAAGTAGATCTACGAGCTTTGGAGAAAGGTTTCATAAGAAGAAACATATCGAAATAGGGAGCGCCAGTCGCCTTTGCTACCAAAGCAGGTGGTTCTCTTCGACTTTGCTTTGACTATAGAGAATTGAATAAGCTTACAAAGAAAGACCATTATCCACTCTCTAGGGTAGACGATCTTTTCAATCAGTTAGCTGGCTCTTTAGTATTTTCCCAGCTTGATTTAGCCAATGGATTTCTGTAATATCCCGGAATTTATGGCAATATAAATTTAATAATCTGTGTTTTAAATTAAATTGATTTGATAATTTCTGTAAATAAATTTGAATTGATTCAATAATTTTCCTTAATAAATATTTTATTTAGCGAATTTATCTTTTAATTAGTTAATAAATGTTTTATTTGTTAAAATATATTTTTGACTTAAGTTTGTATATTAAAACAAGTTATACAAATGTTTGTTTTATTCTTTTTAAAATATGGATTAATAATTATGATTTGTAAATTAAATATGAGAATTTAAATACAACTTATAAATGAATCATGTATTTAATTAAATAACAAATAAGTTATAATCTCTTTATAAATTTATTTTAAGTGATCAAAATATTATTTTCAAATAATTGATTTGTATGTTGTTTTATTTATAATAATACTTGGTTTATTCTTTAGAAATTATTTATATACATAACTAAGTATTAAAACTAATTAATTAAGTTAACTTTCATTAACACTAAATACTAATCACTTGAATTGACAAATGTAAGCATCTTAAAAACCTAAAATAACATGTGTTAAGAGTTTAAGCAAGAGAATTTACAAGTGTTCATACTAAAGACATGTGTCATTGTTTTAATTTTTATTTTCTTTGATTTTAATTAAATCGTAAATTTGGTTATATAAACTCATGCCTTCTTCTTTACCTATTCTTTTCTCATTTTCAATTCATAACTAAGAAAAAAAATTTCCAGCTGAAATATTCCACCCTAAAAACAATCTTCATTTTGAGATAAAAAGAAAAAAAAATCTGCAAATCTGAATTTATCTTCAAAGTACAAAATCTAAGACCCTGTAACACCTCTTCAAAATCATTCCCTGTAACTCCTCAAACAACAGAAATACATCTGAAATTCCTCTTCATAATCAAACTCCTGTAACCAAATGCAAAACAAAAACCTGCATTTATTTTTCAAAACTCTGGAAATAAAGCAAGCAAACTGCATTCATTTTTCTAAAATCCTGTTCATCATTAAATCTGCATTCTCTTCTTCAAAAATCTGGATACAAGAAGACCATGCATTTCAATTTTATGCAAGAAGGCCTGCATGTTCTTGTAAACTGAAGCATGCCTGCAAGATTGTGGATTACAGAGCAATAGCATTTTTAAAGCAATATTTTTACATCAACATCATTCAAATAACTCAAGTTTAAAAGCAAAAAGGGGCTTTCAAAAATATGAGCTTTGCTCTGCATTTTTCAAATTCAAGTGAGTAACTTAATTTTTTTTAAAAAATTTGAAGTACAAAACATGGTTGTTTGATCTAATCATGAAAATAAGTAGACCTATACTTATACTGTTAAATACATTGCTGTGTATATATTTAATTGTGATGCATGTTTGTTTACATATGTTTATGACTATTTACAGTATAAGTTCAAGTTGATTAAAAAGTTATTCTCTAGATCTGTTGCTATTATGATTTAGTATTTGAATGAAATCTGTTTATTTCATGATAAAGTAAGTTTTAAAACTTTATATAAGTAAAATAATTTTTGTATTGCTTAGAAAGGAAACAACAGAGCAAAATATTAATATAAGAGGAAAATTCAAACTTCTAAATTCATTAAGTCAGTAACATCAGTGAAATCATTAAACCAAAATATGAATTTTAAAACTAAACTCATGATTTTTAGTGAAGAGGTTAAGGTGCAGCTCTGATTTGAACATAATGTGGAAATTCTTGACTTTCTGATGATCTATGTGGTCTGGAGGGTTAGGATCTTCTGGAGTGATGCAGTGATGATCGGAGATAAGTGGAAAAATCCTAGAAAGTTGGTCAGATCAGGGTGGCGGCAGAGATTGATCAATTAAGTGTGGAACCCTAGTTTTTATGGGTTTCAGTTTTTGCTTTGGCACGGCTTCCTCAAGGGATCGAGTGCATCGAGGACTTGGGAAATGGAAGTATGGTGGTTGACGAACATGTGGACGGAATTGCAATCGCTCTGGTGGCCGTAGACGTGAGGAAGTGGAGTTGACAGGTTGGGGTTGTTTGGGTTCTGTTGTTTCCAAGTTTGGGAAATATTGGTCGCGACTTTGAATTAGGGCAAATGTTGTTCGAGTTGTGGTTTGGTTGGCCTGAGGAGATGAAGGGCGACTGTGGGAAGGTCGCGGTGGTATCAGTGATGGCCGGAGTCGATGTGCAGGTGCACAGAGGAAGTGGGTTGCTGGTGTAATATTTGGTGATTTCAGGATTTTGTTGCTCGTGATTTGTCTCGGAGGATTTGAGGTTCTGCTCGAAGCAAAGGAGAACCTGAGTTGAAGTTGTTTTGAGATGGCTCGAGTATATTGTTTGTGACAGGTTTAATAACAAAACAAACATGAACCTGTTACAGTTTTTTTTTATAAAAAAAATTAGAAGTAAGGTTTTAAAATGTAAACTAAAATTTGAACTTAGGTTCTAAAACCTGAATTTAAATATGAATTCAAATAAGTTTGAATTCTGGTTTTTAGAAATAATTTAAATTTTTAAAAATTTAAGTTTGGTTTTTAAATAAAAACAGAAACTGTTTTCTGTTTTTAAATATAAAGTTTAAATTGCAAGTTGAAGTTTAAACTGGATTTTAAAATCTGAAATTTGAATAAGAATTTAAAATTAGATTGTCTGAGATTTAAATTCATTTATGTTTTTAAATTTAATTTGATTTCAAACTCATAGGTGTAAAAGCATATGTATGTTTTGAATTTGAATTAAAAGTTTAAATTTTAAATTAGAAATTTAAAGTGAGTTTAAATCTGGGTTTTTAAATCTGGAATTAAATTTAAACTTCAGTTTTTAAAATAAAGGTTTAAATTTAAATTGCTTTAAATTGATTAAATGATTTGCATTTAAACTGAAGATGTAGATTGTAGGAAAAGTTTTAAAGAGTTAAGTTAAATCTAGAATGAGCTTGAAAGCTGTATTTCAATTTTGAAAATTAAAAGTAAATTTTAAATTGATTTGAATTTAAATTGAATTGTAATTTAAATTCTTTTAAACTTATTGATAATGTAGATGTTCTTTTAACATATAAGATAAAAGTTTGAATTGTTTTAAAATGTTGTTTAAGATAAATTTGCATCTTAAGTTTAAATTGAAGTTAAATGGAATTTGAAGTAAATTTAAAAACAAAATTTGTTTTAAATAATTAATTAAATAAGGAATGTTTATCTTAAAGATAAATAAAATTTTAATGATTTATGTTCATTTATTATTTAATTAATAATATGGATGTTAATTAAGTAATTAATAATTTTTAAATTGATTAATTAAGATTTGAGATAAATTAATTAAGGCTAATTAATCTGTAATTAAGGATTGTTAATTAAATTTTAATTAATGATTAAGATTTATTAATCAAGTGATTAATGATTAATTAAGATTGTAATTAACACTTAATTAATTAATAATTAGAGATTAATTAGATTGTAATTAAATATTAATTAATTTGTAGTTAATAATTAATATAAGTTAATTTCTTAATTAAGTAATTAAGAAATGTTAATGAAGGTCATTAACTTAAGATTATTTAAAAAGTTAGTTAATGTGATTAATTTTAATAATTAATTAGATTAATTAATTAATAATAATCATTTATGTAATTGTTTAAGTTTAATTAATTAATGAAAGTAATTAATGAATTAATTACTTAGTGTAATTAATTTGATTAATGTGATTAGTTTAGATTAATTAAGTTAAATTAATTTAAACATTTGTAGATTGATGAATAAGTACTTTATGTAATTAATTGAATTGTAATTACTTAGGGAAGTAATTAATAATTACTGGATGTAATTAAAGAAGATTTATTTATGAAAGTAATTTGGATTTAATTACTTTGTAATTAATCAAGGGATTAATGCAGATAATTAATTAAGAGTAATTAATTTATGAAATAAGTAATTAAGGGTAGTAAATTACTGGATTGTTATTAATCAAGGGTGATTAATATATGTGGTTTAATTGCAGATTAATTACTTAATGTAATTAATTTTAATAGAGGAATTGATTAAATTTCAATTAGAAATCATTAATTAATTAATGATGTAACTTAGAATTGATTAATTAAGGAATAATCAGTAAATGAAGTAATAAATTAATAAAGGATTTATATAATTAACTTTAGTTAATTAATTGATTAAGTAATTACAAGTTAATTATTTGCAAAGAGTTAAGTATAATTAACTTGTGTAATTAATGTTAAAGACTAATTACTTATTGTAATTAGGGAATATTAATCAGTAATGATTAATTGGGATGGATAATGTGATGGTGTTTTATTTTATTGATTTGTAATCAATTAATGGTTAAAATAAGCAGGATTTTAATGATGAAGTAATTAATTTAATTCATTTTAAATTAATTAAAGATAAGGTAATTAATTTAATTCATTTTAAATTAATTATAAAATAGAGTGATCATTAGATCATTGCTTATGTTTGATGATTGGTATTGGTTGCCATATATAGTTTATAATCTCAGCTATGAGATAAAAATGTATGTGATATGGATGCATTGGTTGCTCTTGGATGATAATATGGGTTATTTGATTATGATATGAATTATCTGTTGATGATAATGTTGATTATCTATTGTGTTGTGAATTATCTATCTGTGTGTATATAGATAATGAATTGAATTGTTTTAAACTCTAAAACAACTTGGTCTTAAAAGACACATTTTGGATTTCGATGAGACCGGGATTGGGTTTCCATATTTGGATATCCGAAAACCACATCATCCAAATTAAACATTAGGACGTGAATTTAAGTGGAGCAAGTGAAAAGTCGAGGTGTAAGAACTATATGTCAGTATAACTCTGTGGGTGATTCTGTAATGAGTTTGACGGAATAGTACTTATAGGATCGAGATGGTGATTCAGAATGCAAGGGTTATCATTGTTAAATCTGAGGGTGATTCCAAAATGAGTGTAACGAGATAATGCCTTCGGTTTCGTTCGAACACGGAACGAACTTGTATGGATTGAATGCTTTCAGAACATCGTCAGGTGGACGATGATCATTCTAAGTGATATGTCGTATAAAGGTAATCGTAGCCTCAAGCCTCATCAACCGGGAATGGCTAAAACAAGGGAGGTGCAGCAAGGCTTCGTGGGTAGCCCCCACTTGAGAGCGAGATTTACCCCTGTCTAGATGTCCCTATATTTCGGCTTAGTGGTGCGGTTGCTGATCTCAACCGCGGGGTGGTCTTGTTCGGAACTGTTCAGTAAGGAATGGTTCCGGCTTTGTGTTGCAGGGGAGCGGGCGTACTCCTCGGTACGGTGATCTAGGCCACGTACTGTGACGGGCGGTACCCCAGTATCCCAACCATTGTATGGAATCCAAAATCCAATAAGTTCCAACGGTTTTGATTGTATTACCCACTTCTGTGGCTAGTAGCTGGAATTTAATCATGTAACAATTTCGGCTATTTCTTATTTACTTGAAAACCCTAGACACTATTATAATATCATCGGATTTCCAATCAAATGTTTTGGTTAGCGTAAGGTAAAAACTTTTCATGTTTATGTGTGAGAAGTCTTACGTGATACCTTTTCTTTTCAAAGGTTTTTCAAAGTTAAGCAACTTTAACCTGTTACTCACACCAGACCAATGTCTGAACCGGAGTTATTTCTGTTGTTCTTTAACTCTTGGGTACTCAAATTTTTATGAGTAGCCAAGGGGATTCAGGTTAGGATTCACGTTAGCTTTGACGAATTGTGGAGGAGCAAATGGAGCAGGAGGCTTCTGCGTATAGTTATATAGTTCCGCTGTGTTGGTATCTCTGAGTGTTTCTGTAATGTATTGAGTTGTAATAACTAGACAGGTGTTTATAACTGTCTAATTTGTGTTGTATTATATGTGTAACTCTGATAATTGATGTATACTATGTAATACTTATGTTATTAATATAATTTATTCGTTCCGCTGTTGAGATTCTTGTGTTGTTTCTTCTTTCTCTTCTTTCTTCTCTTTTCTATCCCTTTCTTTCTTAAGGATGATACGACTTTTTGTGGAGAAAAAGTCGGGTCGTCTCAATTTCATCAGCTCAGGATCGTTGATGATAACATTGATAAAACCGCTATTAGGACACCAGACGGATTCTTTGGGTGGTTATTCATGACTTTTGGGGCTAACTAATGTCCCATCCTATTCTATAGATTTGATGAACCATATTTTTAGAGATGTCCTAAAATAAAGTTCGTGGTTGTATTCGTGGTTGACATTTTGGTGTTTTCCAAGAAGCATGGAAGAGCATTTTATTCATCTAAAGGAGGTTCTTTGTATCCTTCGTGTTTTTCAATTGAAGAGAAAAGTTCCTGAAGTGTCACTTTTGAAGTGCGTTTATTGTGGCATAGAGAGTGTATACACATGGTAGGGATTTGAGAAACGGTTTTGTACATTTAGGATTGGGATTATGGAAATCCAAAGAGAGGTAGGAAAAGGTTAGAGATGTACAATAAAGTTCAGTAGATAAGCAGAGAAGAAAGTCCATATGTAGGTAACTGCAGAAATTATAATTGTCTCAGACTAATGGATTTGACGGTGATGCCTTAGAATAAATATGAGTATACAAGAGGAATAGTAGTAAAAGCCTTTCGTTTAGGAAAAGTACTCCATAGGTAGTAAGTAGGAAGATCCACTTTATGCCAAGCCCAATAAAATGAAAATTTTGAAATTTAAAAAGTAAAAAAAAGTGTAATTGTTGGAATTGAAAATTTTCATTGTTTATATTTTCTTTTAGAAAATAAACATGGAGTTTCTGAAGCATGGTATGAAATTTAAGTTGGTTTTTTTATAAACAAAAAATTGGAATTCTTTTTGAAGAATTATGGAGTATATATATAACTCTCTAGTTTCATTGTAAGTAAACAATAATTTTAAACATAAAAACTTAGAGTGTATCAAATATCGAAAACGTAGATTACAACTTTTATTGTTGTAATAAATATTTTCATGAAAAATAAGTGGAGCATAGGCTATAACACTATTGTTATAGTAAGTGACTTTCAAAAGAAATATTTTTACATAGGTATATGAGATTAATTTAATTTTTTGGGTTGTAGTAACGGTGTTTTATGCAAGATCCATTTTAATCGAAAAAAAATGTATTTTAAAAGGTAATTTCTAAGTATAGAAATAAAGTGGTTTGTAAAGTACACTTATTATTAATAAGTATAAGGAAGTGTTTTTGTAGTTGTGGAAATATTAAAACAGTTTTGAAGATGAGTTCTTTTTTCTGAAAGGAAAATGTGTAATTAGATATTTGGAAATATTTATCATAGAAGAATATAATTTAAACATATTTTTATCTATTTTGAATGAAGAGAATAATGGTTTGATTTTCTATGAAACCAATAAACTTGTTTTGTGACGTTACATGGAATACATAAAAGAGATATACAAGGTATGAAAAGCACCATATTTTGTATAGCATACTTCTAAAAAAAATTAAAATAAGTTCCTTGTAATTTCACATTAGCATGAAATTCTCCTTTTAAAGGTTCATAGAAGATTTTAGCGTTAATAACTTCTCATAAGAGAAAGTAGTTCCAATATATTAGGATATGAGACTGTTGGGTGCAATAAGAAGCTGTTTTGAAAACACGTAAAGGATATTTTAAAAGAGAATGGTTTGGTGAAAAAGTAAATAAGTTTTTGAAACGAAAAACTTAATAAAAGTAAAAATTGAAAATTCAAATTTTTATATAGAAAACTGTAAAAGTCTTTAGAAGAAAGAGAGATATAAGTTTTAGACTTAAAAATTTGGAAGTTTTTCCCTTTAGGTTTAGAAAATAATATTAAGTGACCAAGTATTTTTGAAACTAATAGAAACTGAAAAGATAACACTTTCAAAGACAAAGACTTTAGGATTTGATGTTTTAATTTTTTTTAGAAACCTTAGTTTTTGAAAAAAGGTGATAAATACCAAACCAAACTCTTAAATATGGAGCAGATAAGAACCATTTCCTAAGAGTAACGGAAAAGGTGTAAGGAGATTGCAGTAATTACTTTTAGAAGTAATGATGGAGGTTTTCGTAAAGTGTATAAGACATTAGTAAGAACCTAGGAATGTTGATTCATGAAAAACAGTAAAATGAAAATGGTAGGATAGTAAAACAAGCATGGTTGGGAATGAGTATTCTTGATTTTGAAAGAACTTGGGAAAAGCTTCTTTCTTTAGTGGACTTCATATTGTAGTAGTTTTCAAGCTAGCATTGGAATGACACATTTGAAGCTCTTTTTGGGAAGACCATGTAAGACGTCTTCATGTTGGTTGGAGTCTATGGAAAGGTTGCTTCTTGGTTCCGTCATGGTTAGAGAGATTTTGGAGAAGACTAATTTGACTAGGAAAAATTAGTATCTCATATCCATGTCTCTTTGATAATAGGTTTTATAATTTCCTTTTTCCATCTTTAGTTTTGAATAGGTTCTTTTCTTTATTATCCTTTAGGAGGGTAGAACTTACTATTTAACCTATGGTTGGTAGGATTTAATGCAGACATGTTAATAGAACATGTTATTAATGATGTATGCTAGTGATTGCAAGTGTTTGCTAGTAGATGCTAATGGACGCATATAGGTGCACTAAACACTATTATTCTTTAGGGATCGGCCTAACTAGGACACTAGAGCATATGCATATGGATGTGTGTGAATTTTATTTTATTTCCATGATTGTTATAAATGGATGTTTATCACATGATTGTTGCATTTGGATGATGTTTGTAGCACGCATATAGAATTATCAGTTATCATTAGAAATTTTTTCATTCATTTGGATACATGGCATGGACATGATTTCATAAAAGGAGGTCAACTGAATTAGTGGACCGCCTAATCTTTTGCATTAGTTAGGGACATTTGCACTACACTGATTGCATAAGTATCATAAATTGCATTAGAAAAACATAAGGACAATGGATGAATGGTTGATGATTGAGTAGTTGGTTGTATAATTGGATTAAAACATTTAATACATTCTTTTATCCTTAGAGATTTCAGGGACGAAATCCTTTAAGGAGGGGACCCAAAATTTAACCCGTAATAATTAATTCGGTAATTAAATAAATAATAAATTAACTTTGTGAAATTATCAGAATTGAGCCACGGTAATTGCACCATCGTGTCCGTGGTAATTTTTGGTCAATTTCTATATATAGAACGCTAGAAACTGAGCTAATATGACCAGGTTATATAATTTATAAAATAAGCAGAAAATGGAGAATTTTTTTTATATAAAGGCAGGTCGACCGGTCGGTCGACCTGGGAACCAAGGCGGTCGACCCGCCTTCATTATTTGTGAACAAACTAACGTTCCAAAGCTTATTGGTGAAGTTTTTGCATTCCTCTGACCAATCCGGTCCATCTATTTTTGCATCTGATGCCTCTTATTCAGCCTATGACGTGGTCACATCCTATTCAATCCGTAAATCCAACAGTCCGAGATCCACTTCTACCCTATATATAGAACCCTAGACCTAACACTTTTTCTCATCGTAGGTTTTCTCTAATTGGATTCACCTTTCTAAGAAGGACCCTAAACGGAATAATTTTCTCAAAGGAGAAAATCGTTATAATTTAAATTATTTTATAACACCAAGTGGATTCGAAAAGACCAAAGAAAGAGCTTAGGACCGAAACTGAGTGATTGTAATTATTTTAAGATTTCTTTAAGTAATTTAAAATAATAGAGTTTCCAATAGTTGTACGATTTTTGAAATAGCCTTTTTCATAGTTTATAGTTTTTAGAATTATTTTCGGTCTATTTCCTTTAAGCTATTCTTTTCAGTAATTTTTCTTCTAATTATAGCTTTTCCATTTATTTACAATATTTTAGTTTATTTACTGTCATTTATACGTTATTTACATCTTCTTTCTACGCTTTGGATTTTCTTCTATTTTTAGTTTTCATTTATTCCTCCTTCTTCTTCACATATGGATTAGAATAGGATTAATGCTAATACAAATTAATTTGTAAGAAAAATAAAATAATGGAATATAAGATGTAATTTTCAAAGACTATAATATAAATGGAATTGGACTGAATTAAAAAGATTGGCCTAGTTATAACTTAGAATTATGACTAAAAAGAGTAAAGGATGAAAGAAGCTTATTTTCACACTTAGACCTTGGGTTAAGTAACAAGCATGATTATAACGTAGGTTGTAATAAGAAAAAGAACAAAATAAGGCTTATTTTAAGACTTAGGAGAAATTAATATGCACAGATAGTAGAGAAAAATGTAAAGGCTTGTTTGAATAATTTACCTTAGTAATAAGCAAAGATGAAAGTAGGACCTGTACCAAATAGCATTCCCTATAGATAAAACGGTGGCCTCACATTAGCCTGAAGCGAGACGAGGGCATTTTTATGCTACGAATGGTAGTAATTGGTCAAATAAAAGTCCATATCATGGGGATTTCGATAAGGGGCGCGACTAGACATTGTTTGGATGACGGGCCAGTACCAACAATATTTCCCATATAGATTCTATGGAAACACGGTGATCTCACATTAGCCTGAAGTAGGATGAGAGGCACTCTTATGCTAGAGTTTGAAGTAATAAGACGACCCAATAGGTGGAGCAAAATGTTGTATGGGCATGGTGGTAGTTACGTGTGCGACTTCCATTCGGGTGTTCAGTAATAGATATGAGTTCCAATCGCTTAGTATGGATGTCTTTCGTAGACACCGTTGCCTTTTGTGTAGGGAGATATATATGTCGTCTGGTCCATAGCAATATTTTTGTGTAGGGAGTTATATAGTATCTAGTTCATGGTAAATAAATGCCTTCTGTGTAGGGAGTTATATATGTCGTCTGGTCCACGGTAACATTCTGTGTATGGAGTTATATAGCATCTGGTCCACAAAAAGGTACTATAGAGTAGCAGTCGATCAAAAGGGTAGGATTAGGGTTACATCCTAATTACAGGATTAGGAATTTAGCCTAATCTGAGCAAAAATCAAGGAAAAGTGCAAACAATCAAAGTTAACCTATCTTATGGTTAATCATATTTATTTCCACTTTATCTCTTTTATATTTCCTTTGTTTCCTCTTTATATACTAGAACTGTTATAGAGTCTATTACTTTTATCTTACTTAAAGACTCTAGTAAGTACTATCATTCACCCGACTTTTAGTCTGATCCACTCCTCTATTTTCCCCTTCCCCCCATAGGCAATCAAGGGAGAAGTCAATAGATTGATGTTGCTTGAAGTGTTCTTGGAGGAAATTTCTATTATGTACTTATATTTTTAGCTACCGTTCTTTCTATGTACTAGCTTATTATGAGGGATATTATGTACTCTAATTTTTGAGACTATAAGTTTTTATTTCATAGGTCATATTGGATTTTCAGATATGTATGTGGTATTTGACTTATTTATGAAGTTTTGTTTTAATTAAGTTATTATTTAAGTTTTCGCTATTTTTATTTATATTTGTCTTGTGAAATCTTAGTCTCTGATAGCGTTAGTTATACCTACAATGCACCTTGCCTTTAATGTGTCCTTTTAGATATATTACAGAGTGTGGGGGTTTCACAGTCTCCAAGAATAGAAACACTGACCCATGGCTTACCTCTTCGTACTCCTGTCCTTTTTCTACTAAAATTTATTCTTCCAAAAATTCCTATTCTTTTCAGAACCTACATTTCTATTTTACTTTTATTTAGTAGTAAGTTAAATAAATTTTCTTAATTTATTACTTAACTTCCAGTTTCAACTGTTTTCTTTTCCATAGCATTAGTTAAGTGACTTTATGAAATTTTCTTGTTTGTATTGTCTTTCCCAAATCATAGCGGTCCACATAGAAAACACATAAAAAGGAACATTTTCATAATTGTACGCAGTTTTATAGCAACAACTAATGCTTACAACCCACAAAATGAAAAACTAATGCTAGAAGGAAACACAACCCTACTAACTACTACCACTACTAGAATGAACCTTCCTAATAGACCGTCCCTTTATAACAACCTTCATATCTTATCGTTCCTTTATTACTTTCGATGAGTAAGTTCTACTCGTCTTTTCCTTCCATAACCAATTATGGAATAACTATTACTCTTCTCACTGCAGTGGATAAGAAATACAATCTATATAGCCTTCATACTAAATGGCATCTAAGCTTGGGAAAACAACCTTTCCAATTCCTCTCTTGCTAAACTAACTTAGGTCCACCAATATCCTCCATTTGTGCTTTTCATCTCATTAACCTCTACCACTGTCTTCCCTCAATCCAATTCTTTTGACAGTACCCTCAATTCTTGATATTTCCTTTATCCATAATCCTTATACAAGCATATCTCAAAAACTTGTAGAAGTGTAACTTCAGTACCCTCTTTATGGCTTGTAACATATCAACATAATATTTTCAAGCTCTTCTAGTGTCCTTTATGCTATACGGGAATTCCTTGTTACTATTCCAAAAGTAGTAATTGCTATCTTCTTCATAGCCTTATTCTTTACACCTTCCTACCTAGGCATCAATTCCTATCTACTCCATATTTAAAATTCTAGTTTGGTCTTTATCGTTTTTTTTCAAAAATTAAACTTCAAAGTTTTTGAAATACTTAATCCCAAAAACCTATGTCCTTAAAAGTGCTACTTAGAAACTTTTTATTAAATTCAAAAATACTTGGTGTCATAACCCCGAGATGTATAATTTTATTAAACTTGTGCTTTGATCTAGGATTGTTCATGTAGTCATTTTTATGTCTTTCCTGCTTTACATTTGATTTATTATTATATTTTGTTCGATGTCTTATAAGATGTATGACATGTTAGTGTTTATTTTTGTTACTTTATGGGTAACTATCGCTCTACATTGGTCGAGTACCATTACAGCATAAAATACATGTTTATTAGGCACTAAAGGTGTAAGAAGGTCGTTATATTCAGTATCAAAGCGAGTTTGCATAGTTGATCTAAGTGATACCATGGATCCACCAGAGATAGAGTATGAGTTTCACTCTATGGTGGATCAAGAGATATGAAAGAGCGTACTTCTCATATTTTTGTTTTCAAAACTAAATAGTAATATATATAAAGAACAAGCCGCATTGCATTCATGAGTACCACTTGTATAGCTTTCCTTAAAGAGAGACTGATCATTTTTATTATAAGTTGTAAGAATGACTGAGATGATAAGGAATGTTGCTAGGAGTTCAGTATATGGACTTAAAGAAGGAGGAGGCTCGATGGTTGGTAACCTTAACTAGCAAGCAATGCTCATAGAGATGATGCAGAACATGCTTCTGAATTCCCAAGTCCCTGCTTCGGTTGTTTCTGTCAGTGGTGGTGTTGTAATACAGGTGCCCAATTCTAACTTCGCCAATGTAAATAAGAACTATTCAAGCCACGATGACAAACCATTCTTTGGGATGGATTCTACCGTGGAAGTCCAAAAGTAGATTGAAACCTATGAAAGGATCTTGGAGGACATTGATCTAGAAGAAGCCATGAAAAGGAAGCTTGCATTTCAACAGCTCTAGGAGCAAGCGATGAGTAAGAAGAACGCCATTAATATCGCGAATCCTAAAGATCAGATCGCCTGGAAATAGTTAAAGACAATATTCAAGAAGAAGTTTTAACTGACTGCTCAAAAGTCGGTACTTTTTATATATTTGTTAATCTTAAGCAAGGGGATATGACTGACTTGGAGTACGTTATCGAGTTCGACATATTGTTGAAGTATGGCTTATCTTGAGTTGATACCCTACTGAAAAGGAACAAAAAGTTCATATGGGAATGAACGATTATCTCTAGGAGAAACTTGTTGATCACATTGATGAATCTTTATATAAGCTAGTAGAGAAGGCTTTCCGACATGAGAGTCTATAACCAAGGCTAAGACTCATTATTGTTGCTTTAAAGGGAAGGTCTAGATACAAGTGAGTGGGAGTGGCATAAGGAAATAGAACAACAACAAACGAAAGAGGTAGTTCCAGGGAAAGAAAGGTAAATGGGATCTGGATTGTTTAACTGTAAGGACCTGAAGACTAGTGAAAAGAAATGCTTCAACTATGATAAACTTAGGCAGTAAAGAAGAACTTCTTAACACCACTAAATAACAAGAAAATGGTGTCTACTTATGCACTTAATGCCATTCCAACTTCGCCGAATATTCCATCGACGAAGGAGAAGGGGAAAGGCATTACGATCTAGAGTATTCTTTCCATTTATGGCATACATATTACTGTTTTATTTAATACCGCCGCATCACATTCTTTCATATTTGGTGACCTAATAGAAAGGTTAGGTTTGAGTTCTGACTTAGTACATAGGCCTTTGGTTGTATTGAACCTACGGGTGGTTCAATAAACTTGAGTATCATCTGCTATGACATTGTTTTATCAAGTGGTGGCTACGTGTTTTCTTTTGATTGCTTTATTTTGGGTTTCATGGTTTTTGGTATCATGCCAGGAATAGAACGGCTTAAGAATACGATGTCATAGTAGACAATGAGAGATAGGTGGTGACGGGTGGGATAGATGATGAGTGTAGGCTAGAATTGAGCTGCGTGCCCGATGATGCAATAATGGTTAGCTTCTTATATTCGCTCGAGGTTCAATGTATGGATTGTCATCGGTTTCCATAGTGAGGGAACGTTCTGATGTATTTGAGGAAGTTACAAGATTATCTCTGCAATGTGGGATTATGTTTCACATCAATTTGGTGAAGGGTAAGAGGCCAGCAGTTATGCCACTAAGAGTTATGACACCTTGAGAGCATGAGAGCTCGAGGTGCTGGTGCATAACCTATTGAGACAAGGGTTCATTTGATAGAGTATATCTAAGTAGGGAGCACCCATAGTGTTTTCCACAATGGCAAATGCTTGCCTTAGACTTGTTGTTGATTACCGTGAGCTGAATTGAATGAAAAGAAAATAAGTATCCACTTGTGCTTATTGATGACTTGTTCGACCGGTTTCATGGTGCTACAGTAATTTCTAAATTGGACTTAGTAATGGGTTCTACCAATCGAGAATGGCAAGAGAGAGTGAGTCGATTACTGTGTTTCTACGCGATTGGGATTCTTTGAGTGGTTAGTTATGGTGTTTTGGCTAACTAATGCACCAGCATACTTTTTCGATCTCATAAATCATGTCTTTAGACATCAGCTAATTATGTTTATGCTTGTGTTCATTTATGATATTCTCATCTTCTCCTAAATGGAAGAGAAGCAGAAGATACATCTAAGGTGTAGCGACCCTGAAATTTGAACACTTCGTCTATGAATATCTAAATGTTTTGAAATATAATTAAGTACTATAAATATGATTTTATAACCTTGTTAAATATCATTTAATTGATAAATTATGTCAAGAAACTTTTTTTTTTAAACTTGTTTGCAAAAATATATTCTTCAAAGGTAAATTAATAATGTGACCAAAAATTGATTTATCAGTAAATAGCTTTTCGATCGATATAAGTTGTTCAAACTCTTGTGCATTTGATTAATGATCAAATGAACATATTAGAAACTAATAACACACTCTTCTCTTCATAAAGCTTGGAATGTCTAGAAGCTTCTAATGGATAAGAGATATTATCGTGAGAGGTTTATAATGGTAATTAGCATAAATGAGAAGTGACCTAAAGGAGAAGTGATGGGAGGTGAAGCTTCCGTGGCATGGTGGGGGGTTAATGAAAGCTTAAAAAGCACCATTATTATGCCTATATAAGAAGAGGTGTATCACGGAGTTAGAATCACAAATTCACAAAGCTTAAGTGAGAAAAATCAATGACTTCTTCTTCTTCATCTCCTATGTTCCAAAGAAACATATTGCAAATCAACTCCAAATCACTTCAAATTTTCCATAAGGCTTAGTAAAATATTATAAAACCCTCCACCAAGTTCGAACTTGAAGACCTAAAGCCACACTCACCCTATAGGAGGAGGCCATGAACAATTCTTAGGGGCGGAAGGCGAAATTCAAGTAAAAGCAAGGAGAAAGCGAAAGAAAAGGTGGTTTCTAGCTTAGGTCTAGGCTTGGGTGCTTGGTTATTGTTTGTTTGTGAGGTTAATGGTGAGTTAATACCTCATTTTAAGTGAAAAGATAACATATATATATGTTAGTATTTGATTGTTTTTATGTTGTTTGAATTATTGTTAATTAAATGTTAAAATACTTTTTTTGAGTCTTACCTTAAAAGTAAGTGACATACGTGATCCATGTATATGGACATGAACTAGCTTGGAACAGACTTGAATGGACTTGCATGACTTGTTAATAGACCTTGATCAAAGCACATAGGTTATAGATGGACTTTGGTATAGATCAAACTGGAGTTTGATAGTGCACTTATAGCGATAGTCGCTATAGATGCAGTTATGAATTGCCTTGTTTTTGGTAATTTTTATGCAAGTTTTTAGAGAGATCCTCGGAGGTTTTTCACTATATTTATAATTTTTTATATGTATGTTTATTTCTATTAAAAGTTTGAATAGTAAAAAGTTAAGTAGCATTTCGAAAAGTGGCCAAAACATCACTAGTGCAAAACTGTCCCGTTTGTGCTGGACTTTTGGACTTAAAAGATTTGCAAAGATATTTATGATTTAAGCATTTTATTTCATTACTTTTACAACTGTTTACTAACTATTTTTAGAGCATGGTAAAAGTGGTTTGAGATATTTATGAATTTTTAAGAATTAGTTGTGAATTTTTAATGAAGAGGTTTTTGTAATAAATCATGTCGTTTTCAAGTTTTAAGGAAAATTGTAAAGTTTTTATTTTCAAGTAATACTTTGGATAATATTTTTAAACCTATTATAAGTATTTTCAAGTATTCTAAAAGTATTAAAAAATGGTTTAAAAAGGGGTTAGAATTTCTAAATCACCAAATATTTGATTGTTTACTTACTTGTTTAAAAAGTAATAAACTATGTTTAACACTAAAAGTCAATGAAGTAAGTCTTATCCATTTGTGAGATTTAAGATTGATGTTGAGCAGGAATGGAGCAATAGAGATCTGACCCATTGGGCTTCTGTGATGACCCGGAATTTGGAGGATTTAAAATCGGGATATTTAATCGATTTTAGAGATTTAAAAGTTAATTTTAACTTTAATTCAAATCTCATTATTTATTTGATAATCTAACTATTGAATTAAATAATTTGAAATTGAGTAAAATGTTGAATCTAGAGTTCTAAGCCTATTAAAATTTATATTTGAAGGCTTGAAAATTTTACATTGATAGTACTGAGAGTAATAGAAATTGTAAAATTGAAATTAACAGTGGTTTGTTCAGTTTTAAAATTTTATAGTTTAAATTGAATTTAAAAATAGCCTTCCGTGGCATAGTCTCGGAATTTAACGAAATCAGTTCCATTGGATCCGTAATATTATATTATTATCGAATTTCAATTTTCGCACTGTTTGGGTTTACCGTTCGATCGTACATTCCGTAAATGCATAGAAGAATTAATTAATTTTAATTTTTCTTAGTCAAATCATTTCATGGAAGCTTCACTCTGTTAGCTTCTCACTCAAAATTTTTCCCTCTTTCATAATTCGAGCCTTTGTTTTTCTTCGGTGAAAAAAAAACATAATAAAAAAAAAATTATATATGTAATAATAAGGCTTCGTTCGTAAGCTAAGTATAACTCTCTCGTTTAACTCAAAAAATTTTAGGGCCGAGCCCTTGCCGTTCATATTAATCTCATTTAAAATAAAATAAAAATGAAGACCATTCATTTTATCAAATAAACAATGGCCGAATCAAAGCCTTGATTTCACTTCGTTCTTCTCCTCCTCTTCAATCCCGAGTTCGAGCGGCCGCAGTATCGATGGTGTACGGCAACGCTTCAGAACATGGCGCGCGACTTTCTCTCGTCGAATCGAGATCAGGATCGTGGCACGGCTTCAAATGAGGCATTCGCAAGCAGATTTTGGGTGTGGGGTTGGGCAACAACTCAAGAGGAGGGTCGATTTGGGGGTTTTGAGTTGTTGGCAGCGAATCACGAGCAGGGGGCGACATCGGCGACATGTGAAGCAAGGTGGCGATAGTCGCGATGGTCGCGATGATGAGGTGTTGATGCTGCGATCTATGTTGGGCATCCCGAGTTCAGGATTTGAGCAGCAAGGTATAGATTTCTTTTTCGATTTAAATCTAAGAAATTTGTGTGTAAATAATAATAATAATAAACGTAATAAAACAGTATTTGATTTTTGATGTAAACACATATATACCTAATTAGATGCTCATTTTACAGTAAGAATAAGTTTTTAGTAAGGTGTATCGGTTGTTTAATTTAGATTAATGAATATTTATAGATTAAAAACAGAAATTTTAGTAAATTATTATAAATAGGATTTTTAATTTACAGAAGAAAAAAAATATAGTTCTGTTAAGATATGTATAAGATAGGAATCCGGGAAAGAAAAATATATGTATATATAAGCACATTTATAGTTTCAAAGGAAAATAAATATACCTATTCACATTTTAATCTACTAGTTTATCACAAAATACTGTAGTTTGGGTGATTAACTTGTTTAACAAAACCTATTTAATTATGTGTCACTAAAAGTATTCTATTAAAAGAAAATAGTTTAAATCAAATTATTGGTTAATTAAATGTGTTAAATGATAATTGACTATTCGAATAGTTCAAATGTTAATAAATCGTATAATTGTTTATTCAAGGTTAAACATCAGGAAAACCAAGGCATTATTGAAGTGGGTTGCAAAACAAAAAGTCAAAGGTGAGTTAATCTCAATCAGTTTAAATTTAAATTTAAATGATTAAATTTATATAATTGATTGTATGGTTGAATTGATTGATGTGATATAGTATAGTATAATTTGAAATTGGTATATTATGTGATGCTAATGTCTGTGGATGTAGGGAAAACAAGTTGGAGGGATCCAACTGGACCTCTCAACTTTTATTTAAATTATTTAATATTCTCTGCTCTGGTTATTGGATATTCTATGATGAATTGTGTGGAAATATTGAATGTTATGGCTTGGTCGATATAATTGAGAATAATGAATTACCAAAAATATAAACTTGATTTTTGAATGAAAATAAAAGAAGTGAAATTTCAAGTAAAATAATTTTAGAATAAATTTAAGAAAACTTGGAAAAGAAATAAAGTAACTTTAAATTTCTAATAAACGAATCCTGAGGATGGAAAGGAAAATTTGAATAAACAGGAAGTTGATGAATTTTAAAATTCAGTGTTGTTATTTAAAAGAACAAAACGTTTATTTAAAAGCTAAGATTTAAATTATTGAAAGAATAAAGGAAAAAGTTGGAAAAATCTAGAATTTGTATATTTCAGTTAAAAGTTTTAAAATCAAATGGAAAATAATAATAATAATAATAACAACAATAATTAAGTCCATACTTAATGAATTTTGAAATGAATTGTGAAATTAACGAAATTTATTTCAAATCAAATAAATTGGAAATCAATTTGGGAAATTGATTTAAGGGATTGAAGTTGGAATTTTCTCTGGATAGCCATGTACATGTTTTTAAAAGTAAATTTTTAAAATATAAATTAAATGTTTTAAAGTTGTTTTAAAAAGCAAGTTTTGTAAAATATATTATTTCTAAAATTTAAAAGTCTAAAGTAAGTATTTTCTTTTAATCTATTTTAGCAGTAATTATTAAGAAATAACTTAGTATTTTTTTTTTAAAAAAAATATAGAAATCTAGTTTTATATTTTATTTAGTAACCTTATTTTCAAATATTCACATAGTATGTACTTTTAACAAATTATTAAAGTAATTTTAACTTGAATGTTTTAAAGTATATTTTTAAAAGTGAAGTGTTTTAAATTATTTTAAAAATCTAAAGTTTTGTGCTTGGTGATTCCAGTGGAGATAGAAATACTTGGAATTTATTCTGAGAAAGGCAAATAGTTTTGAAAACTGTTTTCAAAGGAATTTGAAAAGTGAAAATATATCTTGTGAAGATATTTTTGAGATAAATAAATAATTTAGGAAATTATTTATTGTTTGATGGATGTTTGTGAATAAAAATTGATAGTTAAATCACCGACTATCAATATTGGACAAATACGTTGATCGTTTCGAAGAGACCGGGATCGAGATTTATTTCTCGAAAACCACTTCGATCCGATTTGTACGTTTCGTGTAAACGAGTTTGGATTCGAAGATGGAGCAGTGAAGTACAAGGGCTAGTCGCTACTAATCCTGAGAATATTTCCAAAATGGATGTAGTAGGAATAGTGCCTTCGGTTCCGTTCGAACCCGGGACGGACTTGTATGAATGAATGCTTGCGGTCAGGTGGGCGATGGGCATTCAAAGAAATATGTTCTATAAAAGGTAACGCTTAGCCTCAAGCCTCATCAAATGGGAATGACTGAAAATCAGGGGTTATGCAGCAAGGCTAGGTAGGTAGGACCCAAGCAGGGTGAGGTCATTCCAGTCTAGATGTCCCTTATTATTTCGGCTTAGTGGGCGGTTGCTGATCCCAACCACGGGGTGATCTCACTCGGGATTATCCAGTAAGGGGTAGTCCCGGCCTTGTGTTGCAGGGGAGCGGGCGTACTCCTCGGTACGGTGATCTAGGCCCCGTACTGTGACAGGTGGTACCCCAGTGCCTAGTCATTAGTTGGAAATCCATTCTCCCTAAGAGCCTTGTACGAGTTTTGTTTGTATTACCCACTTTGTGGCTAGTAGCTGGAATTTAATAATGTAACAATTTCGGCTATATTATAAGTATTTGTATATAGACCCTATTATAATATCATAGGATTTCTATAAAAATTGTTTTAGCTATCGTAAGGTAAAACCCGACATGTTTATTTGTGGCGTGGTCTTACGAGATGCTTTTGTTTCGAAGGATTTTTGAAACTTTAACAATCAATTGGGTGTGATTTTCTCACGCTGGTATTCCAGACTGACTCGGGTGTTATTTAACTGTAATGCTCGGGTCAAACCGAGTATTATAGGATACAGAATATGACGCTATGAGCTCAGGAGACGAGCTGGATTGACGATACGTACATTCGTACTTGTATGTGTGTGTGTGTGTGTATATATATATATATATTCCACTGTTTGAGTTGTTGTGTATCCATTGTATGTATTTGATGTGAGTTGTGACTGATGTACTTTGATGATGTAATACATGTAAGCTGATATATATTGATTTTGAGTAAAGATTATTTACAATCTATTATATTTTATTCCGCTGCGATGGTTAGATTCTGATGTTGATTTTTGTTTTCTCTTCTTCTACCTCTTCTTCTTAAACCCAAAATGGTTCGTATTTCTGTGTAACTTGAGTTGATTGTTGTAGAATAGTGTTGACTCAAGGGGTACGGATTTGCGGGCTATTACAGTTGGTATCAGAGCATAGGTTGGAGATAACCTTGGCTCTGGTGGGAGCTACTCATAAAATAGAGTCTATAGTACTCTAAAATGAGTTTGAATGTATTAATAGATATGAGTGCGTATTTGTTAGTGAATATAAATTGTTTTAATATTGTGTTGATTGGTTTATTGAGTGGCATATGAACCTTCGCCGACACAGTCTGCGCAACTGTATTGAAGGGGTTTCTAAACACTTGAATAGAACAATCGACACGATATTGTTTTAAATATGGGTGAATGAAATAATTTTACCCAAAATATATTTTGATATAAATAAAAGTTTTTTAAACTATTTTAGCTGATATATGGTTGCTTGGATATTAGGAAGAATAATATTAAAGCAATATCATTGTTAAGTGAAAATTTAACTAGAAATTGAAAATATAACCGAAGTTTAAGGGAATAAATTCATTATAAAATGAAACTTATAAATATGAATTATAATTGTAATTTATAAATTGAAATATAATCAAATAAGAATTTGTATGAGCATAAGCTATGCAAATGAATTATAGTAAAATTGATTTAAGCAGGATTGGAAAATTTAAATCCTGGATATTTTGGAAGTGTTTTGAAAATAAATAATAGCACAATTATTTTGGAGATATATCTGAAAGGAAATTGTTTTAAAGGGATTTTGAAAGTGATATAGCATTGATATCACTTGGATTATTGGAAAATAATTCTGATGATGACGGCCGCATCATCAGTATTCATTTTCGAATTTCTAAGTGACGGATTGCTGCCAAAATTTGATTTGTTCAGAAAAGCTAGCTGTTTTTGAATATTTCTAAGGAAATTTATTGGGAATAAAACCAGGATTGGTTTAAATATTTGAGAAATGTGATTTGAGATGTTGGAGATTTCAAAATAATTTAAAACCAAAGGTCGGGTGTTTAAAAATCCTGATGAGATAGTTGTAAGCTTATAAATTGCGATGACTTTTAAATCATGAAAGAAATATAAGCTTTGAATAATGGAATTTAAATTTAAAAGTTAAAAAAGAAATTAACTCGGATGGGAATAAAAATTTGACTGAATTGAAATTAATTGAATTAGCTGAAATATTATCCAGCTGTATTCAAATCAAGTTGAAATTGAATCAAGTCAAATAAATATGAGTTAAGAAAATTGAATGGGAATGAGAATTCAATTGAATAAATGATTGGAATTATATTCTTACCTGAAAAAAAAATTGGATAAGAATTAGATTGAAATAAATAAACCAGAATAACTTATAAAAGAATTAAGATGCATGAATAAAATATGCTTGGGTTATAAAGAAGCATAAGGCTTGAGTTAAAATAAAAGAAGAATATATTCAAGCGTATGATGAATGGAATTGTATAAAACAATAAGTTGTGACTTATTAAATTGAAAATGGAATACAAATCCAAAATAAATATTGTTTGATGAATTGGGAAATAAAACAAAAATCCAAGCTTGAATTATAAAATAAATTGAATTTAAGCAAATTGAATGGAGTGATATTTGAAATTAAAATTCAAGTATTGAATTATAAATTAAGGAAAAACTAAGTAGATAATAAATTAGATAACGAAATATATAATGATAACCAATGTAGCTAAGGAAAAGATGGATTGGTGAGTTAATATTGAAGTTTGGAAATAAAACTCAATTTATAAATCAAATTCGACTTGAATCATTAGTGAAGAAAGATAATTGATAGTGGCCTTGCAATTAATTAAATGAACTGAGAATGTAATTGAATTGTGAGTCCAGGAAATTGGTGAAAAATTGAAAATGGACAGTGGATTCAGAACTTGAGTTATAAATTAAAATTTAACCTGAAGTGTTAACAGATTAAATATAGTTAGGAATGTGTTAAATAAATAAAAATGTAAGTGGATTAAAATAGAAATGGTTTGAATGTGCAAATGAAATCCAATAAGTGGAAATAAAGGATATGGCCTTGGAATCAATTGAGTTAAGTTGAGTATAGAAGAGTAAAATTTGCTGGTAAAATGAAAATGAGCTTAAGTATAAAATTTGAATAAATTGAAGTAAATTTACTTAAGCTGAATAGATGGAAGAGAGTTGAATTTAATTCAACTTAAACCAAGTTTAATGATATTGGATTGAGTTTGAATCAAGTAAAAATAAAGTTGGATTGAAATAGTACTTGGTGGGTTGAAAATAATATTTAAGGCTATGAAAATTCATAATAGATTGAGTGGATAAACTAATTATATTGAATAAGTGAATGGATGGGATAAATAAGAACCAAAAGAAGTATGGTTTAAATAAGTTGAGAAATGGTCATTGAATGAAATAGCTTAGATTGTCTTTGAGCTAAATAAAATAGTTTGGAATAAACAAATATGGAATGCAATGTGTCGAGTTTAATATATGGTTCTGAATGATTTAAAATAAAAAGAAAATTTAATTGGTAATGAAGATGAACCTAAGTGTTAATGGTTTTGAATGAACTGAGTTGGTTAATAAAATGAAATGCAAGTGAAGGGATTCAAATTTAGAGTGCAATGGAAATGAGAATATATGGATTATGAATAAATTTAAAAATGGAATAGAATTAAGTATACATTTAGTTGAAATCAATTTAAATTGGTTATAAACATAAATACTTATTTATTCACATAAATCTCGTCGAATTGCATGGAATAAATTGTCGTTGGATGTAAATGGAAGTAATTAAAATTCTATGAGGTGATAGAAGTAAAATAAATTGATTTTAGAAGCAGTTGAATTAAATATGAGTTCAGCTTGCTTAAGAATAAATCAAAGGTAAGCTATTGTGTTTTAAACCATTCGAATTTGATGAAGATGTATACAAATGGATTGAAAACCATTCGAATTGAATGAAAATGGTTATAAATAAATTGAAACAGTTGAATTGGCATGGAAACTATATAAATTGCTTATGGAAAAATATTTGGTGTGAATTTCTTACATGTTTAACTATTGTAAATAAGTATTGTGAATAAGCTTTAACTATTGTAAATAAGTAAAATGTAGTTAAACTTCATTTATATCGTACTTACATGTTTAAATTGAGTAAGTACAGGTACCTGGAAGCCGTGTGGCTGGATTTGGTTGGGCTATTTGCTAAAAATAATAAGCCGCTTGCTTAAAATGCTAAATAAGGTACGCCTATGCAATAAAAATAGGAAATATGAATAGTTTTTGGTTTTTCCGACCGTGTGGGTCGATGTATATATATTTATCTCTTTTTTCAAATTGCAAAACTCCTCCGTACAAAGGAGACTCTGCCAAAAAATTTCAGAAATTTTGGGAGTTAGAATTTTTTTTGAAATTTTGGAAAATTCTCTTAACGACAAAACGGTTTAAACTGGAAAATTGATATAAGTTACTAAATGAAACTAATTAAAGTAATGACATGAATTTGTAATAAATGACAAACAAAATTTAAATATTTAGAGTTTAAGATAAATTGAATTCATATGGAAATGAAAGAACCAATTTGAATAGTAATGGATATAAATTAAAGGAGTAAAGCGAAAATAAATATAAGAAACATATAAAATGCTTATGTTAACTTAAGTAAGGAATGGTGAATTTCTTAATTGGAAATTGATAATATAAATATATTCCAAGTTAATATTTGGATGAATAGATATTGGCATTTTGTGAAAAAAATCGATAAAATGATTTGGGAATATTGTGATTGGATATTAGTACTAAGCAGGACATGCAGGTATTATAAAAAGGAAAAGAGAGTTGGGTTTGATTTCAAAGATAAATTTGAATGGCCCGACAAAAAGGTATGTATTTAAATTTGGTATGAAGTTTGATTGGGATTTGGATTTTGGATTGAGCCACTTGGCCTTTTTGTTTTCTTTTTGGAATTGGGAGGCCATAGAGCCATTTTGTAGTTGTACCGAGCTAGCCGCGCAATGGAGACGCTGGCGAAATTTTTCGGAAATTTAGAGAGTTAGAAAAATTTTGAGAAAATTTTGATAATTCAGAATTTGATTTTTAATTGAAACTCGAATGATTAAATAAATAGTATAGTTTGAAACTATGGGAGAGTTGAGAAGTTAATAAGAATGATAATGGGTCTTTTATTAAAAAGATAGTTGGTAGGATGTTAAATTGTTGGTTTTGAGAAATAGTAAACGGGTATTGGACCATTCTTCCTACCTAGTAATTTTGGGGACGAAATTCTTTTAAGAGGGGAGGAATGTGACGACCCGGAATTTTTGAGCATTTAAAATCGGGATATTTAATCGATTTTAGAGATTTAAAAGTTAATTTTAACTTTAATTCAAATCTCATTATTTTTTTTATAATCTAACTATTAAATTAAATAATTTGAAATTGAGTAAAATGTTGAATTTGGAGTTTTAAGCCTATTAAAATTTATATTTGAAGGCTTGAAAAATTTACATTGATAGTACTGAGAGTAATAGAAACTGTAAAATTGAAATTAACAGTGGTTTGTTCAGCTTTCAAATTTTATAGTTTAAATTGAATTTAAAAATAGCCTTCCATGGCATAGTCTCGGAATTTAACGAAATCAGTTTCATTGGATCCGTAATATTACATTATTATCGAATTTCAATTTTTGCAGTGTTTGGGTTTACCGTTCGATCGTATATTCCGTAAATGCATAGAAGAATTAATTAATTTTAATTTTTCTTAGTCAAATCTTTTCATGGAAGCTTCACTCTGTTAGCTTCTCACGCAAACTTTTTCCCTATTTCATAATTCGAGCCTTGGTTTTTCTTCGGTGAAAAAAAAATATAATAAAAAAATAAATTATATATATAATAATAAGGCTTCATTCGTAAGCTAAGTCTAACTCTCTCGTTTAACTCAAAAAATTTTAGGGCCGAGCCCTTGCCGTTCATATTAATCTTGTTTAAAATAAAATAAAAATGAAGACCATTCATTTTATCAAATAAAGAATGGCCGAATCAAAGCCTTGATTTCACTTCGTTCTTCTCCTCCTCTTCAATCCCGAGTTCGAGTGGCCGCAGTATCGATGGTGTACGTCGACGCTTCAGAACATGGCGCGTGACTTTCTCTTGTCGAATCGAGATCAGGATCGTGGCACGGCTTCAAATGAGGCATTCGCAAGCAGATTTTGGGTGTGGGTTGGGCAACAACTCAAGAGGAGGGTCGATTTGGGGGTTCTGAGTTGTTGGCAGCGAATCGCGAGCAGGGGGTGACATCGGCGACATGTGAAGCAAGGTGGCGATAGTCGCGATGGTCGCGATGATGAGGTGTTGATGCTGCGATCTATGTTGGGCATCCCGAGTTCAGGATTTGAGCAGCAAGGTATAGATTTCTTTTTCGATTTAAATCTAATAAATTTGTGTGTAAATAATAATAATAATAATAAACGTAATAAAACAGTATTTGATTTTTGATGTAAACACATATATACCTAATTAGATGCTCATGTTACAGTAAGAATAAGTTTTTAGTAAGGTGTATCAGTTGTTTAATTTAGATTAATGAATATTTATAGATTAAAAACAGAAATTTTAGGAAATTATTATAAATAGGATTTTTAATTTACAGAAAAAATATATAGTTCTGTTAAGATATGTATAAGATAGGAATCCGGGAAGGAAAAATATATGTATATATAAGCACATATATAGTTTCAAAGGAAAATAAATATACCTATTCACATTTTAATCTACTAGTTTATCATCAAATACTGGAGTTCGGGTGATTAACTTGTTTAATAAACCTATTTAATTATGTGTCACTAAAAGTATTCTATTAAAAGAAAATAGTTTAAATCAAATTATTGGTTAATTAAATGTGTTAAATGATAATTGACTATTCGAATAGTTCAAATGTTAATAAATTGTATAATTGTTTATTCAAGGTTAAACATCAGGAAAACCAAGGCATTATTGAAGTGGGTTGCAAAACAAAAAGTCAAAGGTGAGTTAATCTCACTCAGTTTAAATTTAAATTTAAATGATTAAATTTAAATAATTGATTGTATTGTTGAATTGATTGATGTGATATACTATAGTATAATTTGAAATTGGTATATTATGTGATGCTAATGTCTGTGGATGCAGGGAAAACAGGTTGGAGGGATCCAACTGGACCCCTCAACTTTTATTTAAGTTATTTAATATTCTCTGCTCTGGTTATAGGATATTCTATGATGAATTGTGTGGAAGTATTGAATGCTATGGCTTGGTCGATATAATTGAGAATAATGAATTACCAAAAATATAAATTTGATTTTTGAAAGAAAATAAAAGAAGTGAAATTTCAAGTAAAATAATTTTAGAATAAATTTAAGAATAACTTGGAAAAGAAATAAAGTAACTTTAAATTTCTAATAAATGAATCCTGAGGATGGAAAGGAAAATTTGAATAAACAGGAAGTTGATGAATTTTAAAATTCAGTGTTGTTATTTAAAAGAACAAAACATTTATTTAAAAGCTAAGATTTAAATTATTGAAAGAATAAAGGAAAAAGTTGGGAAAAATCTGGAATCTGTATATTTCAGTTAAAAGTTTTAAAATCAAATGGAAAATAATAATAATAATAACAACAATAATTAAGTCCATACTTAATGAATTTTGAAATGAATTGAGAAATTAACGAAATTTATTTCAAATCAAATAAATTGGAAATCAATTTGGGAAATTGATTTAAGGGATTGAAGTTGGAATTTTCTCTGGATAGCCATGTCATGTTTTTAAAAGTAAAATTTTAAAATATAAATTAAATGTTTTAAAGTTGTTTTAAAAAGCAAGTTTTGTAAAATATATTATTTCTAAAATTTAAAAGTCTAAAGTAAGTATTTTCTTTTAATCTATTTTAGCAGTAATTATTAAGAAATAACTTAGTATTTTGTTTTGTTTTTTAAAATATAGAAATCTAGTTTTATATTTTATTTAGTAACCTTATTTTCAAATATTCACATAGTATGTACTTTTAACAAATTATTAAAGTAATTTTAACTTGAATGTTTTAAAGTATATTTTAAAAGTGAAGTGTTTTAAATTATTTTAAAAATCTAAAGTTTTGTGCTTGGTGATTCCAGTGGAGATAGAAATGCTTGGAATTTATTCTGAGAAAGGCAAATAGTTTTGAAAACTGTTTTCAAAGGAATTTGAAAAGTGAAAATATATCTTGTGAAGATATTTTTGAGATAAATAAATAATTTAGGAAATTATTTATTGTTTGATGGATGTTTGTGAATAAAAATTGATAGTTAAATCACCGACTATCAATATTGGACAAATACGTTGATCGTTTCGAAGAGACAGGGATCGAGATTTATTTCTCGAAAACCACTTCGATCCGATTTGTACGTTTCGTGTAAACGAGTTTGGATTCGAAGATGGAGCAGTGAAGTACAAGGGCTGGTCGCTACTAATCCCGAGGATATTTCCAAAATGGATGTAGTAGGAATAGTGCCTTCGGTTCCGTTCGAACCCGGGACGGACTTGTATGGATGAATGCTTGCGGTCAGGTGGGCGATGGGCATTCAAAGAAATATGTTCTATAAAAGGTAACGCTTAGCCTCAAGCCTCATCAAATGGGAATGACTGAAAATCAGGGGTTATGCAGCAAGGCTAGGTGGGTAGCACCCAAGCAGGGTGAGGTCATTCTAGTCTAGATGTCCCTTATTATTTCGGCTTAGTGGGCGGTTGCTGATCCCAACCGCGGGGTGATCTCACTCAGAATTATCCAGTAAGGGGTAGTCACGGCCTTGTGTTGCAGGGGAGTGGGCGTACTCCTCGGTACGGTGATCTAGTCCCCGTACTGTGACAGGTGGTACCCCAGTGCCCAGTCATTAGTTGGAAATCCATTCTCCCTACGAGCCTTGTACGAGTTTTGTTTGTATTACCCACTCTGTGGCTAGTAGCTGGAATTTAATAATGTAACAATTTCGGCTATTTTATAAGTATTTGTATATAGACCCTATTATAATATCAAAGGATTTCTATATAAATTGTTTTAGCTATCGTAAGGTAAAAATCCAACATGTTTATTTGTGGCGTGGTCTTACGAGATGCTTTTGTTTCAAAGGATTTTTGAAAATTTAACAATCAATTGGGTGTGATTTTCTCACGCTGGTATTCCAGACTGACTCGGGTGTTATTTAACTGTAATGCTCGGGTCAGACCGAGTATTATAGGATACAGGATATGATGCTATGGAGCTCAGGAGACGAGCTGGATTGACGATACGTACATTCGTACTTGTATATATATATTCCATTATTTTATTTGTTATGTATCCATTTATGTATTTGATGTGAGCTGTGACTGATGTACTCTGATGATGTAATACATGTAAGCTGATATACTGATTTTGAGTAAAGATTATTTACTATCTATTATATTTTATTCCGCTGCGATGGTTAGATTCTGATGTTGTTTTTTGTTTTCTCTTCTTCTACCTCTTCTTCTTAAACCCAAAATGGTTCGTATTTCTGTGCAACTTGAGTTGATTGTTGTATAGTATTGACTCAAGGGGTACGGATCTGCGGGCTATTACAGCTTCTCTCTTGATCGAGGAATAGTAAGTTAGAAAATGTCGGAAACGTGTTAATCATGTTGATTCTTCTTATTTATGGAAATCATTAATACTATACTTAACACTAAAAGCCGACGAGGTAAACTTATATAATTGAGAGATTCAAGAATGCAATGTCTAGGCAAGGCTTGCTACAAGCAGTGCTCAAACTTACCTGCTTCACTTGGGCGAAGAATAGTTGAGTTAGAATATCGGTAATGAGCTACATGTATGAATCGTGATTTGTATAAACAATTGTTTTGACTAGATAATCGATTAGTCAATTATTGAACTTGATCAAATATGACTTAAAAAGTTATCGAAAGGTTTCGCTATTTCATATCAATGAGAACCCCCACGGAGGAGCATTGCTACGAAATGTCTCTAGCTTTCGCTTACTTTTGAAAGAATCTGAATTGTTTACCGAAAATTCATCGAATTAGTATTGAAGAGACCAGGATCAGTACATGTTTTACTTATCAAATACCACTTCAAAACTGGTGTACGAGTTCTATGTTTTAGAAGCGGTTGTAAAGTGAAATGTTATAGAGTTGAATTGTCAATAATCCTAAGGTTAAGTCCAAAGGAAGAGTTCACTATTAACATTTCAAACGATGCTATCATGTGAGACTGTCTATTTTAAGGAGTATTCTAAAAGAGAGGATAACGTTAGCATTCATTGGAGGATTTATGCGAGGAACCTATGTAGAGGTTCGAGATCTGATCAAGACGCTCGAATCCATGTAGTGATTTGTGATCTATTTGAGAAGATGAATCTTTTTGGGGATTCTTGTCCTATTCGATTGATGAAGACTCGAGTGAGAAATGACGAACATAGCCTCGATATCGGAAATGGGTAAAATCAGAGATATGACGCATATCCATTGGGAACGTAGCATTTAACAATCTTAAGGGTGCAAGAGACCCATCTAGTATCACTTATGGACATACGTGCAGGAGTGATGCATTTAGAATCACGATTGCCTAGGCATGGCTGGTTATGCATTTCCTATATTACATTTTCTAGAGATGTACATTGAAAAAGGATATCTCTGATCCTTGTGTAGGACTTCAGATTTGGAAAATCTGAGGAGATCTCCATGGAAAATCCACACGAATGCACCTTAGTGGTATTGGTTGCATACCCATTATTGCCGTGGTGTTCACATAGCATATATTTCATATGATTTATGTGCTACACACTAGACATTATCTATCATATCATTATATGTTAAACATAATGAATGGTTGGTTTCTTTGAGGGGAAAACAGTTATGGGAATTCGTACGGTCTCAATGGTTATTGCTACTTGTTGCATGTTTCTTGAGTTTCTTATGCTGGTTTATCAGACTGACCTGAGTGTTATTTTCTTATAATGCTCGGGTCTACCCTGTGTATTTTTTCAGACTTAGATATGGACACTTTGGAGTTTGTGGAGAAAAGTTGGACGATTACCTTCCATAGTATTCTAATTTTCACTGCATTTCTATATTGTACATATCAACATTGTGAGGATGGCGGTTATAACTATCTAGGCTGATAATAGTATTTAGGTTTTAGCAAATCTGATATTGTTGTATTTAGAGTAACCCTTTGTACTGTTCCTTTGATATTATATATTATCGTCCTGTTGTGAGATTCTGATATCGTGCTCTCTCTTTCTTGTTATATTCTATTTTTTTATTTTACCCTAAATTTCTATCTTTTCGGTACTGGGTGCTCGACACACGAATACCATGGATGTATTTAGTGTCTCCATTCGACGATTGAAAAGTCAAGTTGTTACATTTTGTATGGAGCCCAAGGTTGAGCGAACGCCTTTAGCTTTGGTTGGGTATGGCTCATTAGAAATAGGGTAAGCGGCCTCCTAAAATGAGTCGAGTGTATTATACATATGAGAGCGCATTTGTATTTTGAAAACTAGACTTTTAAAATATTCTTTTGGAATATCTCTTCTTCATAATCCTCTCTTAGTATCTTTCTCTTCAATAACTCTGTCCTTTAGTTTTCTAAAGTTGTTCTGCTTTGATTAGGTAGTAAGAACTATGGATGCTAGAGCTTCTAATGCTGAGAGGGATGTAGTAGAAGAAGTAGTGTAGGTTCGTCTATAGAAAGACTTTGCTTCGATTTTGCAAGAGTTTGAGGTGTTGGGCAGAAATAGGTTCAACGACAGCGAGATATCATCGAAGTCCAGGCTTGGATTAGTTTCAAGGCTGTCTACATGTGCACTGACTAGAGATAACAAGCGAAAGATTCAGCCGCCAAGAGATTTTTCTGTTTTAACTTGTTATAAGTATGGAAAGAAAGGACATCTTACTGTGAGTTGCGGGTTGGTAAGGGAAGGCAAGTGGCGAAAGCATCATTAAAGGAGGCACCAATTGTTAAGGCACAAAAGCTTGGTACACAACTTGCACCAGAGGGTTATTACTATTGCCATCAGCCTGGTCATATTGCCAGATACAATCCTATGCTTAGGAAAGGGATCCAATCTAAGGTTTTTGCTATTTTTTAGTTGAGAAGAGGAAGCAGATTCTTGAGAGTATACTATTTATTTATGGCTTACATATTCATGTTTGGTTTGATATTAGTACTTCTCATAGTTTAATATCCAATAACCTTGATTGTTTAGTCATGTTCGACATGTTTGGAACATAAGTATTCTTTGTTATGGATTCGTACTTAACCAATTTATGACCAGTTTTACATTTCTACATCATGAGGTGGGTAGATTAATTATGGGTACATTGAAACAAACATCTTATGAGCTGGGTTTCATGGTTTGACTAAAAGGCGTTCGGTGGTAATGTTGGGTTAGAAGTCAAAATTTAACAAAAGATGTTTACTATAACTTAAAGGAAAGACATAATATTTTAGAAATAAATATCTATGATAAGATTTATATAATAATATAAGTATGGTTTATAAAATGTGGTTTATAAATGAAAAGGATTTAAATAAAGAATTTGAGAACTTGAATACCAATGTCTTTGAAAATGTTTTTTAAGATTTAGGAGAAAAGTAATAATAATATTATTTGAAAGTAAAAAATTAAGGAAGTTAGTTTAGAATATTAAGATCATGATATTTAGTGTTATTATATGAAGTATTTGATATCATTTTTAAGTTATTTTGGTTAAATACCAGAGTTATTGTTTGGATGTACTTAACTCACTTCTATGGCTTGAAATAATTTCGGTGACGACTGCAGCACCATCGAAGTTCATTTTTGGGTTTCTAAGTATGGGATGCTACAAAATTGGTTTGGCAAAAAAGATTTTGATTTAATCCCAAAGTATGATTTGATTGTTTGTGAGGTTAAAGGTAAGTTGACAACTTAATTTAAATGAAAATATAACATAAATATGTAAATATTTGATTGTGTTTATCATGTCTGAATTATTGTTAACTTATGTTAAAACACTGGTTTGGATTCTTACTTTAAAGTAAGTGACTTATGTAATCCATGTATATGGACCTGAATGAGCTTGGAATAGACTTGAATGGACTTGTATGATTTGTGAATAGACCTTCAACAAAGCACATAAGTTATATATGGACTTTGGTTTAGATCAGACTCAAATTTGAAAGTGCACTTGTAGCGATAGTAGTTATAGATGTAGTTGTGAATTGCCTTATTCTTGCAATGTCTATAAAACTTTATAGAGAGATCCTTAGGGGTTTTTCATCATATTTATATATTTATATGTATATTTGTTGCTATTTAAATTTTGAATAGTAAAATGTTAATTTATATATCAAAAGGTAGCCAAAACATAACTAGTGCAAAACCGCCCAGTTTAGACTAGATTTTTGGACTTAAAAGGCTTGAAAAGATATTCAGATTTAAGTATTCTCTTTCATTCAGTTTAGAATTTTTTACAAACTATATTTAGATCATACTAAAAGTGGTTTGAGATCTTTATGAATTTAAAAATTAGTTTTGAATTTTTAAATAAGAGGTTTTTATAATAATACACGTTGTTTTCAAGTTTTAAGAGAAATTATAAAGTTATTAAATTAAGCAATACTTTGGGTAAATGCTTTTAAAACATATTATAAGTATTTTCAAATATTTTAAAAGTATGAACAAAAATTTAGAAAGGGGTTAGATTTGCTAAATGGTCAAATGGTTGGTTACTTTAATTACTTGTTTGAAATGTAGTTAACTATTCTCAACACTAAAAGTCGATGAAGTAAGTCTTATCTATTAGTGAAAGTTAAGATTGATGTCGAGCAGGGATAGACAAATAGAGCCCAACCTATCAGGCTTCCCTCTTAACTGAGCAATAGTAAATCGAAAAATGTCGAAAACGTGTTAATCGTGTTGATTACTTCTTGTTTATAGTAATCATTATAACTGTACTTAACACTAAAATCCAAAGAGGTAGACTTATCTAATTGTGATATTCAAGAAAATAGTGTTTAGGCAAGGCTTGATGCAACTAGTGCTCAAACTTACCAAACTTCACTCTTGGGCAAGGAATAGTTGAGTTGGAATGTCGAAAACAAGTAAATCTTATGAATCGTGATTTGCATAAACAATTGTCTTGATTAAATAGTCGATTAGTCAATTATCAAACTTGAACAAATATTACTTAAGAACTTGGAAAGGCTTCATAATATATCAATGAGAACCTCTAGGGAGGAGCACTGGTATGAAAAATCTATTGCTTTTGCTTACTTTTGAAAGGATCGAATGTGAATTTATCGAAAATTCATCGAATTAGTTTTGAAGTGACTGAGATCGGCAGTTGTTTTACTTATCAAATGCCACTTCAAAAATAGTATACCAGTTTTATGTTTTGAAAGCGGTTGTGAAGTGAAATTTTATAGAATTAAACTATAAATCCTAAGGTTATGTCCAAGGGAGAGATCAACGTTAATATTTCAAACGATGCTATTGCGTGAGACTATATATCTTGAGAAGTATTCCAAAAGAAAGAACAATGTTAGCATTCGTCGAAGGACTTATGCGGGGAACCTATATGGAGGTTCAAGATCTGTACGAAATGCTTGAATCCATGTAGTGATTCATGATCTATTAGAGATAATGGAATCCATTGGGGATTCATGTTCCATTTGAGTGATGAAGAATCGAGTGAGAGATGCCAAACGTAGCCTTGACATTGAAATGACTAAGACCAGAGATAGGATGCATAGCCAAAGGGAAATTAGCATTTTAGCAATTCCAAGGGTATAAGAAGCTCTATCTAGTATTACTTACAGATATGCATGCAGGAGAGATGAATTCGGAACAAAGAATGTCTGGGCGTGGGCCAGTAATGCATTTTCTATAGTACATTCCCTAGAGACGTACGTTGCTTGGGAGAATATCTGCGATCTTTGTGTAGGAGTTCGGATCCGGCTAGATCCGAGGATATCTCCACAAAAAATCTAGTATGTGAATGCGCCTTTATGGTATTGATTCCATACTTATTGTTGTGGTGTTCACACGGTAGCTATATGATATAATTTATGTTCTATAATCTAAACAATATCTATCATATCACTATATGTTAATCTTATTGAATGGTTGTTTTTTTTTAATGGAAAACCACTATGGGAATCTGTACGGTCTCAATGGTTACTATTACTTATTGAAAATTTCTTGAGTTTCTCACACTAATTTACTAGGTGTTATTTTCTTATAATGCTCGGGTCAACTTTATGCGCGTTTCCAGATTTAGCTATGGATGATTGGAGTTTATAGAGAGAACATGGATGATTACCTTCCATATTTTTTTATTTCCATTGCATTTATGTATTGTATATATCAGCATTGTGAGGACATACAGTTATTACTATCTAGGTTGATGATAATACTTAGATTTTAGTAACTCTGATATTTCTTTATTCAGAGTAACCCTTTATACTATTCCTTTAATATTATATATTATTGTTCAATTGAAAGATTCTGATTATGTTCTCTCTTTCTTGTTCAATTCTATTTTTCATATTTTACCCTAACTTTCTGTTTTTCTGGCACTTGGGTGCTCGGCGCACGAACACCTTGGATTAGTGTAGACATTCGAGAATCGAAAATTCGGATCGTTAATTCTACTATAGGTGTTGAAGAAGCACCGATTAAAGGCGAAGTTTTCTAAATTTCACTTCTAGAGGAGATAAATATGATTCTTAGGTCATGTTTTTTTTGAGCAAGGCATCATGAGGATCTTGCGAAGGTAGCAATAGTTCAAATTTGAATCAACCCAATAAATGTTAGGAGTTCTTTACATTAGTAGGATATCATAGATATTGTATTAAGGAATTTTCTAAGGTGTCAGCACCATTTACCAACTTGCAAGAAGAATTAACCAACTATAAATCGTTGAGTTACCTTTTCTCATAGAAGGATCTCAACCTTTGTCGGTCACGATGGTTGGAATTCTTGACCTCTTATGACTTTTGCTTTACTTATATGCCCGGTAAGCAAAATGCAGCCGTCGACGCATGAAGTAAAAGACATGCCAATTTGGGAGTGATGTTCCTAGATTAGTTGCAACTAGTGTTTATAGCTAGCTATGACTTCAGACCTCGATGTGAGCTAGAAACATTGATGTTGGCTAATTTGACTGTCAGACCTACTGTAATTAAGCAGATTGCTACTACCAGAGACATGATGCAAGACTAGCGGAGATTGTTACTAAGGTTTAGCATGTAGTAGAGTTCGAAGATATGAGGCGTTAATGACTCGACCTTGATGGTTGGCTTAGTATGGATGAGAAATTATTTATACATGATACCGATGAGTTGAAGGATGAGGTGTCACGAGAGTGTCATCATTCGAGATTGACTATATATCCCAACAGAAATAAAATGTACCATGATATGAGATAGACATTTTATTAGGAAGATACGAAGAAGGATTTTGGATCATTCATCTCCAAATGTTTTAATGGTTAGCTTATGAAGGCTAAACAGAAGAAGCCAGGTGACCTGCTCCAACTGCTTGAGATTCCTATATAGAAATGGGTGGGAACATATATTGATGTACTTCATCGATGGGTTGCTGAGGATCGAGGGAGGGTATGATTTAATCTGGGTTATAGTTGATAGATTAACGAAGATTCCTGGTTCATACCATAAAGTCAAATAGAACGACATCCAAATTAGACGAGTTGTATGTAAAGTAAATTATGCAATTCCACGGTGTACTGAAAAGCATCGTGAGTGATCGATACCCATTGTTCACTAGTGAGTTTTGAAAGAGCTTATAAGAGGCATTGGGGATGGAGCCGCAACTAAGTATAGCTTATCACCCACAAACCGAGCGGTAGACTGAGAAGGTGTATCTTACCCTGGAGGATCTCTTGCGAGCTTGCATTCTCAAGTTCAGAGGGTTGTGGGTTGTCACTTATGTTTAGTAGAGTACGCATACAATAATTGCTATCAGTCTAGCATTGGTATGGAATCAATCGAGGCATAATATGGCCTACCATATAATGTTCCTTCATGTTGGCGAAAAGCGGACAAGAAATTGATACTTGCACTAAACATGATTCATGAGACATCGAGGAAGATTAAGATCATTCGGCAACAAATGAAGGCTGCAAAAAATTGACAGAAGAGCTATGCTGATAAGAGAAGACATAATTTAGCATTTCTCTATTATTGGTGATACGGTGTTTGTCAAGATTTCTAACGGCCTGAAATTTTCGGTAATTAAATTTGTTAATATAATAATATTTTGTGACTCAATAATTGAAAGCAATAAATTTTTTGTAACTTATTAATGAAATGAATACCAAAACTAAATGCAACAATGTTAATTAAAGTTAATTATTAACAAATTGAATGAAATTCCAATTAATTGAAATAGTGTGAGGTTATACTTGGTTATTAAGTGAACATAGGAAAGAATGTAAATATTTAATTAACTAATGAAATATTATACGATTAACGGTAATTGTATGAAATTTAGTGGTAGGGAAGCAATTATAACATCTATTTGTAAATAATAAACATATAATGTAATTAAAAGTTAACAGTAAAAGTTATTATTAGTTACCTATTTACTTAGTCCATTAAATTAAATTGAAAACTAATTGTGATTAAAAATGAAGTTAAATATTACATTAATTGAAATTAAGATGAATTGGAAAGTATTAAAGCATTAAGACGTAAACCAATGTTAATTTTGTATATAAGATGACAATTGATTGAATAAAAGAATTGAAATCAAATCCGATCAAATTATTGGAATATAAATTATAATAGGTGAATTATTACAATTAAATGTAATTAAAGATTAAGTTAATGAAAGTAAGATGAAAATGGTAAATATTAATGTAATAAAATATACAATAATGTTAACTATGTATGTAGGAAAATAATTGATTGAGTATAAAGATTGAAATCAAATAAAATCAGTTTATTGGAATTAAGTTATAGTTAATTGGATTTGTTTACAATAGAAATTGAACACTGTATTTATTGAAATAATTAACACTGAATTGATGTGTAATCCTGTTTTGAATTGTTATAAATGTCTAATTAATCAAAAATGATGAAATTTGTTAGTTAATAAATATTGAATTAAAAGACGATTAATTAATTTAATATTAGTTTATTTAATTAATGTAAAAATAGCTATTTTGGCCATTGACTCTGATTTTGATGAAATTAGTTTCATCGGATCCGAATTATGAATTATAGTAGGATTTCAAGTTTCGTAGCGATCAGACTTGTCGTTTGATCGTACGAGCTCGAAACGCCTAGAAATCAATTTAATTAAAATCAATTTGAAATAGTTTGATTTTAACATAACTTCTTTATACGATGGAATTAGGACCTGAAACCTATTCCATTGAGTTTAAAAATATTGAAAACATCTATTTTAATATATGGGTTGACCCATTTTCGTTCCAGAGGCAGAACGGGCTTTTCGGGTCGTTTATCGTTCTAATCCAAGGCAATCTGATCCATTCATTCTATTTTTCTGATTTGCCTATAAATTCCTCGTTATAAACCCTAATAATTTTTTATTTCTCATTGACAGTGCGTACAATTCTTTCTGTTCTTCTTTTTCTCAATGGCATACCAACAAATTCCCAAATTTCAATTCAATTTCAAATTCAATCCCAAAAAGAAAACTCCTCAAAACCCATCGAATTATATATCGATTTGAAGCTCTCAAAGAGCGCAAGTCAAATCTGCAGCCCGTTTCTTGATTTGGGTTGCTATCTGGATGGAACTGGGCGAATCAGTCATGGTCGTTCGTCGTGTCATGATCAACGAGGTCGGATCGTCGAATCGACGACACAGACTTATGGAGATCGATGAGCGTAGCTCATCGGTGCAGTTAGTTCAGTGATTTGATGGCTAGATCTATGGAAAAATTGCATTAGGGTTTCAATTTTATTTTAACGGCGGTGGGTTGTTTGCGATGTGGAGGTCGACGGGGGTTATCGCGTGGCCCAGAGGCGTTTTGGCAAGCGAGGCGGCTTCTCCAGTGGCAGTGAACGTGGCCACGAATAGCCTTGGATGAGGCGTTCGTGAGTTGCAAAGTGGTGGCCTGTAGGTTTTCGTGCGTAGGGGGTGAGCTAGGAACCGGTGACGTGGCTGTATTTGATCGGTCATGTTTTGTTTTATTTTATTAATTCTTGTTTAAACTTAAAATGTTCTAATCTCAATAACTTTTGCATACGAGCTCGAATTTGGACGCAGTTTCTTTCATATTGAAATTCCAAACATTTTGATTGTGTTTTGGATGAATTCTGAGACTATTTGAATTTTGGGCTTAAATTGGATTTAAATTCAATTTAAATTCAAAGGTGAGTGTTTTTAACCCACTCACAACTTCTAAAATTTCTTATGTTTGTTAAATTAAATTTATGATGCGATAGAAATTTATTTATGGTTGTTTGGTATATTTAATCATCATCTTAGATAATTTGAATTTATTTGAATTAAATCATTATTTAATTTATTATTGAATATAAATTTCCAGTTAAATACCTGTTATTGATTATCATTTCTATATTGATGTTATTGATTGATTTTGATGATGATTATGATGGATGATTGATTATTGATATTGGATGAATGTTGTATTTTATATCATTATAATACTTCAAGTTCACTATGGGTTGAAATGATACATACCCGAATGATCTATAGATTAAGTGAAAATTGTTATGGGTTGAAATGATAAACCTGAACGATTTTCATTGATTCGAAAATATTGATTTTTGGTACTGGTTAAAATGAAATATACAATATAATTGCTTGAAATTGGATTTTAATTGGAACTGAATTATTTGAAGGATTTAAGTTAATTCTATTTTGGACTAGCTTTAATTAGGTGATTTAATTTGATGTTTCGAATTATTTGAAATCTTTTAAATAAATATATTCACATTTGTACACTTGATAGGAGATGAAAAATCCTATAACATCTATGAAACCATTGCACTAATATTTCTATTTTATTTATTTTGATTTGACTTACATAAGATCTTTTAGTTCTGATTCGAGTGTTTTATCTTTTCATTACACTCATGTCAGTTGAGCTTTTTAGTGTATTGAAGACTATTTTCTAGAGGACGAAGACGAAGTTTCAATATATTATTGCTATTTATTATTCCACCACATTCTGTGTTTCACTGCATTATTTCTTTATTCCTATTGTATATCTAACTCTGATTTGAATTGTAAAAGTGTAACACATGTTATTTATAAAACAGCTTCATGAACTGTTTATTTGATTATATTCTGTCATTCCGCTGCGAGATTCTGTGTTTTATTTTTCCTTCTTTTTTTTTCTTATTTACCACATTAACCATCCTCACTTTTGAATGGTTTGGATTAGACACGTGTGGTTTATTATCCATTTAAACCATCTAAAAAGGTGGGCCGTTACGGTTGGTACGGAGCTTTGGTTTAGACATGCCTTAGGCTGCTGGGGTTAACTCATTAGAGATAGGGTACTAATATCCTAGAATGATTTTTTCTGAGTGTATACGAGAGCGCGTATTTGTTAGTATTATAAAAATGTTTTATATAAGTTTTGAAATGAATTATTTTTCCTAATATTATATGATATGTATAAAGGAATAAATTTCATAACTAATATAGTTATTTGTAATGTGTTTGACATATGAAATGGTAATATTTAGTTATTATCATTTATTGTTGATTAGTGAGTTTTGTCAGTTTATAAGCATTGACTAATCATTGTTGATTGAATATATGGATTAAAAGCTAGTTTAATGATGTCGTATTAAAGAGAATAAAATGAATAATTAGGATATTGTTCCAGAAATTGAAATACTGTTGTGAATTTTGTTGTTTGTTGATCGGTAGTTTCAACTATTGAAATAAAATGGAATATTTGGATATTTTGGATAGTCAAACCTTCCAAAATTAATATATGAGTTGAAACATAGAAATTGTGTTGACTTATGCAGTTGAATTCGATAACCTTAATTTGAAAGCAAGTGAAACAAGGTTAATTTATTATAGTTGAGTAGAATGTATACATTAATGGCATTTAATGTAATAATATTTAAAAAATTGAAATGGCAAACTTAGTTAATAATTATGAGACATGTCATAAATAAATTGAAAGGTAAAGGTGAACTAAAAAATGGAATGAATATAAATAAATTCATGCCTTGTAAAACTATTTATGAAATAAATGGAAGTTGCAATAAATGGTTATAAATAAAGTTGTGATAACGTTAACTACGAACAATGTCTTATAAAAAGGAATTAAGATTTTATAAATTGGTTATAAACTTAAGAATATTCCTTATGAAATGATTTGCAAATAAATGTAGTATTAAATAAGAAATATTACATGTGAAATGAATGTAATTTAAAGTGAAGAGAAATATAAGCAATATTATGGGAATGAATATATTAATGTTTTACATTAAATGGAGAAATTCTGTGAAGCAAATATTAAAGTATGAAGTGATATTTGTGTTAATCAATGAGACTAAAAATGAATTTGATTGAAATGCAGTTTGTAATGAAACAAATTGGAATAATTATTCAAGTTTTATGTATATTATTTTATTCACAAAAATAACTTGATCCATATTTGAGTACACAAGTTTTATGTGAATCACACCGCGTCGTGTTCGAATTTTCATTCGATCATTGATGGCAAATATTTGATATGGATTTTTGGTTTGATTATAGAATTCTCTATCATAGTATGTGGCTATGTAAGGAGAATGATGGTTTCTAGTCAAGAAACCATATCGAATCTGCATTAGGGAGATGAATGGATAGTACTAGTTTAAAAGAGAACTTGTGTGATCGAGCGATCGATTAAATGTGATTTTGTGAAATGATGACTTATGAACATCTTATGTTCTAATATTATTGATATGCTTTGACACTGAAATTGAAATTTTTGGGTTGGATATGTTTGCAATTTAAATTGGAATTTTCATTTATGCAAAACTACTATTAATTTAAACCCATTTTCCATAAAATTTCCTTTTATTTTTCTTATACAAACTATTTATTCTATTTTATTTACAAAACAATTTTACAAACTACTTACTTATAAAAATGATCTTACAAACTACTTTGCAAACTATTTTATTTACAAACTGTTTCACATAACTTTTTTATGTACAAAACCATTTCACAAAACGATTTTATATACAAAACTGTTCTAAATTCAAAACCTTTTATAAAGCAACAATGTTCAATCCCATATGGCTTTTCATATAGCGAAATTGATTTTGGAAAATTTTGATTCTTGTATAAGATGGACCTTATATAAGTACAACTGATTTTGAAACTGTTGATTTTGGAATGTTTTCAGCCTGAAGAGATAAATCTTATATATAATGGAATTTATATAAGAATGATTTGATATATTTGATATTATTGATTTTGGAAAGTACTTTATCAAAAATGAAATCTTATATATAATGGAGTTTATATAAGTGCGCTATTTGAAGCTAAGATTTTAATAGGGCACTATATGTGGTATATAATATTTTGAAGTAAGAGGTATGGGGAAGTACCCTCTGTGAAGAATTATAGTATGATATGCTTCGACCCAGATGGACTTAGGGAATCCAGGAATGGATTCAACCGATAAACCCTAACGTACATGGATGAATTCAGAAATGGATTCGAACTGATATGGTTGTCTGGACTTAAACTCATGAGTTTCTTAATTGTTTTTCCAGGATAGATGGTTCTTTAGTTTACCTTATGGAGGCACTTTCAATCGTGGGATCTGCTGTTTATGGATCTTCCGGGAAGGAAATGCATCCATTGCATAAATCATTGAATCGGCAGCGTACCACTGCAGCAGGGGTTGATGGTCCCTTGTTTACGAACTGGCTATGATATTTTTCTAGCATCCGAAAGGTAGAAGGATCTTTTGGAAAGTTTTGTGTCCTTTGCGTAAATATTGAATCAGCAACGGGCCATTGTTATCGTATTATCATCATTGACGTTGGATTTTGAGCGGTACTTCACATACCTGTTTTTTTTAGTATTTTTCACTGGGCGTTGAAACATGTCTACTAAGTACTTGGAGAATTTTAGCCTTGCACCTGATCAACACATGGCCAGAGTCTGCAAGAATGATGATAAACCTATTAAGACATCGAGTTATAAAAGTATTTTGATAAAGTATTATATAAAGGATATTTTCATCATTTTTCCCTTCTAAATAATTTAAAATGTTTAAATATTGTTTATTTATATATTCAAGATGGTTTAATAGTAAAGTATTGGTGTTGTAAATATTTTAGAAGTTAAAATTAAATAAAACATATCTAAAATAAATGATTATTGATTTATTAATAACGTTTGAAAAGTATCTTGAGGTAAACATAATAAATTTATAGATAATGGATTTATGGTTTTTAACAGCTTCCTTGTAAATATAAGTAATGATGCAAATAATTATTTTCAAATAGTTTACATTTATCTATAAAGATGTTATTTAAAAATTTTAAATGATATTTATAAATGAATCAAGGAATTTTATAAATGAAATTTTGAAAAGTATTAAAGTATTAAAGATGGTTGATTTGCAAATGAAGTTTTCGAACGAATATTTCAAGATAAAATTATATAAGTTTCTTTGAATGTATAATTTAAACATATTATATAAATGGAAAAAATTTGTTATATTATATAAATGGAAAAAATTTGTTTTGCGAAGTTTATTTATAGTAATATACTTGACAAATAAAATTTGAATCTCTATTTTGAAAATATAATTTTGAATATTTACTTGATTTCAAACTACTAATAGTAAATTTTTTGGTTTATTTACTGTTAAATTTTGGTATTAAACCATAATAAATGTCTCCATGATTTGAATATTCATTTTTAAACAAGTGTTTCAAATTTATTATGAAGATATAAAAATTTATACTTTGATTTAGAAATTTAATGTATGATTTGATTATACTATTAGTTTCAATTTAATAATCTTGAGTTTATACTTATTTAAAAAAATACGAGTCTAATAAATTTTTGGATTTATGGAACTTTATTTTAAGCTTATTCTAATGTTTTGATGTAAATTTCTAACATTGTTTTAAACTTTTGAAAAATCTTGGAATAATGCTATGAGGATGTTTTAAATATATCTTATATTTTTACTATGTGAATGAGGTTAAATGTCTACTATTGAACACTTATTTACTAAAATGAAATAAGATAAACTATGCAACTTTCAATTACATTCTTAGAAACATATATATAACTTAACAGAATATTAAAAGTTGTAATGTTAAATAAGGATATGTAATGGAATTTTACACAAGAAAAACTTAAATAATGAAAGTGTTCAATAAAATTAACTTTTATAAATAATAAATTCGATATGAAAATAGTAATAAACCCGAGTTATAATTCTAATGCTACTAAATAAAATGAAATAGAAAGTGAATATCATAAGCAAAGAATTATGAACTTGAGTTAATGTTTGAAGCTACTGGTAATTAAAGTAAATAATGAAATGAATACTATATTAAATTTAACAATTGTAACTTTAGAAATTGTTTATTACTTTGATCCCTTGTGAAGGTTGTATGCTTATTTGCAAAAAGATTGTTGTTATGTTGTATTGATTTATTTTGATTTTATGTGATGATAGTATGCTTTTGGTTGAAAGTGATTGTGTTATGTTATGTTGATTGTTTATTATTAATTTAAACCAATATAATCATTTCACTTCTTTATAATTATTAACCTCTTTGGATCATATAAGTGGAATACAGGTATGGAAACAATAGCTACTGCTTTTGGTTTCATAAATAAGCGTTATTTGCCCGACTAATACGTTCTCGGACTACGGTTTTCTAGTGATATTATATTGTTTTTTTGCTATTGGAATATTTGAAAATATATAATATATATATATATTGTTGTTACAAAGGAGACTCTGCCAAAAAAATTAGTGAATTTTGGACTTAGAAATTTTTATGAAATGTTTTCAAACTTTTATTACCTTTAATAAAATGGATTTAGTTGTTATAAATTGATGTATTCCATTCAAAGTATTTAAATTATGTAAACTAATTGTTTATAAAGTCAATATTTTGAATAAGATATATTGATTACTTAATTCTTTCTTTTTCCTTCTTTTCCTTTTTGATGACAAAAAGTTTTGAGTGGAGGAAAGTGTAACGACTCAAAATTTTCGATAATTAAATTTGTTAATATAATAAGGTTTTGTGAGTTAATAATTAGACACAATAAATTTTTTGTAACTTAATAATGAAATGAATACCAAAATGAAATGCAACAATGTTAATTAAAGTTAATTATTAACAAATTGAATGGAATTCCAACTAATGGAAATAGTGTGAGGTTATATTTGGCTATCAAGTGAACATAGGAAAGAATGTAAATATTTAATTAACTAATGAAATATTTTATGGTTAACGGTAATTGTATGAAATTTAGTGGTAGGGAAGCAATTATAACATCTATTTGTAAATACTAAACTTATAATGTAATTAAAAGTTAACGGTAACAGTTATTATAAGTTACCTATTTATTTAGTCCATTAAATTGGAAATTAATTGTGGTTAAAAATGAAGTTAAATATTACATTAATTGAAATTAAGATGAATTGGAAAATATTAATGTAAACCAATGTTAATTTTGTATATAAGATGACAATTGATTGAATAAAAAGAATTAGAATCAAATCCGATCAAATTATTCGAATATAAGTTAAAATAAGTGAAATTATTACAATTAAATGTAATTAAAGATTATGTTAATGAAAGTAAGACGAAAATGGTAAATAATAATGTAATAAAATATATAATAATGTTAACTATGTAGGTAGGAAAATAATTGATTGAGTATAAAGATTGAAATCAAATAAAATCAATTTATTGAAATTAAATTATGATTAGTTGGATTTGATTACAATAGAAATTGAACATTGTAATTATTGAAATAATTAATAATGAATTAATGTGTAAGCTTGTTTTGAATTATTATAAAAGTCCAAGTAATCAAAAATGATGAAATTTGTTGGTTAACAAATATTGAATTAAAAGATGTTTAATTAATTTAATATTAATTTATTTAATTAATGTGAAAATAGCCATTTTTCCGCTGACTTGGATTTCGACGAAGCTAGTTTCATCAGATCCGAATTGTGAATTATAGTAGGATTTCAAGTTTCGTAGCGATCGGACTTGTCGTTTGATCGTACGAGCTCAAAACGTCTAGAAATCAATTTAATTAAAATCATTTTGAAATAAGCTGATTTTAACATAACTTCTTCTTACAATGGAAATAGGACCTGAAACCTGTTCCATTGAGTTTAAAAATATTGAAAACATCTATTTGATATATGGGTTGACCCATTTTCGTTCCGAAGGCAGAGTGGGCTTTTCAGGTCGTTTATTGTTCCAATCCAAGGCAATCCGATCCATTCATTCTATTTTTCTGATCTGCCTATAATACCTCGTTATAAACCCTAAATATTTCTGTAACGGTCGAATTTCCGATACCCGAAAGTCGACACCACTGTATCAAATGCCGCACAGTCGAATGCCGGAAAATCGAACCGTTAGATTTAAAGAAGAAGATAGAAGAAGAAAATAGAACAATAACATAATCTCATACATCGCAGTGGAACAAATATAATAGATAAATGAATATCTTTAAAACTAAGAACTATATCAGTTATTACATTACATCACATTACATTATCAGAGTGTTACGACAATAAAACAGTGGAAAAGTATATAACATATACTAGTGATAAGATTCGCCATCCAGCTTGCTCCTGATTTCCACAGCATCTCTTTTCTGACTTCGCTCCAGAATAATGATAACTTGACTCTAGGCTGACCCTTTTGGAAAATTATGGGGACCCAGAGTTTGGAAAGGGAACAATAAACTCCAGGTCAGTCATGGGACTGGTGTGAGATCTTAAAAACAGTTATTTCCACAAAGAAAGGAAAAGAAATCCGCTATGTTTTTGGAAAATGAAACTACCATAAGACCACCCGGCACACACACAATGCAATCGCAGACTTGGGGGAGATTTCTCCTTATGATAGTCAAACATACTTGATATGCAAAATCCTTTTTAATATTATCATTAGTGCATAATATGGAAAACATTTCGAAAGTATAATATTAATCGTATCCAGCATAGGTACTATTATATTATGCCTTCTATAGCTACCTCCTGAGGAGGCAGGTTATACAATTGCAATCGTAAAGGGCTCGTATTGTTTCTTTGAATTTCCTACAAATGGTCAGGCTAAGGAACTTCCTATGCCACATGGGTGCCCACTGGAGGGACGCCCCGAGAACCTAACCAGATCTCTGCCAACACAAGGCCGGGTTACCTCTATAACTAGGTAACTACTACACGAGTATGCCATCCCCCGGTCGTTTGCAACCTTTATCCGAGGATCCTCAACAACAAAGCAACAACCACAAAGTATAATAAATTTGCAGCATTAACAAAGGTAAAATATCTGGCTCCGTACCATGATACTACCCTTTTCCAAAAGGAAATGACATACCCTCAAGGGACGCTACCCCCAAATAACCTTGCCGCATCCTTCCTGTTTTGACCATTTTCGGGTTGTGAGGTCTGACGAGGTCTCGTCCACAAAGCAACACTTTTCACAAAGTCATGCTTCGATTAACAAATGATCATCAGCACTTCGTATGCCACATTACCAAATTGGGAATGTATCACTAGTAACCATCAACTACATAACCTCTGAGCTCGTACTTCTCAAAGAAGGGTGTTAAGCTAAGAGAATAAATTCTCCGCCACCAATAGAAATATATTTGATAGAAACCAGCTTTACATCTCAAAGTGTAACGTCGGACACACATCCATACAAGTTCGTTTCGGGATCGAACGGAACCGAGGGCACTTCAAAGAAGCCCTTGCCATCCATATATTCACTAATCACGTTCGTAATCCTCATCACAAAGGGTGATAAAATCTCTATACCGGAGCAACCCGGTGCAGAGACATTCGACAGGTAATCCTTTCATTTTCGAAAATACCCAGTCTTCAACACCATCTTCAAATGCAATCTCATTTCGTCGTATCATTATTCGGAATGAGTTTTATGATGCAAAGTCCTCTCCCGGCTAATCCGAAGAACGAGCGCTTATTTTAAAAATAAGTGTTACATTCAAATTTCAACAAATCACAACAAATTTCCACTTTGATATTTTAAACAAGAGATCCATCATAATCACAAATGTTCGATGTGGTTTTCAAATATCCATTTGGAATCCGACCCCCGATCGCATCGAAATTCAAATGTCGTTTAAAGGCAGATATTGATAGTCGGTTATTTAACTATCAATCAACATTCACAACAATTACCAGATTTAAATAATTTTCCCAAATTATTTATGTTCAAAAAATCTTCGCACGGTATATTTCACACTTCAACCATTTGAAAACAAATTTCAATTTACTTTTCACATTTCAATACTTTGAAAATAAATTTCAAATCACTTTCCCTTACGCAGAATACCTTTCCAAATATTTATTTCCATTGAAAATCTGTCGAGTTCAAATTCTTTAAAATAATTTAAATTACTTATCCAAACATATATACTTGGAACATTCAGAATAAAAACTATTTTAAAACACTTTATTTAAAACATTTGTTATGAAGATATTATATTAAAATCTCATATAAAAATTCAAGTCTAAACTAATTTTAAAATAAAATTATTAGATAGGATATAACTATTTAAATATCCATTTTCTAAAACAAATATCATTTAAAACTTTAAATAATCACTTCTATAATAAATTAAAATAAATCTTTACTCTAAAGATTTTCAAAATAACCCAAGTAAATAATTTCTCCAAAATAATCTTTCCTTACAACCATTTTCACAACTTCAATTTCATATTTATAGACTATGTTGAAAACATACTCGGCTTTCCAGGGAAAGTACACCTTCCATTCTAAAATGGTTCATTCAAATCAATTTATAAATCCTTCTGGATTTACTTTAAATTTATGTTTCAAATCCGTAAATTCCTTTCCACACTTAAAAATAAACTGATATATTTTTTATTTTAAACAAATTTCCCTTTCCTTTATAAAATTTCCATTATGAATTTTGAACTTTCAAATATCCACTGATATACGATTTTTAAATCGTTTTTCAAATATTCACCTTCAACACCCAAATCAATTTTTTAATTTGATTTACAAATTTATTGCCTTTAAAAAATAAATTCCTTTACCTCTTTCAAAACTATTTAAAAATCGAATTTTAAATAAATCCTTCAACTTTAAACAATATTACTAAGAATTCCTTTATTAAATCTTTTCCCACTTTTTTTTGAAATTTATTCAATAGGATTTCACTATATATTTTCTACTTAAATTTAAAAATTCAATTTTATTTATTTCTGATATCTTACGATACCGAAAATATATTCGGCTAAAGTTTAGCCTTCAACGATTTCAATCACAATATAATCACACACAGATTTTAAATAAATCAATACACAATATTGAAGCAAATTCAAATATTTAAGGAATCTAGTTGCATCCCTCCAACCTGTTTTCCCCTGCATCCACAGACGTTAGTACAACAGTTAAATATCAATTCCACTTTGAGGTGGAATATCGCGGTATATGGGATTTATAAAATATCATCCGCTATTATGCGGTGCATAGGGTCTCATCCGCTATATAATGCGGGAAATCAACAACTCCAAATACAAATATAATACCAATTCCACTTCGAGGTGGAATATCGTGGTATATGTGTTTAAATATAATATCGTCCGCTATTATGCGGCGCATACGGTCTATTTCGATACAACTGATAATAATTTATCATCCAAACACACAATCAACAATTTTAAATTTAACTCTCATAATTCAACAATCAATCAGTAACTGAAATTTTCAATTATTATAATTTGAGTGAGAAGATCTCATCTTTGTTTTGCATGCAATCCATTTTCATTCCAAATTGATTCCTTCCAGATATTGACTTTGTATAGACAATTTTATACAGTTGAATAATATTCGAAATAAATCGAATAATAAATTTCCATTTAATAGATTTATTTAATTTAAACTGATAATTAAATTTCTTAAACCCATTTCCCTTTAATAAATTTAATTAACTAACAAATTTTGATTTTAAACCAATACTTCTAATTTTAAACAAATTACTTTTTAATAAATTTATTTACCTAAAAATTAGATTTAAACTAAATTTACTTTAATAAATTATTTTCAAAATAAACTAGTAAATTTTAACTTTATTTATATAAGATATTTTCTGTTTTCCAGTAATTTACTTTACTGCAATCACTTTTTTCTGACTGGAAAGAGTTTTCTTTCCTTGCAATATTTTTTTTATACGTATATCTTTTTAAATAAAATAGAAAATAACAGCTATACCTCACTGTCACACACACGAACTCGAACCCATGCCTGCTCTGACCATTCACGCGAAACCTAAATCGTCGACTCCCTCGATGCGACCATCGCCGCCTCAAATTTCGAACTTTCCCCCTATGTGGCCTCTAGCCCTGCCTGCCGCTAGCCTCGAGATGCTCGATTGCCAAAACCCTGATTTACCGAGCACATCCCTGCAACCCCCTGACACGCGTGTGCTTTCAGCGTTGACCCTATTCGTGATGCCAACCCCAAAATTGAACGGCGATCCATCCAACATCGCCGCCTCCTGCTTGCGAGCGCCGTGCACATGCGCATTTCCAGAGTTTGATGAAAAGAAAAATTGAATTCGATTTTCATTATGTTTCTGTGATTTGAGTTTTTGATTTCCGATCATGTTCAATCGATCGATTTGTTATTCGTGAAGATACGACAGCCCTTTTTTTATTTATTTAAGCTTTCGATTTTTTTTTCTGTGAACGAAAATAACTTTCGTTTGTTTTGTTTTTGAACGAGCTAAGAAATTTTTTTCAACGCGTGTTAAAACATTTGCCAAGTGTTAGCGAATCGAAACAATGTGTCACTTGCCTTATGAAAACAATATTATATTAAACACTGTATATATTAATTTCAAATTTAAACTTAAATCCAAATCGTATCAACTCACAATCTCAATCTCCAATAAAGGCATGCCGCCAGGCATTTATAATGTTAAACCCCTATTCCGAATGCAACGGGAAAGGTTTCGAGTCCTAATTCGATCGTATGGAGAAGATAGTTTTTTGAACCCAGCTATTGAATTAAATTTTCGACTTAATTTCAACGCATTTGCTTATCGTAGGGCCAAAGGACAATTCCAAACATTACGAAAATTAAAATCCGATAATAATACAATATTACAGATCCCATGGAACTAGTTTCATCAAAATCCAAGACTGTGTCTCAGAATGCTATTTTTAAATATCGATTTAAACAATATATATTCAAAACTAAACAAAACATTTTAATTTAAATTTTGAAGCTTCCATTATCTTTGGTATTATAAATATAAATTTTCTAAGCCATCAAATTATTTTTAACAAGCTAAAAATTGAAAATTCAAATTTTTTACCCATCATTAATAAATCAAATTCAATAATTTAATTGCCAAATTCATATTTATATTCGAAATTCAAGTCAAATTAACCTCCAAATATTTAAAATCAATTAAATATACCATTTCAAATGTTAAAAATTTCCAGGTTGTCACATCCTTCCCCCCTTAAAAGAATTTTGTCCCGAAATTTCTAGTTAAGAAGATTGATCCTTAACCCATTTGCTATCTTTCCAAAACTAAACAGTTTTATCAACTTGCCCAAAACAAATCTTTTTATTAGAGACCCACTATCATTTCATCTAACTTTCCAAAATCAATCATACATTCCAAACAACATTATTTTCTCAATAATTCAAATTTAAATTTAAATTCAAATTTTAAATTTTCAAAAATTTCTCAATATTTTTCTAACTCTCTAAATTTTTTAAAAAATTCATCAGCGTCTCCTTCGCGCGGCTAGCTTGGTACGACTACAAAATGGCACCACGGGCCCCCAGATTCAAAAAGAAAACAAAATGCCAAGCAGCTAGATAAGAAAGTCATCAAATTTCATATAAAAATTTAAATGCATACCTTTTGTCGAGCAATTCAAATTTATCTTAGAAAATCAAATCCCGATTCCTTTTGCATTGAAATCAACTGTATGCTACTAAGCAATACTATCCAATTACCATATCCAAAATCGTTTAATCCATTTCCTTATAGAATTTTCAATCATACTCCTTGTACCATTTTTACTTCACTATTGAAGTTATATATCCATTTTCATTCAATTTTTCATTTTCAATTTCATTTGAATTCAATTTACAATTTCAATTTATTTGGATTCAATATAACTTCTGAATATTGAATTTTATCAATCATCTTTCATTCCCAACTGATTCATATCACTATTTTAAATCAGTTTCATTTACTAATTCATTACAAATTCCAATACATTTTATCTCAAACCATCTTTTATTTTATTTCTACCTTTATTAACTTAAGTTCACTTCGAACTAATTCTACAACTTCGTTTTATTTCACACAATTCAAATTGGTTTTCAATATTCAGTTTCAATTCCCGTTTTATTCTTTTGTTCATTCCCAAACACAATTCAATTTCAGTTCACCATTTTGGTTTACAACCACTTATATTTAAACTGGACTTCAAATTCCATATGAATTTAATTTTTCTTTTATTTATAAATATTGAATTCAATTCATTTCAAACCATATCTATTTGGTCATTTCCTTAATAAATTTTATTTTAATACTCTGCTTTACAAATCAAATTCAATTCCAATTCCAGTTCTATTTGCTTACAATTCGAAATGAATTTCAACATTCAATTTCACTTTCATTTAATTTCAATTGTAAATTTATTCATTCATTCACAGTTTTAATTTCCACCTTTATAGATTTTATTCCAATTATTTAGTCTATAAGACTTCTCAAATTCACCTTCATACAAATAAACTCAAATTTTCAATCTCAATTCTTTTATTCAATTTCCATTTTTTTCCCACTTGAATTAAATTTTATTTCCAACTTATTTTGTTTCCACATTTACTTTTATCTAATTTCTCTTTAAGTTATATTTTATTTTAACAACTTTAAACTTCAAAAGTTATCAACTTAATGATATTCCATAAATATTTTACATAACATTCCAGAGTCTTTTCAACCTTTCAAAATCGTTTTTGAAATCAATTCAAATTATTCTTTTTTTATTCCAAAACCAAACCCAGTTTGCAAACAACTTTCATTTAAAATCATTTGGCAGCAATTCCTCTTTTGGAAACCCGAAAATGAACATCGGTGATGCTGCAGTCATCACTAAGTTATTTTCCAGCGACCGAAAAGAGTTTAGAGCTTTATCCCTTTAAAACATTTTATAAACCTTCGAAAATCATTTTCAAACTCAATGGAATTTAATTTCCAAAATTTCCAATTTCAAATCTTTTCAATCCACTTTCAAATATTTCTCTAGAATCTATTTCAAATTATAAATTACATTTACAATTTATATTTGTAAATAAATTTTATATCTCATTTTTAAGTTATGATTTCAATTTCTTAATCACTTCCTAATCAAACAATAAACCATATACTATAATAATTTATGGAAAATCATTCAATTTATATATGAAAATAATTTGGGTAAAATTATTTCATTTACCCTATTTTAAAACAATATCGTGGCGAATTATTCTGTGCAAGTGCTTAGAAATTCTTATTGATAGATTTGTACGGACTATACCGACCAGAATCCATATACCACACAACAAACCAATCATCACAATATAAAATAGTTTTGTATTCACTAACAAATACGCGCTCATATCTACAAATACACTCAAACTCATTCTAGAGTACTACTGACTCTATCTCTAATGAGTAACACCCAACAGCATCAAGGTTGTCGCTTAACCAAATGCTCTGATACCACATTGTAATGGTCCAATTTCCGATGCCCGAAAGTCCACATTAATACGTCCACTGTATCAAATGCCGCACAGTCGAATGCCGGAAAACCGAATTAGAGTTAAAGAAGAAGATAGAAGAAGAAAGTAGAACAATAACAGAATCTCATATATTGTAGCGGAACAAATATAATAGATAAATGAATATCTTTAAAACAAAGAACTATATCAGTTATTACATTACATCACATTACATTATCAGAGTGTTACAACAACAAAATAGCAGAAAAGAATATAACATATACTAGTGATACGCTTCGCCATCCAGCTTGCTTCTGATTTCCACGGCATCACCTTTCTGACTTCGCTCTAGAATAATGATAACCTGACTCTAGGCTGCCCGTGTGAAAAATTATGGGCACCCAGAGTTTAGAAAGGGAACAATAAACTCCAGGTCAGTCTTGGGACTAGTGTGAGATCTTAAAAACACTTATTTCCACAAAGAAAGGAAAAGAAATCTGCTATGCTTTTTGAAAAATGAAATTTACTACCATAAGGCCTCCCGGCACACACATAATGCAATCGCAGACTAGGGGGAGATTTCTCCATATGATAGTCAAACATGCTTGATATGCAAAATCTTTTTTAATATTATCATTAGTGCATAGTGTGGAAAATATTTTGGAAGTATAATATTAATCTTAGCCAGCATACATACCATTATATTATGCCTGCTATAGCTACCTCCTGAGGAGGCAGGTTATACAATTGCAATCGTAAAAGGCTCGTATTGTTTCTTTGGATTTCCAACAAATGGTCAAGCTAAGGAACTTCCTACGCCACATGGGTACACCTCTGGAGGGATGCCCTGAGAACCTAACCGGATCTCTGCCAACACAAGGCCGGTTTACCTCTGTAACTAGGTAACTACTACACGAGTATGCCATCCCCTGGTCGTTTGCGATCTTTATCCGAGGATCCTCAACCACAAATCAACAACCATAAAATATAATAAATTTGCAGCATCAACATAGGTAAAATATCTGGGCTCCATACCATGATACTACCCTTTTCCAGAAGGAAATGACATACCCTTAGGGGGCGCTACCCCCAAATAACCTTGCCGCATCCTTCCTGTTTTGACTATTTCCGGGTTGTGAGGTCCGACGAGGTCTCGTCCACAAAGCAACACTTTTGACAAAGTCATGCTTCGATCAAAAAATGATCAGCAGCACTTCGTATGACACGTAATCAAATTGGGAATGTATCACTAGCAACCATCAACTACGTACCCTCTGATATCGTACGTCTCAGAGAAGGGTGTTAAGCTAAGAGGATAAATTCTCCGCCGCCAACAGAAATGGATTTGATAGAAACCGGCTTTACATCTCAAAGTGTAACGTCAGACACACGTCCATACAAGTCCGTTCCGGGATCGAACGGAACCGAGGGCACTTCAAAGAAGCCCTTGCAATCTAGATATTCACTAATCACGTCCGGAATCCCCATTACAAAGGGTGATAAAATCTCTATACCGGAGCAACCCGGTGCAGAGACATTCGACAGGTAATCCTTTAGTTTTCCAAAATACCCGGTCTTCAATACCATCTTCATATGCAATCTCATTTCGTCGTATCATTATTCGGAATGAGTTTCATGACGCAAAGTCCTCTTCCGGCTAACCCGAAGAACGAGCGCTTATTTTAAAAATAAGTGTTTCAGTCAAATTTCAACAAATCACAACAAATTTCCACTTTGATCTTTTAAACAAGAGATCCATCATAATCACAAAGGTTCGATGTGGTTTTCGAATATCCATTTGGAATCCGACCCCCGGTCGCATCGAAATTCAAATGTTTTTTAAAGGCAAATATTGATAGTCGGCTATTTAGCTATCAATCAACATTCACAATAATTACCAGATTTAAATAATTTTCCCTAATTATTATTTTCAAAATATCTTCGCATGATATATCTCACACTTCAACCATTTGAAAACAAATTTCAAATTACTTTTCACATTTCAATACTTTGAAAACAAATTTCAAATCAATTTTTCTTATGCGGAATACCTTTCCAAATATTTATTTCCACTGAGAATCTGTCGAGTTCAAATGCTTTAAAATAATTTAAATTACTCATCCAAACATATAAACTTGGAACATTCAAAATGAAAACTATTTTAAAACACTTTATTTAAAACATTAGTTATGAAGATATTATATTAAAATCTCATATAAAAATTCAAGTCCAAACTAATTTTAAAATAAAATTAGTAGATAGGATATAACTATTTAAATATCCAATTTCTAAAAAAAATATCAGTTAAAACTTTAAATAATCACTTCTATAATAAATTAAAATAAATCTTTACTTTAAAGATTTTCAAAATAACCCAAGTAAATAATTTCTCCAAAATAATCTTTCCTTACAACCATCTTCACAACTTCAATTTCATATTTATAGACTATATTGAAAACATACTCAGCTTTTCAGGGAAAGTACACCTTCCATTCTAAAATGGTTCATTCAAATCAATTTATAGATCCTTATGGATTTACTTTAAATTTACGATCCAAATCCGTAAATTCCTTTCCACACTTAAAAATAAACCGATTTTTTTTATTTTAAACAAATTTCCCTTTCCTTTATAAAATTTCCATTGTGAATTTTAAACTTTCAAATATCTACTGATATACGATTTTTAAATCATTTTTCAAATATTCACCTTCAACACTTAAATCAATTTTTTAATTTGATTTGCAAATTTATTGCCTTTAAAAAATAAATTCCTTTATCTCTTTCAAAACTATTTAAAAATCGAATTTTAAATAAATCCTCCAACTTTAAACAATATTACTAAGAATTCCTTTATTAAAATCTTTTCCCTTTTTTTTTGAAATTTATTCAATAGGATTTCATTATAGATTTTCTACTTAAATTTAAAAATCCAATTTTATTTATTTCTGGTATCTTACGATACCGAAAATATATTCGGCTAAAGTTTAGCCTTCAACGATTTCAATCACAATATAATCACACACAGATTTTAAGTAAATCAACACACAATATTGAAACAAATTCAAATATTTGAGGAATCCAGTTGGATCCCTCCAACCTGTTTTCCACTGCATCCACAGATGTTAGCACAACAATAAAATACCAATTCCACTTCGAGGTGGAATATCGCGATATATGGGATTTATAAAATATCATCCGCTATTATGCGACGCATAGGGTCTCATCCACTATATAATGTGGGAAATCAACAACTCCAAATACATATATAATACCAATTCCACTTCGAGGTGGAATATCGTGGTATATGGGTTTAAATATAATATCATCCGCTATTATGCGGCGCATAGGGTCTATTTCGATACAACTGGTAATAATTTATCATCCAAACACACAATCAACAATTTTAAATTTAACTCTCATAATTCAACAATCAATCAATAACTAAAATTTTCAATTATTATAATTTGAGTGAGAAGATCTCACCTTTTTTTTGCATGCAATTCATTTTCATTCCAAATTGATTTCTTCCAGATATTGACCTTGTATAGACAATTTTATACAGTTGATTCATATTCGAAATAAATCGAATAATAAATTTTCATTTAATAGATTTATTTAATTTAAACTAATAATTAAATTCCTTAAGCCCATTTCCCTTTAATAAATTTAATTAACTAACAAATTTTGATTTTAAACCAATACTTCTAATTTTTAGCAAATTCCTTTTTAGTAAATTTATTTAGCTAAAAATTAGATTTAAACTAAACTTACTTTAATAAATTATTTTCAAAATAAACTAGTAAATTTTAACTTTATTTACATAAGATATTTTCTGTTTTCTAGTAATTTACTTTACTGTAATCGCTTTTTTTCTGATTGGAAAGAGTTTTCTTTCTCTGCAATATTTTTTTATACGTATATCTTTTTAAATAAAATAGAAAATAACAGCTATACCTCACTGTCACACACGAACTCGAACCCCAGGCATGCTCTGACCATTCACGCGAAACCCTAAATCTTCGACTCCCTCAACGCGACCATCGCCGCTCTAAATTTCGAGCTTTCCCCCTATGCGGCCTCGAGCCTTGCCTGCCGCTAGCCTTGAGATGCTCGATTGCCTAAACCCTGATTTGCCGACTACATCCCTACAACCCGCTGACAAGCGCATGCTTCCACGTTGCTGACCCTATTCGCGATGCCGACCCCTGAATCGAACGGCGATCCATCCAGCATCGCCGCCTCCTACTTGCGAGCACCGTGCGCACGCGCATTTCCAAAGTTCGATGAAAAGAAAAACCGAACTCGATTTTCATTATGTTTCTGCGATTTGGGTTTTTGATTTTTGATCGAGTTCGGTCGATCAATTTGTTTATTCGTGAAGTGGAGAAGGATGCGGCAGCCATTTTTTATTTAAGCTTTCGATTTTTTTCTGAGAATGAAAATAAATTTCGTTTGTTTTGTTTTTGAAAGAGCTAAGAATTTTTTTTCAACGCGTGTTAAAACATTTTCCAAGTGTTGGCGAATTGAAATAACGTGTCACTTGCCATATGAAAACAATAATATATTAAACACTGTATATATTAATTTCAAATTTAAACTTAAATTCAAATCATATCAATTTCGCAAATCTCAATCTCCAATCAAGGCATGCCGCCAAGCGTTTATAATGTTAAACCCCTATTCCGAACGCAATGTAAAATATTTCGAGTCCTAATTCGATCGTATGGAGAAGATAGCCTTTTCAACCCAGCTATTAAATTAAATTTTCGAATTAATTTTCAATGCGTTTGCTTATTGTACGGCCAAACGACAACTCCAAACATTACGAAAATTGAAATCCGATAATAATACAATATCCGAATCTTATGGAACTGGTTTCGTTGAATTCCGAGACTGTGTATCGGAATGCTATTTTTAAATATCGATTTAAACAATATGAATTCAAAACTAAACAAAACATTTCCAAATTAAATTCTAAAGCTTCCATTATCTTCGGTATTATCAATATAAATTTTCTAAGGCATCAAATTATTTTTAACAAGCTAAAAATTGAAAATTCAAATTTTTTACCCATCACTAATAAATCAAATTCAATAATTTAATTGCCAAATCATATTTATATTCGAAATTCAAGTTAAACTAACTTCTAAATATCTAAAATCAATTAAATATTCCATTTCAAATGTTAAAATTTTCCGGATCGTCGCCGTTTCTTATTTCTTATTGACAGTACGTATAATTCTTTCTATTCTTCTTTTTCTCAATGGCAGACAAACCAATTCCCAAATTTCAATTCAATTTCAAATTAATTCTAAAATGAAAACTCCTTAAACCCATCGAATTATATATCGATTTGAATCTATTGAAGAGCGCAAGTAAAATCTGCAGTCCGTTTCTTGATACAGGTAGCTATGTGGCAAGAATTGGGCGAATCAGTCATGGCCATTCGTCGTGACATGATCAATGAGGTCGGATCGTCGAATCGATGACAAAGACTTGTGTAGATCGATGAACGTAGCTTATCGGTGTAGTTAGTTTAGTGATTTGATGGCTAGATCTATGGTAAAGTTGCGTTAGGGTTTTGAGTTTATTTCGGCAGCGGTGGGTTTTCTACGACGTGGAGGTCGACGGGGGATGTCACGTGGCCTGGAGGCATTCTGGTGAGTGAGGCGGCTCCTCCGATGGCGGTGAACGTGGCCGTGAATGGCCATGGATGAGGCATTCAAGAGTTGCAGCGCGTCGGCCTATAGGTTTTCGTGCATAGGGGGTATGCTAGGAACCAGTGATGTGGTTGTGTTTGATTGGTAATTTTTTGTTTTATTTTATTAACTCTAGTTTAAATTTAAAATGTTCTAATCTCAATAGCTTTTGCATACGAGCTCGGATTTGGGCGCAGTTTCTTGCGTTGGGATCGTATAGAAATTTCAAACATTTTGACGCTGCTTTGGATGAATTCTTAGACTGTTCGAATTTTAGGATTAAATTGGATTTAAATTCAATTTAAATTCAAAGGTGAGTGTTTTAACCCACTCACAACTTCTAAAATTTCTTATGTTTGTTAAATTAATTTTATAATGTGATAGAAATTTATTTATGGTTGTTTGGTATATTGTAAATCGTCATCTCAGGTAATTTGAATATATTTGAATTAAATCGTTATTTAATTTAGTATTGAATATAAATTGTCAGTTAAATACCCGTTATTGATTATCAGTTCTATATTGATGTTTATTGATTGATTTGGATGATGATTGTGATGGATGATTGATTGTTGATATTGGATGATTGGATATTGTATTTTATATCGTTATAATAATACAAGTTCACTATGGGTTAAAATGATACATACCCAAACGATCTGTAGATCAAGGGAAAATTGTTATGGGTTGAAATGACAAACCCGAATGGTTTTCATTGATTTGAAAATATTGATTTTTGGTACTGGTTAAAATTACATATACCATATAATTGCTTGAAATTGGATTTTAATTGGAACTGAATTATTTGAAGGGTTTAAGTTAATTTAACTTCAGACTAGTTTTAATTAGGTGATTTAATTTGATGTTTCGAATTATTTGAAACCTTTTAAATAATTATATTCACATTTGTACACTTGATAGGAGATGAAAATGTTGTAACATCTATGAAACCATTGCACTAATATTTCTATTTTATTTATTTTGATTTGACTTACATAAGATCTTTTAGTTCTGACCTGAGTGTTTTGTCTTTTCATTATGCTCGGGTCAGTCTGAGCTTTTCAGTATATTAAAGACTATTTTCTGGAGAACGAAGTACAATATATTATTGCTATTTATTATTCCACCACATTTTGTGTTTTGCTGCATTATTCGTTTGTTCCTACTGTATGTATAACTCTGATTTGAATTATAAAAGTGTAACCACATGTTATTTGTAAAATAGCTTCATGAATTGTTTATTTGATTATTATATTTTGTCATTTCGCTACGAAATTATGTGTTTTATTTTTCCTTCTTTTCGTTTATTTTCTTATTTACTCCATTAACCATCTCACTTTTGAATGGTTTGAATTAGACATGTGTGGTTTATTGTCGGTTTAAACCGTCCAAAAAGGCGGGTCGTTACAAGATCTCTCCATTAAAGAATGTGATTTGGTTTGGTACCAAAGAGATGTTGGCGCATAGGTTTATAGGTCTTTTTGTGACTCCCCACCTCTATACCCACGCTAGCGAAGAACACTACGGTGTAATGCTGTCAACTAGCACGGAGAATAAGGCTGTTGAGGAGCGACCTTCTGTATAATTGTTTTGTGCGAGTACCGATATGCCAGATAAAAATATAACTTTTCATCTCAAGAGGGAATCCGACATACCGACACAAACTCAAAGCTACTACACAGTGGCTATAAAGGTCTTCGGAAACAAATATAGAAATAAACATAACACAAATCAGTCACAGATAATTCATATCACAAAGGCGGAAATAGATATGAATATTACACATGAAAGTGTACATCAAAGTAGTGGTCAAAAAGATCCACAATAATACAAAGGAATAAATACAAGTGCTATACAAAAGAATATAACTATGAGTCTATATCTCAAGTGTATACAACAAAAGCTACTACTAATCTAAGTAGTTAACCAAAAGATCAGATGTAGACGGATAATAAGTCAAGCAGAAGCACCTGTAAAATCTCGGTCTGACCCATTGCGGACATTGAGCCGAAGCTCCTCCTGGTGAACCGAAGTTCCTCGTGACAGGGTATAGTCCCCCATTGCGGACATTGAGCCGAAGCTCCTCCTGGTGAGCCGAAGCTCAGTAAAAACGACGTACAGTCCTCCACGTGGACAAAGAGACATCGCACAATGCTAGTCTAAACCATAAAATGATTGTCATGATCAAAGAGAAGTGTCAATTACAGTAAGCTAGTAAATATATGAGCTTAGCTTCATGTCCCATAACCACTTGCTTAACTTAAATATTTACGAACAAATTGTAGATCTCCACTAGAAAATTGTCACAAGAGATTCAATCGAACAAGTCCAAGAATTAACCGACGAAGTAAACGCAAGCGTTTCATACCACTCGTTTTACTAAGTCGTTTAATTAGATTTCTCATACGAGTGAGGTAAAGGCTTGTATATACTAATAGATTGGAAAACGGTTTGAGAAAACGAGCTTTGTAATAAAATAGTGTTGAAATCCTTTGAAGAAAGAGTTTTGATATTTACTACTAGTATAGAAAACCTTTATATTTTTAAAGTGACAAATCACAAAGAAGATTGTAGAAACAATCAATCACTAAGATTCACATTCGAAAACGTGAATAAAATCCAATGAAATCGATACCGAATCCATCGAAATGGATATTCCAAGAATTCCCAAAAAAAATAAGTCATCAAAGTCGATAATAAATGACAACAACAAAAGGGAGACAACACAAATCGATTAAAGTTGGAAATTCAGACGAATTAGCAATATAGGCTAATCTAGCAAATAGTAGCAGGTCGGTCGACCGAACTCCCTGAGTCGGTCGACCGAACCAGGGGTTGGAAGTGCTCGGGGCACCAGGTCGGTCGACCGGCCCAGGGGGCTCGGTCGGCCGAAGCCTGTAACCAGCACTTCCAAACAGAGGCAGGAAGTGCCTGGACTACAGGTCGGTCGACCGGCCCGGGGGGCTCGGTCGGCCGAACCTGTATACTTGCACTTCCTACCCTATTTCTAAGGAGGTGCAAATCCCGACCAAATTGCAATCGCACGAGCAACGGCGCTTAGGGTTTATGCCAATCGACTACCCGGCCCTATAAGCTCCTCGATGCATCACCAAAAACATGTTCAAACATCAAAGTTAGGATTTTTAACGAATTGAACTCAAAACACTAAAAATTGGAATATTCACAAAAGCGATCCAAATCAAAATCAAATGCACATGAATAAGTGTTAGGAATTCATACCTAACAATAGAAGAGAATTATAAGCATAGATGTGAGATTAAAAATCTCACCTTTGAACCCAAACGAATGAAGAAGATGCTATGAAGCAATGGCAAGAACAAGCACTCTTCAATTCCAACTCAACAAGCTTGAATCTAAGCTTAAAAGAGAAACATTCCCTAAATTAGGTTTAGGAAATTTTCTGAAATCAAAGAGAGAAAGAGTTGGAGAAGAAGAAAAGAAGCTTACTAATGGGTTCTTCTATTATTTTGGAGCTAGGAGATGGATTTGCAAAGGAAGCTAGGGCTTGGAGTTTTAATTTCCACTCTCCACCTCCATTTTCAGTTTCGCTAGAGAGTTAGGAGTTGGAATGAAGTAATGAAGAGGAGAGGGGGATTGGGACTGAGTTAGTAAGTTGTTAATTGGCTCAACCCAAACCAAAGCCCAAAGCAAAAAGTAGCAAAATTCAACTTTCTCCAAACATATCGAAGCTTATACTCAAAAAGGTCGCAAATGGCATTTTGAACTCAATGGGGGTGGTCTCGAGTCCCAATTCGACTGTTTGCAAAAAGTAGCTTTTCAGACTAAAATCCGATTAACGATAAAATATTTAAATAAAATATTTAAATATAAAATCGATAAATATGCGGGTTGTTACACTTTTTCTAATACTTTAGAGGATTGAGAACCTAGCTGTAGAGTCAGTTTACCTTTGGAAATGGTGGGCATGCACAATGTTTCCACATTTTTCATTTTCGTAAGTTTGTGCATGGCTCGGACGTGACTATTTCATTGAATCAATATAATGATATCAAGATCGAAGCAGAAGCTTCGAGATATCACATGCCTATTCGTATAGTCGCTTATGACCACTACATGTAATAAGCATACTACAACTAGTTATTTACAACGTTCACAAATCGACGGTTGTAATAAAGTGTTTTTAACAATTGATTTTTCCCGACAGTTGTTATAAAGGATTTTTAACAACTGCTTTTCTTGACAGTTGTAATAAACGTATCTTTAACAACTCATTTTTCCTAACAGTTGTAATAAATGTATTTTTAACAACTGTTTGTTTTAGTCAGCTGTAGTAGAGATTTAGAACAACTTGTTGGTTTTGATCGTTGTAAATATTGATATTTTTCTAAGGACTATAAGAAAATTGAAAATTTGAAATTGCTAAATTATTTGGTTAAGAATTTTTCTTGAGAACAATCATTTTCCTCAAAAACAAGTAAGAAATATATTGTGTTTGTAGTATAATTTTACTATAATTAAAAATCAAAAATCTATAATTAGTAACTATTAATTAATACTTAATAATTTTTAAGTGATTATTTATAACTAGTAATTTATAAATGATAACTTATATAATTAATATTTTGTAATTTACTACAATTAATGATTATAAATTATATAATTTATAAATTATGGTTACTAACTAATAATTTATTATAATTAATTATTAATAGATAAATTACAGCTAATAATTTAGAATAATAATGCATAAATTAAAATATATAAGTAATAATATATACTTAATATTTAATAATTTACAATAATGTTTGTAAGTTCCTCTTTTGTAATAAAGGTCTTTAACAACTTGCTTTTCATGAATGTTGTAGTATAGTTGCTTATAACAACTTTCAGTACTTTGTAATTGTAATAAAAGTCATTAACAACTGTGTTCTCTTGACTGTTTTAAATATTAATTTTTAACAACCGTCATTTATAATTGTCGTACTTATAGGTTGTAGAAAACTTGCTGATCGTTAAAAATTTGAAAATTAAATTTCTAACCAATAAAAAAATTAAATAGTTCATAAAATTTGAAGAAATCAATTGAAAGAATTAAACAAAAATATATAAACAATAATATATACTTAATATTTAATGATTTATATTAATGTTTGTTAGGTGTCGTTATCACGAAAAAAATAAATGGTTTCCATTAGAGACGTGTCCCATGCGTCGGAAGCCCAAACGGTATTAACCCCATTTCCAACCCTATTGTTGGAATGTTGAGCGAATGTACGTTGGCGTCGGACGTGTCCCATGTTTGACCATTGTAATAATGTTAGTTAATAAAATTAAACTTTTAAAATTTTCAAAAGTTAATAACTTATGCAAATAAGATCCGTTTGAGACATGGTTTTTTGCATCGTGATCGTATTGAAGTGCTCTATATTATAGAGTTAGTTTAAACTGAATTAAGCAGTTTAAAATTTTAAAATTTATTTATTTGAGTTAAATAATGTATTTGTTTATTTTAATGAAATTCCACAATTTATGTGTTATTTGCAATCATTAAACGCATATTACGCAATCAAAAAATAATAATTAAATAACTATAAATTAATTAAATAAAAAGTCATAACTTAAATAACCCGTTCAAATATTCTATTCGTAGCTCCAATGCATTCCCTATCCCGCTCAAATGCTCCGTTTCAAACGTACCCTTAGTCGCTCTTTTACAAAATTTGGTGGCCTTTGGTTTAAAATGAGTTTTATGTTTTGAGTATTTAACATTAATTACAAAATATGAAAAGAGTGGTGCATAATAGATAAGATGGAAGGAAGATAGAGTGGACCACGAAGGAGATGGAGATGCAAGTTGAAATGAGTGAAGCATGTTGTAATATTTTATTAGTTTATAAAAATAAGAGTACGTTTAAAATATCAAATTTCTTTTTGCAAGTAGTACTTATATTTACAGAAAAGGAGTGACACTTTATTGAGGTATTGCATTTTTAATTTTTAACCCTATTATTAAACAGTGCTCTCCTCGGCACCACTCTCTTCCGAACGGTTAATGAAAAAACTACCGAGGTTGATTTCGTTCCAGAGATGCAAGTTGAAAATTTGTCCCCCCACCCCCGTGGGTGACATAACATCGACAATCTATGGTTAGCGGTAAACCAATAAAGCAATCACTACATGGAAAATTAATGGATGTGCTAGGTCGTTATAATCCTAACAGTGCTAGTTCCAACCGGCCACCACCTCCTGTACTTTGTTATTGTGGAGATGAATGCGAAGTAGTTGTGTGTAGGAATGAAAGAAATGCGAGTCATCGATTTTACCATTGCAAATCATACAATGATAATAAGGTACGGCCAAACGATGTTGAATGTGGTAACTTTTTTAGGCGGAAAGATCCTGAAATGTATCAAAGGGGAGTTGAATATGCCCTTGAGATGCAAGAAGAAAATATTCGTTTGGAGAAGATGAACCTACAATGTTGGAACACGCTGTTGAATAAGGGCGTAGTGTACGAAAAATTGTGGCCTCGTGGATTGTAGGAGGAGAAATAATTACGAATTTGGATGTCATCCACTTATTTGTTAACTACCATATCTGTATTTGGTTTATGTTCTGTTTATCATGTATAAGTGTCATCGGTTTATGTATCATTTATCATGTATCATTTAGCTTGTATCATTTCATCTGTTTATGTATCATTTATCATTTCTCAAATTACTTTCAATGGAGTAATCCAATACCAACACATAACATTCATCGTCTTAAACAAACACATCACATGGAATAAAAACACAAAATGTTCTAACATAAACAAGATGGTTTAAAAAATCATGCCAACAATTGCACGCGTAATAAAACTAAGTAACTGAATTACAATGACTCCTTTCATGACCGTGCAGTCCACATTTACTGCATCTATTCGGCCTTGGAGGCCGCATCTCATCCATAGTGCCTTTAAACCTAGTAGATTTAGACCTTCCTGGAGCTCGCCGATCTGGGGGCGGAAGAGCCATTGATCCTTCATGTGTAGCCCAATACCTTATATCGTGTACGGGATGAAATTCTACTGAGTAATCAACTAGGTATTTTTGTATGGAGTACCAATTTGATTCAAAATCATGATTGGCTCAGTTTGCACCATTGGCCACTGACGAACATGCAGCCATCACATGGACACAGGGAAGATGCTGTAGCAACGGGATGTTACATGTACATGAACATGTGTTACCATCGATTAAAACTTTGAATTCATATCCAAAGTAATGAATTACTTGCCATTCAATTTGAATAAAATAGAAATTACTACAAGATCTTGCTTCGCTTGCTCTCTCCGCTATTTTTGTTTCCCATTTTGGAGTAACACGAAGTGTAGAATTCTTAGCTAACTTTCTTTTTTGCCAAAAGTAATCAACGGAATGATAGAAGGTATGTGCAACAAGTGCTCTAATAGGCAAAGATCTTGCACCACCAAGTATAACATTAAAACTTCTATGCATTAGTCGTCATAACATAAAAACGGTCACCATCATCTTTGCATAATGCCCAATTTTCCTCCTTTCCAGCCAAACTTCTCTCCATCCAATTGTGTGCTCTAGTAATAGTGGTTTTAATTTCTTCACGAATCTTTAAATACTCAACCTCCTCAGAGGCACTGGCTGCAGTGTAGAACAAACCGGTCAATCATTTGTCTTTGAAACCCGCTTCTTGAAATTAGCTTCCAAATATCTAGCACAATGTCTATGTTCATATGGGGCTCGCCATTTACTCTCCAAAGCTGTAGGTATTCCTTTCATTCTATGGAAAATGAAAGTAATACGGTGATTGTTCACACTGTGAACGAACCTTTGCTTGCACGCAAAAGACCAACCCCAACTATCAGTTGATTCGGACTCAACAATGGCAAATGCCAAAGGATAAAGCCGATCATTTGCATCAACTGCGGTTGCAACTAGTAAGGTACCTTTGTATTTACCATATAAATGTGTACCATCTATACAAAGTAAAGGTTGATAGTGGAAAAATCCTTTGATACATTGTCCAAATGACCAGAATGCATGATCGAACACTCCGTACTCATTAATGGTCACACGTCCTACACTACTTGGATTTGTTTTGCATATTTCAGCAAAGTATTGTCGTAGGTTGGAATATGGCTCTGCCCAATAACCGTATATGCGTTCAATTGCCTTGTTCAATGCTTTCCATGCTTTCTAATAAATAATTTTGATAAACAATTGTGTCTCCATTAAAACCTACGCCATTCCAGCTGTAATGTTTGAATCAGATTTCACAAAAGGCATGATCTTCGATACCATAAAGGAAGATATTTCTTGCCTATGATTTGAGTTCTATTGGGTTTACACATGTATGATCACTTGGATATTTTTTAATAACCCACCATCCAGCCCGTGTCTTTTTTGAATCAATAGTATGTATTCTTCAAGGATAACTTGCATCGACGTTGCAAATGGTGATGTATTTTGATTTGTTCGACCTGATTGGCTTAAAGAACACCGCATGTACGATTGACCATTCATATAGTTGTTGCAAAAATTTAGCTTTGTTCTCAAAAACCATGCCAACTTTGAAACCAGTTTGTATGCAAGAAGATGAAAATATTTCGTCCTTGAAGTGTAAATTTGCTACTATCAACCTAGCCATAATTTGTGCATTGCACGAATCATCATCCATCGAAATCTGCATTTTCGCTTCATCAATATCCAAACAATCTGGTTTTTCACCTCCGAAATCATAGTTCAGTGGATCATTGTTTACTTGCATATTTTCCACCCCACTTGTATCAACCTCTAGTATTGACACAATAGTCATACTATCAAGCATAGGAACATCTTCAGCTTGTACACCTTCTTCATCGTCTACAACCATGTCGTTATTACATACACTTTGATCCACTGGTTTATTCGATGGTTGTACATATGACTATGTAGCAGTATTGTTTGCTGTGAAGCTGCAATAACAAAATACATCAATTTTAGTTTATTTCTACATATCAATGATTTTGAATCATATTGTAATATTTAACTTACTTCAGGCTTAATTGGTAAAGTTCAGATGGAGATGACAGCTTTTGTTCGGATGTACGGCTGCTCGATGGTCTAGCACTTATTTGAGTGGAATTTTGAAGTAAGATAAAACTGCATAGGAATACAATTTTTGTATAATAATTAAATAAATTCACTATATTAGATATGTATGTAATCATAGCTAAATGTTACCTCTGACTCATTCGTGCAACGCTGTCCTGCATCATATGTGAATAGCTAAATTGGACATTTGACTGTAAATTCATGAAAGGATGATAACCTTAAAACATTTCTTGTTGTCTGTATTGCGATACGTGCTGAGTCGGATTAATAAAAATTGCAGACAAATTCCATGCCCAATACTCATGTTCCCCACCATTCTAGAATATTCTTCAAAACCAAAATTTGATATAGGTGCTGCTATTGGTTGTTCTGCAACCAATCTTCTATTTTTCCCAACAAACAACTCAATAGATTTAGTCACAGCAGCAAATATTAATTCAATATCGTCGTTGTCGAAATTTTCTATTGCTTTAGATCTAGAATCAGTTAGCTAATTACAAACTATATCTATATCATACTCTTCCAATTTTATCTTTGTTGCTTTATAAACCGACTCTTTCAACTGTTCAAAATTAGATCATCTTTGAACTTTAGCCGGTTTGTAAGATCCACCAACATATTTCCGACACATTAAATCATCAGTAACCAATTCACCGTCATAATAGCATATGGTTGGAATATAATGAGGAGCCATTCTACATCAATCATGCAAAAACCACATGATCAATTTAATTTACAAACTAATAGGAAAACTTAGTTTTACTACTATATACCTTGATTGGATCTGATTTAATGAGATAATGATATGATTAAGCTAGATCTTTGAAATCTAATGCTTTTATTGAGAATAAATGGAATTTAAGATGATTAAAAAATTGGAAGTAGAGGGTTTGGGTTTTTTGAAAAAGTTGAAGAAAGAGGAAAGTGAAGGGAGGAGAAAATAGGAGGTTTTGTTTTGTTGCAGAACCCCGTATGGACGATTTTTTAAAAATAGCCCATACAAATTTATCTACATAAAAACTTGTTGGCGTTTTTCCAAAATTCGCCAATAGGAGAAAAAAATATACACTAACGTCTTTTGAAGAAGCGCTGGCATGTTTTAGCAAGCTCAACGCTGAGCTGGCCAAAACAGGACAACAAATGATAATAGTTTTAAAACTGGGCTATTTGTGGTAATAGTTTCCGATACGAGGCCAAATTGAAAAAAATCCTAAATTTAGTGAGTGAAGGTTGAATTTAGCTATCTATATGATGATATAAAGGAGGACAGAGCATATATTTAAGAGCTAGCAAAGACGCGCAACTTTTTATGAATATTCATTTTAACTTACATTCCTTTTGTCATTTTAGCACATGTTAATTAATATGGAATGATGATATATTTGGATAATTCTAGCTGGATATATTCCAATATTTGGAGCAACAAATAATCTAATTAAATAAGTTTAATAAGCTCCAATAAAAATTTACTGAAGCGTCGTACTCAACAGGTAGGTTATAAATGTATAATATTGTACTAATAAATGTACATGCATTGTTGTTGAACCTTTTTTGCACTTTATAACAATGAACGTTGTTCAAAATTGCATCTTATTTCAGACATGAGAAACGACAAATGGACATAAAGGCCATGTCAAAAAATGGAGCCTATGACATAGTTATGAAAGACATGCCACGGTGCAAGGCACGGAGTTTGTGTTTTTTCTCGTACAGCGTGATGCACATGGAAAGACACGGTGATGGCGCAAAATGCACGTGGAGCAAAAATGAGGCATTTTTTCATTACTATTTTTTTGTTTTTTTTTTCTTATTTTTCATTTTATCACTATTAAAACTAACATCCAATGATTGTCGAATGTATTATATATTCTTTATATAATGACATGATTACACTTCAAATTAATCTTCAACAAATTTAAAATATTTATTTATATTATCGCCGCGCTGAACTATGGTACACAATTGAAGCCAAGATTCGAAAATTCAAACCCAACCGATATGAACTCGACTTGAATTCGATGATTTGGATTGGGTCTAGTCGATGAAAAATATAATGAAAACCGATTTGATTAGGAAGACTAGACAAAAAACAAGAAAATATATGCATTTGTAGTGTTATTATCTAGTTGGACCCGAATCGATACAATCCCAATGAAACTTCGTGTTGGGTCGAGACTTTAAAGTATAGAAGTTAGACTTGACAAAATTCTACCCAGCTAGAATCGAAGACTGTGGGGTCTGGTGCAGATCCGACTCAACGAGTCAAATTACTACATTTGCATCGAACAAATAATCTCTAATGGTTGCATTCTTCAAATTAATTGAATGAAGTTCGAACTATTTGTCCCTCCCGCTATTGCATCGAACAAATATTTTAAATGGACGCTCTCTTTAAATTAATCTTTCATGCACTACGAACTGTCTGTTCATATTATGATCGCACCGAGTAAATTGTCAATCAATATGAGATAGATAAGCAAGGTGCTAAGTTTATGAATCTGATGGTTTGGATATTGATTTAGAAAATATGAGCATTGAGTCAAAATAAAAATTTTAGTTTATCATTAATATGAACAATTGTTTCGGATTCCGGCTTTTGAAAACTATTATGCTTTAAATTTTATGCTGATGATATGTTATATTTGGTGATCTTTTTTGTAAAATGTTGATTTTTTAATTAGATATATTTTAGTAAAATAAATGTAACCTATATTCAATTTTTTAAGTAATATATATATATATATATATAATCTAGAAAGAAAATTCTAAATATGTGCAGTAAATTAAAAAGGCACGCGCCATTTGTCGCGCCCTACGTCAAGGCTCCAAGAAGGCTTTGCGTCTTCTTGCATCGCGCGCCATTAATAACTATGACCTATGAACAGTTGTAGTTTTTTCAAATTTTAACAAAAATATACAGAATATTTACAAATATTTATACTAGGCGGTGAGCTATAATAAGAGAGCTTGATAATATTTTTATTTATATAGCGGTCACATCCTAGAAAGATGACTAATAGGTAATTATGTACTATTATGTATGCTCTAATGATAATTTAAGCTTTTAAATTACCAATTTTTGGATGCATGCATTTCATTATGTAATTGATTTAAAATGTATTCCTACTTGGATCATATTAGGCGCAAAGTCGTATATATATGAGATATCATGTCACAACTAACATGGCATAATTTTGGGAAGCACACATTTAAAAAACGAACAATTGTTAATTCTAATCTCCAATTATTGCCTATTTTTCTACGATAAATCTAATTATCTTAATACCCACTATCGTATTTTTTAAAAAGACTAAGGTGGTGTAGCTCATACAGCTATTTACTGTAGATACTTACCATCTTAGTTACTTCATCCAATTGCCAAATCATGATGAATATATGGTTTTAATAGCAATTGTGCTCATTGGAGGCAACATTCGACTTATCAAGTTTCAAATGTCAAATTAGACGAGTCTTATGCGCCGAGGAAATCTGAAAGTTTGAAAAGCACTTTGGACAGAAATGGGTGCAGGATTATTGGAAAATTCCTGCTTGCCAGATAAAGAGATGATCACAGGAGTATTCTCTGGTGGAAAACAATGGTTATCGTCGGCTGAGTCATGGACTACGTCACTTTCTTGAAGACATTTTGGCGATCTGCTCTATGGTGCAAGCAGTTTGTATTAATCGCTGCCGCCTTTAGGATAAAACAACCTCTCAAAAGTTTTTATGGTATCGATTCGTTTGCACGCACTAAATAATTCTGTTTACACTCAAAAAATTATTGCTCGAATATGAAACTTTGTTCTAAAATGAATCTAAAGAAGATGTGGTTCTATCTGTTTCGTCTTCTTATTAATTAAAAAGGCGGAATAACAAAAGAACGTTACTGGTTGGGGAATCGTGGTCTCGAAAAATGGATCTGAGAAAGTAACAGGTAAAAAACAATAAACGTTATGTAACGTTCTCCAATTTGGGTTTGGTTTGATTTGACTATTCATGCCCAGTCTAAAAATGATTAAAGAATTTTGTACTAAAAATATAAGTGTTACACCACTACAAGCTTGAGCCCGAGTCGAGTCGAGTCGAGTCGGTCGGTCGGCGCTCGCGCATAAGTGTGGTGGTCAAGCATGGTCTTCCCTCCTCATAAAAGAGCATTATTGAGTGCCCAAATAGCCCAAATTAGCTTCTAAGAATCAAGTATAAATACTTGATTCTTTCATATAATCCCACATGTGAAACTATCATATTTCCATAATAAGAGTGATTTCATACTTTGTCAATTTTTTAAGAATTCGCTTATTTTCAAACAATATTTTCCAACAATACCCCACCTGAATTTCAAAAAATATTTTCGAGCAATTTCTGAAAACATAAGACTGTGCATAAACAAAGGTGTCTTTCAACTTGAAACTTTGTATAGTGGATAGGATTCAATTTTTACTAGAGTGACACGCAGTCTTGAACTCTATTCCTGACATCAGACCACACACAATCTTTCTAGAGTGCAATCAAGTAAGCCGGTGCATTTATGGCCATGCACGTCTATCCCAGTTTAATGAATGCTCTAGGAGTTTTGCCTAAAACTCCATAGGAAACGGCCAAATTTTCACATTCACACAGGTGAGTCTATCAAGAATACTTTTGAAGGTAGGTACTCCACTTCAAATGGAGTATAGATCTCATTAAGAGTTTCTATTAACTCATCCTCTAATCACTTCATGTTCAACTTATATCACTTCACAACTTGTTCTTACCCTTGAACCTAGTTCTTGAGATCTCCAATCATTAGGTCGGGTTACCATTGTGCATGACTCAACAACCTAAGGGCAATAGTCCCATTTTTATAGAAGTCATAAAGACTTTCTCTCTAGCCAGTCCTTTCGTCAAAGGATCCGTCAAATTCTCGTCACTGCGTATGTGATCCATTCTAACAGCTCCTGAAGAGAGTAGCTCTCTAACAGTGCCCTGCTTATGACATATTATCTCTTACCGTCATAACAACAGTTATGTATTTTTCCAATAGTCATGGTACTATCGCAATGGATCAATACAGCTGGTATCGATTTTTCCCATAAGGAAATTTCAGCTAGTAGATTTCTTAAATACTCTACTTCTTCACTAGCTGTGGCTAGTGCTATCATCTCAGACTCCATAGTAGACCGAGCCAAAATTGTCTGTTTCCTAGATTTCCAAGAAATAGCTCCTCCAAAAATGCTAAAGGTATAGCCACTAGTTTCTTTTGAGTCATCAGATAAAGTATTCCAGTCTGCATCGGTGTAACCTTCAAGGACAGCTGGAAACTTTTCATAATGTAACCAAGGTTTGTGATTCGTTTTGGGTATCCCATGACCCTCTCAAATGCATGCCAATGCTCTATACTAGGTCTACCAGTAAAACCTGCATAGTAATCCCACGACATAGGAAATGTCGGGTCTGGTACAATCTGTGGCATACCAAAGGCAGCCAATGATGCTCACATAATCAGACTGTCTCACACCTTCACCGTTGTTCTTAAATAGCTTTACACTAGGATCATAAGGTATACATGCAGGTTTATAGTCGAATTAATTGTATTTCTTTAAGATCTTCTTAATATAATGAGATTGATCTAAAGAAAGTCCCTTTCCGGACCTAGTAATTTTAATACTAAAGATTACACTCACTTCACCTAGATAATTCATATCAAAATTGGCACTTAACAAAGACTTAACAGTAGATGGCATGAATGTTTGATCCAAAAATAAGTAGATCATCTACATACAAACATATTATAGTGCAAATGTCATTTTCATATTTATAATAAATGCTTTTGTCACTTTCATTAACTTTGAAACCATTTGACATTATTAAGTTATCAAAGTTTTCATGCCATTGTTTAGGTCCTTATTTTAAGCCATATAATAATTTATCTAATTTGCAAACTTTATATTCTTGACCAGGAATAACAAAGCCTTCAGGTTAGTCCATATAAAGTTCCTCTTCTAATTCACCATTTAAAAAAGTAGTTTTAACTTCCATTTGGTGCATACTTAAATAATGAATAGTACTAATGAAATTAGTACTCGAATGGATGTGATTCTAGATATAGGTGAAAAAGTATCAAAAAGTATATATTTTCTCTTTGCGTAAAAATGCTAGCTACCAAACAAGATATATATTTTTCAACTGTCCCATCATGTTTTAATTTCTTTCCAATTATCCATTTACAGCCTATAGACTTACAACCAGGTAGTAAATCTACTAAGTGCCAATCTTGTTGGATTCCAAAGAATCCATCTCATCATTATAGCCTCTTGCCAAAAATCAGCACCAAATGAAGATAAGGATTATTGTAGGTTTGTAGGATCCTCCTCTATAGTAAAAGTGCAAAAATCTATATGCTTTGCTTTTAATAGCATAGCCAATAAATACACATTCGTATGTTCTACTTGCTAATTTTATTCTATTAGGGTCAGGTATACGAACATATGCCAAACATCCCCAAGTTCTAAAGTCAGATACATTCGGTTTATAATTTCTTAAAATTTCAAAAGGTGAAATATTACTTTTTGATTTCGGGATTCTATTCAATACATAGCATAAAGTCAATAAAATATCCCCCACCAATCTTTTGCTGCATCCGAATTTAATAAAATAGCTAAAACTAATTTGGTATATGTCCTATTCTTTCTTTCAGCTTTACCGTTCATTTCAGGTGAACAAAGTGTAGTTCTCTCATGAATTATACCATACAACTTATAGAAATCAAGAAATGGACTAGATTTATATTCTATTCCTCTATCACCACGAAGTCTCTTAATTTTCTTATTAGATCGATTCTTGATTTCAGTTTTAAATAACTTAAACATATCAAATGCATCACTTTTATTTTTCATAAGATATACATAAGTGAAATCAGAGCCATAATCAATGAAAGTGATAAAATAATCCATATCTAGTCAAAGTGCCATCAAGCGCACATATGTCAGAATGAATCAAGTCTAAGGGTTTAGAAATTCGATCAACTGATTTATGGGGTTTCTTAGTATTTTTGCTTGATTACAGAATTCACATTTATCAAAATCAGTTTGTGACATTTTGGGAATCAAATCTAAGGCAATCATGTTATTAATTATACGTTTATTTACATGACATGATCTAGAGTACCAAATATTAAAGTCACACAACATATAAGAAGAACTGGTTACTTTATTAGAATCAACATTAAGTCTAAACACACCCTCACAAGCATAACCCTTCCCTACAAACATGTCTTTATAAGTTAAAGTATACATATCAACCCTTATAATTTGAGTAAAACTAGCCTTATTAAGCAGAAAACCAGAAACTAGATTCTTTCTCATCTCTGGAGTATGCATCACATCTTTCATAAAAAATGTCTTTCTAGAAGTAAACTTTATTTCCATATTTCTAATGCCAGCAGCTGTAGTGGTGTAAGAATCTCCCGGCAGCACTTTCTGATCATCGGCAGCCGTATATGTACTTAACATAGCACGATCATAGCAGACATGGCGGGATGCACCAGTATCTACCCACTAACCCTCTGATCCACCAACAAGGTGAATCTCAAAAATCAAAGCCGTAAGAGGCTCCTCGGTCAGGTTAGCCTACGGTGCAGGGCATGGTCTGTCCCTACATTTGCGTACCATATGACCTGGTTTTCCATAGTTGCAATACAGAAACAATTGTCCAGAGTCATTCTTTTGGGTCAGTTTCTGCTATCCCTTTTGATTCCCTTACAGGTTCCAATTCTATTTGTTGCAGTTGCAGTTCTGATTCTTAAAGTTTTTCGGATTCGGATTCGGATTCAGAAATGTGGGCATGGACTTTTTAGTGTTGTTGGTAACAACAAGCACTACCTCCTTCTGGTCCTACTTACGAGCCTCCTCCTCAATATGGATCCGAGTGATCAAGCTCTCTAAGGAGAATTACTTAGTCTTGTGCCTAAGCACATTCCTAAAATCTTTCCAACCTGGGGCAGTTTATCAATAATGACTGCAATCTGAAACCGTTCGTTCAAACTCATACCTTCGGAGATGATCTCATGAGCAATTTTCTGAAGCTCATGAGACTACAACTCTACTAACCTGTCATCCGTCATCTGGTATTTCAGGTAGCAGCTGACTGCATATTTCTTCGCTCCAGCCTCTTCGGCATCATACTTCTTTTGCAGCACTTTCCAGATTTCTTTAGCTATTTTGTCGAAATTGTAGTAGTCATAGTGGTCATCACTGAGGCCGTCGAGTATGAAGTTTCTGCATAGGTAGTCTTGCTCTATTCAGTTCTATAGTTCCTTTGATTTTTCTATCCAGGCTCGCATAAGATCTGCATCTGCTTCGTTTGGTCTATCCGATAGCTGCGTTTTGTCGATTGTCGGCACAGCCACCACTTTTCTCATGTGAGGAAGAATTCCATCTTCTGTTTCCAGCGTTTGAAGTGGAGGCCCTTCAATCTGAAAGGCGCGGCAGAGACCATCGAGACCTGGAAGAGTGAAGCAGGAGCAGCGACATCTAGTCTGCAGCAAAAGTCATCGTTGGTGGCGTCGTCTTACCATAAATCGTTGGTGGCATCTTCATTCTTCATTCTTAGTCAATTTGTATGGTCTTCATTCTTTAAATTCCCATAATAGGAGCTATTTCATACTTAGTCAATTTTTTTAGAATTCGCTTATTTTCATACAACAAATTCCAACATTCTCAAATTCCTTCTTACTGGGTACAATCCTTCATGGGCTTTTGTCGGCACAAATGATATCATGCTTCTCGTTGAGTGAAATTCGCATTCAGTTGTCCGAGTAGTAATGCAGCTCATAATACATAAGTGTTGTGATATTCTAATGGGCACTGAACAATTGTTAATTCTAGTTTCCAATTATTGCCTGTTTTTCTAGCATAAATCTATTTATCTTAATACTCACTATAGTATTTTGAAAAAGGCTAAGGTTATAAACTTAGTGTAGTTCATACAGCTATTTGCTGTAGATATTACTATCTTAATTACTTCATCTAGCTGCCAAATCATGATGAATATTTGGTTTTAATAGTAATTGTGCGCATTGGAGGCAAAGTTTGACTTATCAAGTTTCAAATGTCAAATTAGATGAGTCTTATGTGCTAAGGAAACCTAGAAGTTTGTAGAGCGTTTTGGAGAGAAATGGATATATGATTATTGGCAAATTCCTGCTTGCAGATAGAGAGATAACCACATAATTATTTTCAAATTCCTCCTTACCAAGTACAATCCTTTATGGGCTTTGTCTTTTTGTCAGCACAAATGATATCATGCTTCTCGTTGAGTGAAATTTGCATTCAATTGTCTGAGTAGTAATGCAACTCATAATACATGAGTGTTGTGATATTCTAATGGACACTTTACCTCTAGATTATCTTATGTCGTGTGATATATCAGTATAATTTTCCTTTAAACCACCTAAATAAAAAACACTAGCAATTTATACTTGCAAGATTTTGTATGTCTACTTTCTAGTGTATCGATAAAACATACAGGGATGCCACTGACTGAACCATGTATATGCACATGGTATGGTGCTCAAGTTTAAGTGGGGTTTCCTTTGTTATGTATATGACTAAAATTAAAGATTAAAATCAAGTATATAAACTAAAATCTAATCAGAGTTATCATATCACAAACAATAGTGCAAAATAGTGCATAGCGTATGGTATGTGTATTTGATTTACAATAGCCCACATGTCATCTATAGCGCACAATATCGCATAGCCCAAAATAGCATGCCATTTTGTTTTTTTCTCTTTTAGATATGTATAGTGACTAAAACCGAAAACTGGCTCAAAATATGTTTTCGAACTAGATCCATAGCAAGAGAAGGATATGCTTGAACATGATAGATTACAAATGTCGAACCAGTTAAAATTGATGAAAAATCCATCCATTCTAAAATAAACAATAACAAATACCAATTTAATACACATCATCATTTGATAAATATACAACGCTATCAAATGTATACGTTACAATTTAAATAATACAACTTATCTGAGTAATTATTTATTTTACATAGTTTGCTTTAATACGATCAAAGTCAAAATACTATAAATCTACTGTTGTACAATTTTGACATGAGGGACAACAGTTTTCATTTCTGCAAACACAATAAACGTGTAAATGAAGAATAAAATAATATGCATGAAAGAAACATCAGCATACGATAAATAGAAAACACTGAACAAGAAAATGTTATATTATTATTAGGACTGCATCATTATCACTTGTGATTGTGTATGCACATTGGGTGCCTAATTAGATACAAGATCAAGCCAATGTAGTTCTCTTACACAAATGAGATTCAAGGAGTCTACAATGCGTAAACAAACATACAATTCCCAAACTACATATTTAGGCTTAATCTTCACATTTAGATTTATTAAATCTCATTAATTTTATTATTTCCAAAATATAATCTTTTCAAAATAATCTCTTTCAACTAAATTCTTGATTTCATTTCAAAACATTTTCAAATAATAATATATATCTTTCTTATCAAATCATTCTTTCAAGTTTAAATCAAAACCTATAATTAGTATAAACCATCTTCTATCAAAATACATATATAAAAGTGTATCAAAATAGATTGCGAAGTATCACTTTAGGTAAATGTCGTCAAAGACAAATGCTCACTAAAATAATAAACGTCCCTTAGAACAATACCTTTCTCGGATATATAATTATGGCAATTGAATTGCTACATGAAAGCAAAAAAATCATAAATATCAACCGATGATAGATCCTATTGAATGGACAATACCTAAAAATCCTAACCAACAAAAATGAATATATTTTCAATAACAAATTCATATTTCACAACAATAATATATCAGAAAAACTTTCAATCATACTATCATTAATCCTTCCAAAATCTTTTCATACGCAATTTCAAAACCATAAGCATTTAAGTTTTTGAAATAATAGCTTTTCAAATTCTTTTTGATTTAAAATATTTAAATCAACATTTATTTCCAAAATATCTTTTATATCAAAATATGAGAAAACACTTTTATAAATATTTATTTCCAAAAAAAATCTATTTCTTTTCAAACAAACCATTTGATTTAAAAGATAAACATCATTAAAATCATAATAAACATTTATATTATAACGATTACTAATCAAATATTTTTATCGAACACCTTATAGTCAAACCATGAAATTCTAATCACAAAGTGTTTGCTTATAATTATTTTGTACCCAACGTATGCCAATTAAATTGGGTAATTAATTGTTTATAAACTGGTCGAGCATAATCCAAACGTCCGAACAAATATTAATAATTACCAACAATTAACCATCAATAGCTAACATATTATTTATCAATTAATCAACATATTAATTAACTTTCAATTTCGTTTGTGTAATTTTATATGCAATCTATCCCAAGCCAGGATAAAGAATGAGGGTTGTGATAGGCTTGGCAAGCCAATATTAAAACCATGGCATCTCTTATGGAAATAGAACCTTACTACATTTCATTATGGTGTCGCTCCTTTAGTGCACACTATATTGAGGCTTGGGTATGGGAATAAATATGCAAGGGCTGATTCGTCACTCCCTTAGTGGCATGCTACATCGACGCTTCGATGTAATGCTAAACTAGCAAGGGTCTTCACAATTTACTCGGCGGGTGCAAGGGGCAAGGAAGGTAGTCGATGAAAGTAGGATTCGGTTAGGTAGTTGGGATGTAGGGTCTTTAATAGAAAATTTAAGAGAGACAGTTGATACTATGACTAGCAGATGTGTAAATATTTTTTGCGTTCATAAGACCAAATGAACAGGTCAAAAGGCGAAGGAGGTGGAGAACACATGCTTTAAGTTATGGTACGCAAAAAAAAGAATGTAACAAGAATGAGGTAGGCATTTTAATTGACAAAAACGTTAAAAATAGAGTGGTCGATGTTAGAAGACAAAAGGACATGGCCATCCTAGTCAAGCTAGTGGTTGGTGATATAATCCTGAATGCCATTAGTACCTATGCCCCATAAGTAGGCGTAAGTGAAGTTGCCAAGAGGAATTTTTAGAAATAGATGACATGGTTAGAGATATGCCTGTTGAGGCAAATTCTAACTCGAGACCACCCAGATCAAAACCTTAAAGCACAGCGGAAAAAGAGATCATGTTACGAAGTGCAAAAACAACCAATCAATATCTCAATTCAAAACTCAATCCAATCCAAAACTAAGCACAATCTTCAATCAAACAATAAATAGTTAAAGAAATAATGATAAAATAAATCGCACACCAATTTATAGTGGTTCCGCTAACGTCTTATTAGTGTACATCTACTTTGAGAGTAGCTTTTATTAATACCAATGAGAAGAGTATAAGAGATTAATTACAATGATCAAAATTATAATAGAATTGATTTATGGAGAGGAGAATTAAAGAAAACTAGCTTTAGATAAACCCTAATTACTGGAGGCTAAAGCCTTTGCAGTCGTTTTTTCAGTCGCACACATCTGATTCTAGAAAATAGCTTATATAGGAGAATATAAAACCTAGACAAGATTCCAAAATTACCCATTTGAATATCACAAATCTTCATATCAAACCCGGGTCAAAGTATAGGCAGAAAGTCGTCATAAGTGACAGGTGTCTGTTATAAGACTCGGAAAAAATTTCTTGACACCATAGACATCTGTCATAAAGTGACGGACATCTGTCTAAACTGTCGGGTTCCGAACCCTATAGTCATAGATGGCTGTCGCTTGATGCTGACCACAACACTCCCATTTCATCGCCATATCTTCCTCCTTCGAGCTCCGATTTGCAAACCGTTTTCTCCATCACTAAGCTACGTCCAACCACTTCAATTTCTCCATATAGTGTTGCCAAAATTCAACACTCCACCTCAACATTATATCCATCTCAAATTTCAATGGTACCACAACATCATCAATAATTGGTAGCACCAACTATCACCACTTCTACCTTCAACCAAACGTGAATGCTTTCCCAATGAGCTCTGAAAAAACACCGCCTATTGCACTCCATCAATGAGCTCAGGCAAAGACCCTACCCTTTATTGAAGTGTTGAAAACGTCCAAACCCTAAATCATCTCACCAAAGACTAAAGTGCTAAGGAGTTTAAACTCGCACTCACTAAAAAGATAGAATCACAATCTCTCACAGATATTCTTCCTCATCCATAATCAAGCTCCTCCCTCAACCATGCCACCTCGTGGTACCTAGCACTTCTCCAAGAGAATCAACTTTGAGCAATACTCGAACTTTCCAACCGGCAATGGCTTAGTGAACATATCTGTTGCGTTATCCTTTGAGTGCGCTTTCCATGGATATACTTGCTTATCTTCACCATAGCTACTAGAAATGACTTTCTCACTTCAATATGCTTAGTCTGTGAACTAAACGTCAAATTCTTTGTCAAGTGAATAGCACTGTGGCTATCACATCGAACATCGACACTATCATGCTCATATCCCAGGTCACACAATAATTGCCTCATGAAAAGTGCCTCCTTTACCGCCTCCACTGCGGCTATCAACTTTGCCTCCATAGTGGATAAAACAACTACGGTTTGCAATCTCAATCTCCAACTTATGGCCATACCATCAAGTGTGAAGACACATCCGAAAGTTGATTTTCTTCGATCCCTGTCACCAGCATAGTCCAAATCACAATAACCAACGAACTTGCAATTCTTCACATCACCACCGCCGAAAACAAGACCATGAGATGATGTACCTCTAAGGTATCTCAATATAAGCTTCACCGCTTCCAAATGCGATTTTCTCGAATTATCCATGTTCCGACTAACCATCTCGACGACATTTGCAATATCGGGCCTTGTACACACCACAACATACATTAGAAATCCAACCACATTAGCATGTGGCACCTTTTCAATATAAGCCTTGTCTTTCTCTAAGATAGGTGATCCCTTACTCAAAAGCTTCATATGCAAAGGTAAAGGTATATTTGACGCTTATGCATTCTCCATGATAAACCAGCAAAGCACGTTCTCTATGTACTCCTTTTGAGTTAATTTCAACTCAAAATGCTTTCGATCCCTTGCTATTTGCATGCCCAATATCCTCCTTGCTTCTCTAAGATCCTTCATTTTGAACTTCGATTTCAAACTCAGTTTTAACTTGTTGATTTCATTCTTACCCTTAGAAGCAATGAGTATGCTATCCATATACAAGAATAAATACATCCAACAATCATTTTGTAACATCTTGAAATATACACAAGCATCTTCTATCAAAACCATTTTCAAGCATGAAATGGTCAAATCTCTTGTACCATTGTCTAGATGATTGCTTTAAGCCATATAGTGATTTCTTTAATTTGCAAAATAAATTTGACTTACCACCCACAATAAAACCTTATGGTTGCTCCATGTAGATATCTTCATCTAAGTCACCATGCAAGAAGGCGTTTTTCACATCAGGTTGCTCAAACTCTAGGTCATGAATAACAATTATAACAAGTAATATTCGGATTGAAGTAAGGTGCACAACCGGTGTGAATATCTCATCATACTCCTTTCCCTTCCTTTGTGCAAACCCCTTAGCTACTAACCTAGCTTTGTATCTCCCATCGCCCTTCACCTTGTATATCAATTTGCACCCAATAACACGGTTTCCTTAAGGAAGTGGAACCAAATCCAAATTTGATTCTTCATCAACGATTACATCTCTTCCTCCATGGCACAAATCCACTTCGAGCTATCACTCGACTCCATGACATCATCAAGGTTCATCGGCTCATCTTGGACTATGTGAAGAGCATAGTCCAAATTATCACAAAAGCTAAGATAGTTCCAATTACCATATCTATCAGGTTGCCTTATAGCACGACAACAAACCTAAGTAGCAATACTATCACCCAAACTGTTTGGTTGCATCTTGAACAGAATCCTCTCTAGAATCATGTACATTTCCAACACTACTATAGGAACCTTGTGGACCATATGATGTTACATCAACCGCTTCCTCCTCACAAGCATCTCCAACTGCTCTACTCTCCCTACTTCTTGGACAAAATGTGGAAATAACTTCCTTTTCCTTTGATTCACAGTGAACCAAATCTAGAACATCCGATGAGCTCTTATTCTCCTTGAATAGCGCTGACTCATCAAAAGTAACATAACGAGAATTCACAACCTTCTTCGTTTCTGGATTCCAAATCTGATAGCCTATTACTCCATCCGTATAACCAAAGAAAATCCCCTTGAAAGCTCTAGATTCAAGCTTATCATTTCTTGGATCATGCACGTAAAACGAATTACCAAACATACGAAGATAACTCAAGTCAATGCTCTTTCCTTTCCACACTTCCTTTGGAATTTTGTTACCAATAGCCGATCACAGAATTCGATTAATAATATGCACCGAGGTTGACAGAGCTTCGGTCCAAAATCCCTTAAACAAATCCAATGTCAATCTCAAGCATTGAGCTTTCTCAAGTAGAGTACGGTTCATCCTCTCTGCAACACCATTCGACTGTGGATTTCCTGGTATAGTAAAATGCCTTCAAACACCCTGGAGCTTGTAAAATTCTAAGAATTCTCCGAAAACATACTCCCTGCCATTGTCGAACCTTAGAACCTTCAAAGATTTGCAACTCTCATTCTCAACAAGACCTTTCCATGCTTTGAACTTTGCAAATGCCATCGACTTAGCCTTCATTACATACACCTAAACATTTCGAGAAAAGTCATCAATAAAAGAAATATAGTAGCGAGCTCCCCCCAAAGAAGCTACCGGTGCCTGTTCCCAAACATCCATTTGAGCATACTCAAGAACCCTTCTCGAATCATGTTTTCCCTCACCGAATGATACTTTAGTTTGCTCCTTCATGACACATTTTTCGAAAAACTCTAGTTTGTTGAAACTTTTTCCATCGATCATTTCCCTCTTCCAAAGAATATCCAAACTACCCTCCAAGACATGACCTAACCTTAAAAGCCACAACCTAGTCACATACAAACCATGAGAACTATCAACTTCCACACAGGTTTCACCTTCTATAGTCACTCATTGAAGCAAATAAACACTATGAGTCCTAACACCCTTCATCATCACAAGCGCTCCTTCGAAACCCGCAAGCTATCATTCTCAATAATGATCTTACAACCTAAAGAATCCAGCTGCATCAAAGAGATAAGAGACTTTCGAAGTCTCGGAACATAGCATACATTAGTGAGAGTACGAACCACTCCATCAAACATCTGAATTTGCACGGAAACCAATGCTTTTTGCTTACAAATAGTACCAATACTCATAACAATTGAATTTCCTTCTTTGTCGATATAAGAAGAAAAACAATTCATACGGCATCATATGATAAGACGCCCCTGAATCGAGCACTCATTCACTACACCAAACGTCTAATGCTACCGTCGATAACACATCTACGTCTCCCTCACCAACTCCACTCTCCACCGCTACAGATGAAGATGCTACTTTTTTTTTTCTTCTCCTTGTCCGGGCACTCATTCTTTCAATGTTTGGGATTCTTACAAATATATAACTTTCCCTTTCTTTCCTTCGACTTTCCTCTCTGGCCAGGGTTCCTTGATTTAGAACGCCCACGGATCTCCTTCTTTGCATGTCTCTCCTTCTCCACAAATAAACCATGACCACTACTAGCACCACCACTTCCATCACCTAACTTCTTCAATAAATCCCGCAACTTCTCGCTAAGAAGACCTGTTTTGACATCATCTTGAGTCAAAGTATCCCGGCTATATATCAAACTATTTGAGAAACCCATATAATGGCCCGACAACGAATACAACAATATCATCGCCTTTTGCTCTTCCTCGATCTTCAAATCTACCACCTTCATCTTCATTAGAAAATCATCAAAGGTATTCAAGTGCGCCTTTAGCCAAGTACCTTTCTTCATCTTATAGGTAAAGAACGTTCGCAACAAGATCAAACGATTAGTTAGTGACTTCTTCATATACAACTCCTCCAACTTGTCCCAAATACCTTTAGCGGTAGTCTCACCATTAATTTCGGAGATAACTTCTCTCCCATAGCAAGTTGAAGTGTAGTGAATGCCCACTTTCATTTTCTCTCTCTCAACATCCGAGACGTATGTCGGCAATAAATGTGTGGCAAACACCATCTGATGCACCTGATTCCTCCTTATCGTCATTCCACTTTCTATAACCAATTGTGATACCGAAGCCGCATTCGATCCACGTATATAAGGCGCTACACCATTTGGATTATGCATTGAGAAACTACCTGAGGTATTATCCGATTCTGTCATTTCTACAACCACCGAGCAAAGCTCTTATACCAAATGTTGTGTGAAACTCTAACTCGTGACCACTCAAATCAAAACCCCAAAGCACAGCGGATAATGAGATTGTGATAAAAAGTACAAAAACAACCAATTAATATCTCAATTCAAAACTCAATCCAATCCAAAACCAATCATAATCTTCAAACTAGCAGTAGATAATCAAAGCAATAATGATAAAATAAATCACACACCGATTATAGTGGTTCCACTAACGGCTTGTTAGTGTACATTCACTTTGAAAGAGAGCTTTTATTAATACTAATGAGAGTACAAGAGATCGTTTACAATGATCAAAATTCAACTAGAATTATCTTGTGAAGAAGAGAATTGAAGAAAATTAGTTTTACATAAACCCTAATTACTGGAGGCTAAAACCATTGCAGTCGTCTTTTTAGTCACACGCATCTGATTCCAAAAAATAGATTATATAGGAGAATAGAAAATATAGGCAAGATTCCAAAATTTCCTCTTCGAATATCAAAAATCTTCATGCAAAACCCGGATCAAAATATAGGCAGAAAGTCGTCATAGACGTCTGTCACAAGTGACAAACATCTGAAATAGGTCTCGAGAAAAATTCATTGACACCATAGACGTCTGGCATAGAGTGGCAGACGTTTTTCCAAACTCTCAGGGTCCAAACCCTATAGTCATCGATATCTGTCACTTTATGACGGGCGTCTGTCGCCTGATGCTAGCCACAACACTCCCTTTTCCTCGTCATATCTTCCTTCTTCGAGCTCCGATTTGCGAACCGTTTTCTCCGTCAGTAAGCTATTTCCGACCACTTTAATTTCTCCGTATAGTGTCGCTAAAATTCAATAGTGCCTAGTAGTAAGAAACTTTTCATAGAAGGAGATTTCAATGGTCATGTTGATACAACTAGTGGGAGTTTTGAGAGAATGCATGGTGGTTTTGGATATGGCGATAGGAACTAAGAGGGAGAAGAAACGTTGATTTTCGCTATTGCTTATGACTTCATGATATCTAATACCTTCTTTAGAAAGAGATAATCGCATTTAGTTACATTCAGTGGTGTCCAACACTTTAGCCAGATTGACTTTGTGCTTACTAAAAAAACGACAAACGAGCTTGTGTAGATTGAAAAGTCATACCTGGAGAATGTGTCTTCTTACAACATCGGTTTTTGATATTAAATTTTCATCTTCGAATACGTGTTTGACAGCATAAAGTAGCCAAGATTATTCAAATGAAATGGTGGAAGCTAGGAAGAGATGCTTCACGGGTGTTTAAAGATAGAGTGATGGAAGAAGGGGCATGGAAGGAGAAGCAAATGACATATGGAATGAGATGGCAACACATATTCGAAAAGTGGTTATTAAAATGTTAGAGATAACAAAAGGAAGTAAACGCAAACTTAAAGATTCGTGGTGGTGGAGCAGTGATGTGCAAAAGGCTATCAAAGTGAAGGAATGTTATAAATGCTTGCATCACCACAGGAGTGAGGACAACCTGCAAAAGTACAAAAAGACAAAGAAGAAGGCAAAGAGAGTGGTAAGTGAAGTAAGGGGTTGGGCATATGAAAATCTACATCAAAAGTTAAGTATGAAGGAGGGTGAAAAAATCATCTATATGATAGCTAAGCTCCACAGGAGGAAGACGAGAGACTTTAACCAAGTTAAATACATCAAGGATCAGAATAATAGACTTTGTCGAAGGAAGATGAGATAAAAAATAGACGGAGAGAATATTTCGACAAATTATTCAATAAAGAAGGTGATAGCACCACGATCAAGCTAGATGACTCTTTTGATGACACCCGTAGACATTTTGTTCGAAGAATTCAAAAGTCCGAGATAAAGGAGGTGCTAAAAAGGATGAAAGCAGGAAAGGCATTGGGGCCTGATGATATCCCCATTGCGATGTGGAGATGCCCTGGAGATGCAGGTATGGCCTAGCTAACTAAGTTATTCAACAATATTTTCAAATCAAACAAGATGCCAAATGAATAAAGGAGAAGCATATTGGTTCCAATCTTCAATAATTACGTAGATATTCATAGTTGTACAAACTACAGAGAAATTAAACTTATGAGTCATACAATGAAGATTTAGGAGAGAGTCATTGATCATCGATTAAGAAGGATGATAAGCGTTTTAAATAATTAATTTGGTTTATACTTGGGAGGTCAACCACAAAGGTTATTTTTTTAAGACAACTTATGGAGAGATTTAGAAAGTAAAAAAAGGATCTACATATGGTATTTATCGATTTGAAGAAAGCTTATGACAAAGTATCGAGAATGGTTATGTGGTGGGCTCTAGAAAAGAAGAGAGTTCCAATAAGGTACATTACCCTAATTAATGATATGTACGATGATGTTGTGACTAGTGTAAGAGTATGCGATGATGAAACCAGTGACTTTCCCATTGACAAAGGATTACATTTAGAGTCAGCTTTGAGCTCTTATGTTTATGCTTTAGTGATAGATGGGCTTACAAAGGGTATACAATGTGAGATTCCTTGGTGTATGTTTTTGCTGATGATGTTGTGCTAATTGACGAAAGCAAATGCAAAGAAAAGCAAACTAAACAACAAGAGATGCACATAAAAATCAAACAAACACACAATTTTTTTAAATGCAAACACATATAAAATAAAGTCACATAAAAATCAAATGAAAATAATTCAAAGAATAGAAAATTAAAATCAAAACTATTCCCCGACAACGGCGCCAAAAACTTATTTAACGATGAAGTTTTCTATCGGTTTAGAATATCATAGATAAATTTCAAATAAAATTTAACTGCAAGCGCACGTCGTACAAAAGTTTGTACGTGACGAGTACGGGTCGATCCATAGGGAATTGTTGGTCTTAAATCTCTATATAATCAAATTAACCAAGATTTGAGATGTTTAAGCTAAGTACTAAAAATTACAAAAACTAACAGCTACAAAGGTGAATGAAAACTATGAGAATAAATGACAATTTAGAGATAATTTCACTCTTTATATCATATTGTTCAACAAAACATGAAATTATGGTCTCTCTTTTTGGTCATAGGTGAATTCGAATGATGTGTTTATTATAAGTATAGCATATTTGAGATACTAGTTAGCTCAATATAAGACATCAAAATATAACATAACCATTAAACGACTTTTAATTTTCATGAAATATGACAACAAAGTTGAAAGCAAGATTTATTTTAATCATGGTCTATTAACTATTAATTAGAAATATAGTCCATCAAATTTTAATTTCAACATTTACTTTATTACCATCGTCATATGTAAATGAAGAGGTAATTATTGTTTGTGATTGTTTAAGCATAGCCTATTTGTTATAAACAACATAGACTATCAAATTCAATATGAAACAATAAATCACACCAACATTCATTTAAGCATAAAAGAGAGAAATAATTATCAAAATGTTGAAGCTACATGATTAGAGGCTTCATTACCCTTAAATTGAAGGGATTAGCCTCTCATTTGTGTTATCATTTAAACATAAGTAGCATGCAACATGAAGCTAAAAAAATAAAGGAAAATGAAAGCTAATAGAAAGGAGAACTAAAACCAATCTACTTGTATCAAAATCAAACTACACTACTAGCATGAAAGAAAGTAAACAAGAAAATAAAAAAGCAATGTATTAAAGTTGCATAAAAAATAAATTATATGAAAGAAATGGCTAAGTAGCCATGAAAAGAAAAGAGAATTTTCTTTTATTTCCAAGTTAAAAACTAACTAGGAGGAAGGGGACAGTTACTTGAAGATATGGGGTATTTATACAAGTTAGAAACCATAATTCAATTTTTTAGGGAATGCCCAAAATACCCTCTTAGGAAGTGTGGAGGTCAAGTAATCATTAGAACGTGTTAATCCTCATTTAGACGTGCATGAAGCTTTAAACTCTATTAGCATGTGCATTAGCCTCTAATTTGTATATTAAGGTGGGTGGGGTCCTCCATGATCCATGACTTTGAATTATTTCCATCTTCTTTCCTTTGTATCTTCTTTGTGCATGCATATATCTTCATGAAACCACTTGTATTTGATTTTAAATTTCTACAAAATAATAAATTTCCAATTAAATTTTAGAAAATTAATATGTGCACAAAAATGACCATTTTGCCTCTGGATAAAGTTGAATATGCGACGATTTGAAATAATTTGAATTTTCGTTTAAACAAGTTAAAATACCCAATACGATCATTTATTTAATTTAAATAAATTAAATATGGTGGTAAAAATATGCACATTTATGTGCACACCAAATACCCCCATACTTATTTCTTATTCGTCTTTGAATAAAGGAAAACTAAGATAAATCCGTTTACGTAAGGAGCACGATTGCATTGAGCATACGCAACAAGCCATTGAACCTTTGGGTGTCCTCAGTAGGACGAGTGTTGTCTCGTTAGGGTTTTCAGTGGATACCACCCACAAAATTCAGATGCGGAGTGAAAATATTTACAAAATGCAAGATTTATTTACAAAGAGATGAACGCGGATTTTAAAAATATTTATAATGAAGGATTTACTTTTAAATTAACATGAGTAAGTTAAATATATGTTTTGGTTATTATCGAGAATTTTAAGATCTTTTACTTGCCAAAATTACCAACAAAAATCAAGTTATAACAGATAAACTATAGTTTAACTCGTTATTTTGGTCGATAATACAATGCAACTATGAAATGGATTCTTAGTTGATTATCAAAGTTTATCAGTGGTATTTTCATTACTTTTCAGTAACAATTCAAATCAAACAAGTTAAAATAGTGCTTGAATTTCATTTGCTTACTCTCTTTGTTTTTGAAAATTTTATTGATATTAACAATATTTATATATGCTTAACTCGGATAAACTAAGGTCAGATATATTACTCGTGCACTGCAAACAGACTAATGTGAGGGGAATACAGAGCGTGGCGAGTGAACACACGAGTGTGAACACCTATCGACTGTATGCATTATTAATAAGAGAATTTTTCTATATACACACACCTAACTCAGATAAACTGAGGCTGGATATAACGATCGTGCACTGCCCTTCGAGCTTACGTGAGAAGGGTACAGAGCATAGCAAATGAATACATGACTCTGGGTGTTTATTAAAAAACTATACTCGTATATAAGAAATATTTTTTTGTTTTTTTTTTTTGAAGAGAAAGTTTTGCAGAATCATCTTAGCACCATTTACTTAGAAGACAAAAAAATGTTATATCCTTTACTTTACATCAACCACTTTTTGAAACAAAGATTTTCAATTAGAATATATTTCATAATTACCTCCATGAATATTTCTATGTACTAGTTAAACCATCGTTATTTGTGATCAAAATTTATTTTTATTTCTGTTAAAATACATAAATTTTCAAAAATTTTAATCTAATAAACCAAAACCATATATTTATCCTATAGTATTTCTTTAAAAATAAATCAAAATGTTTAAAAAAAATTGAGATTTTTTTTAGTTTTTGCAAAGAAAATGTAAAAATAACCCACGAAAAAAAAATTAAGATGAGCTCACCCCACACTTGATTAAATGTGTCCCCACAGTCAACCCAAGTGTAAGGAGAAAAATGAAACAAAAATAAACAGATGTCCTATATTTACATGAAAATGAATGGTATTATACGAGATCAGAAAGTATATCGTCAAAAAGTAAATGAAACGTCTTCCAAAGACCGAATCATTTGTCTCGTCAAGTATGCGAGACAAAGCTTGAGCTCGGAAAACCAAACCATAAATATTTGAAATTGAATGTTGATTTGAAAAAATGAATGTCGTTTTAAAAATCGTACGAATTGTTTTATTTTCGATGATTTTCGGAGTTGATAAAACAATTGATTGAAATTCAAGTTTATTTTCACCAAATTGAAAGTCAAGCCCATCATCAACAAATTTTTCCAAATTATTAATTTCAAAATTGAAATAGTGGTTTAAATCTTCCCATTGAGAATTTAACAACTCATTTTCAAAAAGTCCAAAGAAATCATGTTCATTGAATTCATCTTCCTTTGATGGATTATCAACAACTTCATTGCATATATCATTTTCAAAATCCAAAATTGTTTTATTCAAAATTTCAAAATCGGAGAAAGGAAAATTGAATTTTAAATCAAGTTTCACACCTTCAAAAGAATTGAAATCCAACTCAATTACCGAATTTTCAACAACATCATTAAGATTCTCATTTTCAGTTTCAAAATTTGTTATTTAAAAATCGTCGATTTGGGTAAAAGATGGATTACGTTTGATTCGTCACACGTTGGGATTTGGTTTTGTTTTTCACGTTGTTTTATATATGTTTTGAACAACAAATCCATATGATCATTGTATATTTCGTCCATTTTCTCAACAAAATCTAATTTATATTTATTAACATGAGGATTTTCACTTTGAAATTGTTAAGGACAAAAGTTTCCAATTGTAATGTGGTTAAGATTATTCCCATTGCCAAATTCATTTGAAAAATTGTTTCCATTTTCATTTTGAGTTTGAAATTCATTTTAAAGTTCGAAATTGAATTGGCAAGGGTTGTAATCGAAATTATTTGAATTTTGAATTGAGTTCAAGTTTTGATCACTTTGAAAACTTGGTCTTAAATCATTGCACAAATATGAATTACACAAATCATTTATCTCTTGATTTTGTTATGTAGAGAGTTCGAGTAAAGATGAAATCATTTCAATGTTATTCTCGAGCTTCGAGAGTTGTTCGTCATTTTGAAAATTTCGCCGTTCAAAATTTGAATCGTTTAAACAATCGTTGTTGTTGAAATATCCATAATAATTTGGTATGAAATTGTATGGATTATATTGATTTTCAAAACTACTGTAGAATTCATGTAAGTATGGAAACTCGGACATTTTCAAGAATGTTTTTGGGGATTTTTTTATAAAGGAAAAATATTTACAAATAGAATTTATTTTTTAAAATGGAAAATTGATTTATGTTTTATATTTTGTTTTTTTTTTAAATTTGGTTTTTTAAAAGTTTTATAATTTTTATGTTTTTTTTTTATAAAAAAAGAAACTAACTCATTTCTTTTTTATTTTTGATTTTTGATTGAAAAATAAATTTCAAAAGAAAGGATTTAAAAAAAAACTAAGTTAAGGAATATTTATAATTTTTTCTGTTTTGGATTTCGATTTTTTTTTTAAATATGCATGAACTAATGCAACTAAATGAATGCAAGGGTTAATTACAGACTTTCTATCCTAAATTAGCCCAAAATTGTATAATCACATTTTGTCTTAAATCAACGAGATAGTTCTCAGCCAGGTAACGGACAGGAGTAATCGGTGCACCACAAATCACCGTAGCAATGCAAGCGAAGGTTTAAGTACCTTCAGTGAAACAATTCGGTATAATATTTAAGAATCACCATAATATTTATAACTGATTATTGCTCTACTATAGCCTAGATACCGAGAAACTAAATTGTTCAAAGAAGATAACTTATCAATACACAATTAAAAGTTATCGATGTCTAATCGTTGTTATCAATCAAAATTTAGGATGAAATGTAAAGCAGAAATTAAACGTGTATTAACAATGCAATTACGAATGGATTTTTTGTTTTGTTTTTGCATTTTTGATTTTCTTTTCTTTAAATATATAGGTGCAAATGCAAGTAATCAACAGTGCAACTAAATTAAAAACAAGAGATATATACAATGCAAGGTAAATAAAAAAAATTATAAGCAAGCAAACAATTTTTTCTACAAGCTAAGCAAAGCAAGCAATTTATTTTAGTAAAAGCTTCTTTTCCTTATGATTTTCTGCTTAGGCAACCTGAAAATAAAACAAAGGTATATATGTATTTTTTTATATATATCAAAGGAGAAACTAAATAAAGGAAAATAAAAAACTACTGAAATAAAAGGAAACAAAACAAAAGAATTTCAAACAAAACTTATTTGTTTTATCTTTTTTTTTAATTTGAAAACTAAACAAATTAAAACAAACTAAAAAAAAAAAAAAAACTGAATTCGAGCCTACATACGCGGCCCGAAAAACAACTTAAACACTCTATTTTTTAAAAAAAAACAAATAAAAAAATGGAAACTTAAATATTAAAACTAAACAAAAAAATAATAATAAAAGCAAATCTCATGTTTTCAACCCGGCCCGGCTCATTACAGAACAAAGTCAAGATCGACCAAAACATTTCCTACGAGTTCAATAGATTAAACAAACCTAAGTCGCCTTTTAAAAAAAAATCGAAAACTGCTGCAAATTCACGAGATCGTCTTCCTTTTTTTAATTCTCAACTCACGAGATCCATTCGGGGATTTGGTTAATGTTTGCAATGAGTTCAGGTCGATTGGAAGTGAAGAAGCACCGTTCGTGCTTTTGTGGCGATTGGAGTTTGATCCTGGTCTGAGCGAGGCGTGGGATGGACGAGGCGATTGAATTTTTTGGAGGAATTCGTGAGTTGTTAGGTGGTCGATTGGCGAATTGAGCGATGGGGTTGGGTTCACGGTGGAGTTTTGTCACAGTCCTGAAATGAAAAGTTTCGGTTTTGATAGGAAGAAACCTGAAAAGCTCGAGATTCTGGCCAAGTTCGTCAGAGATGGCTGTAGCATCATCAACAGTGGTGTTTGGTGATGGCAGAGGGGTGACAGGAGTTGTAGCAGTCATGGCTGGAAGAGTAAGAAAATGTGGTGTATCAGTGCATGCACATGTTTGTGGACTCTGCACATGCATATTGATACTGGTTTGGTTTAAATCTGATACCAGGTCTTGTATATTTGTAAAATTGTGTTGAGTTGTATGTTTGTAGTGTGGTTGAACCAGAGTGGTTGAGTTAAGTCTGGTTGAGTCAAGTTTGATTGAGTCAAATGTTTAGGTGCATGGATGTATACAAATACCAATGGATGTATTGGTTAAAGGGTGAGAAGAAATCTGAATGCAAAATTATCTTTTCATTTCCAGTTCTCCATGCATAAGCTGTATGTTGCAATTTTATATCAGTTTATTCCTTCTTGATTCTTGGTAGTTAGATCTTAATTTGTGTTAGTTCATATTCTTGTTCATTTTTAGCCATTTCTACTTCTTTGTTACTTTCATTCTTCTGTTATTTTAATTCAGTGCTTGATTCTTTAGCTGCTGTTATCAATACTTGATAATATCCCTCTCCTTTTGTTCACCATATGTACTTGTTCCTTTCCAATAGCTTAAATGTCTTAGTTCAATAAGTTTTCTTCATTTTTGATTAGTTGCCTGTAGTATGCAAGATTCTATTTCAAGTTGTTAAAATTTGCGATTTCCATTTCTGTTCTTTAAAATTGTTAAATCCTACCTGTTAAATTCCTGCAAATTTCCCTCTTGCTCAATTCTTTGTTAAATTGCAAGTTCTTGTACATGTTCATCTTGCATTTTATACATGTTAAATGAAAACTGTCATGTCCACTTCAATTTTCAAAATCATCCTTGTATTCTGACCTCCTATTCTCTTGATTCTTGCTTTAATACAATTTCTCTCATTATTCCAGTTTAATTCTTGACACACTGTTGTTGCTTACACAACAAGGTACATCCATATTATTCTTTTTTTTCATGCACAGTTGCATATTTGTGCACATTAATCTGCCACTCTATCTTCTTCTTCTTCATCAAAACATCACACATCATCATCAAAAATTGCTGCCACCTTCACATCAATGGCTACAGACCCACCAAAGCAACTTGCGCCTATCAAGTTTAGTGAAGAGGATGCGGTTGTATGGTATGAGGCAGAGCTTTTCGCTTAAGAGTTGAGGTAGTTTAGCAGTCTGATGGCCGATGATTGGATGAAGTTGGCAGAACTGTGTGTATAGTTTGACAGAGGTGTTGAAGCAGCGGCAGATGGTGTTGGAGTGTACTGTGAGGTAGAAGTATGATTATGTAGTGATGATGAGTTGATGGTTTGTTCAGTAAAGGGGATGGCAGAACTGTTGTAGCAGCAGATGGGGGATGAAATAGTGGTTGTGGTGATGTTTTATTGGAGATAGTTTGCATTGAATTCAAGATGGTGGTTTTAGCGGTGGAGTATGCTGTTGTGGATGTTGTGGTTTTGAAGTTGAACTAAAGTAGCAGTGGTATTGTGATTGTGATGAACCGCTGTATTGGTTGAGGAGCAACTGTTGTCGTGGTATGATATGGTGAATGTATGCAGTTGAGATAGTGAAGTTGTTGGAGATGTTTTGAAACTGGTTGAGTGGAAAGTGATGTAGCAACTGTTTTGAGATTTGTTTAGGATGTGGTCAGTTGTAATCGTTTTGGAACTGGGTCAGTATTGAAGTGTTTTGTAATTTGTTTTGCAATTTGGTATTGAAGTGTTTTGGTAGAGGAGCAGTATGGAAGTGAAAGTGATGGAGGAGTTGGATGGTTTTGTGGGGAAGTAGCAGGGGTATAGGATGAATAGATGTGAGGCCGTATGTAAATGTATGTACAACAGAACAGAGATGAGTAAATGTAACAGGCGGTTGTTTATGTGTATTTTCAGGATATCACAGTTGATGGATGGCTATGTAGTTTTGTGGAGAATGTTTTTATGCATGTTGTAAGTGATGGATGTTGGCAGAGAGGATATGGTTGTAACTGCAGTGCATTGGTAATGAAATGCACTGGTGGTGATGATAGTTTAAATGGTTGTGATGTGTATGAAGTGGGAGGAATATTGACATGGAGTGTTCTGTGGAGTCGATTGCAGGCGATGCTGCTGTGGCTGATGTTATGAGGAACCTGAGTTGAAGTGAATATAGGAACTGGAGTTGAAGTGCTATAATGGGTATGAGGGGTGTCGGGACAGTGATTTGCTAGGGGAGTCGAGGTGGAGGAGGAATGATGGAAATGATGGTATTTGCTGATGATGGTTGTTGAGAAGAGGGAGGGCAGTGTAATATAAAACAATGAAAACAAAATGCAATGCAATGTTCAGAGCAATGCAATATGAATTGTAACACACTGTCTGTAATGTTGAAATAAAATGGTTTGGAAATGCAAAAATTTTGTGTGTGTTTTTCTTTTTTTTCTTTTTTTTTTGACAGAACACAAAATGAAATTACAGAACTTACAGAAAATGAAACTGCAAAGCAAAATGAAATTACAGAGAATGAGAGAATGGATGTTAGGGAGAATGAGAGAAATGAGGTTACAGAGAATGAAGTGCAAATTGTAAAACAGCAGATGAACAAGATAAATCTGAGAACTGAGATGGACAGAGAAGCGAGATATTGAAATATTTTCAAACAACCAACTAAATACATTAAATCCTAGAGAAATATACAGAACTGGTATATTTACGGTAATAACAGGATTATATAGACACCACAGAGAACAGATGTTTGCTGTTCCAGATGGAAACCAACAGATAATAAGCCTTATGACTCCAGAAGCCATAAACCAACTTAAAATACAAAAATATAAAATGATCCACCTAGGACTTATTGTCATAGGAGTAAGAGGTCTAACAAGACAAAAAATAGGAGCAAAACTTCTATTAATCTTAATAGATGACAGACATCAAGACTTAGATAGAGCCATATTTGGAACTATGGAAGTTGATATGAACAACAATATTGGTATTGTTTATATCGCCCCAAATTTTACAATGGATATAAATGATTTCTATAAACATGTAAAATTAATCATACAAACTAAAGGATATGAAAATTTCCAAGGAAAAAACATATTACTTGATATAACATTTTTGGGAAAATGTATGTCCAGACATGCCCCTAAAATAAAAATAAAATTAGACAAGATCATTGAAACATTAAACTCCACTGGAATAAATTTCATAAAACCTATGGAAATTGATTCCTCTGTTCTTGCTGGTCATGAATGGAATATAACAAATCCAAACGAAACAGCTGCAACAATAAAACCAAACAATGTTGTAACATATAATAACTTGAACAAATCTATGTCCATAAGATTTAAAGACTATGGTCCATCAAACCAACAAGAAGTTGAAACAGATGATGAAACAGAAGAATTAAGCAAAAGAATAAATGGATAAGATCATTTATCCAAAGGAGCTTGAAATGGTTCTCGGACCATCAGACATTTTTAATCTTGAACAAAGTTTAAAATCATCAAGACAAATAAGCCAAGACACTTTTATTTATATTGATGATGAAAACAATGTAAGAATGAGGGAAATACAAAACATTGATAATTACCTAAATGATTCGTTACTATCTACAGAAATTCATAAAAATGATATTCTTGAAGATATCATTTCAGAATTTACAGAACATATGGATTTAGCTGATCCTGAAACAAGTGCCGAGTCAGGAATTAGCCATAAATATCCAGATAGAAACAAAGACCAAACAATGCCATATGAAATAGGACAACCTCCTAGAAGGGCGTACAATACATATACAGATAATAATCCAAATTTAAGAACGATAGGAAAAAGATTACCTGATGAGAAATCTTATTTCCAAAACAACTCAGTGATTTTAAACATAACTGAATGTCATCCCCAGTTGTTAGATACATATCTAGAACAATGGACTGCCGCAATAGCTAGAGACTATTCGGCAAGACATCTAAACATCAATTCTGGTGAAGAAATGATCAGAATTGCTGAAAACTACTTAGGCGATAACGCCAAAGCAATTTGGGAATCATATAAAAAAGATTTCCCAGGAGATATTGCAAACCTTATCGCCCAGGGAAACAATATATATAATTTTGCTTATTCCATACACACTATCTTAACTGGAAGAGATGTGAACACCGGAATAACAATAAGACAACAAGAAGCAATGCGTGATCTTGAACAGATACAACTCCTAGATTGGAGATACATAATAAAATTTCTAAAAGAATATCTTCATTACGCTACAATTTCAGGAAATTATTATAATTCTGAAGTAGGCAACAGACTTTTTTCTAAACTACCAGGTGATTTAGGAAAAGAAATACATAGATCTTGGATAACAGATTATCAAGACAAACCTGAAAACTTACCCCCAAGTTATAATAATATTGGGATAAGAATTACACATATCATCTCAGAATTGAAAAAGAGGTGTACTTACATAAAAATCCAAAAAGAACTAAAACAAAAGAATTATGGGTTTTGTGGACAAATATATACACCACAACAATATGGTTCTAGTAGGATTGAAAACAAACCAAAATTCAAAAAGAAATATACAAAAAAGTATTACTTAAGAAGATCAAATGCTAGAAAACCATACTTAAATAAAGATAAACATGTTAGAAAATATAATCCAAAAAAAACATATGCAAATACAATTACATGTTTCGCTTGTAATGAAAAAGGACATTTATCATCCTCATGTCCGAAAAAACAAAACTTATATACAAGAGAATCAAACCTTGTTGATTCTGTTAAAGAAGATCTAATTGAAATTGCTTCTGATGTCTCAGAAACATCAACAATCTATTCCATAATCTCTCTCGAAGGATTAGAAGATCATAAACAAGAAAGTTCATCTGATTATGGTCTAATCAATGAACTAACAACATTTGAAGAAAATTTAACAAATGAATCCTTTTTTAACATAATGAATAAGGAAATTTGTACCCATGACTTTAAGTATAAAATGGGAACTGGCACAAAGAAATGTGAGTTTTGTCCTTGGTATCCTGCCTTTGACAAACGATACAAATGTACAACTTGTACAATTGAAATTTGCCAAATTTGTGCTACAAACAGATTCGCTATACAAGTCCCTAAAGAAGTTAAGTACACTTATACTGATAAAAATAAAATAAATGAAGATAGAATAAAAACTCTTGAAGAAAGAACAAACAACATAGAAATAGAAATAGAAGATTTAAAAGATAAACTTTTATCTCTTGACAAAGGAAAAAGCATAATCACCCATGACATAGATGAACTAAACAAACAAGTCTATAATCCAGAACAACTAAAAAACTACCACCATACAGACCCAAGCAATGATCATGAAAAACATGCTCATTTAAATAGTATTGATAACCCAATACAAATTCCACTAATTTGTAATACCGGAAGTTTAAAAGAACTACGTATTCCAACAAAACTAAATATAAAGGGAATTGATATACAGGTTTTAGCTTTTATTGATACCGGTGCAACTAGCTCTACTATTTGCTCTAGCCTTATTCCATACAAATACATTACAAAAGCAGATAAACCTAAACAAAGCATCCAGTTTGATGGCACAACAACCATAATAACAGATATTGTCAAAAATATAAATATATGTTTTACAAATACATGCGGAAATTGGTCTCCTTATTATAATATAAAACAACTTTGGGTCTTAGAGTTAAACCTACAAGATATCAAACTAATCCTCGGATTAGACTTTCTATTAAATGATAATGGTAGTTTTTCATTTAATAAAGATTATATACAAATTTCTAAGAAAACAACACTTACACCCATATTATCAGAATTAGCACTTGAGAAGCGTGGTGGGACTAAACCACCATCAACATCTCCAAACCCAGATAAATTAGAAAATTGCAATTGCCCAATTCCTGGCCAATGCAGAAACCTAAATCATACAAACGAAACAACTATTGATCCAGAACAAAATAATTATGATTTTCCTTCAACAAAAAATTATATTTATAAAAGAAATAATATAAGTCTCTATTGCATCGCAAGCTTCCATTGTAATCTCCTTTCATAAATAAAAATTTTCTTTAAAAATTTTAATGGCTTCAGCTCAGGTGATTTGTAACTAAACCTCCAAGTCAAAGCCCAAGGAAGGAACAGGTTACTTTTCATAAGCAATGTAAGTTCTCTTAATTTCTGCTGTTTATATTTAGAATTTTTTCTTCTAATCATAAAGCTTCAAAATTACTTAGTACCATGAAACTTTTAATCTTAGTTCGAGGTTTTTATAAAGAAATATTAGAATTATTTTTTCCAACAGACGTACATCCGTTTGACAGAACTAAGTACCCATTTAAAGCCGTTTAGACAAGAAGTCGTTAGGCGTTCAGGGGAAGAAGTTCTTTAGGGTAACAAGGTGAGGAATTAAAATAATAATAATATAATTTATTAAAAACTTTGAATACTATATGAGGAAAGTTTTGGTAAAATAATTTGAATAATTTAATGATTAGTTTAAAAAACCTCGAACTAAGATTAAAAGTTTCATGGTACTAAGTAATTTTGAAGCTTTATGATTAGAAGAAAAAATTCTAAATATAAACAGCAGAAATTAAGAGAACTTACATTGCTTATGAAAAGTAACCTGTTCCTTCCTTGGGCTTTGACTTGGAGGTTTAGTTACAAATCATCTGAGCTGAAGCCATTAAAATTTTTAAAGAAAATTTTTATTCATGAAAGGAGATTACAATGTGTAACGACCCAGAATTTTTAGAAATTAAAATATGAATATTTAATTAATTTTAAATGTTAAAAAGTGAATTTATAAGTTGAATAAATTTTTATTTGAATTATTGGATTTAATTAGATAATTAAAACAATAATTTAATATGTTAAATTATGGAAATAATTGAAAATTGAGTTAAATATGATTGAAAATAATTTGGAAAATTTTATTTAATCATACTGGAGTTATAGAAATATTTCAGAACTTTTAAAATCGATTTAAAAGTTTAATTGTGAAAATTGAATATTTTAATATTTAATAATCGACTGTAAAATAGCCAATTTTTGAACAGTCTCAGAATTGAACGAAACCAGTTCCATTGGATCCGTAATAGTTAGTTATTACCGGATTTCAATTTTCGTGTCAATCGGAGTTATCGTTTGATCGTGGCAGCTCGAAACGCATCGAATCGTTTTTAATTTAAATTTGGCGAGTCAAAATAGCCATTTTTCAAAAAGTCTCAGAATTCGACGAAACCAGTTTCATCGGATCCGTAATGTGATATTATTGTAAGGTTTCAAATTTCGTGTCAATTGGATTTACCGTTTGTCCGGTACAAATTAAAACGCCTAGAAATCGATTTAAATCGGTTTAATTTAAATTGAACGTTTTCAGCCATAACTCGCACATACTTCCGAATTAGCTTCCGAAACCTATTCCATTGTGTCCGGAACGCGGGGTAAACCCTAGGTACGCTGGTTACGGTGTCTAAATCGGAGTTCGGAATTCCCGGGATGAATAGTGTTTACGCTAGCTTTTTCTATAAATACAACATCATCTTCATAAATTAAAAAAAAATATACAAACCTTAACCCTAAATGTTGTAGCCGCCACTTTCTATTTCTAAGGCCAGATTTTTCCCAATTTCAACTCTCAAAATCTCTCAATCCACTCGTTTTTAGAAAAAGTTGTTAATTAAAGAATCGAAGAGCACGAGATGAGCTTTAAATCCATACGGATTTGATGGGGTTTGGCGTCGCGTGGAGGGAATGATTTGGGGCCGTGCGTGTCCAGTTGCGCACGCAACCCGAGGTGGAGGAGGAGGCCGAGTTGCGTGGCACTTGGGCCGAGTGTGTGTGGTGGAGGGGGCTTCGTGTTGGTGGTCTCCGATCGTGTTCATGCTTGTTGAAATAGCCGAGATATTAAACCCTAATAATGAGTTTTGGGTTTCATGAAGACGGCAAGTGTCTGTAGCTTGAACGCAAGATGGAAGATGAAGATGTGCGGTGATGATGCAAGGGATCTGGATCTAACGGCCTACACTAACTTAGGTTATAAAAATATAAAGTTTTGTTGTAAATTGTTAATATAAATACGTTCAAACTTCAAAAATGCATATCTTTTTCATACGAGGTCGAAACTGCGCGAAATCAGTTGCGTTGGAATCGTATGGACGAGCACTACGCGATGGAGTTGGTTTGGAGTCATTTGGAGTTAGTGAGAATTTCGGGTAAAATTAAACGCGCGTTTAATTTTATTCGAAATAAAAGCTAAAACGGAATTTAAAACCAAGGTGAGAACTTCTCACTCAATCGAATAGATTTCGATTTTATTTTAAATAGTTAGATTTAAAATATTTGAATGCATGTTTGAATGATGACTGTAAATTATTGATTGTTAAAATAGACATTATGCGCCGTTAGTAAGCGGATGTTATTTAATATAAACATATACCGCGAATATTTCATAAACAGTGAAATTGGTATTATATATAATATCAATATATATATATTGGCATATGTATATATTGCAGTTGTTGATTTCCCGCATTTATTTGTTTAGCGGATGAGACCCTATTACGCCGTTATTAAGCGGATAATATTTAATAAGAACATGTACCGCGATAATTTCGTACTGGAGCGAAATTGGTATTGTGCTAATGTTTTTGGATGCAGGGAAACAGGTTGGAGGGATCCAACTGGATTCCTCAACAGTATTTATTTAATTTCAGATATTTTGATATTTGATTGATTATCATATCGTTATATGATATCGTTGTTGTCGTGATTGACTATTTGGTGTGTAGCATCATTGGACCCAGATTTTGGGATTTTAAAATGGTTTTAAAGTGATTTTTGAAAATATACTTTATTTTTGGAATTGATCCATATTAAGTAAATAAACGTTATAATTTTTAAAGTTATAAAAATTATGATTTTTGTGAAATATTGTTAAAAGCTGATTTTTGAGAAATATGAACTAATGATTTTATAAAATAATTTAGATTGGATTTTGAATATATGATAAAAGTTTAAATATAGGATTTATAAAATTTGATTATTTTATAAATCGAAATGATGAAATTATAAAGGAATTTAAAGACGTTTTAGAATAATAATATAAACTGATTTATATTTAGAGATTTATAAATGGATATTTATAAATTGAAATATAGACATTATAAAACGAGTTTTTATAAGTGTTTGAATGTAGTGAAAGTGAATTTCATAAATGAATGAAATTTATAGAATTATAAACGGTGAAGTTATAAATGAAATTTATAAATAGTAAGATTTATAAATTTGTGAAGTTAATTGAAGAATAGATTTGGTTAAATAAATGAATCTTATAAGTTATAAGATTTATAATTATGAAGTTTAAAGAACGATTTTATAAAATAATCGTTTTATAAGTATTTAACTTATAATATAAACATTTAGTTTATAATTGAGTTATAAACTGAAATATGTTAATAAAGGAATTTATAAAAAAAGGAAGTTTTTATATATAAATAGAAATAGAATTTATAAACGTTGTTTTATAAATTCGCAAACGGCTTATTTTGATAAGTTAATTGTTATAATTTATTTACGGAGTTATATTCACGTTTTTAGACAGTGAATAATCCTTAGAGTAAAATGAATAGAAAAGGATGAAATTGTTAACGTAGTATATTCACGTTTTTGAATAGTGAATAACATGTTAAAGAAATGTTTTGAATGTGATACTTTAAATAGAATTAAAACGATCTAACGATGTTTTAAAAGGTGTTGAGATTCGAAACCATAGATTTCAACATTCATTGTTGAAATAGATGTTTCGTGAAATAAAAGGAAATGGTGGACTATAACACTGTTGTTATAGTAAATGATTTCCGAAAGGAAATGTTTAGAATAATATTGGGATTTATATATCTATTTTAATTTCGAATCCCTATACTAGAGATTTTGGGTTGTTGTAACGATGTTTTACGCAACATTCGTTTTGGCCCAAATAAATATGTTAAGTGAATGATTTCCTTAAAGAATGAAATATATACTTAATTCGATTTAAGTATATTGAATATTTTCTAAGTGTTGAAAATAAAAGAGATTTGTGAATTACTTATGAATAAATAAGTATGGAAATATTTTCCAATATGAAGTGAATATTTAGAATTTATCTTTTTGAAGATAAATTGGAAATGAATAATTGAAATCGTATATGCATGAATATTTTGGAATATAAATTCACTAAGGAATTTATATGTGAAAGTGAAACTTGTTAAAAATAAATATTGATTTATTTTTGAAGTGTTGAAACTATATATCTAGTAAAGATATTTTGGAAAATAAATAATTTGGAAAATTATTTGGAATCTGGTGATGTATGCATATCAATTGATAGTTCAATAACCGACTATCAGTATTTCCCTTTGAATGGGTATTTGATGTGAATTGGTTGAATTTGAATGCACACTTATTTTTGAATAAGCGCTCACTATTCGGGTTAACCGGGAAAGGACCATGGGGTCGTATAACCCATTCCGAATATGTGATACGTCGTTATGAATTGCATTTGAAGATCGGTGTTGAAGACCGAGTATTTGTGAAAGCGATAGGATGACCTATCGATTGTCTCTGCACTGGGTAGCTCCTGGTATAGAGATTCCTTAAGTGATGGGAAATTCGATCGGGATTGTGAATACCCGTATTGCAAGGGCTTCGTAAGAAGTGCCTTCGGTTTTGTTCGATCCCGGAACAGACTTGTATGGATTGTATGTCTGACATTACAATTTGAGATATAAAGCCGATTTCTTTCAAATATATTTCTGTTGGTGGCGGAGAATTTATTCTTTGCTTAACACCCTTCTTTGAGACGTATGTGCTCAAAGGTTATATAGTTGAAGTTATCAGCGATATATTCCCAGTTTGGTAATGTGACATGCTGAGTGATGCTGAAATGATCATTGTGTTGATTATTGTGATAGGATCATTTATTTGATCGTCTATCTTAGTGATCATTGTGTTGATCATTTGTTGACCCAAAGCATGGCTTTTGTATAAAGTATGTTTTTGTGGACGTGAATTCGTCGAGCCTCACATCCCGGAAATGGTCAAAACAGGAAAGAAGCAGCAAGGTTATGAGGGGTAGCACCCTTTAGGATGTGTCCATTTCCTTCTGGAAAAGGGTGGTATCATGGTATGGAGCCCAGATACTTACTCATGTTGAAAACACTTTGTTATGATTGTGTGAATTGATTAGAGAGCGCTCTCGGAAAAAGGTCCCAAAGGACCGGGGGGGTGGCATATTCGGTCAGTTGTTACTCAGTTAGGAGTAACCCGGCCTTGTGTTGGTTGAGATCCGGTTTGGTTCTCGGGGATGTCCATCCAGAGGCATTCTCAGTGGCAATGGGAAGTTCCTTGGCCTGACCATTTGTTGGAAATCCAATTCCCAATACGAAACTTGTACGGTATTAGTTGTAGAACCTGCTATTCACTTATGGTGGTCACCACTGTTTGGATAGTAGCTATAGTAGGCATACGATAATGGTCGTATGTTGGCTAAGATTTATATTCTACTTTCGAAATGAATTTGTTATACACTATGCACTAATAATAATATCAAATGTTATTTTAATGCGTATCAAGCATCTTTGACTATCATAAGGAGAAATCTCCTCCGATTCTGCGTTTGCATTGTGTGTGTGTGCGGGAGGCCTTATGGTAGTCTCATTTTTTAAAAGCATTGCGAATTGAATTAAAAATATTCCTCTATTTTGATTTTAAAGTTAAATAAACTGTTTTGAGTTCTCACACCAGTCACATGACTGACTCGGAGTTTATTGTTTTCCTTCCTAAACTCTGGGTGCCCACCAATTTCCACACGGGCAGTTAAGAGTTAGGTTTATCAGGATATTCTGGATATTCTGGAGTTGCTGGAGGCAAGCTGGATGGCATGGCGTATTATTTATATAGTATTTCTTTTTCCGCTGCACTGTTGTTGTTGTATGTTGTTGTACACTCTGATGAAATGAAATGTAATGTAATAACTGATATAGTTCTTTGTTTAAAGATTATTCATTTATTATTATATGTTGTTCCGCTGCGAATTGTGAGATTCTGTTGTTGTTCTGTTGTTTCCTTTCTGTTCCGTTCTATTTTCAAATTCTCTTTTCCTATTTTTAAAATTCTTCTATCTTCTGTTTTTCTAATTCTCTGTTTTCTAAAAATTGTCTATCTTCTTTTCCCTCTATTTTTCTTTTTCTTTCTTCTTTTTCTCTCTTCTTTCTTTTCTTAAATTCTTTTTAAAACCCATAACATTCCGTGTTTTCGGCCTTCGATTTCTCGGCAGTCGATAAAGTGAGTATCGATGTCGAATTTTCGAAGAACGAAAACTCCAGTTTGTTACATTTGGTATCAAAGTTGATGGTTAAGCGACAACCATGGTTCTGTAGGGTATTACTCATTAGAGATAGAGTCAGTAGTACTCTAGAATGAGTTTGAGTGTAATAATAGCTATGAGAGCGTATTTGTTAGTGAATATGAAATTGTTTTATATTGTGATGATTGGTTTGTTGAGTGGTATATAGATTCTGGTTAATACGAGTAATTAACGTTGTTGATAGGAATTTATAAACACTTGAATAGAACAATTCGGCACAATATTGATTTTTAATTGGGTAAATGAAATAATTTTACCTTGATTATACTTTATATATAAAGAAGTAATTTTTCAAAATTATTAAATTGTATGTAAGTTGATTGTTAGGTTGTTTGAATAATCTAAATTTAAGAATAATTGTATAAGCAAATGAATTATAAGAATTGAGTTATAATTAAAGTGATGTACAATTGTGAAATAAACTTATATATATAAGAAGTGAAACTATATTTATGAATATGAGTTGTAAATAAAATGTAAAGTGAATTTAAAGTTAAATGGAATATAACTTAAGAGATATTGAATTAAGTTGATTTTGGTATCGAAGTAAATAATCAAGTGGATTAAATGAATATGAACTTGAGTTATGTAATAGAATTCAACTTTGTAATTGAATTGAATAAATGAATTGAATGTTAATCGATTGAATGTAAATAATTGATAAAAAATAATGAATATAAGTGTTAATTCATTAAAATCTAATTTTATTGGAAGTTGAATAAAATTGAATGGAAATCAATTTAATTAAACCAATTGAGAGTGATGGTGTTAAACCAAAATAAATGTAAGTGAAGTAAAGGAATTTGGTTGTAATTAATATAAATTGGTTGTTATATGATTGTTATATGATTGTATAAAAGTCATTAAGAGTTAATGAAATTGAAAACTATGAAATTGAATTCAAATTAGAAGTAAATAAATTTGAATAGAATTGAATGTGAATGGGATTTAATTAGTGAATGTTAACAAATTGAAACTAATTAGAATTGAGAATGAATGTTAGAAAATCCCATGTAAACGAATCAAATGTGATTTAAAGTGAAAACCAATTCATTGAATATAATGAGAATATGAATGAAAATTCATTTGATTATGAATGGTAGTTGGTTGATGTTTGCATTTGTTGTTTTGAATACATTGCTTATGTGACATATGTAGTTGTTATGTTGCTATATGTTGTATATTGAGATTATTTGCATATGTGCATGTTCTCATGTTGTTTGTTGAGTTTAGTAGGTGCGGATCGCGTTGCTTCGCATTTGGAGTTCGCTTTAGCGCTATATTAGCCGTATATGCTTGCTAATAAAATATAAGGTACATATCTCGGATTAAATATCGTACTTTTACACTTTTTTCCCTTCGGGATGCCTCATTACTTGATGAGATGTATATTTGTGATATATATACTGTCATTTTTTTTTCGGATCGAGCCGCGCAAAGGAGACTATGGCGAATTTTTCCGAAAATTTAAGGCGTTAGAAAATTTTTGAGAAAATTGGAAAATTTTTGAAAACTTATAACTTTGATTTGAAGTTGAAAGTTAAATGATATAGTTTGTTTTTGAAAAAATAACTAAGTATAATTTGAAAACTTAGTAAAAGTTATCATAAGAAGTTTAACTATCAATTTTGGAAAATAAATAGATTCTGTAACTTTTCTTACTTATAATTTCGAGGACGAAATTCTTTTAAGGGGGAAAGATTGTAACGACCCAGAATTTTTAGAAATTAAAATATGAATATTTAATTAATTTTAAATGTTAAAAAGTGAATTTATAAGTTGAATAAATTTTTATTTGAATTATTGGATTTAATTAGATAATTAAAACAATAATTTAATATGTTGAATTATGGAAATAATTGAAAATTGAGTTAAATATGATTGAAAATAATTTGGAAAATTTTATTTAATCATACTGGAGTTATAGAAATATTTCAGAACTTTTAAAATCGATTTAAAAGTTTAATTGTGAAAATTGAATATTTTAATATTTAATAATCGACTGTAAAATAGCCAATTTTTGAACAGTCTCAGAATTGAACGAAACCAGTTCCATTGGATCCGTAATAGTTAGTTATTACCGGATTTCAATCTTCGTGTCAATCGGAGTTATCGTTTGATCGTGGCAGCTCGAAACGCATCGAATCGTTTTTAATTTAAATTTGGCGAGTCAAAATAGCCATTTTTCAAAAAGTCTCAGAATTCGACGAAACCAGTTTCATCGGATCCGTAATGTGATATTATTGTAAGGTTTCAAATTTCGTGTCAATTGGATTTACCGTTTGTCCGGTACAAATTAAAACGCCTAGAAATCGATTTAAATCGGTTTAATTTAAATTGAACGTTTTCAGCCATAACTCGCACATACTTCCGAATTAGCTTCCGAAACCTATTCCATTGTGTCCGGAACGCGGGGTAAACCCTGGGTACGCTGGTTACGGCGTCTAAATCGGAGTTCGGAATTCCCGGGATGAATAGTGTTTACGCTAGCTTTTTCTATAAATACAACATCATCTTCATAAATTAAAAAAAATATACAAACCCTAACCCTAAATGTTGTAGCCGCCACTTTCTATTTCTAAGGCCAGATTTTTCCCAATTTCAACTCTCAAAATCTCTCAATCCACTCGTTTTTAGAAAAAGTTGTTAACTAAAGAATCGAAGAGCACGAGATGAGCTTTAAATCCATACGGATTTGATGGGGTTTGGCGTCGCGTGGAGGGAATGATTTGGGGCCGTGCGTGTCCAGTTGCGCACGCAACCCGAGGTGGAGGAGGAGGCCGAGTTGCGTGGCACTTGGGCCGAGTGTGTGTGGTGGAGGGGGCTTCGTGTTGGTGGTCTCCGATCGTGTTCATGCTTGTTGAAATAGCCGAGATATTAAACCCTAATAATGAGTTTTGGGTTTCATGAAGACGGCAAGTGTCTGTAGCTTGAACGCAAGATGGAAGATGAAGATGTGCGGTGATGATGCAAGGGATCTGGATCTAACGGCCTACACTAACTTAGGTTATAAAAATATAAAGTTTTGTTGTAAATTGTTAATATAAATACGTTCAAACTTCAAAAATGCATATCTTTTTCATACGAGGTCGAAACTGCGCGAAATCAGTTGCGTTGGAATCGTATGGACGAGCACTACGCGATGGAGTTGGTTTGGAGTCATTTGGAGTTAGTGAGAATTTCAGGTAAAATTAAACGCGCGTTTAATTTTGTTCGAAATAAAAGCTAAAACGGAATTTAAAACCAAGGTGAGAACTTCTCACTCAATCGAATAGATTTCGATTTTATTTTAAATAGTTAGATTTAAAATATTTGAATGCATGTTTGAATGATGACTGTAAATTATTGATTGTTAAAATAGACATTATGCGCCGTTAGTAAGCGGATGTTATTTAATATAAACATATACCGCGAATATTTCATAAACAGTGAAATTGGTATTATATATAATATCAATATATATATATTGGCATATGTATATATTGCAGTTGTTGATTTCCCGCATTTATTTGTTTAGCGGATGAGACCCTATTACGCCGTTATTAAGCGGATAATATTTAATAAGAACATGTACCGCGATAATTTCGTACTGGAGCGAAATTGGTATTGTGCTAATGTTTTTGGATGCAGGGAAACAGGTTGGAGGGATCCAACTGGATTCCTCAACAGTATTTATTTAATTTCAGATATTTTGATATTTGATTGATTATCATATCGTTATATGATATCGTTGTTGTCGTGATTGACTATTTGGTGTGTAGCATCATTGGACCCAGATTTTGGGATTTTAAAATGGTTTTAAAGTGATTTTTGAAAATATACTTTATTTTTGGAATTGATCCATATTAAGTAAATAAACGTTATAATTTTTAAAGTTATAAAAATTATGATTTTTGTGAAATATTGTTAAAAGCTGATTTTTGAGAAATATGAACTAATGATTTTATAAAATAATTTAGATTGGATTTTGAATATATGATAAAAGTTTAAATATAGGATTTATAAAATTTGATTATTTTATAAATCGAAATGATGAAATTATAAAGGAATTTAAAGACGTTTTAGAATAATAATATAAACTGATTTATATTTAGAGATTTATAAATGGATATTTATAAATTGAAATATAGACATTATAAAACGAGTTTTTATAAGTGTTTGAATGTAGTGAAAGTGAATTTCATAAATGAATGAAATTTATAGAATTATAAACGGTGAAGTTATAAATGAAATTTATAAATAGTAAGATTTATAAATTTGTGAAGTTAATTGAAGAATAGATTTGGTTAAATAAATGAATCTTATAAGTTATAAGATTTATAATTATGAAGTTTAAAGAACGATTTTATAAAATAATCGTTTTATAAGTATTTAACTTATAATATAAACATTTAGTTTATAATTGAGTTATAAACTGAAATATGTTAATAAAGGAATTTATAAAAAAAGGAAGTTTTTATATATAAATAGAAATAGAATTTATAAACGTTGTTTTATAAATTCGCAAACGGCTTATTTTGATAAGTTAATTGTTATAATTTATTTACGGAGTTATATTCACGTTTTTAGACAGTGAATAATCCTTAGAGTAAAATGAATAGAAAAGGATGAAATTGTTAACGTAGTATATTCACGTTTTTGAATAGTGAATAACATGTTAAAGAAATGTTTTGAATGTGATACTTTAAATAGAATTAAAACGATCTAACGATGTTTTAAAAGGTGTTGAGATTCGAAACCATAGATTTCAACATTCATTGTTGAAATAGATGTTTCGTGAAATAAAAGGAAATGGTGGACTATAACACTGTTGTTATAGTAAATGATTTCCGAAAGGAAATGTTTAGAATAATATTGGGATTTATATATCTATTTTAATTTCGAATCCCTATACTAGAGATTTTGGGTTGTTGTAACGATGTTTTACGCAACATTCGTTTTGGCCCAAATAAATATGTTAAGTGAATGATTTCCTTAAAGAATGAAATATATACTTAATTCGATTTAAGTATATTGAATATTTTCTAAGTGTTGAAAATAAAAGAGATTTGTGAATTACTTATGAATAAATAAGTATGGAAATATTTTCCAATATGAAGTGAATATTTAGAATTTATCTTTTTGAAGATAAATTGGAAATGAATAATTGAAATCGTATATGCATGAATATTTTAGAATATAAATTCACTAAGGAATTTATATGTGAAAGTGAAACTTGTTAAAAATAAATATTGATTTATTTTTGAAGTGTTGAAACTATATATCTAGTAAAGATATTTTGGAAAATAAATAATTTGGAAAATTATTTGGAATCTGGTGATGTATGCATATCAATTGATAGTTCAATAACCGACTATCAGTATTTCCCTTTGAATGGGTATTTGATGTGAATTGGTTGAATTTGAATGCACACTTATTTTTGAATAAGCGCTCACTATTCGGGTTAACCGGGAAAGGACCATGGGGTCGTATAACCCATTCCGAATATGTGATACGTCGTTATGAATTGCATTTGAAGATCGGTGTTGAAGACCGAGTATTTGTGAAAGCGATAGGATGACCTATCGATTGTCTCTGCACTGGGTAGCTCCTGGTATAGAGATTCCTTAAGTGATGGGAAATTCGATCGGGATTGTGAATACCCGTATTGCAAGGGCTTCGTAAGAAGTGCCTTCGGTTTTGTTCGATCCCGGAACAGACTTGTATGGATTGTATGTCTGACATTACAATTTGAGATATAAAGCCGATTTCTTTCAAATATATTTCTGTTGGTGGCGGAGAATTTATTCTTTGCTTAACACCCTTCTTTGAGACGTATGTGCTCAAAGGTTATATAGTTGAAGTTATCAGCGATATATTCCCAGTTTGGTAATGTGACATGCTGAGTGATGCTGAAATGATCATTGTGTTGATTATTGTGATAGGATCATTTATTTGATCGTCTATCTTAGTGATCATTGTGTTGATCATTTGTTGACCCAAAGCATGGCTTTTGTATAAAGTATGTTTTTGTGGACGTGAATTCGTCGAGCCTCACATCCCGGAAATGGTCAAAACAGGAAAGAAGCAGCAAGGTTATGAGGGGTAGCACCCTTTAGGATGTGTCCATTTCCTTCTGGAAAAGGGTGGTATCATGGTATGGAGCCCAGATACTTACTCATGTTGAAAACACTTTGTTATGATTGTGTGAATTGATTAGAGAGCGCTCTCGGAAAAAGGTCCCAAAGGACCGGGGGGGTGGCATATTCGGTCAGTTGTTACTCAGTTAGGAGTAACCCGGCCTTGTGTTGGTTGAGATCCGGTTTGGTTCTCGGGGATGTCCATCCAGAGGCATTCTCAGTGGCAATGGGAAGTTCCTTGGCCTGACCATTTGTTGGAAATCCAATTCCCAATACGAAACTTGTACGGTATTAGTTGTAGAACCTGCTATTCACTTATGGTGGTCACCACTGTTTGGATAGTAGCTATAGTAGGCATACGATAATGGTCGTATGTTGGCTAAGATTTATATTCTACTTTCGAAATGAATTTGTTATACACTATGCACTAATAATAATATCAAATGTTATTTTAATGCGTATCAAGCATCTTTGACTATCATAAGGAGAAATCTCCTCCGATTCTGCGTTTGCATTGTGTGTGTGTGCGGGAGGCCTTATGGTAGTCTCATTTTTTAAAAGCATTGCGAATTGAATTAAAAATATTCCTCTATTTTGATTTTAAAGTTAAATAAACTGTTTTGAGTTCTCACACCAGTCACATGACTGACTCGGAGTTTATTGTTTTCCTTCCTAAACTCTGGGTGCCCACCAATTTCCACACGGGCAGTTAAGAGTTAGGTTTATCAGGATATTCTGGATATTCTGGAGTTGCTGGAGGCAAGCTGGATGGCATGGCGTATTATTTATATAGTATTTCTTTTTCCGCTGCACTGTTGTTGTTGTATGTTGTTGTACACTCTGATGAAATGAAATGTAATGTAATAACTGATATAGTTCTTTGTTTAAAGATTATTCATTTATTATTATATGTTGTTCCGCTGCGAATTGTGAGATTCTGTTGTTGTTCTGTTGTTTCCTTTCTGTTCCGTTCTATTTTCAAATTCTCTTTTTCTATTTTTAAAATTCTTCTATCTTCTGTTTTTCTAATTCTCTGTTTTCTAAAAATTGTCTATCTTCTTTTCCCTCTATTTTTCTTTTTCTTTCTTCTTTTTCTCTCTTCTTTCTTTTCTTAAATTCTTTTTAAAACCCATAACATTCCGTGTTTTCGGCCTTCGATTTCTCGGCAGTCGATAAAGTGAGTATCGATGTCGAATTTTCGAAGAACGAAAACTCCAGTTTGTTACACAATGGAAGCTTGCGATGCAATAGAGACTTATATTATTTCTTACATTCTTTTACATGCCAAACTACTTCTCCTTATACAGATGGAGAGGGGATACAAACACAAGCCAGATGTCTGTCAAACTTTAGTGGAGATACATCAATTCTCCACTATGTAAATAATTACATTTGTTTTATAAAAAAGAAAGCCAGCACACTACATCTTTTTCTAAAGTAGATGCTCTCTTTTTTGTCTTTTTCTAAAGTAGATGCTCTCTTTTTTGTAAAGAAATCTATCCTCTTTGTCTTTTATTTTCTTCTAGGAGAATGGAAAATGAGCTGTCGGTTTTAATCATCTGTAGACATGGTAGTGGACTCTACGTCATCTTTGTCTTCATTGTTTTTCTTTCTTTGTCTTTCTTTTTTGTAGCTTTGTATTAGGGATGGTTTAGGATGGAAAATGTCAAAATTTCTGTGGTGGATTCCTTGATTTCTTAATTCTTTTGTGACAAATATTTTTGTAGTGGGAGTTTCTGTATAAAGGAATTTGTTTTTTGTATCCCACTCATCTTCTTCAGCAATTTTTGTAGCTCTATATCTCTCATAGGCTTGTTCTTTTATTTCTTTGTACTGGATAGCTTCTGGTTTGTAGTCTTCATTCCAGTCTGTATAATCTGGGTCAATGAACTTTGCTTTAACCTGAACAGCATGTTTTGTTGGTTCAAATATATGTTTGCCAAAGTGTGGAGGAATTGATTTGAACTCCATGTATATATCTGTAGCCAAAATGTTTGTAAGTTGTTCTATGGTGGTTCCAAATGGTTCTGGGATATCATCTTGAATCCATTCTTCAGCATAAAGTTTTTTAATGAATCCAAAGTTTATTAGCACCATGGGGTCTAGTACTATATTTTTGTGGATTAGATATTTGTATTTGCTGAGGTTTAAGGTGATTTGTGGGATTGCACATGTAATTGTACAAGGACAGTTTATGTTTGTTTGTAGACACTGGGAAAACTTTTTTGTACATGGTATGTTGGAGTTCCTCAATATTTCCCAATGGATTTGTAATCCCTCTTTAGGAACCTGGGATATTTGTGAGAAGAATTCACAAATAGTGTTGAACATACTTGGGGATTGTTCTTGAATATGGAAAATGAATTTTAATTCCCTAGTCATTTGTTCAGGGAAGTTTGGTAAGACAATTTTTTGTAGAGATTTGGTCTGAGGAGAAAGAGGCTGGAGATTTGTTTTGGGTTGTCCCAAATTTGTCATCTTTGTATTAATATTTTTTGTTGCAACTGCATAAGAGGTTTGTGGCCTAAGATTTATTGAAGAAGAAAAAGAAGTTTCAGGAACTTCTTCCTTTGCAAATTTTCCCATAGATATTTTTTGTAAACTTTGTATGTCATCGGAAATAATAAAATCATCTCCAAAGTTTTTCTGTAATTCTGTAATTGCTTCATCATAAGTGTTGAAGCCTTTGTAAAGTGGATTCCCATATCTGGGATTTTGTTTTAGAAATTTTTTTTTTTTTATGATCTGTTCCCATGAGGCATATATGCCAGCATCAGGACCTGTAAAAAGACCATAATAAAGGTATTTTTTGTCTTGTGATTTTGAAAATATCTGTAAGAGTGTGTAAAGAACACTCAGCTTTTGTTTGTTAGACTCTTGAGGAGTCTTCATGTTCCAAATATTATCTAGAACCATTTGTTGTTCCTCTGTGACTTTTGTCTTTGTCTGGAACTTATTTTGTTTTGAATATGTCTTGAGATGCATAGAAGGATCTTGTTCTCCCATGTTCATTTTTTGCCTTTCTGTAATCTGCATGTAGAATGTTAGTGAAAAAACAACAGGTAGAGTTATCTTAACATCCTAGAAAGTTTATCTGGTAAAAAATTGTCCTTGCCTTTTATATGTTCCCATAGTATATTTGTTCCACAATTTGTTATAGCATTTTTAAATTTAAGCCATCTATTATTTATTATTCCCTTGTCTTTTTTATTTTCTGTATATTTGACTATGGATTCACAGTCAGTTCTAATTGTTATTTCTTTCTGTGAGATTATAAAAAGTTTGAAGGATTCTAGGACATTTATTATTGCTAAGATTTCATAATCTAAGGATGTCATATATCCTTTTTCTTTATATATACCAGAGGTGTATCTGCATATTTTTTCTGTTGTTTTGTTTTCGTATTTGTTCTTTTTACTTAATAAAATGCCACCCCATCCTAAGGATGATCCATCTGTTTCTATGATTAAATATTCCGTCTGTAGGGGTAAACTTAAAGGTTGTAAATTGCTTGCTATTTCTTTTATCCTTTGTATTTGTTTTATGTCTTCGAAATTAAAGTCTCTGTTTCCTTTTGGGCTAGCTTTATTATATAAAGGCCCAGTATATTTTGAAAGATTTTGAATATATGGTCTTGCATAGTTAACAAGTCCAAGGAAAGCTTGTAGTTGTTTTAGATTTTCTATTTTGTCTGGGAATTCTAATATTTTCTTTGTTATATGGGGTTGTAATTCTATAGTTCCTTTACCAATTCTGGCTCCAAGAAATTCTATAGAATTTTTTAGTAGTTCCATTTTCTTTTTTGATATGATTAATCCATGAGCTTCGATTAGTTTTAAAACTGTATATAAATGTGCTATATGTTCTTGCTTTGTTTTAGAGAAAACAAGGATATCATCAATGTAAACACAAGTGTATTTGTTACAGTGTTGAAAAACATTATCCATTTTTCTTTGGAAAATTTGTGGTGCATTTTTTAACCCGAATGGCATGACAAGCCATTCATAATGACCTTCACTACATGTAAATGCAGTCCAAGGTATGGAATCTGGGTGCATTTTTACTTGCCAGAATCCTGATTTAAGATCAAACTTGGAGAACCAGTTTGAACCTTGTATTTTGTTGATGAGAACATCTTTGTTTGGTATACAATATCCATCTTCATGGGTATTGTCATTAAGCCTTGTATAATTCATGACCATTCTAGACTGGCCACGTTTTCTTTCAGATTCTTTTTGTACAATAAACGCTGCCGTCCTATGTCTCGAATCTGTTTTTCTTATGATATGTAAATCAGTTAGAATTTTAATGTGCATTTTAAATTCGTCCATGATCCAATTATCATATTTAGGCGAACCAGTTTTTATTGTTAAGTCTGGATTTATTATGTCTAACTTACATTGTATTTTATCTTTGTCCCAAAATTTTAGAGGTTTTTCACCTATGATTTCTATTTTTTCTAATTTAGAAATCATTTGATCAATATCATCTTTTGTTAGTAATAGTTTGCTAACATCTTGAGGATTTATCATTTGTAAGTCTTTTGTTAAGTCTTTTCTTTTATAAATATAATTTTTTGTTGAAGGAAAATCATAATTATTTTGTTCTGGATCAATAGTTGTTTCGTTTGTATGATTTAGGTTTCTGCATTGGCCAGGAATTGGGAAATTGCAATTTTCTAATTTATCTGGGTTTGGAGATGTTGATGGTGGTTTAGTCCCACCACGCTTCTCAAGTGCTAATTCTGATAATATGGGTGTAAGTGTTGTTTTCTTAGAAATTTGTATATAATCTTTATTAAATGAAAAACTACCATTATCATTTAATAGAAAGTCTAATCCGAGGATTAGTTTGATATCTTGTAGGTTTAACTCTAAGACCCAAAGTTGTTTTATATTATAATAAGGAGACCAATTTCCGCATGTATTTGTAAAACATATATTTATATTTTTGACAATATCTGTTATTATGGTTGTTGTGCCATCAAACTGGATGCTTTGTTTAGGTTTATCTGCTTTTGTAATGTATTTGTATGGAATAAGGCTAGAGCAAATAGTAGAGCTAGTTGCACCGGTATCAATAAAAGCTAAAACCTGTATATCAATTCCCTTTATATTTAGTTTTGTTGGAATACGTAGTTCTTTTAAACTTCCGGTATTACAAATTAGTGGAATTTGTATTGGGTTATCAATACTATTTAAATGAGCATGTTTTTCATGATCATTGCTTGGGTCTGTATGGTGGTAGTTTTTTAGTTGTTCTGGATTATAGACTTGTTTGTTTAGTTCATCTATGTCATGGGTGATTATGCTTTTTCCTTTGTCAAGAGATAAAAGTTTATCTTTTAAATCTTCTATTTCTATTTCTATGTTGTTTGTTCTTTCTTCAAGAGTTTTTATTCTATCTTCATTTATTTTATTTTTATCAGTATAAGTGTACTTAACTTCTTTAGGGACTTGTATAGCGAATCTGTTTGTAGCACAAATTTGGCAAATTTCAATTGTACAAGTTGTACATTTGTATCGTTTGTCAAAGGCAGGATACCAAGGACAAAACTCACATTTCTTTGTGTCAGTTCCCATTTTATACTTAAAGTCATGGGTACAAATTTCCTTATTCATTATGTTAAAAAAGGATTCATTTGTTAAATTTTCTTCAAATGTTGTTAGTTCATTGATTAGACCATAATCAGATGAAATTTCTTGTTTATGATCTTCTAATCCTTCAAGAGAGATTATGGAATAGATTGTTGATGTTTCTGAGACATCAGAAGCAATTTCAATTAGATCTTCTTTAACAGAATCAACAAGGTTTGATTCTCTTGTATATAAGTTTTGTTTTTTCGGACATGAGGATGATAAATGTCCTTTTTCATTACAAGCGAAACATGTAATTGTATTTGCATATGTTTTTTTTGGATTATATTTTCTAACATGTTTATCTCTATTTAAGTATGGTTTTCTAGCATTTGATCTTCTTAAGTAATACTTTTTTGTATATTTCTTTTTGAATTTTGGTTTGTTTTCAATCCTACTAGAACCATATTGTTGTGGTGTATATATTTGTCCACAAAACCCATAATTCTTTTGTTTTAGTTCTTTTTGGATTTTTATGTAAGTACACCTCTTTTTCAATTCTGAGATGATATGTGTAATTCTTATCCCAATATTATTATAACTTGGGGGTAAGTTTTCAGGTTTGTCTTGATAATCTGTTATCCAAGATCTATGTATTTCTTTTCCTAAATCACCTGGTAGTTTAGAAAAAAGTCTGTTGCCTACTTCAGAATTATAATAATTTCCTGAAATTGTAGCGTAATGAAGATATTCTTTTAGAAATTTTATTATGTATCTCCAATCTAGGAGTTGTATCTGTTCAAGATCACGCATTGCTTCTTGTTGTCTTATTGTTATTCCGGTGTTCACATCTCTTCCAGTTAAGATAGTGTGTATGGAATAAGCAAAATTATATATATTGTTTCCCTGGGCGATAAGGTTTGCAATATCTCCTGGGAAATCTTTTTTATATGATTCCCAAATTGCTTTGGCGTTATCGCCTAAGTAGTTTTCAGCAATTCTGATCATTTCTTCACCAGAATTGATGTTTAGATGTCTTGCCGAATAGTCTCTAGCTATTGCGGCAGTCCATTGTTCTAGATATGTATCTAACAACTGGGGATGACATTCAGTTATGTTTAAAATCACTGAGTTGTTTTGGAAATAAGATTTCTCATCAGGTAATCTTTTTCCTATCGTTCTTAAATTTGGATTATTATCTGTATATGTATTGTACGCCCTTCTAGGAGGTTGTCCTATTTCATATGGCATTGTTTGGTCTTTGTTTCTATCTGGATATTTATGGCTAATTCCTGACTCGGCACTTGTTTCAGGATCAGCTAAATCCATATGTTCTGTAAATTCTGAAATGATATCTTCAAGAATATCATTTTTATGAATTTCTGTAGATAGTAACGAATCATTTAGGTAATTATCAATGTTTTGTATTTCCCTCATTCTTACATTGTTTTCATCATCAATATAAATAAAAGTGTCTTGGCTTATTTGTCTTGATGATTTTAAACTTTGTTCAAGATTAAAAATGTCTGATGGTCCGAGAACCATTTCAAGCTCCTTTGGATAAATGATCTTATCCATTTATTCTTTTGCTTAATTCTTCTGTTTCATCATCTGTTTCAACTTCTTGTTGGTTTGATGGACCATAGTCTTTAAATCTTATGGACATAGATTTGTTCAAGTTATTATATGTTACAACATTGTTTGGTTTTATTGTTGCAGCTGTTTCGTTTGGATTTGTTATATTCCATTCATGACCAGCAAGAACAGAGGAATCAATTTCCATAGGTTTTATGAAATTTATTCCAGTGGAGTTTAATGTTTCAATGATCTTGTCTAATTTTATTTTTATTTTAGGGGCATGTCTGGACATACATTTTCCCAAAAATGTTATATCAAGTAATATGTTTTTTCCTTGGAAATTTTCATATCCTTTAGTTTGTATGATTAATTTTACATGTTTATAGAAATCATTTATATCCATTGTAAAATTTGGGGCGATATAAACAATACCAATATTGTTGTTCATATCAACTTCCATAGTTCCAAATATGGCTCTATCTAAGTCTTGATGTCTGTCATCTATTAAGATTAATAGAAGTTTTGCTCCTATTTTTTGTCTTGTTAGACCTCTTACTCCTATGACAATAAGTCCTAGGTGGATCATTTTATATTTTTGTATTTTAAGTTGGTTTATGGCTTCTGGAGTCATAAGGCTTATTATCTGTTGGTTCCCATCTGGAACAGCAAACATCTGTTCTCTGTGGTGTCTATATAATCCTGTTATTACCGTAAATATACCAGTTCTGTATATTTCTCTAGGATTTAATGTATTTAGTTGGTTGTTTGAAAATATTTCAATATCTCTGTTAAGATCAATTATTTCTTCTAATTGAGTTTGTGTATTTGTACTTCTTCTTAGTACATTATCTATCCATCCTAATGATGAGATAGAGTTTGTTTCATTAGTCCTGTTAGATCTGTCATCTGTTAAGGTTCGAGAGGGGCCACTGAATGATAGTCTTCTATTATTCATATTTTATCAAGTTGTTTGTACATAAGAAAGTTCATTTTTGATTTTTTACTTACTATAGTTGTTGTAGGATTATTTGGTCCTCAGTTCATTTTTTGTAAACTTTCGGTTAATTTATTTATTTCAAATTCTTGGCCTTTACTTGTGTGATCTATGTCAAACATTTTATTTTGGATATTATCAATTGTGTTTTGTATCTGTGTTAACATAGCTATTATTGTATTATTTTGTAATATTTGTATTCTATCACTTTTTCCTGGAAAGTCGTCTTTATTATATCCGAAATTTATATTAGGATCACTAAATCTGTAGTTTGATTCTACGTATTTAGTTGCTTCTTGGAAATATTTATTTTCAAAACTCATTAACTTAAGATTAAAAGTTTGATTTCTTTCAACATTTCTTCAATTTGTTGTATTTGTTTGTCAAATTGGTTTTTATCTTTTTCTGTTTGTTCTTTTTATTATTAACTCTTTAGAATGTATTTCTATGTCTTTTGGTTTATTTTCTTCAATTAAAATTTTTAATTGGATTATGTCTTTTTTGTTAGGGAATTCTTTTAATTTTATCACTTTGAATTTTTCCGATAATTTTTTTAAGGTTACTTCAAAATTATCTATTTTATAGAGATTTGTTTTCAAGTAATCTTGGTTATTTGTAATTTGTTTTAATAATTTATTTTTCTCAATTATTCCATCAAGGACTAATTGCATTAAGTTATAATGTTTTTCATTATAAAGGTTTAAGTTTTCACCTAATTCTATGACCAAATCTGTCAATGAATTCATGTGTTCAAGTTCTGAATGAATTTTATGTTTAAATTCAGAATTATTAATGTAGCATATGTGTTTCTGTTTATCTAGAGTAATAATCTTTTTTGTTGGATTGTTAATTTCTAAATTTAAGTAATTGAATTTTTTATAACTCATTTAAATTGGGCCTAGTAATCTTCTTACAAAATTTCTTTTTAAATGCGCACACATACAAAATACAATCAAACAAAAATCAAAAGGAAATAATTCGAATAATATAAAATTAAGATCAAAACTATTCTTCGCTAACGGCGTCAAAAATTTGTTTAACGACGAAATTTTCTATCAGTTTAGAATATCGTCGATAAATTTCAAATTAGAATTTAACCGCAAGCGCACTGCGTACAAAAGTTAGTACGTGGCGAGTACAAGTCGATCCGCAGGGAATTATTGGTTTTAAATCTCTATTCAATCAAATTAACTAAGAATTGAGATATTTATGCTAACTACTAAAAATTGCAAAAATTAACAGCTACAAAGGTGAATGAAAACTATGAGAATAAATGACAATTTAACGATAATTCTAGCCTCTATATCATATTGTTCAACAAAACATGAAATTATGATCTCTCCTTTTGGTCATATGTGAATTTAAATGATGTGTTTACTATAAGTATGACATATTTGGGCTATTAGTTAGCTCAACATAAACCATCAAACTATAACACAACATTTAAACAACCTTTAATTCTCATAAAATATGACAATAAAGTTGAAAGCAAAATTTATTTTAAGTATGATCTATTAACTATTAATTTGAAATATAGACCATCAAATTTTAATTTCAACATTCACTTTATTGCCATCATCATACGTAAATGAAGAGGTAATTATTGTTTGTGATTGTTTAAGCATGGCATATTTGTTATAAACAACATAGACTATCAAATTCAACATGAAATAATAAATCACATCAACATTCATTTAAGCACAAAAGAGAACAATAATTATCAAAATTGAAGCTGCATAATTAGAGGCTTCACTACCCCTAAGTTGAAGGGACTGGCCTCTCATTTGTGTTATCATATCAACATAAGTAGCATGCAACATGAAACAAAAAAAAGAAAGGAAAATGAAAGCTAATGAAAAAGAGAACTAAAACTAATCTACTTGAATTAAAATCAAACTACACTACTAGCATGAAAAGAAGTAAACAAGAAAATAATAGAGCAATGTAGTAAAGTTGCATGAAAAATAAATTACATGAAAGAAATTGCTAAGTAGCCATGAAAAGAAAAGAGAAATTTTCTTTTATTTCTAAGCTAAAAACCAACTAAGAGGAAGGGAACGGTTACATGATGATATGAGGTATTTATACAAGTTAGAAACCCTAATTTATTTTTTTAGGGAATACCCAAAATACCCTCTTAGGAAGTGTGGAGGCCAAGTAATCATTAGCATGTGTTAATCCTCATTTTGATAGATACGAAGCTTTAAACTCTATTAGCATGTGCATTAGCCTCTAATTTGTATATTAAGATAGGTGGATAGGTGGGGTCCTCCATGATCCATGACTTTGAATTATTTCTATCTTCATTCCTTTGTATCTTCTTTAAGCATTCATATATCTTCATGAAACCACCTGTATTTGAGTTCAAATTCCTATAAAATAATATAGAAATTTTCAATTAAATTTTAGAAAATTAATACATGCACAAAATTGACCATTTTGCCCCTGGATAAAGATGAATATGTGACGACTTGAAATAATTTGAATTTTGGTTTAAACAAATTAAAATACCCAATATGATCATTTATTTAATTTAAATAAATTAAATATGGTGCTAAAAATATGCATATTTACGTGCACATTATATGCTTTTTGCTGATGATGCGGTGCTAATTAACTAAAGTATGATAGAGGTTGATCGACGGCTGAAGTTGTAGAGACATGCTTTAGAATTAAAGAGTTTTAGGCTTAGCAGAACTAAAACAGAGTATATGATGTACGAATTCAGTAGTGTTAGGTCAAAGGATGGAGATGTTACTCTGGCCGGATCAGTAATGCCCAAAGGCTCAAAAGAAAATTGATGAAGATGTTAGTTTTAAAATTTAAGCTGGATGGGTGAAATGACGACTGACATATGACATTATCTGTGACAGGAAAGTCTCACAAAAGCTTAAAAGAAAATTGTACAAAATGACGATCAAGCCTACCATGTTGTATGGTGCAGAATGTTGGTCTATTAAAAAACAACACACCTAGAAGATAAGTGTAGCAGAGATGCGTATATGTTGCGATGGTATTGTGGTTACAAGACGATACCGAATTAGAAATGATAATATACATGACAATTTGGAGCAGCGCCAATTGAAGAGAAGCTAGCTCGACACCACTTAAGATGGTTTGGACATCTCCAAAGGAGGCCTCTCGAGGCATCTGTGTGTATTTTTTTTATATGCTGCATCAAATGCTTAAAGGAGGTAGATGTCGAGCAAGGTTGACATGCGAAAAAGTAATAAAAATAGACTTGAAGGATTATAATATATCCGAAGAGTTGTTGTACGATAGGAGTGCATGGAAGTTGTGTAGTTAATGCCCCGCTATTACCCCGCTACAACCCCGCTATATCTCATAGCGGATTTCTACCGCTACGATTTTTCCATATAGCCACAGAATATAGTCTTTCCGCCTTAATCACCGCTATTTCCGATGTATCCCGCTATTCCCGCTACATCTTTTTTAATAAAATGAATCGAAAAATTGCATTTATACATTATAAAATTATGAAACTAATTTATTTGATTTAATTTTTAATATATTTTCAGAAATGAAGATACTCTAATATTCTACCAAATTCAATTATGTTATATAACAGTTATTCGTCAATTTAAAGTATATTCGCACATGTTTTTATTTAAAATTATTTATGTAATATTTATAATTCAATTGAATGATAATTTTTCATTTAATTACCATTTATATATTTATAAAAACATTAAGTATGAGTTTTATATGCTATTTTAGAGTCATCCGCTATATCCTGCTATATTCTCGCTATATCTCCACTATGACTTTTTTCACCTCCACCGCTTTGAATCTACCGAGCGCATTAACTGCACAGCATGGAAGTTAGCGAGCCATGTACAGAATCATAAGCTAGGAGTAGGCCTATAAACAGGTACTTTCGGATGCAAATAGTGTCATATCCGCATCCGCATCCGAAATCATTTTCGGATATCGGATATCCGCATCCGCGGATACGGACGAATATCAGATAATTATCCTACCTGCTAACAACCGATAAATCACTAAATATAAATGGAAAATTTTAGTTTAAGATAAACTTTTTTCAAACCCACTAATCATAAAAGTGTTAAAAATAAACAAATATAATGATAATAAATAGTTTTGAGCAGTTAATATGAATTTAATTTTTATAATATAAACTTCTAAGTTAATAAAACCATAATAAATATTTTTCATTGTACTAAAATACACAAAATTTAAACTATAATCTTGAAAAATATCGGACTGATAATTTTCGTATGCGGATGTCTTCATATCTACATCCCTTTTTTTGGATAATAGATATTTATCTACTTTTTAGATACTGATGGATTTCGAATTTTTTGGGTATTCATTAACAACCCTAGCATGGAGTATTTTGCTTGGGATTGGTTTAGGGGTAGTATTATAAGTTTTAGATTATAAGACCTATGACGTAGTGTTTGGTTTTCGGTCTCTATTATTAGCGGTACTACTATCATTATTATTATCATCATTGGTTTTTTTAATTTCTTTATGTATTTTTAATTTTTATTTTGTTTTACTTGTTTATTATTATTATTATTTGTTTAATTATTTTATTTTATTTTACTATCATGAATTTTTTTAATTATTATTGTTGTTGTTATTACTTTTAAATTGACTTTGTCATTTAGTTTTGGGTTCCATTTCAAACCGACCTCAATTTGTATAGGATTAATGGCTTGGTGGTTGTTGTATTAATTAACTTTCAAATTAATATAATAGCAGAATGTGGATTTGTTCTGTTAAACAGATGTCCATAATAATCTATTAAATTGAAAGTAGTAGAATGAGGATTTATTTTGCTCAATAGATGTCATCGATGAAGTATAATTAATTTAACTGCGTTATTATTTAAATCAACGTAATTATATTCTACCATTATTAATTTATCTATATTTTATACTTAACGAAATATGTTAAAATATTTATAATAATATGTGCTAGATACCATTAAGAATCCAACACAAAAATCTAATCAGGTCATACGGACTTAGAACGAGTTAGTTATGGATATTTAAAATCGACACATTTTAGTTAACTAAATTAATTAATAAATCTCATCCCATTAAGCAAGCACAAGGCCAACACTCGATAGGGATAGTGCTTCATCTCCTCCATTTTTAAATTCCAAATCTTGGACGTGCATAAAACCACCATTCCACCGTGCACTTTTACAATGATACAGAGCTATGGACCTTCGATCGATGGACGGTCTTCACCAGCAAACTCCACTTTGTGAGCTCCACCCGAACGACCCCCCATGTCACGTCTGTGCCTCCACTTGCAAATTGAACTTGCTATTCTCTCCTTGCAGCCCAAAATGTCACACCCATATTCCTCTACCGCACCACCTCAAACTTCGGCCACTGACTCCCCTACGCATGACGAACTCAATGCACTCATCCATGTTGTCTAATTACGCCTCCAACTCCAACTAAGTGAAACCCTTGTTTTGATCATCATCGTCGACCGTCGTCAAAGCTCGTCGAAACTTCATCCAAAATACCACACACCATGAAGCCAATGCACCATACGTCGTCGTTTAATTCGTTTCAAATCGAGAAAAATTAATTTTTAAAATTTATTTCATATTTCGACCATCATCGATCAACAAGCGACTGAAACCACTTCACCTAACAAAAACCCAGGCAATCATTTTTACAAAATGCTAGAGAGGATGACAAACAACTTTGCAGTTGGAAGTCGAGGCCAAAAGTAAATGGTTTGGAAGATAATGATTTTTGAATGTGGATGGAGTGGTTTTACATTCTTATGGAAAAAAGGAAAGAAGAAGATGATTTTGCCTGGTTGTCTCCCCTTTTCTACGTGCATAGTTATTAATGGCGCACGACGTAAAAAGACACAAAGCCTTTCCTAAGCTTTGGCTAATGGTGCGGCAAATGACATGCATTTTTTTAGTTTACTACGCATGTTTAGAATTTTTTATAAATTTAATATATATAATAATAAATTTAAAATGTACAATATCTTTCCTAAACATATGCAACAAAGAATTTTAGGCATTTCGAAAAAATAATTATCAAATACAATATTACTAACATAGAATTTCAAGTTTAATGGTTTTTGAAGTAAAAATTCAATATAATTATATATATTATTGACAAATTAGAAATCTGAATATGAGTCAACAATTATATTTTCTAAATCAATGTTTGCATTATCAGATTCATAAATTTCGTCATCTTACTCATCCATCTCAATTAAATTTGTTTCTTTTTCGTGAAAATGTAGGAGTTGAAGCCTGAGTTGGAAAATCTCTCGATGTAGATGCTCTTCTACTCGGATATTTAGCTTCCTTTAGCAGCAATATGTCAAGTCACTTATCATTATTATCATCATATACAAGCTTACCTTCAGCATTGGATGTATCATTCATATTTCTTGTTAATTATTCGTTACAATCGTCGGCACCCTTCAAGTATAATGGATGAATGGTGTAATGAATGTTATATCGTACTTTCTTTTTAATGCTCTATAATATGATGAATGCTAATTTTTATACAGATTTAATTATAAAAAATAAAAAGAAACAATAAAATAATGTAATGAAAAGGCGTGCCATTTGCTCCATTTGTCACGTCTTTTCATGTGTGCCGCGCTACAAAGATGAAATGTGCAAACGCCGTGTTGTACCATGCGCCTTGGTGTGGTGCGCCTTTCATAACCATGACTGTGTGTATGCATGAATATATAGGCAAATTCGGTGATGGTGAGCCATAATTCCACAAAACAAGCAATAAACCGAGGCATGAAAAAAAGTAGAAGGTAAGGATGAATTGAAGGGAAGAAGCATGGGTAAGGACAAGGAAGAAAAATAAGGTATGGTGTGTGTGTGTTAAATTTAAAAAGAAAGTTTTGCAGATACTTCGCTATACAATATCACGTTCGTGTACGAGCCGTGAACAATAGAAATAAAAATACGATCGCGCACGACAATGCGATATCACAAAAGAATAATAATGCATTGGTTAATTAATTCTGTGAGATTTCAAAAATACCAACCTTTGCCGCTCAATGCGTCAAAACGAAAATTTAATTATTTTTCAAATTAAAAATTATGGAAAAATCTTATAAACAGAAATAAAAAAAGTCATAAAAATTAAACAGTTATTTGAAACATATGTTTATTATATTTTAAATTCAAATTTAAATACTTAAATAAATTAAATATTCGAAGACCACAAAATTATGAGTCATTCAAAAAGTCTTGTCTTTATCAAGTACAATCAAACTTTGAAAAATTGTTTCAAGTAATGGGATGTGGTGGATCCTATTTATTTAGAAGATTCAAATGAGCTAAAGAAAGAGTACACACGACTAGATAACATCAAACCAAGTTGAAATGAAAAAGAATGGTTTTAACTTCTAGTTCAAGATCTATGTATGTTAGTCATGAAGAAAAGACTAACTTTGAAGGTTATTCGGAGAAAGATAATGTAAATTATGACTTGAAAAAAGAAGAAATGGAGGATGGTTTAGATAATGATGAGAGTTGCGATTTGGATGACATTAATGATTTAGGCTTTAGAAACTTAGAAGTATGATATAATCTCTAAGTTTTGCTATCGTAGATTTGAATCATGTTTGACTTAGTTTATTTGAATCTTATCAGTAGATTTTATGGTATATTATTTTCGCTTGACTTATGTATTTTCCATTTGTGATTTTTCTTATTTATATTTTTTCTTAGTTCTTGTCAATATAAAATCTTATGCATTTTATGCAAAATCGTATTTCTCATGCAGTTTTTTTTCAAAATTTTGTCTCATCGCAGATTCACAACTCGCGGATATAAGAATAAATTTCAAATCCTTTAAGACGTAGATATGTTATATCTATCAATTATTTTGCATATACAGATTTGAATCGACTTTTTTCTAATAATTTCATTTTATACCAAAAGTTTTTTAATACATAGATGAAGTATGGTGCTGTTTGTATTTGGAGTCTCGAATGGTTTTGATATGATACAAAATCTAAAAAAATAACATTAAATTTCGAATAGGCATGGTATATTTGATTAATAACAAAAATTTAAAAAATTTTTAAAAAAAAAGAACAAACATACAAAATAGGCTTCATTTAGTGACGGATGCTAGAGACGGCTAAAAAAGGCGGCCGTCGTCGGCCGTCGCTAAACGAAGGATATACTACAAAGCCGAGAGCAGAAAATTTTCACTTTCCCCTCTTTTCTCCCAAAGCTGTTGCCGAAATTTCCACTCCCCCTGCCTCCAACCACCTCCTGTCACTTCTACCGACGCCAACCGCCTCCAAAAGCCATCGTCGCCCTTCGGTGCTGCCGCTTTTCCTTCATATTTTTCTATTTCTCAATTTCTAGGCATAATTTCTAAACCTTAATTTCTGAAAATAATTTGAATATGAGTTTGAATATGTTAGAATAATTGATATTAGATGATGGTAATAGTTTATTAGTTGATTTATGGATAAAATTAAAACCCTTATTTAGAAAATTAGTTGATTATGGATTTGAAATAGATGATTAGTATGTAATAGTTGATGATAATGGTATGTTAGTTGATTTGGGAAGTTAATAATTGGTATGATTGTTTGATTTGTAATTAAAAATTAGAATTTATTTATAACCTAAAAATTAGTGTATAATTACTTACTGATATGCTAATGGATTTATAAGTTTACGCCAATATTTGTTATAGTTAATTCGAACAATGTTTGTTATAGTTTACACAAAAATTAGTGTATAATTATTGATTAGTATGCTGCTAAATTGGCAAGGTTAAACACAAGTAATATTTTTTTTATTTAATTAGCTTGTGTACATTATAAGTATTAGTTGTTAGTATAAAATAAAATTAATATAGTTTATTACAAGACTAACACCTAATTTTTGTTTACAAATTCGATAAAAAAAATTAAATTGTTAACTGAATCTTAAAATACGTTTTGAAATTTTAAATGTATTAAATAAAATATTTAAATAGTTGAATGAATTACATAATTTTGAAATGAGCATAACAACAACAAATATTATACTAAAATCAATTTTTGTAAAAAATTAAGAAATAGACATAGCAACAATAAATATTCTACTAAAATCGATTTTGTAAAAAATGAAGAAATGAATATAATAACATTAAATATTTTTCTAAAATCAATTTTCTAATAAAAATTCGGAAATGAATATAACAACAACTAATATTGTACTAAAATCGATTTTGTAAAAAAATAAAGCATACCTCACATTACTATAAGTATGATCCTTTTGTATTAGCCAAGCAAGCATTACAAGTTTATTTTGTTCCGTATCTATCCTTAAAAAGAGATAAAGCGGGTTGGTCGTGTTATCCAGCCTTTTGGCCCGGCTACACAGGTGATTACGAGGACCAGACTTGACTATTGATGAGAAAGATGGCCATGAGACGAAAATAATATGACCAGAGCATGATATCCGAATAGTTATATCCAGCCAGGGTAAATAAGTTCAATGGAGAGGTGATACAGGATGTCATAATGATGAAGGTTAGCTTGGTGGAATAGGTGTCGGCATAGATTTTTGATAAGTTGAAGAGTGTATAAGTGAGGTCAGCATAGTGTGTTGGGCTGAGCTTTTCTTTTGGTGGGCCCAAGTGGCCAAAGGGATCCAGGCTTGAAGATGTCAGTTAGGCTGAAGGCTACCTTCGTCTATAAATATAAGGGTAGGGGGCCATTTTCGGGATCTCTCTCGTTCTCTCATTTTAGGGGGACTTTATCATCTTCTTATTCCTACTCAAAATACTCTGCCATGGCTATTTTTCTTATAAACTTGTATCAATGGATTCTAACCAATCGAACAACTCATGTAATTGTAATCAAATGAAGAATGAATGAAACATGAAGTGGACGTAGGTCGAGATTGCCGAACCACTATAAAATCTTTATGTCAATTTACTTTTATGCTTTGTTCTTTAGATTCCATTAATTCTCTGATGTCCGTGAAATTCTACGGGTGTTATTGACTAATTTTGGTGCCAACATTTTTATGCTTTCACTGAGAATTGAATTCTCAGCTTATTGGATCTCATCGTCTAATTTCATATTCGTAAGATAAATCCGGTTGTTTACCAACAAAACTTCCTATTCTACTCAGATTTGAAAGAGATCTAAAGGTAGCTATTAGCCATGGGATTGGATTCACCAATGTAAGCAAGTTTTTAGGACTGAATGTTGAAGTTTGCACTGGAGTTATATAAAGGCCGACCCATCACTGAATGCAGATAGCCGATCCCCCACTCAAAAGCTGACAGCCGATCGCTCTAGCGTATATACCGAGCAAATGCCTACCCTTGTATATCGACCCCCTGTGACCGAACCAATAGTCACCGAGCCAGCCTGTCCGAACCATGAATCCCTCGTGCATGACTCGAAGCGAAATCTCCTATAACTCGGAGCAGCTAGGGATGTAACCCGAAGTGAAGGTAAGACAACCATGTTGCCCTATTAGCAATTTGCTAACGTCCTCGAACGAACGATGAATGGCCGACCCACCTTAGCCTTCTCTCCATGACCGAACAATATACAAGGAGCAATCCAGACCGGACCAACGAAAATAGACTTAAGCTGCCGAACTGTGTGCGTCGAACCACTCAGGCCATTCCACATTGGCTGAACCGCCTTGGCCGAGCCACTCTTGGCCGATCCACCATGTCTACACTCCAACACTGAACCGCCTTGGCCGATCCACCATGCCTACACTCCAACAATGAACCGCCTTAGCCGAGCCACTCTTGGCCGATCCACCATGCCTACACTCCAATGACCACCATCTATTCTTATGCTTTGCAAGCATGCCGACCCAGTATCAAATATATCGAATCATGTGCATAGGCCAATCCAAACTTAATTTACACCAGTCTCTTATACGACCCCTATTTTCAAAAAAAAAACTTTTTCGGGCACGATCCAAATTTAACAAAAAGGAACTCGTATCGCAGCGCAGTGTCCCCGCATTTTGGATTCAGAACTCAACTTAATAAAGGAACATTCTATCCACTTCCCTTAGATCCTATGACCGACCAGGGCATAGAGGATCAAGCGGCAGCTTCTGAATGGCAACAAGGGAACGAACAAGCAACCACTATTCAAACGATACTCCCAAAGATTGGAGAACATAGATGATATGACTCTAGAAAAATGCCAAGATGACTCCAAGCATCATTCTTCACTGACCCAACACTTCGAATTTAGTGACTCCAAGCAAACCAGTGTTTGACTCTAACCAATTTGTTCCAAATGCTAACAAGTATATCGTACTGATCGCGTTTGAGGGGTGTCGACCTCAAGATATATTTTGGCATCTAGTTAGCTGGAGAGCCTCCTACGACCATGGATCGTTTCTATTACAAAATGAATCTGAACCAAAGTGAGGAGGAGTGAAGCAGACTAGGAAAAATAACAATGCAAGCCCGTTGGCTAAGGACTCTGATTTCGGTAGACAAAACAAGATCTCAAAATTCGACTCATATGCTCATTGAAAGATTCAATCGATAGCCTCTACTTAGAGACTCGCGACTCAAAGTGGTACAAAAAACCAACCTCGAGAGAGTCCACCGAAGTCCAAATAAAATCAGGGGAATGTTGTATATTCCAAGATGCTCACTGATCCTAACACGGGCGATTACAAACACCTTCGAGGTATGATCGAAAAGCCGATTTGGAAAGGAAAGCTTCACCAGTATGTACAAGTCCTATAGAATGGTGGGAAGCGAACATCCGATTCCTATCAATAAAGGGCTATGATTATCAATTGGACTACTAACGGCCGATATCCCTTTGAAAGGAGCTGGGGCAAAGTTGAGTAGCGAGCACATGATGCTTCTTCAATTATCAATGAGATTTATTCCAATCTTCGTTGAATTATTTCCATTTCCATTTCTATTGTAATTGTTCTATGAACTATGACAAATTTGAACTAAACTACTTTCAAAACGATGCAGGTGACCAAGTACTCAGATTTGGTCGCCAACCAATCCACGTAGACCATGATCTGACCTATGGAGTTTCATCAAGACGAACATGATTCGACCGCTCACCATCAACCATATGCCTTCGATTTGGGGATATGGACTAGAGACGAAAAAGGTCATCATGGTCAGAGCCCTATATGAAGCATACATGATTGATCATCCAATTTCGACCTTCATATTTGATTTGATGGCCTAAGCAAGGCTTGGAATGAACGTAGCCCGATCATCCATTCCTCGGGTCATAAAGTAAAGTTTGATAAAATACATACGCCTCTCTTGAAGCACAATGATGCCGGGATCTAACTAGAGCGGGCGTGATTTGATCATCAACACATCAACTCCTACCCGGAACACAAGAGGTAGTTCGAAAGCCCGACTTGAAGTAGCTGTGATGGACTGCCTACTCTTCAACCATCACACTCAATACATGGACACGATAGCACCTTGGAACATATGCTACTTAGTTTGTCTACTCAATAATCCGTTATCGTCATTTTCTAGAAAGAGATACAAAGCAAATTATGCGAGACTTGATTATCCAACCCCAACATGGATGTGATCCAACCATCTATCATATACCTCCTTCCTTGACTTAATTAGAAGAGCTATAATCATCAACAGGACGAGAATCGACCATCCATTTTCTAAGTTTTGTCCTTGATGCTGGGAGTAGAATCCCGTTCTACGAGCATATGCGGTTCGACCGTTCGTTCTACAATGTTAACCTCAATATGATAAATGAAATACAAATCAAACGGGTGGAAATACGATTGCACTCAAAAAAAATCTCTAAGTCTCTGAGATGGACTAGAGTACTCTGAATCCCTAGAGCGTGGACCAGGGTATAAACAACTTGAGAAAAATCTCTAAGTCCTTGAAGCGGACTAGAGTACTCTAAGTCCCCAGAGCACGGACCAGAGTATAAACGACTTGAGAAAAATTTCTAAGTCCCTAATGCAGACTAGAGGACTCTGAGTCCTCAGAGCGCGGACCAAAGGATAAACGACTTAAGAAAAATCTCTAAGTCCATGAAGCGAACTAGAGTACTCTGAGTCCCCAAAGCATGGACTAGATTATAAATGAATTGACGAAAATATCAAAGTCCCCGAGCACAGACTAGTGTACTCTAAGTCCCCGGAATGCGGACCAGAGTATAAAAGATTTAAAAAATCTCTAAGCCCCTAGAGAGCGGGCTAGAGTACTCTGAGCCCCCGGAGTGTGGACCAGAGTATAAACGACTTGAGAAAACTCTCTAAGTCCCTTAAGCGGACTAGAGTGTAGGATCTAGATTAACCCTAGAGGGGGGGGTGAATAGGGTTATAGCAAATTTTCTTGATTTAAACACAGAAATAAACTGTAAAAAATAAATATGCTGAAAAGTAAATCACACACAAAATTTACCCAGCTTCGACAACCCCTGCCTACTGCTGCATTCACAGATTTCTATTAGAATTAAACAGTATCACGCTTACAAACACTCTACTAGACTCGCAGACCCTTTTGCTCCCGCTCACAAACACTCTACTAGACTCGCAAACATTTGCTCCTGCTCACAAACATTCTACTAGACTCGCAAACATTTGCTCCCGCTCACAAACACTCTACTAGACTCGCACACCCTGCTCCCGCCTATAGAGTTTCGTTTACTCGCAAACTCTGCTCCCGCCTACAATAGAACTTTGATTACTCGCAAACTCTGCTCCCGCCTATAGAGCTTTGATTACTCGCACACCCTGCTCACTGAACTAATTCTAACTAGACAATCTGACACGACCTAATCCCTAGGTGGTGATTTACAAATTCTTTGACTTGAAAAAATAAAAAACAACAATTAAAAGACAAATAACCCTAAACCCTAATAAAAATAACCCTAATTAAACTAAAGCCTTTTAAGACCGGTCCCTTCTTTTAATTCTATAACCCGTTCCCTTCTTTTGCTTGGCCCGTTCCTTTTTGTCTCGTTCAAATGGTGGCTCTGCAAATTAGGGCTTCGTTCCTCTTTGAGATAGTTGGCGGCTCTGTTCGATCTTAGGGCTTTGTTCTCTTCAATCCAAACTAGGGTTTTGAAGCTGCGCCTTTTCGTGTGCTTCGTTCTCGTTCGTTTGCTCTTGGCCGCTTCTGTTTGATCGAGTTCTCCGTTGATTCGGTATGTAATTTTATCCCTTTTGCTTTACTGGTTGATGCTTGAACTCGATCAAATAAATGCCGATGATGATTAGGGTTTTTATAGGATTTGATTTCCTATTTCTGCGTTCGTATATGTTGATTTGAATTTGTCATGTGCCGTTCGATCTGGTATTGATGCTTGAGATTTGTTTTGACTTTGTCACTATCGTATTCTTGGTATTACTTGGTTGACACGGTGTTGATTCATTTCTTGGTCAATACGGTTTTGAATTGTGATGATCACGGCTTGATTTTTAACTTGGTCAATTACCTTTGCTACCTCGATTTTGGACTTGTTCATTATATGACTTCGGTCATTTTACTGTTGACTTTATTCTCTGTGTTGCTTCTGGCTTGACACACCTGTAGCATGGTCGATTTGCTTGGCCACCAACTGTTTCGAATCTGCACTGATGAATTTTGTTTATCCACTGTTGCTTTTGACTTTACACGCATTGATTTTCTGGCACTGTTTTAATTCATTGTGATTTTTGTATCACTGCTTGATTCTCTGTGAATTTTTTATGTTGGCTCGGCTTCAGTATGCTTTGATTCAAACCAGACTTTTGTTGACTCGATCACAACTGATATTAGCTTGTGAATTTCTGATGGGCTTATTAGTTCGACCCTTGTGTTCTTCATATCTTCATTTGACCAGTGTGTTTGAGTCTGCATTTGCATACTCGCATTTGAGTTGTTGCTCTCTGTACTTGTAGTTGCATTTCTAGTTGGATATGTTGGCACTGGAACTAACTTGTATCTGGACTTGTTGTATTCATTCATACTGTGTATTGCATTGATGATTTTGGTTACTCTGTTCATTGCTTCGTAGCTTGCATCACCGGTGCACTTTATCTGTTGCATACATGAGCTTGACACTGTAAAAATTATTTATCATTTGCTTTGACACTAATTTACTGTCTGCATTCACTACATTTTGTACATGCATTTGCCTTTGAGTTGTTTTGTCTTCACTAGCATTGCTGTACACTTTTGGTCATTGTTGTAGTTGTATTATGTGATGTTGCCTCTTGTTGCTGTCATATACATTCATCAATGTTAGCATCTGCATTGCATAATTCATGTTGTAGCTTGGTCATTTGTGCACTGCCTTTGGTTCATGCTGTATTGTCTCTGTATATTTGTTATTCTTCTCTGTCCATTTGGCTGCACATGTGAACTTGTGTATTTGGTCTCGTCTCCATATAGTTGAAGCTTGCTGTCATATTTGCTGTGCTCGAGCTCTTTGCACACTGATGCACTGCCTTTGTGGTCTTGACTTTGGTGCTGTGTTGAATTTGTGCAGTGTTGTACTTATTGTCGAGTCATGTTGCATGCATTGAGTAACTGGTCTTTGTATTTCCAGCTTCACCACTGTTTCACTTTCACACTGTACTTGGTCATAATTGACTGTTAACACTCGCATGCATTTCTGTTGGACTTGATCACGGCTTCCTCTGTTGTATACATGTCCACTGTTTCATGCATTGTTGTAACTGTGTTGGACTTGTGACCTGCCCTGTGTTGAATCCAGTTTTTCAAAAACTCGGGTTTGACCTTGTGCTCGAGAGTTGTGACTTTTATGTTATTGCACGTGAGTTGAACCCGGTTTTTCATTTGGGTTTGACCTGTACTCACCTGTCCCTGTAACATTATCAAGTGTATATATCGGTGTGCACGGCCTTGTGGCATATACAGTGATACACTGTGTATGTCACAATGTTCGTGTATGATGAATTCAAATTTAAATGATGACGAACAACCCAAATAACTGAGGCAAATCATAAATTCAAAAATTATCTTTTATTTTTGAATTGCAAAAATATTTCTTTTTCAATTTTACTGCGTTAGTTTATATTTTTGCAGATTGCTCAGATGCTGGATTCAAACTGGAATGCAGTTGAAGATAAATACGAGTGTGAGTGATATGTAGTGAGGTGCTGATGTAAATGTGAAAAATGTGATATAATTGTAATCAAAGTTGTATAGTTATAGTGAGAGCTTGAAATTGTACTATTCAAAAATGTAATAAATATTTATAAAATATCTGTTTGAATTCAAATTCTGTGTAATTTAATTTATTCAATAAATATTTATTTAATCTATGAAAATAAAATAGTATATTAACAAATACATTTAAACGAATGTATATATGTTTATTAATGTATATATGTTTATTATCATCAAACAAAAATCATATAAGCGCATATTCAACAATCTCCCCCTTTTGATGATAACAAACATATATTTAAGATTTTGAATGTATTAAATGTATTTGATCGTTCAATTTGCTCCCCCTATTTAAATGCTCCTCTCTACATGATACTCCCCCTACATATATGCATACAAATAGAAATATATAAATGAGCCTATATGCAAAGTGAAAATTATTTGACCTTTGCTTGATTCTATTTGACAAAATCTTAACTTTTCTCTCCCCCTTTTGTTATCAGCAAAAGAATAACAGTGTTATAAAAATAGGATGAAGTGACAGACATGAATCAAACATTTAACTCAATTAAATATAAATATCAAATTTCAATAAAATTAAAACAAAAATCATAATTACCCTTGTTAGGCGCATATTCCACTTTCAGAAATGATGGGGATAAATTCATCAAAAAAAATCATACAGTTCTGTCTATTTGTGGTATATTTATTTCAGGAAATTTGAATATCTACTAACCATGCATAACCGTTAGGACTTTTAAATGAGATTAGTAGTATTCCAATTTAATTTAAAAAATGAAATCAAGTATCTTCTAACCACGCATGACCGTGAGGACTTTTAAATGGGATTAGAATCAACTTGTCTATTAAATCAATTAATTTTGATATGCGTTCATACATGCATAACCGTGAGGACTTTTAAATGAGCATGGAAGCACATAATCAAAGATCCAAGTAATTCACCCATGCATAACCGTGAGGACCTTTAAATGAGAGTGAATACTTTGGATATTTATTTTTATTGCCAAATATAATAAATTGAAGCACAAATAATTTCCTTCACAAATTTAAAGATATTGAAGAACAAATAATTTGCTTTGTAAACTACCACAAATTTACATACTAAATATGATCTTGATGAGTGATGGTCGATAGAAAGATGATAGAAATAGAAATGGTCATGGAATTTTTACCCAACAAAAAGTTTTTATAACTCTTGTTATGAGATTCTAAAGAAATTTTCTAATTATACTTTCTCGAGTTATAATATATGATAAATATCAACACTCATCACTTTTTCAATCACTATTCATCTTTTCGATAATCATTAGGGAGTTAGATTAGTCAAAATTTAAAATCAAATAAAAATGACTAATCTGTAAATATGGTCAAACATGATTTTCTCGAGGGGGTTTTATAAGAAAAATTTTCTGCTATTTGAAAATTATTTCAAGTGAAAAATATGCAGATATTTTCTTTGAAAAAAAACGATGCAGCAAATGAATGTTTCAAAAATTAATCACGTTCCACTAGTAATTTTCTATCAACTATATTACCAGTGTAATCTGCATCTGAATTTAAATTTCACTCAATACTCACTCGTTGGATATCAAAGACCAGATTGTGAAATTTCGACAAACTATCTCAGAATGAAATTTGAAATGAAGCCATGTTCACACTCAAACAAATATCATGGTGTTAATTTCAGAAATCGTAGGATAAACAATTATATTCATGCGTAATCAACAGTCAATCAACATCATAATTATTTCAAAAACAATTTCTTGAAATCCTTTTTAACAGCTTTCACATGAAATTTGAAATCGTGCAAATTTACAAGCAGTGACCAAAATGTCAAAACCAATATATTTACGTGTAGCATGAGTAACCATCATTTGACCGAACAAATTTATATGGATTAGTTCAAAGTTGAAAATCTGATTGGTCATTATTTAAGCACAAATCAAGGTCATAAATAAAAACAAGTCATGTAGAATCATATCAAGTAAGTCCGAATCAGTCAACCATCATAATTACTCCAAGAAATTCTATTTAAAGATGATTGGTCAATATTTTGAAAAAAAGCCATAGAATCAAAATCATCATCTTTTGTACATCTCAATATTGGCTGATTTAATTCAGATTATGGTGCAGATTATCACATTTGATATATCGTTCAAAAACAAATTTACCTGTTTTACCTTTACGATAATTTTTCGTCGTTGTCCATTGTGATTCTGTCACCTTTGTACTAGGCTAAGGAACTTTGCTTTGTCGCCCGTTGTGTTTTTGGAACAGCCAAAATCCAGAGAACACTGTTGTTGTTCCTTAGCCTACCACCACACCTACACGATGAAAGATTTATGTGACCTATTTGTTTTTATAGGTCCATGATTGTTAGTGGCAGAATATGAAACATATGTTTGTGGAGACCCAAAACTATTTATATATGTTCCTTTTGGCACCCAAATTTGTTTGACTTTCAAAGATTTTATATTTGGGCCTTTTGGAACCCAAATTGGTATAGTTTTCACGTGTTTGAGTCTATACCAACAATTATTTTGATTATGTCCAAATTTTCTACAAATCGTGCACATTGAATTGACTTGATTAAATTTCGTGTTCTTTTTCCTATGACTATAATTTTAAACATGATGTCCAATTATTTTAGATCGAGCAAAGACACTTTTACCTTTTGCATCATCATCTTGTGATTTCCCAAAACCTAGTCCTTTTCTGTTGTTAGCAAAAATTTGATTTCCCAATAGCATGTTGAAAGATTTTTCTCCTTTTGAAAAGTTATTCAGGGATTTCTCAAGGTTTTGGACTTTGGTTTTTAATGTTGAGTTTTCAGTGACAAGTGAGGTGCATCGATTTATAAAATCCTTTTTCCTAGTGTCAATGTTTTCCTTAAGACTCAAGTTTTCTTTTTCGAGATTCTCAGATTTATTCTTAAGTCTTGTCAATTCTGAATCTAAAATTTTACATTGGTTACATTCTAGGTTTTGAATATTTTCAAGTTCAGTTTCTAACCTAGAATTTTCATGGGCGAGTTCCCTCCTTTCAGATTTCAGTTTTTCAATTTTAGATTCAAGACTATCAATTGTTTTAGTAAGATCTAAGCATATAAAAACAAGATCTCTATAGGAATACTCACCCGTCTCACTAGATTCTTAGAACTTGCTTCTGAGTCTGATTTCGCCATAAGACACAAGTTAGCCTCCTCCGAGTTGCTATCCGAAATTTCCTCTCCTTCTTCATCATCCCAAGTTGCTGCAAAAGCCTTCTTTTTCTTTTTCTTTCCTTTGTTGTTTTTGAGAAGTGGGCATTTTTGTATGAAGTGTCCGGGTTTCTTGCAGTTAAAGCATGTTGATTCATTATCGGAATTGTCAGAGTCTTTTGGCTTATTACGACTTGTTTTCTTCTTGCGTGGCTTGAATCTAGACCATCTTCTAAGATTATTGACAGCCATTGCAAGCTCTTCAATTGGATCTTCTTCATCTTCATCACTCTCTTCTTTGCTCTTTAAGGAAATCGTCTTCTTCTTTGGTTCGGAGTTGTTGCGTTCTTCCTTTGCTTTTAGCTCAAGCTCATATGTCATTAAGTTGCCAATCAACTCCTCCATGCTTAGTTTGCTCAAATCTTTCGATTCTTGGATTGCCGTGACTTTTGCCTCAAAGTTCATTGGTAAAACTCGTAGCACCTTCCTCACAAGCTCTACCTCAGTGAAGACCTTCCCAAGCGCTCTAGCGTTGTATACCAAGGTTGAAAAACGTCCAAACATGTCTTTTATGCTCTCGCCTTTGTCCATCACAAAGTTTTCGTATTCATTGCTGAATAGGGCTAGACGAGACTCCTTGACTTGAGAAGTTCCTTCGTGTGTCACCTCCAAAGTGTGCCATATTTCCTGTGCTGTTGTACAATGAGAAATTCTATTAAATTCATTTTTATCAAGAGCACATATCAAAGCATTCATGGCTTTAGCATTTGTCGTTTTCAATCTCTTATCGTTGGCATCCCACCTATCCTTAGGTTTAGGAATCTCAGTATCACCAACGATTATAGTGGGAGGTTTATAGCCAGTTTCAATAATATCCCAAACATCATAATCAACAGAACTAAGATATATACCCATCCTAACTTTCCAATAAGCATAATCATTCCCGTTAAACATGGGTGGCCTAGCAATAGATTGCCCCTCAGAAAAAGCATTATTCGGTGAATTCATGACTCTAGAGTTAAAAACAAAATACCGGGCTCCGATACCACTTGTAGGATCTAGATTAACCCTAGAGGGGGGTGAATAGGGTTATAGAAATTTTTTTTGATTTAAACACAGAAATAAACTGTAAAAAATAAATATGCTGAAAAGTAAATCACACACAAAATTTACCCAGCTTCGGCAACCCCTGCCTACTGCTGCATTCACAGATTTCTATTAGCATTAAACAGTATCACGCTTACAAACACTCTACTAGACTCGCAGTCCCTTTTGCTCCCGCTCACAAACACTCTACTAGACTCGCAAACATTTGCTCCCGCTCACAAACATTCTACTAGACTCGCAAACATTTGCTCCCGCTCACAAACACTCTACTAGACTCGCATACCCTGCTCCCGCCTGTAGAGTTTCATTTACTCGCAAACTCTGCTCCCGCCTACAATAGAACTTTGATTACTCGCAAACTCTGCTCCTGCCTATAGAGCTTTGATTACTCGCACACCCTGCTCACTGAACTAATTCTAACTAGACAATCTGACACGACCTAATCCCAAGGTGGTGATTTACAAATTCTTTGACTTGAAAAAATAAAAAACAACAATTAAAAGACAAATAAACAAATAACCCTAAACCCTAATTAAAAATAACCCTAATTAAACTAAAGCCTTTTAAGACCGGCCCCTTCTTTTAATTCTATAACCCGTTCCCTTCTTTTGCTTGGCCCGTTCCTTTTTGTCTCGTTCAAATGGTGGCTCTGCAAATTAGGGCTTCGTTCCTCTTTGAGATAGTTGGCGGCTCTGTTCGATCTTAGGGCTTTGTTCTCTTCAATCCAAACTAGGGTTTTGAAGCTGCGCCTTTTCGTGTGCTTCGTTCTCGTTCGTTTGCTCTTGGCCGCTTCTGTTTGATCGAGTTCTCCGTTGATTCGGTATGTAATTTTATCCCTTTTGCTTTACTGGTTGATGCTTGAACTCGATCAAATAAATGCCGATGATGATTAGGGTTTTTATAGGATTTGATTTCCTATTTCTGCGTTCGTATATGTTGATTTGAATTTGTCATGTGCCGTTCGATCTGGTATTGATGCTTGAGATTTGTTTTGACTTTGTCACTATCGTATTCTTGGTATTACTTGGTTGACACGGTGTTGATTCATTTCTTGGTCAATACGGTTTTGAATTGTGATGATCACGGCTTGATTTTTAACTTGGTCAATTACCTTTGCTACCTCGATTTTGGACTTGTTCATTATATGACTTCGGTCATTTTACTGTTGACTTTATTCTCTGTGTTGCTTCTGGCTTGACACACCTGTAGCATGGTCGATTTGCTTGGCCACCAACTGTTTCGAATCTGCACTGATGAATTTTGTTTATCCACTGTTGCTTTTGACTTTACACGCATTGATTTTCTGGCACTGTTTTAATTCATTGTGATTTTTGTATCACTGCTTGATTCTCTGTGAATTTTTTATGTTGGCTCGGCTTCAGTATGCTTTGATTCAAACCAGACTTTTGTTGACTCGATCACAACTGATATTAGCTTGTGAATTTCTGATGGGCTTATTAGTTCGACCCTTGTGTTCTTCATATCTTCATTTGACCAGTGTGTTTGAGTCTGCATTTGCATACTCGCATTTGAGTTGTTGCTCTCTGTACTTGTAGTTGCATTTCTAGTTGGATATGTTGGCACTGGAACTAACTTGTATCTGGACTTGTTGTATTCATTCATACTGTGTATTGCATTGATGATTTTGGTTACTCTGTTCATTGCTTCGTAGCTTGCATCACCGGTGCACTTTATCTGTTGCATACATGAGCTTGACACTGTAAAAATTATTTATCATTTGCTTTGACACTAATTTACTGTCTGCATTCACTACATTTTGTACATGCATTTGCCTTTGAGTTGTTTTGTCTTCACTAGCATTGCTGTACACTTTTGGTCATTGTTGTAGTTGTATTATGTGATGTTGCCTCTTGTTGCTGTCATATACATTCATCAATGTTAGCATCTGCATTGCATAATTCATGTTGTAGCTTGGTCATTTGTGCACTGCCTTTGGTTCATGCTGTATTGTCTCTGTATATTTGTTATTCTTCTCTGTCCATTTGGCTGCACATGTGAACTTGTGTATTTGGTCTCGTCTCCATATAGTTGAAGCTTGCTGTCATATTTGCTGTGCTCGAGCTCTTTGCACACTGATGCACTGCCTTTGTGGTCTTGACTTTGGTGCTGTGTTGAATTTGTGCAGTGTTGTACTTATTGTCGAGTCATGTTGCATGCATTGAGTAACTGGTCTTTGTATTTCCAGCTTCACCACTGTTTCACTTTCACACTGTACTTGGTCATAATTGACTGTTAACACTCGCATGCATTTCTGTTGGACTTGATCACGGCTTCCTCTGTTGTATACATGTCCACTGTTTCATGCATTGTTGTAACTGTGTTGGACTTGTGACCTGCCCTGTGTTGAATCCAGTTTTTCAAAAACTCGGGTTTGACCTTGTGCTCGAGAGTTGTGACTTTTATGTTATTGCACGTGAGTTGAACCCGGTTTTTCATTTGGGTTTGACCTGTACTCACCTGTCCCTGTAACATTATCAAGTGTATATATCGGTGTGCACGGCCTTGTGGCATATACAGTGATACACTGTGTATGTCACAATGTTCGTGTATGATGAATTCAAATTTAAATGATGACGAACAACCCAAATAACTGAGGCAAATCATAAATTCAAAAATTATCTTTTATTTTTGAATTGCAAAAATATTTCTTTTTCAATTTTACTGCGTTAGTTTATATTTTTGCAGATTGCTCAGATGCTGGATTCAAACTGGAATGCAGTTGAAGATAAATACGAGTGTGAGTGATATGTAGTGAGGTGCTGATGTAAATGTGAAAAATGTGATATAATTGTAATCAAAGTTGTATAGTTATAGTGAGAGCTTGAAATTGTACTATTCAAAAATGTAATAAATATTTATAAAATATCTGTTTGAATTCAAATTCTGTGTAATTTAATTTATTCAATAAATATTTATTTAATCTATGAAAATAAAATAGTATATTAACAAATACATTTAAACGAATGTATATATGTTTATTAATGTATATATGTTTATTATCATCAAACAAAAATCATATAAGCGCATATTCAACAATCTCCCCCTTTTGATGATAACAAACATATATTTAAGATTTTGAATGTATTAAATGTATTTGATCGTTCAATTTGCTCCCCCTATTTAAATGCTCCTCTCTACATGATACTCCCCCTACATATATGCATACAAATAGAAATATATAAATGAGCCTATATGCAAAGTGAAAATTATTTGACCTTTGCTTGATTCTATTTGACAAAATCTTAACTTTTCTCTCCCCCTTTTGTTATCAGCAAAAGAATAACAGTGTTATAAAAATAGGATGAAGTGACAGACATGAATCAAACATTTAACTCAATTAAATATAAATATCAAATTTCAATAAAATTAAAACAAAAATCATAATTACCCTTGTTAGGCGCATATTCCACTTTCAGAAATGATGGGGATAAATTCATCAAAAAAAATCATACAGTTCTGTCTATTTGTGGTATATTTATTTCAGGAAATTTGAATATCTACTAACCATGCATAACCGTTAGGACTTTTAAATGAGATTAGTAGTATTCCAATTTAATTTAAAAAATGAAATCAAGTATCTTCTAACCACGCATGACCGTGAGGACTTTTAAATGGGATTAGAATCAACTTGTCTATTAAATCAATTAATTTTGATATGCGTTCATACATGCATAACCGTGAGGACTTTTAAATGAGCATGGAAGCACATAATCAAAGATCCAAGTAATTCACCCATGCATAACCGTGAGGACCTTTAAATGAGAGTGAATACTTTGGATATTTATTTTTATTGCCAAATATAATAAATTGAAGCACAAATAATTTCCTTCACAAATTTAAAGATATTGAAGAACAAATAATTTCCTTTGTAAACTACCACAAATTTACATACTAAATATGATCTTGATGAGTGATGGTCGATAGAAAGATGATAGAAATAGAAATGGTCATGGAAATTTTACCCAACAAAAAGTTTTTATAACTCTTGTTATGAGATTCTAAAGAAATTTTCTAATTATACTTTCTCGAGTTATAATATATGATAAATATCAACACTCATCACTTTTTCAATCACTATTCAACTTTTCGATAATCATTAGGGAGTTAAATTAGTCAAAATTTAAAATCAAATAAAAATGACTAATCTGTAAATATGGTCAAACATGATTTTCTCGAGGGGGTTTTATAAGAAAAATTTTCTGCTATTTGAAAATTATTTCAAGTGAAAAATATGCAGATATTTTCTTTGAAAAAAAACGATGCAGCAAATGAATGTTTCAAAAATTAATCACGTTCCACTAGTAATTTTCTATCAACTATATTACCAGTGTAATCTGCATCTGAATTTAAATTTCACTCAATACTCACTCGTTGGATATCAAAGACCAGATTGTGAAATTTCGACAAACTATCTCAGAATGAAATTTGAAATGAAGCCATGTTCACACTCAAACAAATATCATGGTGTTAATTTCAGAAATCGTAGGATAAACAATTATATTCATGCGTAATCAACAGTCAATCAACATCATAATTATTTCAAAAACAATTTCTTGAAATCCTTTTTAACAGCTTTCACATGAAATTTGAAATCGTGCAAATTTACAAGCAGTGACCAAAATGTCAAAACCAATATATTTACGTGTAGCATGAGTAACCATCATTTGACCGAACAAATTTATATGGATTAGTTCAAAGTTGAAAATCTGATTGGTCATTATTTAAGCACAAATCAAGGTCATAAATAAAAACAAGTCATGTAGAATCATATCAAGTAAGTCCGAATCAGTCAACCATCATAATTACTCCAAGAAATTCTATTTAAAGATGATTGGTCAATATTTTGAAAAAAAGCCATAGAATCAAAATCATCATCTTTTGTACATCTCAATATTGGCTGATTTAATTCAGATTATGGTGCAGATTATCAAATTTGATATATCGTTCAAAAACAAATTTACCTGTTTTACCTTTACGATAATTTTTCGTCGTTGTCCATTGTTATTCTGTCACCTTTGTACTAGGCTAAGGAACTTTGCTTTGTCGCCCGTTGTGTTTCTGGAACAGCCAAAATCTAGAGAACACTGTTGTTGTTCCTTAGCCTACCACCACACCTACACGATGAAAGATTTATGTGACCTATTTGTTTTTATAGGTCCATGATTGTTAGTGGCAGAATATGAAACATATGTTTGTGGAGACCCAAAACTATTTATATATGTTCCTTTTGGCACCCAAATTTGTTTGACTTTCAAAGATTTTATATTTGGGCCTTTTGGAACCCAAATTGGTATAGTTTTCACGTGTTTGAGTCTATACCAACAATTATTTTGATTATGTCCAAATTTTCTACAAATCGTGCACATTGAATTGACTTGATTAAATTTCGTGTTCTTTTTCCTATGACTATAATTTTCAACATGATGTCCAATTATTTTAGATCGAGCAAAGACACTTTTACCTTTTGCATCATCATCTTGTGATTTCCCAAAACCTAGTCCTTTTCTATTGTTAGCAAAAATTTGATTTCCCAATAGCATGTTGAAAGATTTTTCTCCTTTTGAAAAGTTATTCAGGGATTTCTCAAGGTTTTGGACTTTGGTTTTTAATGTTGAGTTTTCAGTGACAAGTGAGGTGCATCGATTTATAAAATCCTTTTTCCTAGTGTCAATGTTTTCCTTAAGACTCAAGTTTTCTTTTTCGAGATTCTCAGAGTTATTCTTAAGTCTTGTCAATTCTGAATCTAAAATTTTACATTGGTTACATTCTAGGTTTTGAATATTTTCAAGTTCAGTTTCTAACCTAGAATTTTCATGGGCGAGTTCCCTCCTTTCAGATTTCAGTTTTTCAATTTTAGATTCAAGACTATCAATTGTTTTAGTAAGATCTAAGCATATAAAAACAAGATCTCTATAGGAATACTCACCTGTCTCACTAGATTCCTTAGAACTTGCTTCTGAGTCTGATTTCGCCATAAGACACAAGTTAGCCTCCTCCGAGCTGCTATCCGAAACTTCCTCTCCTTCTTCATCATCCCAAGTTGCTGCAAAAGCCTTCTTTTTCTTTTTCTTTCCTTTGTTGTTTTTGAGAAGTGGGCATTTTTGTATGAAGTGTCCGGGTTTCTTGCAGTTAAAGCATGTTGATTCATTATCGGAATTGTCAGAGTCTTTTGGCTTATTACGACTTGTTTTCTTCTTGCGTGGATTGAATCTAGACCATCTTCTAAGATTATTGACAGCCATTGCAAGCTCTTCAATTGGATCTTCTTCATCTTCATCACTCTCTTCTTTGCTCTTTAAGGCAATCGTCTTCTTCTTTGGTTCGGAGTTGTTGCGTTCTTCCTTTGCTTTTAGCTCAAGCTTATATGTCATTAAGTTGCCAATCAACTCCTCCATGCTTAGTTTGCTCAAATCTTTCGATTCTTGGATTGCCGTGACTTTTGCCTCAAAGTTCATTGGTAAAACTCGTAGCACCTTCCTCACAAGCTCTACCTCAGTGAAGACCTTCCCAAGCGCTCTAGCGTTGTATACCAAGGTTGAAAAACGTCCAAACATGTCTTTTATGCTCTCGCCTTTGTCCATCACAAAGTTTTCGTATTCATTGCTGAATAGGGCTAGACGAGACTCCTTGACTTGAGAAGTTCCTTCGTGTGTCACCTCCAAAGTGTGCCATATTTCCTGTGCTGTTGTACAATGAGAATTTCTATTAAATTCATTTTTATCAAGAGCACATATCAAAGCATTCATGGCTTTAGCATTTGTCGTTTTCAATCTCTTATCGTTGGCATCCCACCTATCCTTAGGTTTAGGAATCTCAGTATCACCAACGATTATAGTGGGAGGTTTATAGCCAGTTTCAATAATATCCCAAACATCATAATCAACAGAACTAAGATATATACCCATCCTAACTTTCCAATAAGCATAATCATTCCCGTTAAACATGGGTGGCCTAGCAATAGATTGCCCCTCAGAAAAAGCATTATTCGGTGAATTCATGACTCTAGAGTTAAAAACAAAATACCGGGCTCCGATACCACTTGTAGGATCTAGATTAACCCTAGAGGGGGGTGAATAGGGTTATAGAAATTTTTTTTGATTTAAACACAGAAATAAACTGTAAAAAATAAATATGCTGAAAAGTAAATCACACACAAAATTTACCCAGCTTCGGCAACCCCTGCCTACTGCTGCATTCACAGATTTCTATTAGCATTAAACAGTATCACGCTTACAAACACTCTACTAGACTCGCAGTCCCTTTTGCTCCCGCTCACAAACACTCTACTAGACTCGCAAACATTTGCTCCCGCTCACAAACATTCTACTAGACTCGCAAACATTTGCTCCCGCTCACAAACACTCTACTAGACTCGCATACCCTGCTCCCGCCTGTAGAGTTTCATTTACTCACAAACTCTGCTCCCGCCTACAATAGAACTTTGATTACTCGCAAACTCTGCTCCTGCCTATAGAGCTTTGATTACTCGCACACCCTGCTCACTGAACTAATTCTAACTAGACAATCTGACACGACCTAATCCCTAGGTGGTGATTTACAAATTCTTTGACTTGAAAAAATAAAAAATAACAATTAAAAGACAAATAAACAAATAACCCTAAACCCTAATTAAAAATAACCCTAATTAAACTAAAGCCTTTTAAGACCGCCCCCTTCTTTTAATTCTATAACCCGTTCCCTTCTTTTGCTTGGCCCGTTCCTTTTTGTCTCGTTCAAATGGTGGCTCTGCAAATTAGGGCTTCATTCCTCTTTGAGATAGTTGGCGGCTCTGTTCGATCTTAGGGCTTTGTTCTCTTCAATCCAAACTAGGGTTTTGAAGCTGCGCCTTTTCGCGTGCTTCGTTCTCGTTCGTTTGCTCTTGGCCGCTTCTGTTTGATCGAGTTCTCTGTTGATTCGGCATGTAATTTTATCCCTTTTGCTTTACTGGTTGATGCTTGAACTCGATCAAATAAATGCCGATGATGATTAGGGTTTTTATAGGATTTGATTTCCTATTTTTGCATTCGTATATGTTGATTTGAATTTGTCATATGCCGTTCGATCTGGTATTGATGCTTGAGATTTGTTCTGACTTTGTCACTATCGTATTCTTGGTATTACTTGGTTGACACGGTGTTGATTCATTGCTTGGTCAATACGGTTTTGAATTATGATGATCACGGCTTGATTTTTAACTTGGTCAATTACCTTTGCTACCTCGATTTTGGACTTTTTCATTATATGACTTCGGTCATTTTACTGTTGGCTTTATTCTCTGTGTTGCTTCTGGCTTGACACACCTGTAGCATGGTCGATTTGCTTGGCCACCAACTGTTTCGAATCTGCACTGATGAATTTTGTTTATCCACTGTTGCTTTTGACTTTACACGCATTGATTTTCTGGCACCGTTTTAATTCATTGTGATTTTTGTATCACTGCTTGATTCTCTGTGAATTTTTTCTGTTGGCTCGGCTTCAGTATGCTTTGATTCAAACCAGACTTTTGTTGACTTGATCACAACTGATATTAGCTTGTGAATTTCTGATGGACTTATTAGTTCGACCCTTGTGTTCTTCATATCTTCATTTGACCAGTGTGTTTGAGTCTGCATTTGCATACTCGCATTTGAGTTGTTGCTCTCTGTACTCGTAGTTGCACTTCTAGTTGGATATGTTGGCACTGGAACTAACTTGTATCTGGACTTGTTGTATTCATTCATACTGTGTATTGCATTGATGATTTTGGTTACTCTGTTCATTGCTTCGTAGCTTGCATCACTGGTGCACTTTATCTGTTGCATACACGAGCTTGACACTGTAAAAATTATTTATCATTTGCTTTGACACTAATTTACTGTCTACATTCACTACATTTTGTACATGCATTTGCCTTTGAGTTGTTTTGTCTTCACTAGCATTGCTGTACACTTTTGGTCATTGTTGTAGTTGTATTACGTGATGTTTCCTCTTGTTGCTGTCATATACATTCATCAATGTTAGCATCTGCATTGCATAATTCATGTTGTAGCCTGGTCATTTGTGCACTGCCTTTGGTTCATGCTGTATTATCTCTGTATATTTGTTATTCTTCTCTGTCCATTTGGCTGCTCATGTGAACTTGTGTATTTGGTCTTTTCTCCATATAGTTGAAGCTTGCTGTCATATTTGCTGTGCTCGAGCTCTTTGCACACTGATGCACTGCCTTTGTGGTCTTGACTTTGGTGCTGTGTTGAATTTGTGCGGTGTTGTACTTGTTGTCGAGTCATATTACATGCATTGAGTAACTGGTCTTTGTATTTCCAGCTTCACCACTGTTTCACTTTCACACTGTACTTGGTCATAATTGACTGTTAACACTCGCATGCATTTCTGTTGGACTTGATCACGGCTTCCTCCGTTGTATACATGTCCACTGTTTCATGCATTGTTGTAACTGTGTTGGACTTGTGACCTGCCCTGTGTTGAATCCAGTTTTTCAAAAACTCGGGTTTGACCTTATGCTCGAGAGTTGTGACTTTTATGTTATTGCACGTGAGTTGAACCCGGTTTTTCATTTGGGTTTGACCTGTGCTCACCTGTCCCTGTAGCATTATCAAGTGTATATATCGGTGTGCACGGCCTTGTGGCATATACAGTGATACACTGTGTATGTCACAATGTTCGTGTATGATGAATTCAAATTTAAATGATGACGAACAAACCAAATAACTGAGGCAAATCATAAATTCAAAAATTATCTTTTATTTTTGAATTGCAAAAATATTTCTTTTTCAATTTTACTGCGTTAGTTTATATTTTTGCAGATTGCTCAGATGCTGGATTCAAACTGGAATGCAGTTGAAGATAAATACGAGTGTGAGTGATATGTAGTGAGGTGCTGATGTAAATGTGAAAAATGTGATATAATTGTAATCAAAGTTGTATAGTTATAGTGAGAGCTTGAAATTGTACTATTCAAAAATGTAATAAATATTTATAAAATATCTGTTTGAATTCAAATTCTGTGTAATTTAATTTATTCAATAAATATTTATTTAATCTGTGAAAATAAAATAGTATATTAACAAATACATTTAAACGAATGTATATATGTTTATTAATGTATATATGTTTATTATCATCAAACAAAAATCATATAAGCGCATATTCAACATAGAGTACTCTGAGTCCCTAGAGCGCGGAACAGAGTATAAACGACTTGAGAAAAATCTCTAAGTCCTTGAAGCGGATCTGACTCCCCAGAGCGTAGACTAGAGTACAAACGACTTGAGAAAAATCTCTAAGTCTCTAAAGAGGACTAGAGTACTCTGAATACCTAGAGCGCGAACTAGAGCATAAATGAATTGATGAAAATCTCTAAGTCCCCGAAGTGCGGACTAGGGTACTCTGAGTCCCCGGAGTGCGGACCAGAGCATAAACGATGTAAAAATTTCTAAGTCCCCAGACCGTAGGCTAGAGTACTCTGTGCCCCCGGAGTGTGTACAGAGCATAAACGACTTGAGAAAAATCTCTAAGTCTCGAAAGCAGACTAGAGTACTCTGAGTCCCTAGAGCGTGGACTAGAGTATAAACGACTTGAGAAAAATCTCTAAGTCCTTGAAGCGGACTAGAGTACTCTGAGTCCGCAGAGCGCGGACTAGAGTATAAATGACTTAAGAAAAATCTCTAAGTCCCTGAAGCAGACTAGAGTACTCTGAGTCCCCAAAGCGTGGACTAAAGTATAAATGAATTGATGAAAATATCTTAGTTCACAGAGCACGGACTAGAGTACTCTGAGTCCCAGGAGTGCGGAGCAGAGTATAAACGATTTAAAAAATCTCTATGTCCCCGCAGCATCGGCTAGAGTACTCCGAGCCTCGAAGTTCAGATTAGAGTATAAATGATTTGTGAAAAATCTCTAAGTCCCTGAAGCGGATTAGACTAATTTGAACCCACAAAGTGCGTGCTGGAGTATAAACGATCTGAAAATCTTTAAGTCCTCGGAGCGTGGGTTCGAGTACTCTAAGCCCTCAGAGTGCGGATTAGAGTATAAACGATTTGAGAAAAATCTCTAAGTCCCTGAAGCGGACTGGAGTATCCGAGTCCCTAGAGTGTGGACTAGAGTATAAACGACTTGACGAAAATCTTTACGTCCCAAACTTTGGACTAGAGCATAAATCGTTCGACAAATCTCTAGGTCCCTGGAGCATAGACCGAAGCATAAACACAAATTGGGCGCAAGTCGATCGGGGAAAAAATAAATCTAAGTCACCAAAATGTAGAGTGGCATATAAACATCGATAAATAGAGGAGTGGATTCGGACTGTTCTCTATTTCGCAAACTTTGGCCTGAAATCGACAGGAGGAGTATTAACTTGCTAAGGATGGAGTTCGACCATCCGACTTGCAGCCTGGCCAAATCAGTGCTGGAAGCAGGAGTACAAATGACTAAAAAATGAATATGACAGCTCATTATAGCTCTAGCTTGGCGTTCTTTACAATTTATGGTAACGGTCACAAGGAGGCCTCAATACAGAACCAATTGAAACGACATCCAAAGCTACGGACGACCGACTATATCATACCTTAGATCAGGGGCAATATCGACCCTCACCAAGAACATACGAGTGTGACTCGAGTGTCCCTTGAAAAACTATACCACCAGAGTGTGGATAGGAGAGTAAACCACGAAGACTTGGTCATTAATTCTTCAGCACCCTCCTTCGATCCATCAGGAGGAGTATGAAACTAGATGAGCGTGACCCGACTACTCTTGAGCCAACTCTACCCCAAGACCTGATTATAGAATATGAACCAAAGTGGACGTAGATGAACATCCATTACCCAACTTATTCCCATAAACTGATGACACATCAGGGTATTCTCCTTGGAATGAAAAATCACAATACAATCCAGGATAGGCGCCCACGATTCAACGGGAAAGAGAGTAAAGCTAAAGTAGGCATGGTTGGCCTTCCTACTTATTAGTATATACCCCAAACTGGGGGCACGAGCGAGAAGCAAGACGAATGTGAACCAACTATTCACCGATCAACCCTATGTCTTTGGAGTTTTGGTGGGATTATAAACATAGCTAGGATGAGACTCAACCGACCACCTAGTACATTTGTCAACCCGAGATTGGAAGCAGAAGCGTGATCATCCAAAGACTGGCTATGATAGCTCAATATTGAAACTTATATATAGTGTTTACAACTATTCAAGGCTACGATCGAAAGAATGCCTAGCGATAGAATCATTAAATCGATGCCTAAGCTCGTTAGCAACTGACTGTCACTCCAACACAAAGGACGGATAAAAGTTTATGAATACGTTGAATGGAAAGTGCATTACTCGAATATACAAACAACTCCAAACTCAAAGCAAGACCCAACTATGCAGCTTCACGCAACTCGAGGCTGACCCCTCCTCGACATTTTCTTCAACGTGCTTCTAAGCCTAATCTTTGGCCATTTGCAGATAACGATCAGAGCATTCAAAGCCTTTCACTATCAGACTTAATAACTCATGACAAGACTCTAGAATTTGACCAGAGAACCATTAACATTGACCATCCCAACCATATTTCACATTGAATGTTACGCAAAATAGTTATATCTAAACTCATAGAATCCGAGATTGTACCCGCTAAGCTGACGATCGACATTACAGTCAGCCATGGTGACCCTATCTGGGTGCTGAATATCGAATCACAGCCCAGTGCAATGATGGTAAAAGGATTAATTGGATTTTTCTGGATAAATGATGATATGTTCCTTTGGACCTATTCTGATATGCATGTGTGATTTCACCGACTATCGCGAGCCATGCATTGGATATCGACCCGAAATTACAAAAGCTAGCGCAATGTCTATTGATTTCATCATGAAAGCTCCACTCTTACTTTTAGGCTCACCCCATTAACGTCTATGTCTAACAGCCATTGCGACAGGGCATAAATCGACCTGAGACGTCTAAAAGACTACTTAAATGGAATATTGAACTAAGCCAATTCGATATCACTTATTTCCCTCGAAGGGCTATCCAAGGACGATAGTAGATCTCATATCTAAATTCACTACATCAGACGAATACTCAAACAGTAGTGAAGAACCAACCAACTGATATAAAATGTACGCGGATGAAGCATCCAATGATCAGTGTTATGACACAGGTGTCATGTTAATAACTCCTGAAGAACGATCGATATGCTACGTCCTGAAACTCTATTCCTGTGTAACAAACAATGATGCTTATTATGAAGCCTCAACCGCCAGCCTCAAATATGCTAGAGAACTTAGAGTGGAAACTTTATATATCTTTTTGATTCTTGATTGGTAGCATACAAAGTTAGGAAGTTAATCTTTCCAGGGGAATTGTCTTGCTCCTTATCTCGACCAGTTCCAAGAGTTACTAGCCAACTTCACATGTTACATCATTACACACATCCTCAGCGAACGAAATGAAAAGAGTCAAGTCACTGGCCAGGATGGCCAGTTTCAGGGACGCGCAACGGACATACTTTGTTCTGGTTGAAATACTTAAAATTCCAAGCATTGACGGATGGAGATCGGGTAGATGTTGGAGACAGAGCCAGAAAAGGGGTCACGGTCGACTCCTATCAAAGACTATCTACAATGAAAGAATGGAGGAATGGAAAATGACAGAACCTCCTCAATGCTTCACTCCAAATCATCCAAGAAGAAGTCATGCGTAGAAAGGAGTTCATCCATTCCTATGCCTCGACGTATCACCCATGATGAAATCAAACAAGTCTTTAGATAAGTTCATGAAGAAATATGCAGCAATCACACCAAAGGGCAAACCCTGACAAAGAAAATCTTGTGCTACGAATATTACTGGCCAACTATCAATCAAGATGCGGTTGATCATGCTAGACAATTCTACGAGTGCAAGATGTTTGCAAAAAATCCAGAAGCCCGGCCGATGGAAATTACTCAAATGGCTAGTCCATAGCCGTTTGCCACTTAGGGGCAAGTACATCATAGTCTTCTTACCGATCCTAAAGGTGGTGCGAAATACGCCATCATAGCAGTTGATTACTTCACCAAATCGACAGATGAAGAACTTTTAACTACGACCAAGAAGAAGAAAATAATCAACTTTATTGTCTGTAACGTTATCTGCCCTTATGACCTTCCACAAACCATTATAACCGGTAATGAAGCCCAATTCGACAACGCTAAATTTCAAAACTTCTACTACAGGCATCATATTGAAAGGAAATTTGCGGTATTTGCTCGCCTTCAAGCAAGTGGATTGGTTGAAGCTATGAACAAAATCATAAAGTCTATTCTGAAAAGAGGTTTAGAAAAGGCTAGAGGTAAATAGGTGAATAAGCTACCAATAGCATTATTGGCTTGTAGAACCACTACGAGTCTGCAACTTGCCATACTCCATTCACCTTTGCTTACGGCTCTAAGGTCATCATCCATATAGAACTTGAAGTCTCCTCTCATCGAGTGTCTGATTATAACCCTTATTTAACAATAAAATAAAATAAACAAGGATCTGCAATCAAATTGCAATTAAACTAGATGGAATTGGTGACGACTTATGAGCATATAAAACGCATCCGAGAGCCAAAGGCAAGAACATGTACCCCAAATGTGCATGTGTATATTCAAAAAATTCGATTTCTTGAAATTGATAAAAATTGATTTTTCGCTTAGAGTTATTAAAGAAAAGACTAGATTAGACAACTGAAGCTTACTACTCATGTAGAACCGGACATGGATGGCCACTAATCAAATGCAATCTTGCATTTATACTATTGAGAATCGACCAAGCATCAGACAAACAAAGAGGGATATGACACTTTGGGAAGATGAAATTGAAGGAAAATGACTATTTAGGGAACATGATGGATTTCTTTATGGAGACTTTAACTTGTTTCGATTCAAAGACGTCATGTACGCAACAAGACATACTTTGGAGGGAAAATGTTATCTGGCCTTTTGGTCCAGCTACAAAAAGGTGATTACGAGGACCAGACTTGACTATTGATGAGGAAGATGGCCATGAGACAACAATAATATGATAAGAGCATGATATCCAAACAGTTGTATCTAGCACAGAGTAAATAAGATCAACGGATAGGTGATACAGGATGTCAGAATGATGAAGGTTAGCTTAATGGAATGGGTGTCGGCATAGAAGTTTGATAAGTTGAAGAGCGTATAAGTGAGGTAGGCATAGTGTGTTGGGATGAGCTTTTCTTATGGTGGGCCCAAGTGGCCAAAGGAGTCCAGGCTTGAAGATGTCAGTTAGGCTGAAGGCTACCTTCGTTTATAAATATAAGGGCAGTGGGCCATTTTTGGGATCGCTCTCGCTCTCTCTTTTTAGGGGGACTTCATCATCTTCTTCTTCCTACTCAAAATACTCTGCCATAGCTATTTTTCTTATAAACTTATATCAATGGATTCTAGCCAATCGAACAACTCATGTAATGTAATCAAATGAAGAATGAATGAAATTTGAAGTGGACGTAGGCTGAGATTGCCGAACCACTATAAAAACTTTGTGTCAATTTACTTTTTTGCTTTGTTATGTAGATTCCACTAATTCTCTGATGTCCATGAAATTCTACGGGTGTTAGTGATCAATTTTGGTGCTAACAAGTCGGCTATCTTTAAAACAAAGCCAATGTTTACATTTGACCGAAATAATATTCCAAACGAAGCAGCGTATCAAGTAGATCTTGAATCAAATACAGAAATAATAATAACCGATGACATTGATTTAGGACCGTTGAATGATGAAACGAATGATTTATTAGATGCTTTTGAAAGTACCAAAGAAAACGAGATAGAGTACGAGACTGAGTCTGATCAAAAAACGACGAAAATTGAAAATTATGAATATTTGCATCGCTTGTTGTATAGCGTATTATTTCGAGCTATGTATTATTCTAAGGTATGTATTAATAATGATGAATGATGATGACTATGTTATGAGTTATGTACTATTTTGTTTTGAAATTTCTATATATGTATTCATGAGATCTTGTCCCATTTATTATGATTTAGTGGAAGTTTTATGTGATGATTAAGAAACATGCTTTGTACTAATAAATTTATGTCTTTTCATTCTATGATATTGTTTGTCTGTGGTAGATATGTTTAGCAGGAGTTGGAGCCTTCTCCTTCTTCTGGTGCAGGTGCTAGTGGCATGGCATCGGATTTTACGCCCATTTGCGGAGGTAGTTCCGAAAAGCGCATAGTAAGTATCAAATTTATTTGAAGTATTTTATAAAAATTATTGAATATCTACATCAAAATTTATACGGAAGCTTTGAGGTGGAGCCTTCGAATTTCATCTTACAAGTTTCCAAGAAGGCGTTTATGAGTAGGATGTCAGGCTGTTGGCCTCATTAGGATGACATCCCACTGCATATCAAGAACGCTATATTGGTTGATGAATTGGTAAGTATAAGTTGAAAATTGATATAATGTACATAATTCAAACAAATTTCATTATGCAGGCAGCCGTGCGTGTAGACCCAGAGGATATGGATATTTTTACTAATCACTGGAACAAGAGGACGAGAAAAGATTAATAGGAACACTCCACCTAAGGCTAAAAATGAAGGAAAAAACCCAAGTGGATGGGCGCTGATGTGTGGGAAGAGTATCTCCGGCTCGAGGAAACTCCTAAAGTGAAAGTAAGTTATATATTTTTGCATTGTTGTTATAATTTTTTTAAATGTCATATGTTAGTTGCAGTAATTTAGTTAATCGTATATCTAAATTTGTAGGAAATATCTGCCCGGAACCGTGCAAATAGAAATAAAAATCCTGCTTTGCACCGTGGCGGCTCCAAATCCTTCCAAGAACATAGGAGAGAGTTGGTAAATTTATAGATTGTGTTTATAAATATCTAAAATGTTGTTTAATCATATTTGTAACATTTTTTATTCATATGTTTATATTTCTAGGCGGCAAGGTACAATCACGAGTCTACAATGGCTGAGGTGTTCACGGCTATGCATGATGTTGAGCAGACAGATGAGTAAGGTAACGTTTCATATGAGTGGACGGGCGATAAATCTAGTGGTAAACATGCTTATCCATAATGACAATGTTTCATATTCTTTTTTTTCACATTTTATAAAATTTAAATTGAGTATTTATCGTGTCAAACTATTGTTCGTAATCGCAGGAGAGATATGAAGCGGAGAAGGCACGAGTAGCACAATCCACCGGATGGGTAGAGTTAATGTTTGAGGAGTCAAACCTTATATGGGATGCTATTATTGATCCGCCTTCGCAAAATAAGCGGTATAGTTACAGAAATTAGGAGGTAAACTTCTTCATTTACTAATATATAAATTTACATATGTAAATGAATTTAAACTTAAGTGAACAAATTATAAATTGAATAAGGAACCTGAATAATTGAAATAAATAAATTACAACCAATATGTAACATTTAATTATAAATATTTTAGCCGCATAATTAATCAACATTTTTGTTCATAATGTTCATAAATTATAACTAGATATCAACTATTTCATAAGCGTTAATGTCCCAGAGGGCTTACAGGAGATTCCAAGGCGAGGAGGAGATTGCTCAAATGAAAAAACAGCTGGAGGAGATAAACGATTGGAGGAAGAGTGCATTGGCGTACCAGCTAGACGAGCATATTGCAGCATACTTGGCACAACATGGGACGATGCCTAGAGAGCATGGGTCGTGCGACGACGATGATAGGTATGCTTTTGTTTCTATCAAATTTCCATCATTTTGTTTTGTAGTTATGTGACATTTGTGTATATATTTGATACTTGTTCGTTGGTTGTGGTGTTCGATGGGTTAGTGGACATTTGTGTATACATGTGATTGATGGATAATATTTGTACGTATGGTTGATTTGTTTGATGAATTTGGAATGTTCCGTTTGATTGGTATGATATATTTATATGGTGGTGATTAAATGTTTATGCAAATTTATATGTTGCGTTATATATATGATTACTTGTGATGTGTCAGATTATAAAATGGATGGAGTGGTATTAGTTGTGAAACTGAATGTAAATGTGTTGAAAAGAGATATGAAATTGGTTGTATGGTTGGATGGATCATAGAGCAGAATTGGATATGAAATTTAGTCCAGATTAGCAACGACGATTTGACCCAGATTAGTGACGGCCCTTTGGTTACATGTTAGCAACGGCTAGCGTCGACTTGAGACGGTGTTAACTAATTTTCCACGTGTACGGCAGTGCGTCGTCAGCCGTCGCTATATTGGTGGCGTGGCTGTCGCTAAAACCGTCGCTCTACTGTGTGGTGGCGGGTTATATAGCGACGGTCGGCGACGCTCTTTTGCCGTCGCTGAAGCTGCTGTGTTTTGTAGTGATAATTGCATGTGCTAAAGTGCAAAATAGCACATAGTGCAAGCTTTGCGCGCTATTTGCTATCGGCTATCTTGTATCTAATCTGATGCTGTAGAACTTGACAATTTTGTCTTAGTTAGGTTCTTCCAATGTAGGGTCTTCCTTTAAGGTTTGACTTTCTTACATGAATGGTCTGTAGGAACATTCAACCTTGTAAAATATCTCCCGACTGATATGCATAAAAACGGTTCATAGTTGTATATTCTTATAAAAAAATTCGATGCCATAAACATCTACTATATTGTACTCGATTTTTACTCCATTTTGGCATCAATTTGTTTTCCATGGTTTTATTATGTTGCTATAAGTGAAGTTCAGTCCATCCATTTCTTGCAGAGGTTAAGATTATAATAATGTTAATAAGCCAGGCTTGTTTAATTTGAGAAATTTAGGAGGATATGTTTACACGTGCTAACTTGTTGATGGTCAAACCAGTTATTTTCAGTTTCAGTACAGCTTAACTGTGTGAAAGGATGACTTCAAAAATGGATTGAGCAGAGCTAGCAAAATTTTTGCAGCAGCCGTACGTCATCATATATTAGCTAATATAACAATGATTATAACAAATTATTATTATTATTCTTCTTCTTCTCCTTTTTTTTTTTTTTTTTTTTTAATTTCGATACAGAACTGTCCGAGATTGTGATATTTCTGTCAAGATCACACATTGTGGTATTTGTTATGATGATGTTGTATGGACAAGAAATAAAGATAGACACGCAAAGATTGTGTAGACACTGAAATCAAATTTCCCGCTTTCACTGCTATATCATTTAAAGCCAGTCGGTATTACTTTTATATGGGTACGTACTGACATGTATAACATGTTCTAGTTGATTGATTGAAGATGGAAGACTTAACTATATGACTGCAATATCTGTATAGCATCTGTTATACCTTGAGTGATTAACTAAATGCTTTAAGAAAATTAAATATATATTTTGTTAGAACCTAGTTTAATTTCAAATCACTGTACTATTTGTTTTATGTGTTATATAAGGTTGGCACCCAAAAACTTGGTATGTTTGCTAACTAAAATATATCAAGGTTAGTATTGTCTTCTTTCTCTAATCCACTTTACATTTTTATATTTATGAGAGAAAATATATTTTTATTAAGAAACTGGTTTAGTTTAATTGGAATAAGATAACTACATATTTATTTATACTTGTATTGTAGCATGTTATCAGGTTAGGAAACTTGATATTAAAAACTATATATGTACAATTGCAAGAAAAATAATAGCATGAATGCACATAAAAGAATAGACTAGTGGTAAATTTAAAGAGTGGTGAATTTAATTATTCAATCTATGTTATAATATATGTATATTATGAAGTGAATATACTTGTACATTGTTTTGTTTAGTCGCACATCGTGGGATAAGTTCAGTCCTTACTTCTGAAACCTTTATATAAAGTAGGCCATGTAATGTAAATAGATTACTAATTCTCTGATTGAATAAAATTGTTCTCTCTCTAATGGCTTCCATTCTCTTTATTCTATAACACGTTATCAGCACGATTTTCTCTCGAATATATTGGATATTCTAATCCGGAAGGTTAGATCCTTTTTTTATGTAGGTACATCTCTTTCTCTTATTCAGTTACTGAAATCAGATCTATCTCTTCCTCTTATTCAACCATGAAATCAGGTTTGAAATTTTCTAGATCCGCTTTTCTAGATTTATTTTGCGATTAATTTAGATCTAGATTTAAGTATTCTTGTTTCACAATTCTATATCTATTTTCCAATTTTTCAGATTTGGATTTAAGTTTTAATATATCTTACCTTTTCAAGATTTTATTTTGTCATAGATCTAAAATTATAGATCTTGTTCCACTGTACATGTATTTTTGTCATTATATTTCAGATCCCATCCTACAATAGATCTGATTTTTTTTTTGTTCTTATTTTTCCGATCTCATTATATTGTAGATTTCAAAATCACACCCAAATAATATACCTTTGAGATTTGTACATTGTTTAAAAATAAAATATTGCGATTTTTTCAATTTGGATTTGAATTGATTTCAAACTTGCTTATTATTGCATAATTTTTTTTGAGTTCATTATTTTGGAAAGCAAGTTTTGAATTTGACAATTTCTATTGTTGATTCAAATAATTTTATTGATCTTGATTAATTTTTGATTTGTGATATAGATCTAAGTAACATATACATGTTTGATAAATGAAGTTTCCATCTCGAAAACTCTTTGATTTGGATTTTGATTTTGGAAATTATATTGTTTATATTTGTAGAAGAAATATTTTATTATTTCTTAGAGAAACATATACAAGAATAATGCATGTTTAGAAGATCATATTAGTTTAGATCCAATATTAATATTGATTTAGTACACCAGAAGTGAATGGAAACGTTAATGAAAACATATACCGTAAACTTAATTCCTAGCATTTGAAATAAAAGTTGAGAACCTGCAGTTCCTATAATGCTAAAAGCTTGAGTTTCCATAAATTATTAAATTTCAAGTTTTCTTATAATAAAGAACCAGAAGTTTCAATAAAAGAGCAGAAACTTGAATTATTAAAAAAAAAGTATGTATATATATATATATATATATATATATATATGTATATGCATATATGTATAAGAGTTATTTTAGTTATTTTAGAAAATTTGACTATTAAGAATTAAAGTTTCTCTTATGATATTCATTTAATTTTATTATTGAGTATATTAAACTTAGCTAACTAAAGTTAGTTAGATTGATTTATTTGTTTGTAAGGAAATCAGTTCGTTGTGATGATATTTTATATTTTATGCCATAATAATGGTAAATTGCATTCATTTTTTTTAATCATAAATGCATTAAATTTTGTCGTCATGGTAAGAAATTAAATTACCATATCATCATAAATGCACTGGCTGCTACAACAAATTCAATGATGTTGTATTTTTATGTTTGGAATAATAATAGACATATGGTTTATTATATGGTGTATTCATTTTGGCAAACAATGCTCGATATAACGAAAGAAATAAGTTTGAACAACAAGCTGAAGTTGTGCAAAGATTTTTCTTTCCAACCAGAAGTTTTATAACTCAAAGTCCAAGACCTGAAGTCTTGAATTATGAAAAGATTTCTGATAAACTTTACAAACTCGAATTCTAATAGACTTTTATTTTGTAACAATATGATACAAAAAAAGGGGAGAAGTTTACACAAAATTTAAGAACCTGAAGTTCATAACAAATTAATGAACTTGAAGTTCATGAATTAGAAGTCTGGAGCTCTATTGGAATTATGTAAAATGATAAGATTGTACTTCTTGAAGAAGTTAAAGAAAATTAATAAATAATCATATGAGAAAATGATGCTGCATTCAAGAGATTACAAAAATCTCCAAATAAGTTATACCTTACCTTATATCTTAACATTTACACTATATTAACCAAATATCCTGAAGATATTATGTTATATGATATTTCAAACATCATTAGATGTGTATGTGTATATTAATCTCTTGAAAAGATGTTTTAGAGATTTATTTATATTTATATTGCAAAATCTAACATCCCAGAAGAGATGTTATAGGAATTTTATTTTTGTTACATTGCAATTCCTTAAAAGGAAATACTATATTCCCTGAAGGAATAATGATATAAATTTTTCTTTGAGTAATAACAATAATTTATCCAAAAATAAATGATATTGTATACCAATGTTACACTCCAGAAGTAGTGGTTTTATCTGTTTGCATCTTACTTTCATTTCGTGCATCTAATTTTATTACTGTATTTAAAGTTTGATATGTCATTTCAAAGATAGTTATAACAAAAATCTCCACTAGAGATGTTTTATGTTATTGTAAAGGTAGTAATTATGTAATTTCTACAAAAGAAACATTGTACATTGATATGACATTCCAATAGTACACACACATATATATATATCTCTAGAAGAGATAAATTCACTCCAGAAGTAATGATAATAAAATATCCCTAAAAGAGACAATATATTAGGAAATGATAACATATCTCTAGAAGAGATTTGCTTTATATATTTGGTATTTTATTAAACCAAATAAATGCATAGAAATTTGATTATAAAGATCCTAATTTATTTTAGATTAGATCCTAAAAGTTTGAGAGCTATGCAACATGTATCATATATTTCATTATAATTATATCAAACATGAGAAATACTACACGTATAATCAATTCCTGAAGATAATCTTTAAATATTCTCCTGAAGAGATAAGTCTATATTTCATATCATAATTTTCATGCAAGCTATACATACGGTCCTGAAGAAATCTGTATCTGTAATATTCTAAGTATCAAGAAGATACTATTATTATTTTTGCTGCAATTTTTTTTACAGAACTCTCAATAGAGATGTGTAGAAATGTCTATATGTAATTAAAAATTATTCCTTGATAAGTAATCATAATTAGTGTTCAAAACTGATATTTGAGATATAATTGAGGAATAAAACTTAACAACTTGAAGTTGTGTGTATATTTTGTTCGAACCAGAAGTTCGATATGGTTTCAAACCAAATGTTTTGAACATTATCATGTGGTTTTGAAAGGTTTGCATTGAAATTGATTTATAAATAGAAATTAATAGTTTGGATCCTTGTAACAGTTTGTTCTAAAAATCACTAATTCAAATGAGAAAGAATATGAAAATTTTATAATATATATGTGATACGTGTACGCACGTACACATCCATATATGTAAATATTTAGCTAACAACCTGAAGTTTGTTATAAGCTCATCTTATAGATTATGCATAGATATTATTTAGTGATTTAAAATTCAATCAACATAAATGTTGAATGACCTGAAGTCATGTATGTATTCAAATGATTTACACAATAAGTAAATTCCTCCAATAGCTTAGATCAATGAATGAGAACAAACTCTAATAATCAATATCAATTGAATGCATCTTATCAACGAATAAAAGAATTATCCTCCTATTATTATTAATATGTATGATGTATTTGCTAGTAGCAATACCATAATGGGTCAAAATAAGAATCCAAAGATGATAATTATTCAATGTTTGTCAACAGATGATAATTATTCAATGTTTGTCAACATTGAGGGGGAGGATTAAAAGGGATACAAGTACATTTTGATTATCAAAATTAAATATTAGTTGCAAAATATTAAGTAACCTGAATAAATTATTGACAATATCCCTAGTATACTTGCTCCAATATAAGTTAAAATCACAGAAGAACTAAAAATGGTATAAATCACATCTGAAGTGTGATAGAGAAGTCAGGTGGAAATATTTTTTGGAGTAAGTAATAAAGATGAAAATAATGAAGGTGAGTGTTCTTGAAGAGACACTTAAGGATGCTCTTGAAGAGACCAATGACATGATTGTCAAATTACCGTAGAAGTGGTTTAGGTACCTAACACATAATTAAAGAGATCTCAATAAATCATGTCTAGAATTGACAAGAAATAATCATCGATGATAAATTTATAAATAATAAAGCGCTTATGTTTATAAATGGATTAAAGATCCTGGATTAAGGGAAAACATAACTGGCCATCATGATTCCTTTAATAGTAGAGAAATATAGACATATAGTCCGCAAAATACCAAAAGTACTTAAAATGCTTAATATACCCTGAAGGTATAAATATGGTTTAAATCATATTAAATAATGAAAGTATACAAATTCCTAAATAATATAAATAACTTTCATTGTTATAAAGAATGCAAAGAACAAGGAGAGTAGATTTCAACCTACTTTTAAGTATTGTTGTAATGAAAATCTTGATATAATTCACGATGAGTAGATTACGTCCTATTTTTAAGTATCGTTGTAATGAAACTCTTAATATCCATTGAAGTGATAGTTGCGATATGCAAATACTTATTAAAGTATACAAATTTCTGAACAATATATATAACTTTTGTAGTTATAAAGAATAAAAAAGACATGAAGTGTAGATTACAAATTTCTTCTAAGTATTGTTGTAATGGAAATCTTGATACATCAAGATGAGTAGATTACTTCCCGCTTTCTAGTAATGTTGTAATGAAATTTTTAATATTCATGAAAGATGTATAGTTGCAATGCGCAAAACTAATTTGAAGCACAAAAATGAAAGCACATGAAGTGTTTTTCATGAAAGTAGCATACAAATGCATAAAATGCAAACCATATTTGAAGAAACAATAGAAAATTTGATTGTATCGAAGGAAACTATTAATAAATTATATTATTAACGAGATACATATTTATGGATCCAGAAGTATCTATAACCAATTTAAGTTATCGAAAGACGAATACGAATTCAGAGGAAACTTTAAATCAGGAGGAGCATCCATAAGTATTTTATAATGCACTCTTTTTCCTTAACTAAGATTTTTCCCACTGGGTTTTTATTAGTAAGGTTTTAATGAGGCATTACCTTGATCCAGAAGTATCAACTCCCTAGTAACATTTGAAATAAGTTATAATGTACTCTTTTTCCTTATTTAAGATTTTTCCCACTGGGTTTTTTTATTAAGGTTTTAATGAGGCATTACCTTGATCTAGAAGAATCAAACGTCTTTTCAAGAAATAACATCTCAAATATGTTATTTAAGTTAAATTATATTTTTATCCTTGACTAAGGTTTTTCCCATCGAGTTTTCCTTTGTAAGGTTTTCACTGACGTATTAAATTGATCCAGAAGTATCAAACTCTATCTGATGCAATAAATTATTGAAATATGACATACTATATTGTACTCTTTTTTTTTCACTAAGATTTTTCCCATAGGGTTTTACTTAGTAAGGTTTTAATGAGGCATTAGTTTGATCCAGAAGTATCAAGCTTTATTTAAAAAAATAAGAAAATAAAATATGTCATTGTATTCTTTTTCCTTCACTAAGATTTTTCCCATTGGGTTTTTCTTAATAAGGTTTTAATGAGGCATTATTTTGATCCTGAAGTATCAAACTCTTATAAGGAATATCATTTTTAGTATGATATTTATGATTTCACAAGTTGCACTCTTTTCCTTGTTCAAGGTTTTTTCCTACTTGGTTTTTCTAATAGAGGTTTTTAATAAGGCAACAGACAATATCTATATCGACTGAATCTATAAATACAAGCAAGACAATAATGAGGGAGAGCAATCGTCATACACGTTTCGAAACGGAAATTTTCAAATTATCCGAGCATTCAAGATTTTGAAGACGCATATTCAAGGGGAAGTGTTATAATATATGTATATTATGAAGTGAATATGCTTTTACATTGTTTTGTTTAGTGCCACATCGTGGGATAAGTTCAGTCCATACTTCTGAAGCCTTTATATAAAGTAGGCCATGTAACGTAAATAGATTACTAATTCTCTGATTGAATAAAATTGTTCTCTCTCTAATGGCTTCCATTCTCTTTATTCTATAACAATGTATATATTCACATGCATTTAGATAGTAACTTCTTATTAGTATGCATTTGAGTATTTGAAAGGCTTTTGGCATTTCTTGAACATTATTTTGCTAATGATCACTATTCAATTATTATAATTGTGCAATTTGTGGCCTAGCAGAGATATTATTCATAAAGTAATCCACCAAAGTTGTCCTGTTTCGTCACTGGTCATGTGGCCAATGCATGAGATCATAATTACAGTTTGGCGAGCAAATGGTTTTGAGATCATAATTCAAGGTATATTGTGATTTTATGAAGGGTTGTAGGTTTTCTTGAAAAAGATAGTGAGTATAATTCAGTTTGGATCATTGCATTCACATGTGATTCCGTTCTATTTCAATGCTCAAGTTAGTAGAATTTGACTGTATTGTTGTTTGTTACAGAATATCACGAAGGATCCTTACATATGCAGTAGTAGATGATTAATATTGGTTTATTGCAAAGAATAACACATTGTATGTGATTAATATATATGATTTGTAGCAGTATGTTTTGAAGTTGAATGTGTTTTAAAGTTGTATGTATTATGAAGTTGTCATATTGAACTTTGTGAAATTCCACAAAATTATATGTAGGTGAATGATTTTTGTTCTTTTTAGTAAAAGGTTGATTTTAGTTGCAAAATAAAGCTAAATGTATAGGTGTTTATTACAGCAATGCATAGTTTTTTTTTAATTTTGTATTTTTTCTAACAATGACTAAATACAGTTGTAAAGGACGTATTACAATGAGTAAAATCAGTTGCAAAAGACTTATTACAACCGATAAAAACATTTGCAAAAGTTTTTATTACAACGATACTTTGCAACGGTTTTAAAAAGTTGTAAATGCTTCACTCTATTATAGTTTTACAGATTAAGACATATAGTTGACGGTTTTAATATATCTATTACAGTTAGCAATGCCGTTTGCAAAACGAGTATTTTGTTGCAATGATATAAAGCAGATTAGGAGTAAAACGGTGAAGTTAGCAAAGTTCTAATGGAGTGAAAGGAAGAGTGATTACTTGAAAAACTAAGGAAAGCACACGTATTGCTTATTTGGAGATCTTTACTTGGTATGACTCATGGTTAATCGCATTTACTTTCGTTGTTCAAAATCATATAATGTAGCTTAGTACCTAGCGTGCTAGGGTAGGCGTAGATTGTACTCACTTTTGTGGATACATGTTTGATTGAGATTTATTTACTTGTGATTGATAGGTGTGCGTGGTAACAAAGTTGTTTGACCTTACTATATTGTTCGGATTTCAGGGGAGAAATCACTAAAGGGGGAGAATGTAAATGCCCACATTCTCTATACATTTCTACGTATTGGTCGGTCATAGAAATATTGTCTGTAAGCTCAAATGTCGTTCAAATAGGCTATGACTTTGAAAAACATTGAGTTCTGTCATCTTTAATCGTTAGGAATCTTATTGGATGATTTTGCTTTTGAAAACTTGCAAGATTTATATCTTTTCACAGCAATCAAACTAGGACTGATATCATTTCGATTGAAAGGATACGATGGTTTCTTTTCTTATAGAGCGGCAATCAAACTAGGATCTGATATCATTTCGATTGAAAGGATACGATGGTTCCTTTTCCTATAGAGTGGTAATAATAACATTTTAGACTTTCCATTTAGAAGATATGACCGTTAGAATTTAGGCAACTATTGGACAGTTAATGGGTAATCAGTGAGTTTGAGGTTAAGCCAAAGGCCCATTTCTAGATTAGAGCCAATAGGGATGATGAGACCTTTTCCTAATCATTACATACATCCCAAAAACAGTTAGAAACCACAATTAATTATCTCTTAGCCAAAAAGTGCCTCTAAACTTACTTTACTTAGCCAAACAAAGTGGCCAGAGGCCAATTAGCAAGGAGATTGGTAAGGGAGTCATTGATTGCTATTGGAATGCATTGGAATTTAGGTCATCATACATTGGGTTTTGTGCATTTTGAAGTTTGGGAGTGTTATTTATTTATCACTTTAGTATAAGGGAAAATATAGTATTAAATGATGTTTTTAAAATGGGTTTTAAAGTTGAAACATGATTTTGGCCTAACTTAAACTCACATACACTTTGAAAACAAATTACATTGTTCTAAAATGAATACAATCTAAGTTGATGTATCTGTGTTCTTCTGGATACCTCATTTTACACCTTTACTTGATCTTGGCTATATAGTGATTGCCTTGTGTTTGTATTGTTATTATGATGGCTGCTTGGAAGTTTTGTTACGTTTTATTGCTTAGTTAAGGCGTGGAGTATCGATAAGGACTTTAGAAACTTGGTTAGATCTAGAGTGTTTGAAGTCGAATCGATGCAAACAAATTGAATGGACTATTAAAGCATTTGGAGTACAAGGGAAACCAACTAAGAAAATGCTAAAAACAAAGTTAAGTTTCCGACAACCTATTCGATCCATTACTACTGATCCATAAGAATCGATCGATCCAAAATTGCTCACATGGATTGGCGATAGATATGAGAGATTGGTGATGTATGGAGGCTACACTATTGTAGCGAACTGTATTATATGTATTGAAAGATCGTAAATACTTTATTTAAATTCATATTGGGTCGTATGAAGTTATAATTTTGGGTAACGTTGAGTATTGACATTTTTGACCCGTAGGAATTATATTGAACGACTGCATCTCTGAAAACTTGTAATAGCTATAAATTTTGATAGGAGCCGAGTTTGTGTTCAAGACATGATTTAAATCTCGGGTTTCAGTCACATTTCGTCTCGGCATTTTCACACAAGCTATCTCGTACTGGAGGAGATCTTGGACGAGATGAATGTACCTTGGGTGTATATCTTGGATCTTAAAGTGCATCTCGGGAATATCTTGGAGTAGCTTCTATGTATAAAATTGATGTTTTAATGATTTATTTTACTCTTATTTTTAGAGTAAAATTAAAAAATTGTAACATATCTGATTTACGTTGAAAAAAGAATTGAAATTAATGTTTGAAGAAAAGTGGAGCTTTAATAGCTTAATTTATTTCACAATGATTGTATAATATCATCTTATTTGGACATAAAAAAGAAATGTAGTCTTTTGTTATGGCACATCAAACTAAAAGTAAAAAATAAGTGTTGAATATACTAGTATATGATTTTTGTTTAATGATAATAAACATATATATATATATATATTCATTTAAATGCATTAGTTAATGTACTATTTAATTTTCACATAATTAAATAAATATTTGCTGAATAAAATGAATAACAAAAAATTTAAATTCAAACAAATATTTTATTCAAACAAATATTTTATTACAATTTTGAATAGTACAAATTTGAGCTCTCATTATATATACACAATTACAATTACAATTACAATACAAATTTGATTATATCATAATTTTCAATTTACATCAACATCTCACTACATATCACTCGTTCACCCGTAATTGATCTTCAACTCCAGTCCAGATTGAATCCAACATCTGAATTATCTACAAAGAAAACACTGATGCGGTAAAATTGAAAAAGAAATATTTTTGCACTGTAAAATAAAATGTATTTTAAAAATATTATTTACCTTAATTATTTGGGTTGTTCGTCATCATTTAATTTGAATTCATCAAACACGAACAGCTTGTGACATTCACAGTGTATCACTGTACATGCCACAATGCTGTGCACACCAATATACACTTGATAAAATTATAGAGACATGTGAGCACAAGGTCAAACCCAATCAAAAGCCGGGATCAACTCAAGTTCAATACAAATAAAGTCACGACACGAGCACAAGGTCAAACCCGAGCTATAAGCTAGATTCAACACAGGTGCAATCCAAATGTACAAATGCAATAAAATGGTCGAGAGCGACCCAGACTCAAGCATACATGAAGTTCAAAGTCCAACTAGACCAAATTGGAATAGCAACAAAACTACAAATAGTTTTTAAAACTATAAAGCATGGATTCCAACAGCAAAGATCAGTAAAAGCAAGTGACAACTGACCAGTTTCAGCATCAACTAATGATCAAATAGTGATGAACCAAAAGACTCAAAGCCATGTGCAATGACCAGAGGCAGTAGACAGTCGAGACAGACCAACAGTGAAACAAGTGAACCAGTGAAGACACACATGATCACAGTGATCAAGTGAAGACATATAAAATGAAAAATATCAACAACAGTTCAACATGACTCAAGTGCATATGAACCCAGACAACAAATGCAGTAACTCGAGGCAACATGGAAGCAAGTGCACCATGCATATACATAAACAACTCGAAGTCGAACAAAGCTTCATCAAGTATACATGAGGAACAGAGCATGCACAAGTGATGCAAAGCCAAATAATAACAAGTACAAAGCAATATCAGTGCAACAGTGGTGAGCAGAACATAAACGAGGCATGTATCAAGACTTCAGGCATGCATACAACTCAACAGCAAGAGGATCAAGTGAAGTATACAAGCTGATGCAGCCTCAACACGAAGTTCAACAGTACAGAAAATCAGAGAAGTTCAAAATGCAAGCTAACACATACATATATGAACACACATGTATACAATGGATGGCAACTATCAGAGAAAGCTCGAATGAGCAAATGCATCAGGGTAGTACACTTCAAGTACAATGCATATTGAAGCACATGTCGGTGGAAAATGCAATGCACAAGAATAGGCCAAGACAAAATCATGTAGGGAATTTCAAAAATAAACGAAGTCAAGGTCGAAATCAACCAGAGCAAAATGAAATTTAACAAGCCAAAGTGGCCAAAGTCAAATCAGTAGTTCAAGGACCAAATTAGAAATCAAAACCGTGATAATCAAGCAAACACATGGAGCCGTGGTAACCAAGCCAGTAAAATATACGAATTGAACAAGTCTAAAGAAATAATCAACACTCAAGAAAAATCGACCATGCTACAATATTGACGAATTCAAATACATATATACAAACGAAATTTTAGGATTTTGAATCCTATTTAAACCCATCTCATCATCGCTACATCAATCAATCAAGTTCAAGCACATCAACGAAATAATACAAAAAATCACATAACAAATTCATACCGAACTCGACAAATTTGAAGGAGCCATGTACTAATCAGAGAAAGTACCGATAGACAAAGCAAGGGATGCTGAATCGTATATTCGATACAGCAACTAGAATCATCGCTTTCGAATATCATGAAGCCCTAATTTTATCATAGAGGAACGAACGAGTAACAAAAAAGAAGCAGCCACAATCGCAAGGACATCGGCCAAAGGAATAAAAGAAAAGGGATTTTTTTATCACTTAGTTATTTGGGCCGGTTTCATATTTCATTTTGAGCTTTTATTTATATTTAAGGGCTTTGTGTTTTTATTGTTTAAATTGTTTTTAATTTTCATTTCAAACGATTATAGAGTCTAGTTGTGCGACTAGGGGACGAACTATGGTGGTGTAGTTCGAGAATTCGCAACTTGGTGGCTGAGTTGTGGCAGAGTTTTGAGCGTAGAGTTAGGTTAGCCGGTAGCGGGTGTCGCAAGTTTATATGTGTAAGCATCTGAATACTTAATTTCTAGTAAAAACCTTGAGGGCAGTACTTAGGCAGGATTTTGCCGAAGTTGGGTAAATTTGTGTGTTCTATTTTCAGCTTTTTATTCTACTATTATCTGCGCCGCTGTTATTCTGATATATCTGTATTGAAATTATTTTATACTTCTGCATTAAATTTTTATAATTATTAGTACCACTCTATTCACCCCTCTTTAAGGTGAAAGCGATCCTACAAGTGGTATCAGAGTTAGGAACAAAAGTCAATTTTTGTTTTAAAATTTTGTTTTTTTTCAAAAACCAATTTCTGTTTTAAAAATTAAATTTTTTGAATGACATCTTTTAATAATGCTTTTGCTGAGGGTCAGTCCATAATTAGGCCATTAATGTTCAATGGTGAATTTTTTTACTGGAAAAATAGAATGAATTTTTTTCTGAAAACGATTGATGCTTGGAATATAGTTAAGACATGTTATAGAGCACCGACTATAGTAGTAGATAATCAAGAAATCGATAAACCGATGGATCAATGGACAGATCTGAAAAATAAACTACATAATGCTAACGCTAAAGCTATGGATTCTATTATTTGTTCATTGGATCAACTTGAATTTAATCGTGTCTCGCGTTGTCTAACTGCGCAGGAAATATGGCATACACTCGAAGTGACTCACAAAAGAATATCTCAAGTCAAAGAATCTCGTCTTGCCATGTTGAGTAGCAAATACGAGAATTTCAAAATGGTCAAGGAAGAAAATGTCAAGGAGATGTACGGACGACTTTCCAATATCGTATGCAAATAAAAAGCTCTCGAAAAATCACACAAAAAGTTGGAAATAGTCCGAAAAATCCTCAATGTCATTCCACGAAATTTTGAAGCCAAAGTCATTGCCATTCAGGAGTCAAAGAATTTGAAACAAATCAAAGTTGAAGAGCTTATCGGAAATCTCACCACTTGTGAGCTAGAAATAAAATTAAAGGAAGAGCATGAAGGAGGTTGTACTGAAAGAAATTGATAGCTCTCAAAGGAATAACTGAAAGTAAAGATGATGATGGTGAAGCTGAACTGGCACTATTAATAAAGAGATTCAAAAAGTGGAACTACAAATATGGAAATTCGGCCAAAAATCAACTTAAGAGCAGAGTCAACAAAGTTTTAGACAACTTAGAAAAACAAGAAATCATCTGACACAAGTGTAATAAATCGGGCCATATCATGCCAAATTGTCCTAAAAATTGACTTAGCCAAGGGAAGAAATAGAACATTAAAATTTTTAAATGAGCTTGGTTGGTGAGTAAAATTTTTTTAGGATTTCAAATCAGACCGAGCGATAAAGGTACATTTATTTCTCAAACGAAATATATTAGGGAACTTGTCAACAAATTTGGATTGAAAGATGCTAAACCAGCAAGAACCCTCATAAGCACAATAATTAAAATTGACAAGGATGAAAAAGGTAAGGCAGTTGATCAAAAGCAATATCGAGGTATGATTGGATCACTTCTTTATCTTATCGCTTCTAGACCCGACATCATGTTTTCTATCTGCTTATGTGCACGATTTCAATCTAATCCAAAAGAATCTCATTTAAAAGCTGTTAAAATAATTATAAGATATTGTTGCACACCTTACGTTTTTTTTTGGTATCCAACTAATGATAACTTTGAATTAAAAGAATATTCAGATGTAGATTATGTTGGAAGTCTAGTTGATAGAAAAAGTACCGGTGGAACGTGTTTTATGTTAGGACATTCGTTAATTGCACGGTCAAGCAGAAAATAGAATTGTATTGTATTATCCACCACAGAGGCAGAATATATTGCTCTAAGTGGTTGCTCTACTTAAATTTTATGGATGATACAAACTTTGCAAGACTATGGCCTAAATATTAAATGTGTACCACTATTGTGCGATAGCAAAAGTGCAATTGATCACATAAATAATCATGTACATCACTCAAGAACAAAACATATAAATGTTAGACATCATTTTATTAGAGTTATATTTTCAAAGAAAATATCTGCATAAATTTCATTTCAACCGGTTCATAATTGGCAGACATTTTTACAGAACCCCCTCCATAAAATAGTTTCCGTAAACTTCGTCTCAGTTTAGGTGTTTTAGAAATTTGATTTTTGCCTATTTTAACAAATCTGACTCCCTACAGATTATTGAAAAGATAAATAGTGATTGAAAAAAGAAATGAGTATTGATATTAATCACATATTATAACTTTAGACTGTATATCTAGTATCCTTAAAAAATTTAAACGAGTTATAAAAACTTTTTGTTGGTAAAAATTCCATGACCATTTCTATTTCTATCCTATTTCTATCGACCATCACTCATTAAAATCCAATACAGTATGTCAATAGGGTATTTAAACAGGAAATCATTCATTTTTCATTTTATTATAAATTTAGCAATAAAAACATCCAAAGTATTCACTCTCATTTAAAAGTCCTCACGGTTATGCATGTGTGGAACGTATATCAAAATTGATTGATTAAATAGAAAAGTTGATTATAATCCCATTTAAAAGCCCTCACAGTTATGCATGGTTAGAAGATACTTGAATTCATTTATTTTTCTTTTAAATGTTTTGGAATACTACTAATCTTACTTAAAAGTCCTAACGGTTATGCATGGTTAGTAGATATTCAAATTCCTGATAAAAATATACCACAAATAGACACGGATATACAGTTTTTCCATCATCCCTATCATTCTAAAGTGGAATATTATCCTAACCGAATATTTATGATTTTTGTTTGATTTTTTATTGAAATTTAATATTTATACCCAATTGAGTATTAATATTATATTAGTGTCTATCACTTTATCTCTATTTTTCTAACATTGTTAATCTTTTGCTGATAACAAAAGGGGGAGAGAAAAGTTAAGATTTTGGAAAATAAAGGTCAAATATTTTAATTATTTGCATCAAGATCCATTTTCATATTTTCATGCATATATGAAGGGGGAGCTTTGCTGTAGAGAGAGAGCATTCAAAGATGGGGAGCAAATTGAATGATCAAATACATTTAATAAATTCAAAATCTTAAATATATGTTTATTATCATCAAAAGGGGGTGATTGTTGAATTTGCTAGTATATGATTTTTGTTTGATGATAATAAACATATTTATATATACTCATTTAAATGTATTTGTTAATGCACTATTTTATTTTCACATAATTAAATTAATATTTGCTGAATAAAATAAATAACACAGAATTTAAATTCAAACAATTATTTTATTCAAACAAATATTTAATTACAATTTTGAATAGTACAAATTTGAGCTCTCGTTATATATACACAATTTCATTTACAATACAAATTCGATTATATCACAAATTTCAATTTACATCAGCACCTCACTGCATATCACCCGTCCACCTATATTTGATCTTCAACTCCAGTCCAGACGGAATCCAGCATCTGAATTATCTGCAAAGAAAACACTAACGTAGTAAAATTGAAAAATAAATATTTTTCCATTGTAAAATAAAATGTATTTTGAAAATATTATTTTCCTTAGTTATTTGGTTATTCGTCATCGTTTAATTTGGAACTCATCAAGCAGGAACAGCTTGTGACATGCACAGTGTATCACTACACATGCCACAAGGCCGTGCATACCGATATACACTTGATAAAATTACAGGGACAGGTGAGCTCAAGGTCAAACCCAATCAAAAGCCGAGTTTAACTCAAGTTCAATACAAATAAAGTCACGATAGGAGCACAAGGTCAAACCCAAGCTATAAGCTGGATTCAACACAGGTGCAATCCAAATGTACAAATGCAATAAAATGGTCGAGAGCATACCCAGACTCGAGCATACTTAAAGGTCAAAGTCCAACCAGACCAAATTGAAACAGCAACAAAACTACAAACAGTTTTGAACACAATAAAGCATGGATTCCAACAACAAAAATCAGTGAATAACAAGGGACAACCGACCAGTTTCAACATCAACTAATGATCAAACGGTGATGAACCAATAGATTCAAAGCCATATGCAATGACCAGAGGCAGCAGACAGTCGAGACAGACCAACAGTAAAACAAGTGAACCAGTGAAGACACACATTATCATAATGATCAAGTGAAGACATATCAATGAAATAATCAACAACGGTTCAACATGAATCAAGTGCATATGAACCTAGACAACAAATGTAGTAACTCGAGGCAACACAGAAGCAAGTGCACCATGCATATACATAAACAACTCGAACTCGAACAAAGCTTCATCAAGTATACATGAGGAACTGAGCATGCACAAGTGACTCAAAGCCAGATAATAACAAGTACAAAGCAATATCAGTGCAACAGTAGTGAACCGAACATAAACAAGGCATGTGTCAAGACTTCAGGCATGCATACAACTCAACAACCAGAGGATCAAGTGAATTATACAAGCAAGTGCAGCCTCAACATAAAGTTCAACAGTACAGAAAATTAGAGAAGTTCAAAATGCAAGCTAACACATAAATATATGAACACACATGTATACAATGCACAGCAACTATCAGAGCAAGCTTGAATGAGCAAGTGCACACAATGCATACTGAAGCACACGTCAGTGGAAAATGCAATGCACAAGAACAGACCGAGACAAAATCAAGCAGGGAATTTCAAGAACGAACGAAGTCAAGGTCGAAATCAACCAAGCAAAATGAAATTTAACAAGTCGAAGTGGCCAAAGTCAAACTAGTAATTCACGGACCAAATTAGAAATCAAAACCTGATAATCAAGCAAACTCCTAGAGCCATGGTGATCAAGCCAGTAAAATATACGAATTGAACAAGTCTAACGAAATCACCAACACTCAAGCAAAATCGAACGACCAAGCTACAATATTGACGAATTCAAATAAATATATACAAACAAAATTTTAGGATTTCGAATCCTATTTAAACCCATCTCATCATCGGCTATAGCAATCAATCGAGTTCAAGCATATCAATGAAATAATACAAAAAATCACATACCAAATTCATACCGAAGTTGAAAAAATTGAAGGAGCCGTGTGCTAATCAGAGAAACTATTGATCGACAGAGCAAGAGATGCTGAATCACATATTCGATCTGGCAACTAGAGTTGGCGCTTTCGAATATCACGAAGCCCTAATTTTATAAGAGAGGAACGAACGAGTAACAAAAACGAAGCAGCCATAATCGCAAAGACACGCCCAAAGGAATAAAAGAAAAGCGATTTTTTATCACTTAGTTATTTGGGCCGGTTTCACATTTTATTTTGGGCTTTTATTTATATTTAAGGGCTTTGTGTTTTTATTATTTAAATAGTTTTTAGTTTTCATTTCAAACTATTGTAAAGTCTAGCTTTGTGACTAGGGGACGAACTACGGTGGTGCAGTTCGAGAATTCCATCTAAGTGGCTAAGCCGTGACAGGGTTTTGAGCATAGAGTTAGGCTAGTCGGTAGCGGGTGTCGCAAATTTACCTGTGTAAGCGTCTGACTACTTAATTTCTAGTAGAAACCTTAGGGGCGGCACACAGGCAGGGTTTTTTCGAAGCTGGATAAATTTGTGTGTTCTATTTTCTGCTATTATCTGTGTTGCTATTATTCTACTATATCTGTGTTGAAATTATTTTATACTTCCACATTAATTTTTTATAATTATTAGTATCACCCTATTCACCCCTATAGTGTGAAATCGATCCTACAATATGTTTACGGAGTTGGTAAAAAGTAACTAGATTTAGTAGTTTCTTTTTGAACTATGTAAAAATGAAAAAATATTATGTAAAAGAAGAAAAATATGTACTTTGGGTGAGATCTCGGATTGAGATTTCAATCCAAATTTCGGATGAGATTTGAATATCTTGAACGAGATGAGTGTCAGGGAGAAATGAAAGAGATTTGATGTCTCGTTACATCTAAGTGCGAAAAGGAAATCTCAAAGTAGATCTTAGGTGAGATACAAGAGATTTGAAATCATGGTTCGAGATCACTTCCCTTAGAAAGATATGACAGTTTCTCTCTCCGTAGAGTGATGATAATAGGTTTTGGACTTACAGTTTAGGAGATATGGTTGTTTGATGTTCTGCTGGTTTTAGGAAGATTAGAGGATAATTAGCGGGTGAACAGTGATGCCTACGAACGCAACTTGGGATTAGGGTTAAGTGTGGCTCCATAGCCGCCACTAACGCTTATAAATACGTCTCCAACCATTCCTTAACCTTCTTAGCCACCATTAAACATTTTCTTACAAACCAATCCAAATTCATATATATATTAATGGTAGGTTAGTAAAGGGATTAGCTAGAGACTTCCAAATCTATATTTTTTACAAGGAAATTTTGGGGCTTTGTTGTTTATTCTCGGATTCGCCTCATTTTGCATGCAAATCATCGACTTTTGGGTGCTTGGTGGGTGATTTATCATCTCTAAAACTCCTATTTATGTTCTTATATGTTTTAACATGTTTTGAATTCATTTTTAAAGTCAAAATTATGTTTTTATGTTGTTTTGAAACTAGATCTAAAGTAAAAACAGATTTAAAATGTTTTAAAGCGATTTAAACATGTTATTTTGATGTATGATTGTTTATATAAATGTTAATCTATGTTATTGATGTGATCTGAGATGAATTACCATGCATTCATGTATGTTTGTATGATTTAAAGTGTTTGAATGTTGTTTGTATCTGTATGGATGTTATTTTGAATGGCTGCAAATGCTCATGGCACTGAGTTAGGAGTGTTAAATATAGAATCGGACTTGATGGGCTGTAGAGTGCTTGAGGTCATATCAATGCATCGGGGATGCATGCGGGTCGAAGTAGTGAGCCTAATGATGAAGTCGACGCGAAATTAGGGTGTTGGAGGTGCTACAAAAATTTGGTTCGGGGCTTGAGATCGGCTTGGTGTCGAGAAGGTTGTGTTGAATCTCTATTTATAATGTTTTAGTGATGACAACAATATCATCATATATTTCAAGGTTATAACTATATTGTAGGTGAAAGAGCCACAACAAAGAAAATATGACCATCAGGATTGATCACATTCAAGAAATTCAGAGGGCATCTTCATCAAACTAGAGTATGTGTATGATCTAGAATTATATGTAAAATCTCTTTGGTATCTCATATACACACCTTCATGCATATTGCTCACAAAGAACATGTTTATTTCCATGCTTTGAAAAAAGAATAAAATAAACTTATAATTTTCTAAGTTTACTCAGTTCAGTCAACTCAGTCGATCGAACTTTCAAATTATACTATTTTTTATAGTTTTTTAAATTTTGGCGCGATCTCTTTCGCTCTTACTTAGTTGACTAAATTTAAGACTCAGTTGACTGAACGTTGTATAATGGCTAATTTCTGAAGAGTCACATTGAAAAGTAGCAACCTTTCTAAATGGTAATGGTCAAAATTTAAGATTTAACTTACTAACTTGCTTTATTTACTATCTCTATATTCTTAGATCTTTTTATACTCATTACAATTCAATATTCACTCAAACTACTTCCATAATCACAAACGATATGTTTCCACATTACCAAGGAGATTCTAGGAAGAACTGTACCATCAGTCAATATCTATGTTATTTGGCCACATGAAGAAGGATTGTATCAAACTCCTCACATGCTATGAGTGTGAAAAATTTAGCCATAAAGAAGGATTGTCCACAATTCAATAATGATAAAAAAGCAAGTTTGAGAAATTCAGGAAAAAGGAAAGAGCTTTTCAAGTAATATGGGACAATTCAGATTCATCTACTCCATCTCACAGTGATAGTGTGAGTGACTCGAAACAAGCAAATTTTTGTTTTATGGCTAACACTGACGAGGTACGACTTGAATTTACTTATGATGAAATAGTGGAAATTAGCATTGAATTAGATGACAAATATAGAGAAACGAAAAAAATTTAAACAAGGAATATACAGGAAATAAATGGAGTTGAAATAGAAATTGGATTATTAAAAGCTGAAAAAACAATCTTAGAAGAAGAATTAGAAATTATTCAAAAAAACATGCAACGTTGTTATATCAAAATGAAAATTTATTAAATGATTTAGAAAATTATAAGTTAGAAATCGAAACATATATATGTTTTAAGCAGGACTGTCAAAAATATTACTACTTTATGCTTAGCCATAAATCATGATAATCCATGGTTATAGCGTAAACATTTTTGTCACATAAATTTTAGGAATATCAACAAACTACCAAAATATGAATTACTTAAAGGATTACCAAAAATTAACTACAAGGTTAAAAACCTGTGTGATGCGTGTGAACTTGGTAAATTAAAGAAAAGTTCTTTTAAATTTAAAAAGAAAATTTTCACAAAACAAACTCTCGAACTATTCCACTTAGTTTAACCAAATCAAGTACGTTTAGTAAATCATAAAAAATATGTTTTTTGGCAAGGTCAGCTGGTTTTTATAGTGGACGGTCAACTTTTATTACAACGAATGTAATAAATACATTAAAGATACAAGAGTTAAGTTGATTGCCTAAACTAATAAATATGATTTTTATAGTGGCTCGTCCACTGACAACTCACAGCTGAGTACATTACACAATCAAATTTTCCCTAGCACCACGCAGGGTGCAAACTATGACAATCAAATTTCACTAAGCAATCCCTTAAATAGTCACCTACAGACACACAATAACTAAGAAACAAACTCAACGTCAAGAGGAACAAGGAACCATAGGAACAAAATGCAGCTCCCCAATGACATTCCATCCATAACCATATCAGTAGCATAGAAAAAAGAGACAGATTCATCAAACAACGGTAATAGTTCAGAAGCAAAAATACAACAAAGGACCAAAAAGCTCCAAAATAACAAGCAGAATACATGAAAATTTGTTATAACATGCAGGCAAGACCATGAGTAGACTTAGTTCTGAACCATAGAAGGTAGCAGCCAACCATAGGGCAGCGCTACAACCATAAATAAAAGTGGACCCCTATTACAAGCAATCGCCAAGGTCAGATTTGGAGATGGCGATATGAAGACAACGCATAGAAGCAGTACAATAACCCAAAAAAGGAGTTGCAAATGGCCAGAGCCTAACCAGTGACACAGGGAAACAAAACGCTGACAAAAAACTGAAGAGAAACCAAAAGATAAACCACACACACAAAAGCAACCAACAAAGGGACGAGCAAAAAAACTCCACAGAGAAGCAAAGCACTCGAACGAATAACAAACACCGTAATCGAACACGCAGCACAAAACCAAAGCTGCAACCAAAATCTCCCTACAACCAAATATATAAGACCCGAAACCCCAAACAGGATATTGATGCGGAATGATGATGAAACACAGTTGCTACTTCAACATGCAGATCTAGGCACACGAAATTTATCAGTAACACTGAGCGAGAGAAGAGGAGGCTAGATCTGACGTACGTCAGAACAAACAAAACCGAACCAAGAAGATCTAGAAGCTCCGAATAAGCACACAAGGAAGAGAGGAGACTGTTGGCAACATATCTGTTAAGGGTGTAAAGTGAAAAAGGCAAAAAGGATCTGAGGAAGAATAGTAGTGTGAAGGTTAATAACTTGCAGCAACGAAGAAAGCTAGGTCGAGGAGTAAGGGTGAGGAGATGGCAGAACGAAAGAAGGTAAATTGGACGAATTTTGAGAGGAAAAGGTGCCAATTGAAAGGCAGTTAAAGAGGGATGACCTAGTCCCAATTGAAACAAGAAATCGACCTTCAAAAATATAGTATATTTTGGTAAGTAACAAACACGTTTTTACGGTTGTTCAAGATATACTTGGACTTTATTTTTAAAACATAAAAATGACACTTTTGAAATGTTCAAAATTTTTGCTAAACGAATTAAAAATTTGATGAACTTAAAAACTAAAAGCGTACAAAGTGATCATGGAGGTGAATTTAAAAATGAACTATTATGGATTTTTGCAATAAAAAGAGAATTAATCATGTTTCATTTCCATGTACACAATAACAAAATGGTGTTGTAGAAAGGAAAAATCAAACTTTAGAAAAATGTTGATGAACTTTACTAAATAGTAGTAACCTACCAAATTTTTTTTGGGCCGAAGCCGTTGTTGTGCTTATTATGTATTGAATCATGTAACACCTAGACCAATGACTTAAAACACATGCTATGAAATATATTTTAATAAGAAACCTAAAGTATTGTATCTTCGAGTATTTAGATCATAATGCTTTATTTTGAACACAAGATTATCTATGAAAATTTGATTCTAAAGTCGATGAAGAAATTTTTGCTGGCTATTCAAATCGAAGTAAAGCATATATAATTTATAATAAATGAACAAACACTATAGAAGAAAGTATTCATATTACATTTGATGAAAAATTTATGAATAACAAAAATGATGATGAAGAAGTTATAAATAAAACTACTACCTATACATGAAAATAATAAAATTAATATCAAAAATAATAATGATGATGTAATTGTTTGCACAAAAAATGGGCAAACACCTCCAAGTCGTATAATTTAGTCGATTTCACGTTGTTCTTAGCGATTTGGGTGATTTATGCAAATATGTAAAAAGCGGGGACTAAACTGTAAAAGACACACAGATTTATAGTGGTTCGGCCAGAATGTGCCTACGTCCACTTTTATATGTTATTCTCCTTTACTGCTCAGATTACGAGTACAAAGCTTTGATTACAAGTATATGAAGTTTGTTTGAAAGTTCTATCCGTGCTTGATCTCTCAAAGTTGTCCTCCATTGTTGTACCCCTACCCCTCTATTTATAGAGTGAGGCTGGGGGTAGGGGTCTTGGATGTATATAGCTGCTGGTGGGCCTGGGCTGATGTAATCTGGCCTGGCAAAGTTGGTTCGGTATGCCTTGGTTCGGCGGTGGTTGGAGTAGTGTTTGGTCCGGTAGTATGGGACGTAGGGGTTGGTTCGGTAGTGAGAGGGGCGTAGGTTGGTTCGGTAGTGAGTGGTCCGGTAGTGGGTGATCCGGTAGTGGGTCTTCATCCTGGATCGGTGGTGCCTTCAATGTTGGTTCGGTAGCATTGGTCCGGTGGAAGCACACCCAACACTTGCCCTTCAAAGCGGGGCATATGCCTGCATATGTCGCGCTTTGTTTTAGACCATTCAACTATTGGTCCCAAGTGCCGAACCAGTTGGTTCGGTCGTCTATATTTGCCTATAAGTATGGGCCTTACGCTTTCGTTATTCCGTACCACCTGAAATAGCCGAAGCAAATTCTTGCCTGCCAAATCAGTCATATCACCGAACCAGCTTTGATTGCCGAACCAGGTGAGTTTCTCTTCTACCGAATGAACTTTGTGGAGTATGAGTGTCGAATGATCTCTAAGGCTCGGAGTTACCGAATGACACTCAGGGAGAATGAGTGCCGGATGAACTCTAAGGCTTGAATTACCGGATGACACTTATGGAGTATAAGTGCCGAATGGATTCCAAGACTTGAACTACCGAGTGAAACTTTCATGTTTTGAATTATGAATGAGAAGGCTGCATGTACTTGTTTGCTTATATCTCTATACTACTTGTTCTAATAGTATGTTTTTCTCATGTTGCAGACAATGTCTCATAAAGTAGAAACCCATTCTGATAGGAAGAAATCCAAGGACAAAGAAGAGTCCTCTATAGTGCCCCCAGTCCGGGCAGGACCAGAACGTCATGGACCAACCCCGAGATCATTAGTAGACGGGTATGGCCCTTAGGAGCTCTTGAATTCCCCGCCTGACTGCTTTCCTAGCTCCCTCAAAGATGAGCAGCTTGATGTTATATCTCGCTATTTAAGGATTGATCGAGCACATATGTTGTTGCTAGGGGAAGGAGTAATGCCGTATAATCCCCCTGAAGGATATTTTTCTTACAGTAGGTATCACTGTATGTGCGGAGCCATCCCACCGATCAATGCCTGGATAGTTAGCTTTATCACATATTTGAAGGTGGCCCCTTTCCAGCTTCAGCCCAACTCCTATGCCATCTTGGTGAGCCTGTTTATTATCTTCCAGAGAAAATATGGGCGTCCCCCTTCCAACTGGGAGATCAGGTATTTGCACAACTTGAGAGGCTACAAGAAGGGATCTCCATATATTAGCTTAGAGTCGGCCGTGTCTTTCAAGCCGGTCCTGGATTTATATTCAAAGTTCAGCATGTTCAAGAAGGAGTGGTTTTTTGTCAAGGACGACTCTGTTTCTTTCCACCGCTTCACCTTTGGCTGTAAGTTGAATCTTATTTATAATTTCTGTTCTAACTACAATGCTCCTCTTTATGTGCTTTATTTCTTGCTAGTGACAGGTGGTTTTGCGGTTGTAGAGAGCGATCGCCTGGTTTAGATGGCTGCGGAGATAGAAGTCATTCTGGAAAGGGAGAGGGCAGCCTCTTATTTGACCAGGAATGCTAGTCTTCTGGAGTTCAACTTGATTTTGCCCCGCCGGTTTGTGGTCAAGCAAAGAGACACAGCTGAGGAGAAGGCTGCCAAAGCTAAAGGAGGGGCTACGGCGAAGAGCAGCAAAAGGAAACCCTTCTCGAAACATCCAGTCGCTGAGGGGAAGAAACTTAAGAAGTCCGATGGACCCTCCCCCAGCACATGTCCAGATGTTCCGAAGGAGGAAGATGTGGAGGAGGAAAGAGGCTAGGATGAAGGAGGTGAGGCGGAGAGTGGAAGTGATGGGGAAGGTGATGGTGATGGCCATGGTGATGATGGACAGAGTGGTAGTGGCGCTGGGGCTCTGTCTTTCAGGCGAGATCCAGGAGTGGACAGATGATGCTTTCCGCCTAGCTTTTGAGGGGTTGGAGGAAGGATCAGCCTTGGTGGAGAAGCCAAAGAAAGCTGACAAGGCCGGGACTGGTGCCGATTCATCTTCTAAGAGCATTTCAGCTAAGGTAACTCCTACGATTCAAGGTGAATTTTTGACTCCTGACGACTCCATTTATGATAAGGATTTAGGAATATTTTATGGCCATCTTCCGTCCTGGAATAAGATCCAGGACTTATTGCAGTATCCTACTCCTCCCCGGGTTTGTATAACAAAAGCGTCTTTTTACTCTTCTTAACTATATACGTTTCTTGAATTATGGCTCAATGTATGCTTGTAACACTTGGTTTTTATTCTAGGAGTGGGCGAAGCGGTCAAGACATCAGATGTTCGGCACTGTCTTGAACAATACAAACTCTTCAAAGCTTTTACTAAACCGAAGCCTCCGACTAACCGCCCCGGAGACGTAGTCGGCTACCGTCCTCTTCTTGGGGTCATCGAAGAGGATATCCGAAAGAAGAAGAGGAGCCGTTCCTTGTTCGAATCCTCACCTGGTCCTTAGCCCCCAACTCAACCTCTTCAGGATACCACGGAGGAGAATATTGAGTTTATACCTTCCCCGCACCCGTCTGAAAACCCTACTGTTATCCCAATAGGTCATCCCGGCTTGGCTCGTAATCTCTTTGTGGGTCATCCGGATCTGGATCCAGGATCTCATGATATTTCCTTCGACGAGGCTACTGGTGAGCACCTTCTCCCTCGTAATCCTATGGTAAGGGTTCTTGATGAGGCTAAGTCCATGGACCTTGATTTGCTTACCACTCGGATTGTAACTTTGGGGGACGAAGCTAAGGCAAACATTGACCGGGTTGCTGAGGAGACCAGGAAGCCGATGGGGAATCATGCCCGACTGGTCAAGGCCGGAGAGGAAATCGGGAGTGCTAACATTCGATTGTGGTCAAAGGTTTCCGACCAGGCCAAACAACTTGCCGATCAGGCCATCCATATCTCTCAGCATGAGGCCGCCTCCAAACGACTAAAGAAAACCATGGAAGAGGCTAGCAGGGAACAGTTGCAAAAAATGGAGGCTGCTTGTAGGGAACGGATCGATATAGCAATTGCAATGGTGGATGAGGTTCGGAAAGCGGATCTCGAGCGGGTAGAGGAGTTATCCGGGAAGCTTGAAGCCGTAGAGCTTGCTCAAACCAAGCTGAAGGAGGAGATGGAGGCGATGAGGAAATCCTTTCATGCTGACCGCTCGCGATACCGATTAGAGAGGGATGCTGCCGTTGCAAAGCTGTTGGCTTCTGAGGTCCGAATAGGGGAGTTCGAGGAGAACGAGGGGATAATGGATGAGATTCTTCATGATATGTACTTTCGCACTTGGAAACAGGGCAACTTATCCTGGATGGATGATTATCCCCGAGTCATGGCCAGGATTTATCTCAGGGCCCTAGAGGAGGTTAAGACCGAAGCAGATAAGGAGGGTGGCATGGCCTTCAGGATGGACGTGGTCACGACTCAGTTCACCAAGGAGGAGAAAGTGGCGGTAAAGGAGGGTATGTGGCTGCTTACTGCTGAGGAGGTAGGTGTGCAGTTGGAGGATGATGATCAAGGAGCAGATGCTTGTAAGTCTTCCCTCTTAGTCTTTTTGTAACTTGATTGCCCATTGTTCATGACTATTAACGGGTTCTTTCCTAAATTGGACAGGCGGGACCTCTAAAGCACCAACTATCTCTAGTCAACACGTTGAGAGTTCCGATCCGGCAGTTAAGTAGATCTTGGAGGGCCAGTAGAATAGAGGTGAAGTTCCGATGCAGCCGACTCTTTGACTTGACCGGGACATCTTTTGGTTTACTTGACATTGCTATCTATGTTAGTCCAAAAACATTAATGTAGCTGTAATTATATTATTTGTAATGAACGAATTTATTCTTGGCATGTAATTTTTTACTTAAGCTGATTCTGTTATATCTAAATGCTTTCGTTATTTTGGTGTGTTGCATAAGAAATGCAGCTATGCATATGCCTGTGATTCAATTGTGTTTGATGTCAAGTTCTTGCTTAAAATATAATTTCACATCTTGCAATGTTATTGTGATGTGTGAATAAATTATAGCTACGCATTCATAGACAAAGGAAGAGAGTACCGCCCTTCATGTTTTAGTTGTAGATGGTAGCTTTGAATGTCTTGTGTGACTGAGTATGGAATGCAGCTGAGTGTCCTGTCATCCAGTTGTGAGTTCCTATCCCCATTTGCGGGTGTCTCCTATTTTGTGCCCTGTACTTTAGGGATCGTTATATAGGATAGGAGAAAAGTTTTTAAATAAAATAGGAATATAAGAAATAGTAAAACTTCCAATCATGGAAGGCCTTCGGTGTGCTTAAGTTCGTGGCAAACGGGTTTTGTAGTCACTTTCCCTAGCTGTGGGTCTTGGAGACATTTTTCACCCATCTTACGCCTCCGTGGGGAGTTTTCTTTTTTACCACAGCCGTACTTAAGACACACCGGAGCCGAGATCGCGCATAGTAACTACCCGGGCCATTATGGCCCATAATCGTAGGTATTATTCGATTTACCGTAGCCGGCTAGCATGGGTGCCGATCGTCAACCGTGAATTATCCCTGGCTGGCCACACCTTATGTTGGGGCTTAAAGTAGGTTCACAGTCGCCGGTGAGCCGAACGCCGTTATGAGCTGCCTCGGCTATAATCGGCTCATTATAGTTGGCTTGAAGGGCCGATCGCGAGCAATGAGTTAACCCGCAGCAAAGGGATGTTGGAGCAAAAGTGTCTCATTGGCGAGGGCATAGATTCGCATAGTACCCGTTAGGTCTTGTCCAGGGGAGGTCGCGTCGTGATGCGTCTTGAATGGAAATGCCACTACACAGGATTTTATTCAACAGAAAAGGATAAAGTTAACAAGCAGCCAAGATATAAAGGAACAAGTTAAAAAAGAGACAAGTTTTTAAAGTGGTTCGGCACGAAAATGCCCACGTCCACTGATTCTCTTTGTTAATTCACTTCATATGGGCAGTACAAGTTAAGAAAAGTATCGACGAAGGTGTTGGATGTTCCATGCCCTCTGGAACACCTCTCCGTCCACTGTTGACAAAATATAAGCTCCATTGTGAAGATCTTTATGAATTACATATGGTCTGTCCCAGATTGGATATAGCGCTCCGGAGCACGGGAAGATTCGCCTGAGGACAAGATCTCCTTCTTGTAAGATACGATGCTTGACTTTGGAGTTGTATTGCGCCGCCACTTTTTGCTTGTGAGCTGCTGCTTTGAGCGCTGCCTCGTTTCTTCTCTCTTCAGTTAGGTCCAAAGACATGTGAAGGAGTTCTTCGTTCTCTTCTGGGTTATAGTGGATCCTGCGGTGGGAAGGCACTACAGTTTAGATTGGGAGCATGGCCTCCGATCCGTATGCCAAAGAGAAAGGAGTATGCCTCGTTGATGTTCTAAATTATGTGCGGTAGGCCCAAAGTGCCGTAGGAAGTTCATCCACCCAAGCGCCTTTCGATTTATCAAGCTTCTTTTTGATTAAAATTTTGAGAATTTTGTTGACAGCTTCGACTTGTCCGTTTTCCTGGGGGTAAGCCACATATGAGAAGCTTTTGTGAATTCCGTGCTTTTGGCACCAGTCGACAAACTGTTCGCTGTCAAACTGAAGTCCATTGTCCGATATGATTTTGAGTGGAACACCGTACCTGCATAGAACAATTTTGATCAAGAAGTTAATAACTTTTGCTGAGGATATTTTATTTAGAGGTTCCGTTTCCACCCATTTGGTGAAATAGTCGACTGCCACTATAGCATATTTGGCTCCGCCTCGGCCCACCGGCAGTTCGCCAATCAGGTCAATTCCCCATACTGCAAATGGCCAAGGGCTGGTCATTTGAGTAATCTCATTTGTTGGTAGTCGAGGAATCTTGGCAAATTTCTGGCACCTGTCACATTTTTTAACGAAGTCTAAGGCGTCTTTGTTTAAGGCGGGCCAGAAATATCCATATCGGAGTATTTTCTTTGCCAGAGTCTGTCCTCCAGTGTGATCTCCGCAGCTTCCTTGATGGATGTTGGATAAGATTTCTTTAGCTTCCCTTCCAGCGACACACCTTAATAAGGGGTTAGAGAAGACACGCCGATAGAGGATGCCTTCTTGTATTGTGTAGCGGGAAGCTTTCCTCAAGATTTTCCTGACTTCATTACGCTCGCAGGGCAGTGTGCCATCTTGTAAGAATTTTCGGTTGGGAGTCATCCAAGTTTCCTCTTCGATTGCAGCTACCAGATTCACTTGCTCGAAACTCGGGGTTAGTTGCTTTGAGATGGATACTATTCTGGCCATTCATGCTAGCTTGCTTTGCCAGCTCGTCGGCCTCTTGGTTCTCTTCTCGAGGGATGTGTTTGATTAAATAGTGATCCAATTGATCGAGTAGCAGCTTGGTCTTCTTTAGATAAGCTGTGAGTCGTTCTCCTCGAGTCTGAAATTCTTCTAGTATTTGGTTTACAATAAGTTGAGAATCACTATGAAGACATAAAGAACCGACTCCAATCTCTAAGGCAAGTTCTATTCCAGCTATTACTGCTTCGTATTCTACGTCGTTGTTGGTGGCAGCGAATTCCAACCTTAGAGCATAGCGTAGCTTCCTTCCCCTAGGAGTGATTATTACAATACCTGCCCCCGAGCCTTGTTCGTTTGATGCTCCATCCACAAAGAGATTACACTTAATGTCTCTTGCTATTTCAGATTGCTCCTTACCTTCGTTGGTAGTGAATTCGGCAATGAAATCGTCCATGGCTTGTCCCTTTATGGCGGTGCGAGGATGGTAGGTGATATCATATTGACTCAATTCAATGCACCATTTAAGTAGTCGTCCAGAAGTGTCGGGACGATGGAGTACCTGCCTTAGCGGTTGATCGGTTAGAACTCTGATGGAATGAGATTGGAAATAGTATCGCAGTTTCCGTGACGTGATTAGTAAACAGTATGCTAGCTTCTCAAGTTTAGGATATCTGGCTTCTTCCCCTGTTAACCTTTTTTTACAAAGTACACTGGCCGCTGCGCGCGGTTGTCTTCTCTCACCAAAGCGGCGCTTAGAGCATGAGATGACACAGCAAGGTATAAGTATAGCTCTTCGCCTTCGTTTGGAGTTGAGAGCACTGGTGGTCTCTGGAGGTGTTCGATTAGGTTAAAAAAGGCCATTAAGCATTCGTCAGTCCACTCGAACTTTCCTTTGTCTTTCTTTAGAGCCTCGAAGAAGGGGACGCACTTGTCAGTCGCTTTAGAGATGAATCTGCTTAGGGCGGCCACCTTCCCATTTAGGCTTTGCATTTCTCTTCGAGTGGAAGGTATCCTGATATCTTTCAGGGCTCGGACTTGTTTGGGGCTTGCTTCAATCCCCCTAGCATGGACGATGAATCCCAAGAACTTTCCTGATGACACTCCGAACGAGCACTTTAGAGGATTCAGCTTCATTCCATATTGGCGAAGTACGTGAAACATCTCGCTCAGGTGGCTTACGTGATCGTTGGCTTTCCTTGATTTTACTAGCATGTCATCCACATAAACCTCCATAGTTCGTCCTATTAGCTCCGCAAACATCTTGTTGACGAGGCGTTGATAGGTAGCTCCGGCGTTTTTAAGTCCAAAAGACATTACTCTATAGCGGTACAATCCCCGGTCAGTGGTGAAACTAGTGTGGTCTTGATCGGGGGAGTGCATAGGAATTTGGTTATATCCTGAGTATGCGTCCATAAAAGATAAGAGTTCATGCCCGACTGTGCTGTCCACAAGCTGATCGATTCGGGGGAGTGGGAAGCAATCCTTCGGACAAGCGTCATTTAAGTTAGAGAAGTCAATGCATGTTCGCCACTTCCCATTAGCCTTCTTTACTAGTATCGGGTTGGCGATCCACTCTGGGTAGATGGCTTCTTGTATGAAGTTATTGGCAAGTAGGTTTTTTTCTTCTTCATCAAGGGCTGCTGATCGTTCTGCCCCCATACTTCTCTTTTTCTGCTTTACTGGCACCTTAGTAGGATCGATGTTCAGTACGAGGCTTGCTATGTCTAGGGAGATTCCAGTCATGTCAGCATGCGTCCATGCAAATACATCCAAGTTGTGGCGGAGAAAATCAACGAGTTGATCCTTCAATTCTGCATTTAGCTGAGAACCGATTTTCAATAATCTACTCGAGTAGTGTTTGTCTACAGATACAAACTCCATAGCCTCTGCGGGCTCGGCGGTGGCCTCCTCCTCTTTGTCCCTGAGGTCTAATTCATTGAAAGGATCACTGGTATATCGAAGAGGAGGGGCTTTCTTTTGTTGCTATGCTTCCAAGTTTTTCATGCAGAGAGGAGTCTCTGCATTTTTCCCTCTATCCTTCCTGTAATTATTGCAAAGTTCAGTTACATAGCAATCTCGAGCGGCATCTTGATCTCCCTCTACTTCCCCTATTCCATTTCCTGTTGGAAATTTCATCTTCAGGCACCACGGGGCCAAGACAATTTGAAAGTCAGACAAGGCTGGTCTTCCTAAAAAGGCGTTGTAGACTGAGCGGTTATCTATCAGCACAAATGTTTGTTTCCGCGCAACGGAGCGGGGGTGGCTTCCTATTTCAACAAAAAGGTCCAATTGCCCGAGGGGCATCTTCGCATCTCCAGTGAAACCGTGTAGTGGTTTGTTGCAGGGCGACACATCCTTCATTGACAGCTTCATTCTGTCGAAAGCATGCTTGAATAGGATATTTACTGAGCTTCCAGTGTCTACTAGAATTTGAAAAAGTTCGGCTGGGCCGAACAAGGCAGAGATGGCCATAGGATCCACGTGAGGGTACTTCCTTCCTTCCAGGTCACGCCTATTGAATGTAATGTCATCATTCTCTTTTCGCTTCGGGTGGCGTTCTTCCATAACAGAATTAACGTAGCCTTCATTGTTTCTAAGTGACTTTTCGTATCTTTCCATCTCTGTCCAGCTTCTATCGGCGATGTGTGGTCCTCCCGATATGGTATGGACCACTATCTTCTCATGACTGGGGCCACCGGTGTTGCGATTTTCCCCCCCTGTTTCTGGAAGAGGCAGTCTTGGGTTCTCATCAGCAGGAGCTGAGGTCCTGTTCTAACCTTTTACATAGCGTTCTAGTCTCTTCCTTCTGATGTGTTCTTAAATTAAGTCCCAGAGATGATGGCATTCATTGGTATCATGCCCATGAGATTCATGGAAGCGGCAGAACTTTCCAGACTTAATTATGTTATCTGATTCCTTCTAGTATGGAGGGCGTCTGTATTTATTTTCATCTTGGGTGGCCAGGAAGATGTTTTCGATTGTCTCATTCAAAGGAGTGTAAGCGTCAAACTTGGTCCTGGCCGAGATAGACGTTTTTCTCCCTTCTTGCCCCTAGCATTGTCTCTAGAGTCATTTCTTCGAACGTCCTTTGCTACAGTGGGTGTGTCGCCATGAGCTGCCTTGGTTTGTTGTCATGACTGTCTTTCAGTGGCAGCGTCTTCAAGTCTCATATATCTTCCGGCTTCATGGAAGAAATCGGGCAATGTAGCTGGTTTTTCTTTTGTTAATCTTCTAGCAAACTTAGTATCCGGATGCACATCACTACAGAGGGCCATTAAGATAAGTTTCTCATCGGCATCTTGGACTGCGGCCGCTGCAACATTGAATCGGGTTAGATATTGTTGCACTGGCTCTCCAGGTTTCTGTTTGATATTAGACAGGGAATAAGCGTCCTTGGGTTGTTCCACATGAATGCGGAACTGGCTGATGAAATTTTCTTTCAACATTTCCCATGAGCTGATGGATCCTTGGGGCAGGTGGCAGAACCAGGAGGTAGCTAGATCTGCCAAGAATAGTGGAAAGCATTTGCATAATACTCCTTCTGTGGCTCCACTCATGAGCATATGTTGTGTGTATCTCTGCAAGTGTACAACGGGGTCAGAGATTCCCTTGTAAGGTTCCATTGTTGGCATTTTCCATTCTTGGGGGGTGATGGCAATTTCGATATTGCGGGTGAAAGGGCTGGTTACCCTAGCGCCTATCCCTCGATCTCTTTGATCCCGTTGGACGCATTCTCTGAACAATCGCGCCATCCTTTCATCAGAATTTGGAGTGGATAGAAATGAGTTTGGTTCTTCTCTGCAGGATTGATTACGTCCAGATGATCTGTAGGGGTGGTATCGTCTATCACTCCTAATATTTTTCAATGGATGCCTCTGGTCTTCTGGGAGCATGCTAGGGTCAGCTACAGTTGGCCCTTGCCTTGATCTTCCCCTGCTGGGTTCTGTTCTGAGCACATCCTCGGGTCCAACTTCGGGCTGGACTCTAGCTCGGCCCCGTTCATTGGTGTTTTCATGGCTAGGTAGCATGACCGACTCAGTAACCGTCGACCCCCGCCTGGTACCTCCCCCGTTGGATTTGGTTCCAAGTGTTTCATCGGGTCAGAGTTCGGGCTCGGCTCCTATCATTGCTATTTCTGTTGTTAGCTTCTTCGAAGAAGAAAGATCTTTGTCGCCTCCCAGATCCTCCAGACTGGGACTCATCCCATGATTCAGTGTTGCGGTTGGATTCTTCAGCATCCCTTAAGAGTGACATGAGTCGGTCCATCAAGGCTTCTTGTTGGGATGTGAAGCGGTTAGTCACTTCAGCCACAACCCTGTCTAGATCTACCCTAGTAATTGCTGTTGGTTGTTCCGTGGCAGGGGCTATCGGATTTGCCTGATTTTCATTTTGTACTTTTGTTGAAACGGGACAGTTCTCTTGATTTGTGATCACTGGATCCGGAATGCTGCTAGTTGCGATGTTCTTTCCTTTGCTAACATCTTTCTTCTGCCTGGGAGGCATGCCATCCAAGCAATGAGTCATGCTGTCGGGAAGGAGGTTAAGTGGGAGAAGATGAATCTTCTAGCTCGAGCTCTCAATGAAAGCACCAAAAATGTTTGTACAAAAAATAGGCAAACACCTCCAAGTCGTATAATTTAGTCGATTTCACGTTGTTCTTAGCGATTTGGGTGATTTATGAAAATATGTAAAAAGCAGGGACTAAACTGTAAAAGACACACAAATTTATAGTGGTTCGGCCAGAATGTGCCTACGTCCACTTTTATATGTTATTCTCCTTTACTGCTCAGATTACATGTACAAAGCTTTGATTACAAGTATATGAAGTTTGTTTGAAAGTTCTATCCATGCTTGAGCTCTCAAAGTTGTCCTCCATTGTTGTACCCCTACCCCTCTATTTATAGAGTGAGGCTGGGGGTAGGGGTCTTGGATGTATATAGCTGCTGGTGGGCCTGGGCTGATGTAATCTGGCCTGGCAAAGTTGGTTCGGTATGCCTTGGTTCGACGATGGTTGTCGACGGTGGTTGGAGTAGTGTTTGGTCCGGTAGTATGTGGAGTATGGGTTGGTTCGATAGTGAGAGGGGCGTAGGTTGGTTCGGTAGTGAGAGGGGCGAAGGTTGGTTCGGTAGTGAGTGGTCCGGTAGTGGGTCTTCATCCTGGATCGGTGGTGCCTTCAATGTTGGTTCGGTAGCATTGGTCCGGTGGAAGCACGCCCAACAGTAATAATGTCGCCGCCTAGGATATTAAAAGGCCATCCAATTAATAATATTATCAGTGATTTAAATACAAAAGTATCAACCCGAAAATAGTTAAATCAAAGGAGTCATGTTGCATTAATATCAAATTTTAAACCTAAAAATTATAAAGTAGCATCAAAAGATGATTTTTGGATTATTGCGATGCAAGAAGAACTTAATCAATTTGAAAGAAATGATGTATGAGAACTTGTACCAAGGCCAAACGTTTAATATGTAATTGGAACTAAATGGATTTAAAAAAAAGCAGATGAAAATGGAAATATTATTCGAAATAAAGCAGGATTGGTAGCTCAAGGATATAACCAAGAAGAAGAAATTGATTATCAAGGGACATTTGTTCTAATATCACTTCTCGAAGCAATACGAACATTACTTGTTTTCGCATGTCATCATAATTTTAACTTTTTCAAATGAACATAAAAAGTGCATTTTTAAATGGATTTGTAAAAGAAAATGTGTATGTTGAACAACCTTCGCTATTTATACATGAAAAATATCCTGATCGTGTATTTAAACTTAAAAATTCCCTATATGGATTAAGAAAAGCACCTCATGCTTCGTATGAAAGATTAAAAACTTATTTAAAATTTTTTTATTTTCTAATTGGTAAAATTTGCTCCACTTTATTTATAAAATAAGAAAATAATGATATATTAGCAATACAAATATATATTGACGATGTTATATTTGGATTAACTAATGAAAATTATGTACTGAATTTTCTGACATCATGAAAATGAATTTGAAATGTTACATATAGGTGAATTAAACTATTTCTTGGTTTTGCAAATAAGAAAACTAGAAAATGGCTAGCGGATCAGATGTTATGATGAGCGTTTGTTTATGTGTAGGTTTCAAGCACAACCAACAAAATCGCATCATCGAGCGGTTAAACGAAATTTAAGATATTTAACCAACACTAAAGATTATGGTCTTTCTACCCGAAAGGCAGCTCGCTCGAACTCGTGTCATATATTGATGCTGATTTTGGGAAAAATAGATAGAAAAGCACAGATGGCACATGTCATTTTATTGGTCAACCTTTAGCTTCGTGTTTAGTAAAAAAACAAAACCGTGTCTCGCTATTGACATGTGAAGTCGAATACAGTTAAGCTACTTTAGCATGTGGACAAGTTATTTATATGCAACAAAATCTTCTAGATTTCGATAAAATCATAAAAAATTATCCTATATTTGTGATAATACTAGTGCGTAAATTTATCAAAAAAATCCTAATAATCATTCTCAAGTAAAACGTATTGATATTCATCGCCATTTCTTAAAAGATAATGTTGAAAAAGGAATTATATCACTTGAATTTGTGAATACCGAAAATCAAAGTGCAGATATTTTACTAAACCACTGAATGAATCAACTTTTATAAAACTAAGTCGAGACCTCAGAATTTGTTCTTACAATGAATTAGTAAATAAGAACTTAAATAAAATGCACAAAATAATTTTGTACAAGCGTTTACAAATGTCCTCTTTTTATCCATACAAAAAGAATAACCAACAACGGCTTCTGTTAAAATTCTATGGTTAGAAATTCTACCACCCTAACAAATAAACTACTAAAAATAGTAAACAACTTTTATATTAAAGAAATCTTCTGTAAACCAAGTCCATATATTCTTATATTCAAAACCTTACACCATTTCCATTCACATTATCGTCAGATCATGACTCCACCTATTCAACTATCGATATTAGCTCACCTTCGTCAAAAGATACCTGCGTATCTCCAACTAAAACCACACCTCCATCAATTCGATCAGCCTCTCTTAACATTATTGCGTCACCTACATATCTCACCGACGTTTCTCCTAAGGAAAAGAAAGCCAAAGAGAAATTAATCTTGAATCGACATCTCTCAACACCAAAATTGATGCGATATATCACTATCAACAAGAAATAATGAGAGTTCAACGAGAAATGTTTTACGAACAACACCAATAAGGATCTCATCTTAACTTTCTGGAAAAATGCATTCTTGCAATTCGTGGTATTTCACCAACAAAAAGTTGCATTCATAAAAAATCTACTCGTTTTAATCAAAACTCTCCTGCAAAAGCTTATAACATTACTGCAAGAAATTTATGCAAGCCAGGACCATCAAACCAAGACTGAACTAATAACCTAGCTCGCCCAAGTTAATCTCCACAAAGGTCGTTTGATGATGAAATAAAGGTTGGGCCGAATTCATGGGACTTACAAGAAATTAGAAAGTCAAACTCTTCTGACAAAAATTAAAATTTATAATAGCGTTACGTCTAAAAAAAATTAAAATGATTTTTATTGCTTATGTATATATATCTTGTTAAATGTAATAATCTTTTGATTTTAGAAATAAATTTTATTCTAGAAATCATTCAGAACGTAGAAAACTTAATGATAGCAGGTCAGTTGACTGAAAATAACGTTCAGTCGACTGAACCAATCAACTCAGCCTTCTAAAATTTTTTTTAGTCTACCGAGTTCCATCCTTAATCTCTACATACAATTTAACCTATTTTAGTCGACTGAAATAGGTCCAACGATGTCTACCTCCAAAATAACCAATTTAAGTCGATTGAAAATTGATTCCAGTCGACTGAAACGTGCCCATTTTCTTTTTAAAATACCCTAAAATGTCTCTTCTCTTCATTCTATTCTCAAAAGTTATTCTCTACATCAATTTCCCTAAGTTATTCTTCTTGAAAATTAATGGCTCCACATCAAAAAATTCCCATTTCGAAGAAGAGATCACACAAAAGTAAAGGACTGGCTAGTCCATCTCATCCTAAATTTGCTCCGGATGCACAATTGCAACAATGGTTGAATGGAAGTAGAAAGTATCTTAAATACTTCAACGAATTAAATGATTAAACATATATTTCAAGGAACTTAAAATATTTGATTTTTCCCAACTCCACATTCAAGATCTAGCCTGGGAACATGATTTCTATCTCTAATAGATGCTAAGGAGCATAAGGTGAAAATTTATCCCTTTTTATTAAGAATATCTTATGCAAACCTTCGAGGTGATTTTTACAAAACTATATATGCTAATAATATTGGGCAATTATGGAGTAGTGTTTTAGGGGTTGATATGGTTTTAAATATTCATGACTTAGGAGTTATTCTTGATTGTAATAACTTTGCGCAAAAATAGAGGATATCAATCACCATAACGTGGCTTATGATGAAGTAAATTATCTTTTTCGCACCAAAAAGATAGAAAACATCTCAGTTAATTTACGGCCTTAAGCACATGCGTTAACAAAATGTTCTTTCACACTATTCTACCCCAACTGGAAGTTATGAAAAGCTGTATGACAACAATTATAAAGATTTGCACGCAATTTACTTGAACCAAAAGTTAAATTGGGCTCGAATAATTCACGATGAAATCAAAAGCTTTCACACTCATACTCATCACATGATATTTTATTGTGTCTATCTAGCAAAGATCTCTTTACTCATTTTGGAATCAGTGTTGACACATATCAAGACTTACTTCACCCAAAGATTATGGACCAAAAGTCTATTCTCTAATGATGCTTCCATCTAAAATGGAGAATCTTTCTCCATATCGAGAAAATGTTTCTCGTCTTATTCATGCAAATGTAGGCAACCTTCAACTCGAAAAGTAGAACAAGAAGATATTCAACAAGAAAATCAAAAGGAAATCCAATAGAGTATGGACAACATTCAAGGAGTTACTTTGTTCAAACCTTCTAGGAATATAACCGCTTCGAATGCAATTCTCAAAAATAAGGAAATAATCTCCAATCAACAAAAGAAGTTGATCAAACACTAGTGTACTTGTGAAAAGACTGCTCTCAGATTCTCGCATAAGATTTGGAACAACCTTACTTCGTGTTCTCGTTCTTCTTTACCAGCTAGTATGGAGTTGGAATCATAGATGCTTGGGAAACAATATCATACTACTTTTTTTATGCATATTTAAGTATTTAGAACTCCTTTCTCTATTTGGTTATTTAATTGCTTGGTTAAACTTATGTTTCGGTCTAAATGTTTATCTATAAATTTATGTTTCTGTTTAAATGTCTGTGTATGCAATATCTTATGAACCTAAGTGTTTATCTTTAGGTAACTACCATTTCAATGCCAAAAGCTTTATTATTTTTTTGATGACAAAGGGGGTGAGATTTGTTATGGGGGAGCATACGTATTCAAGATTCATTTTTTATATATAATTGTCATCATCAAAATGGGGAGATTGTTGAATCTCCATTTCTAATGTTTAGTGATGACAACTATATCATCATATATTTCTAGGTTATAATTATATTGCAGGTGAAAGAGCTACAACAAAGAAAATATAACCATCAGGATTAATCACATTTAAGAAATTCAAAGGCCATCTTCATTAAACTAGAGTATGTGTATGATCATAGAACTATATGTAAAATCTCTGTAGTATCTCATATACACATATACACAACTTCATGCATAACTTCTCATAAAGAAAATGTTTATTTCCATGCTTCAAAAAAACAAAAATAAAGTTATATTTTTCTAAGTTTACTCTGTTCGAACTGAGGTATTTTCTCAATCAAACGAGGGTAGTCGACTGAAAAAATACCTCAGTCGACTAAATTTTCAAATTATACTATTTTTTAGAGTTTTTTAAATTTTGGTGCGATCTCTTCTGCTTTTACTCAATTGACTAAATTTTATACTCAGTTGATTAAAAGATGTATAGCGACTAACTTTTGAAGAGTCTCATCGAAAAATAGCAACCTTTCTAAACAGTAATAATCACCTACAAAGGGTTGCAACCTTTTTCTATACCTCTTTGATTTCTATAAATACACTACAAGGTCAGAATTCAAGATTTAACTTGCTAGCTTGCTTTATTTACTATATCTATATTCTTTGATCTCTTTATGCTCATTACAATTCAATATTCACTCAAACTACTTCCATAATCACAAACGATACACTACCACATTACCCATAAGATTATAGAAAGAATTATACCGACAATCAATATTTTTGTTATTTGGAGCATAAAGATTGTCAAAGAAACTCAGTTGTACTAGCCTATTCCTCCGGGCGAAGTGAGGGTTATTTGGTTAAAGGAAATACTGAAAGGGAGCTTGTGGACATGACGTAGGATGGAGGTCCGAACCAGTATAAAATATCTGGTGCGATTACTCTTATTTACTTTATATTATATGCAGTTATATAATTCTGCTTAGATTAGTATATATACGCTTATTATACACATAAGTTGTATTATATACGATTCACATCACTCTTATATACAAATTACATTATATAAAGATCCTGTAGTGACATTTAGGTTAGCTTTGGGTCAGGAGGGAGTTTGCTTGGAGTTGCACAGGCTTAGTGGAAAAGTAGCCAGAAAAAGTTGGTCTGGTAGCTAGATTTGAGTCAAGCCTAGGGGAAACACGGGAGTTGCCTCTGTCCGAGTGCCGAATAAGAAAATTGGTTTGAGTGTCGAGCGACACATTGGGTCTGTTGGTCGCTTGGAGGCACGCTTTTGGTTTTTAATGGCTCTGTTTCTATCCAGGTTTGGTGACACACCGGATAGAATTGGAATTTTTAGAGCTTTAGGTTTTTTAGAGGCTTTCTTCAGGTTTTGCAAGAGTCTGCTCCAGGTCAAAACCTGAAGTGACTTCAGGTTTATATTGAGTTTGTTTGGGGCTGAAGAGGACAACCAAGAACGACACATGACAAATTTGGAGTGTTGAATAGCAAATACTATTGTGGTTTTGATGACTTGAGATGACTTTGAGCTTAGTTCAACAACATGAGGGACTTTGTCAATTACTTCTAGTAGAAAAGATATACATTGGTTTAGAATAGTCCGAGAAGGCACGTTCAACAAGGCGAAGCGATGTGATGGGACATGAGATGTTCTGATTCGAGTCTGGTGATGAAGGGATTGTTGTCTCTAAAGAAGAGCTAAAACCGCAAGTGAATGGGGAAGGAAAGAGGAAATTGAACAGCAATGGAAAGAAAAAGCCTTGGGAAGAGAAAGGATAGAGGAAAAGTAAGTGGGAAATGAAGTGTCATAATTGCAATAAGACGGGTCATCTTAGCAAGAACTATTGGGACTCAAGAAGTGGGGATATGAAGTGCTTCATCTGTGATAAGGCTAGACATTTGAAGAAGGACTTTCCAAAGTTGAGGATGGATGGGTAAATTGTGACTACTTATGCGTTGGATGTTGCCCCTACTTCATCGACTACTCTACCGGAGAATGGGAAAGGGAAGGTTATTCTTACTTGAGGTATACTCTCAATTTATGTTATCCCTGTACATGTTTTATTTGGTATTGATACATCAGACCCATTTATTTAGTGACTTGGTGAGTAGGATAGAATTGTGTTTTGACCCAGTAGATTGACCAATAGTTGTTTCGAACTTAAGTGATGGTTTGACTGACTTAGGTGTGGTTTGTCGAGACTTAAAGTATTGAGTCATGGATGTTTAGTTGATTGTGATTTCTTTATTTGGGTTTGTTGAGTTCGATATCATTTTGGATGGAATGGTTGAAGGATACTGGGATGTAGCGAATGGTGAAGAACTGAAGATGGCGAGTGGGACAAGAAGAGAGCAAAGGCTACAGTTAAACTGTATACCTTAGAGGGTATAGTTATGGATAGCTTGGGATCCCGCCCGAGGAGTCGTCGTCATAGAGAGCGAACATCCATAGGTGATCGAACTATAACTGCGGAGAGAGATCGAGTTTCGTATTGACCTAGCAACCAATGTTATACCTTCGAGGAGGGAGATACTAAAGAGTAAGAATACTAAAGGTAAAAGAGAATGATTTATGGAAGAGAAAGTTCTTTCGTATGAGTGTATTAGAGTGATTATTACATATAGTATTCGCATTATGGGTGGATGATTCTCTAAGATTGTCTAAAGTATATGGAGCTAAGTGAGACTTATACCGATTTGTAGGTGACATTCACATCTTCTAGTGAGAAGGAAGTATGTGATGGGCTTGAGGATTATGCAAGTGGTTTTAGGGGAAACGTACTAGCCTAGGTGTATTGTTCCTTAGGATGATATGACTTGGTGTGTATCACCGGTTGTACCTGACATCAACTGATTTAGTGATGACCATCATTTGAGATTTAATCTACATTCTAGGGGCAAAATAGTGTATTGGTCGGAGATTTTATTGGAAGAAGCTTAAAAGAGGCGTTGAGAGGAATGACACCAGATTAGCTGGATGATATCAAGTAGGAGCTTCAAGACCTTGCAGGCGTGTTCGTATATAATAGTTCAATACCTTGCATGTTAGGGTAGGCATTAGTTGTTTCTTGCTTGTGTATGCAGATTTGATGGATGATTATACTTGTTTATGGTTGTTGGGGATGTAGAGTAACTATATTGATGACTGTTGTAGGATTTGGTGAGGGTGAAATTTCTTAAGTGGGGGAGAATGTAACAACTTGTATTTTACATATCAAAGGATCATAAATACTATTTTTATATTCATATTGGATCGTATGATGTTATAAATTTGGGTAGAATTGGGAATTGACATTTTTGTCCTTTAGGAATTTTATTGGACGATTTTACCCATGAATACTTGTAACAACTATAACTTTTGATTGGAGCTGAATTAGGGTCCGAAATCACTTCCATATGAAAGATATAACAATTTCTCTTTTCGTATCGTAGTCATAGTAGGTTTTTGGATATACCATTTAGAAGATATGGCTATTTGAAATTTTGAATGATTTTAGGCAGAATAGTGGGTAACTAGCGGGTGATTAGTGAGGCCTACTAACTCAACTCGGGATTAAGGTTAAGTGCAACCCTTAGTAGCCATTAACACCTATGAATACTAAAACATTCCCTAGCCCCACTTAGCCACCATTAAACATTTTCTTAGCCAAAACCACCTCTAATATCTTCCAAATCAATCCAAATTAATAGACTAAGAGTATATTAGTAAGGGGATTAATAGAGTGTGACGACTACCCTACACATTCGCCTGCCAAAATAACATGTATAATGCGATGTAGTTATGCCCAGCCGACGTAGGATGGTAGTCAAGGGTTGTTATGTAAATAAACCAATCACAGAACATGTCGTATATCTCATAGTGCATCGAATAAAATATAATAATCATTATAGATATAAAATAGGCGAGACAGTAATAACTGAGTAAACCATTGAACAGAGTGCATAGATTCATATAGTTTTACAACATAAGTGATGGAGTTTATACAACTGATAATACTCAATAAATAACTGACTCCAATAAGTAAAAGCACGGGTAAGCTCCATAGTGCTGCATATCGGAATGACAAGTAATAATAGCTAAACATAGTAATACGTGAGAGTACATCCCCCTGTTTGTAACCTGTCCAACTCCACATGCTCACTACACCGGGTATCTCCAATCTACTTATTTAAGAGTATCGGAATAAGCATAAAATCCCAAATCAGACAGTAGTCTAGAATGAGCGGTAGAAAATCTAACTATAAAGTCAATATACTAGGACATAGGGTATGAAGAATCATACGTGACATGTCCCTGCATTCATAGAATTAGCACATAACACAAGATATATGCTACTTTATATCATAATCAACATGGGTGTACTATATGTCAAAGTACTAATGGGTGTCCAAATATCCTTATCAATATCTTGTGTGTCATTCCTAAGGTGACAAGCAATTAAAGTAAACATAGCATCCACCGTCCATCCCGACATTCACTCACTAATCACGTTAGATATATAATTACCCATATGACCTCCTCGCATAGTCAAGGACTACTCAACATCCCGTTTCCTTGGTGCACAAATCCATGCCGCTTAGTTGGCTAGGAACTAAACTTCATACCCCGTAACAATCCAGCGTAAGATGGATCAAAACATTGTGAAATTCAGGGTACACTTCATAGCCCAGGTGAGCATCCTTACATACCCCTGCTTTAAGAGTAGACATCGAAACCTCCGAGTATCAACAATCCGTTTGAACGCATCAGCCATTACAGAGCGCATTTTGGGGCTAATTTATAAGTCATCATACAATTCTCGTCCAAAATCGTCAAAACCGGGATAATTCTCAGTAATCGTCACTGGCTGTAGAATACCACCGTTTTTCCCATAATTACCCTCTAATAGTTCCTTAGGTCCAACCCATAGCCCTATGCTCTGCATCCTGAAGCATAACTATCCCATATTCAAAGCTGTCACTTCCCATCACCAACCTGTGAGTCATCAAATCCATGATTTCAACACCGATTTGCACAATTCGGTGTTGAACCAGGCCTTGGAAAAACTTTGATAAGCACTAGATTCAACTCGAATCCCCTTCCTTGAACCCAAAGTAAGCACACCATGGAACCAAATTTGATCACATGAAGACCTGAAGCAAGCCTAGCCATGTCCCGAAGTAAACACCATAAAGACTCGAAGTGGCCTTAGTTTCTCCCACCATCGAACCAACAACCTTGATACAAGAAGCCTAAACCATGCACCACCGACTCGAGCCTTACTGAATAGTGCACCTCGACCTGAGCCTATCGATCCATGCATTTTAATTCAAGCCTCCATCGAACCATGCACACCGATCCAACAATTGAACTTGAAATGACCCCTTATGCGACCTGAAGTGAGGCTCGAAGCAAGGCATCCCAGCGGTCCAACACTTAACTCCCATCATCCAACTATCTTTGGCTATATCTTGAGGAAACAAACTCCAAAGCACTTAAAGTTTGATATGTAATTTTGTGAGGCATTCCTTGTCACCCCACATAATTCACATCAAATTTGGCTAATGTCACCTTTATGAAAAGATGATGACTTGTGACATTGTTCCTTTTCTAAATCGTCGTTCGATTAGTGTTTCGACCAAAAAAACAATATATACACAGGCATTAAACATATACAATATATCCAAAAAAGTAAGCATTCATATAATCCTAGAACTAAGGGTAAGAAAATAAGGAAGATCCCTAAAACAAGAGAGCCCATAAGAACATAATTTTAGAAATTTTTATGGAGTCGTCTAAAACTGACATATGTGATTAGAGACACGTTAAACATATTTTAAAGTGCAAAAATTATTTCAAAGCATCATTTTATGGCACGCAATGACTAATTAGTAAATGAGACGTCCCAAACACTCACCTAAATCCAAATCAATCCAAAATGAGCATGAATCCCACGATGAACAGTATACCTAAAGTGTCTACAATAGCAGCTCCTCAAAATTAAGTGCTAATTTCATCAATCTTTTCTTAATGAAAAAATTTGGCTAACTAAGTTATGGCTTATATTGATTTAAGGCTTAAAGAATGTTAATAGAGGCTTCTTTAACTATTTAGGAAGTGTGAAATGATAAAGAGAAATCTCAATAGCCCATGGGTGCTAATCCCAAAATGGGCTTGGGGCTTAGCCACTAATCCCCATAATTACCACTAAGATGTTCAGAGTCAAATGGAATATCAAACAACCATATCTTCGACAGATAAGTCCGTTTTTCTATTATAACCACTCTATGGAAGGAAAAATCACCATCCCACTCTAAATGAAGTGTTTTTAAACCCTAATTCAAATCCTATAAAATTTCTAGGTTCAAACCATTCGACAAAAATTTTAATGATGGAAAATGCCTCTTGTGGTCATTTCCTAAAGTTATAAAATCATGCAATCCTATATAAAAATAAAATTAATATTTTACAATCCTTCGATACATAAAATACAGGTCGTTACATTGAGACTTCCTATTCAACATTTTTGAAGAGGAGATTTAGGGGCTCCGCTATCTATTCTTGGATTTGCTTCTTTGTACATGCAAATCGTCGATTTTTTTGGGGTGTTTAATTTGTTATTTATCATGTCTAACCTCCTATATATGTTCTTATATGTTTTAACATGTTTTGAATTCATTTTTAAAGTCAGTATTATGTTTTATGCTTTTTTGAAACCATATCTGAAGAAAAACCGAATTTAAAATGTTTATAAAGATATTTAAATATATTATGTTGATGTGTGATTGTTTATATGAATGTTAAGCTATGTTATAGATGTGTTTTGAAATGAATTACTATGTATTAGTGTATTATTGTATGATTTGAAGTTTTTGAATGTTGTGTGGCATGTGTATGGATGTTATTTTTAATGTGGAATGGTTGTAAACACTCATCGAACCAAGTTGTAATGGAAAATATAGAATCGGACTTCGACATTGGCTCTGGAGCATTTAGGGTCACATTGATGCGTAGAGGATGCATGAGGGTTGGAGTAGTGAGCGTAATAATGTATTTGATGCAAACTCGGGTGTTGGATGTGCTATAGAAATTTTATTCGAAGCTTGGGGTCGACTTGCCGTCTTGAGAATGTTGGCTTTGGGTCAGGTGGGGGTTAGCTTGGGGTCACGTTGGCTCAATGGAAAAATAGTTGGACAAAGTCAGTCTATTAGTTTGATGTGAGTCGAGCATAGGGGAACTTAGGAGGCTCTTCTGTCTGGGTGCTAAGCAAGAAAATTGGTTTCGGTGTCAAACATGATATTGTGTTCGGTGGTCATTTGGAGGCTCACTTTGAGTTTTCGGTGGCCCTGCTTCTGTCTAGGCTTGGAGACACCAGATAGGACTTAGAAATTTCGAGTGCTTTAGGTTTATTTAGAGCCCTCCTTTTGGTTTTGTATGGGTCTGCTCTGAGTTAGACCTAGGGTAACTTCAAGTTTGTCTTGATTTTTCTTGGGGTTGAAGGGGACGATCCTGAAATGACTCAAGATGACTATGGTGGTATTGAATAGTAACTGATATGGTGATTTTGACGACTTGAGATGACTTTGGAGCTTAGTTCGACCATGTGAGGCATTTGATTGAGTACTTTTAGTGGGAAGGATTTTCATGGGACTAGAGTAGTCCAAGAAGGCATGTTCAACAAGGTGAAGCGAAGTAATAAGACATGAGATGTTCCAAGTCGAGTCAGGTGCTGAGGGGATCATTGTTAACTCGGGATGTAATGCGTATTGTATGAGGCAAGGGTATGTGAGTAAACTTACTTGTGTGCCCTAGACTTTGAGATAATCTGACATGCCCTGAGGGGGCAATACCTTTGGTATGTGCAAGTTATCACGTATCTGAGAGACCTTGGAGATGATTGTGGTAAAGTGAGATTTCATTGGTGATCATTATGAAGTGAGACTTTAGTGAGAGTCGTGCTGCAGTGATGATTGTGGTGAAGTGAGACACCAAAGGAGGTGATCATGGAGAAGTGAGACTTCCATGATGGTGTGGTGAGTCTAGGCATCGACGGTAATCATAGTGATGTGATACCTTAGGAATGGTCATGACGATGCCTGGCAAGGTGAGACCTTAGTGATAGATGTGGCAAACGAGATCGTGAGGATGATTATCTTTATGTGTTTACTATGATTGGTGTGATGTTATATGAATGTCTTATAATGCAGGTATTCCCAAGTAAGGTACACTGAAACCTATATTATATTTAGTGTAGTATATTTATATGTTGATAGTATAACATATACCCATTGTTATATGCTAATTCGTTGGATGATAGGACTGGCCAGGTATGATTTTATATACCCTGTGTCATTATTATTACGGGTTTTATATTGTTTAGAGATTGTTTATCGCTAACGTCGGGCTGTTTTTTGACCCATGATCTTATGCTTTGCTTCTTATTATCTCGAATACACATAAATGAGTAGACTTGATAGCAGGTCTGAGATAAAGCATGGAGCTATTCGGTAGACGAAAAGTGGGCTACATATTCATATATCTATATTTGGAGCTTATTATCGCTTATATTCCACTGTGCAGTATTGTGGAGGTATATTAGTAATTAGTATTATTAAAGAGTATATTTGATTTTATTTTTGAGAGTTAGGATGTATAAAATCCTATTACTTCTATTTTGTGTAATCTCATGAACCTATTGCACTCTGTTGTTAATTATTCACGGTTCATTTGGTTATATTGCTCTCTCACCTATTTTAAATCTACGTTGTTATTATACTTTATCCTATGAGTATGAGATATATGATAGGTTATGTGATTATTTAGTTATTTTACCCTTGAAAATCATCCTACATTAATCTAATGTCGTCGCAGCGCATTATACAGGGTAATTGGGTATCTGAGGTGTGGGGACGGTTGTCGCATTTGGTATTAGAGCTTAGGTTGAGGGATCGACTTAAGTTGTACTTAGATCCATTAGAGATAAGGTAAGTGGAACACCTTAGAATGGATCGAGCGATGTATGAGAGAGCATACTTGTTGTTTATTTTGGTTTTCATAACTATATATTAGTAATATATATAGTATATAAGTTGCATTACACTCCTAAGCACCATAAATCTAGTTTTCTTTATGAAAGACTGGTCATTCTTATTACATAGGTTAAGAATGAGCTGGCGTACAAGGAACACAGCTAGAAATTCTATGTCCGGAGTAGAAGAAGAGGGACCTTGAGGGAAGCTAACCATGATAAGCAGGCCATGTTTACAGAGACGATGAGGAACCTGCTATAAAATACCTAAGGTATTACTCTAGTCATTATTTGTAGTGGTGGTACTCCAATGCACCCTGCATATAGCTGATTTTGCCAAGTTGAACAAGGACTACTCTAATCTTGAGGGAAAACTATTTCTTGGAATATACTCGGTTGTGGAAGTGCATGATTGGTTGGATACTTGTGAATGCATCTTTGAGGACTTAGAGGATGCGATGAAGAGGAAGTTAGCATTTAGGCAACTTTAGGGCCGGGCTATGGGATGGTGGATTGTGGTTAGGATTGCTATTCCCGAGGATCAGTTTACTTAGGAGTAGTTCAAAGCCCAACTTGAGGGGAATTTCATGTCAACCACCTAAAAGTCTATATTTTTCAAGAGGTTTGTTGAATTGAAGCGAGGGAGAAGACTGTTTTAGAGTATGTAGTTGAGTTTAATATGTTAACGAAGTGCAATTTTTCCTTCATTGACACTCCATTAAAGAAGAATGAGAAGTTCATAGTTGGCTTGAATGAGTACCTAGGGAAAGGATGATCAGTCTCGTTTATGAGACTTTAGAGAAGGTTATGGAGGGGGCATCGAGACACGAGAGCCTTTACTCGAAATCAAAAGTTTAAACTATTGTCTCTAAAGAGCAGCCAAAGCTGTAAGTAAGTAGGGGAGGCAAGAGGAAATTAAACGATAAGGAAAAGAAGCAGCCTTAGGAAGAGGATGGACAGAAGAAAGACAAGTGGGAAATAAAGTGCTTTAATTGCAATAAGATAGGCCACCTTAGTAAGAACTGTTGGGCCTCAAGGAGCAGGGAAAGGAAGTGCTTCATCTGGATAAGGCTGGACATTTAAAGAAGGATTGTCTAGAGCTAAGGAAGGATGGGCAGAATGTGTCTACTTATGTTTTGGATGTTGCCTCTACTTCAACGACTGATCCAACAATGAAGGAGAAAGGGAAGGGCATTCATATTAAAGGTATACTTTCCATTTAAGTTATGCCTATCCATGCTTAATCTGTTATCGATATGCTAAACCCATTTATCTAGTGACTTAATGAGTAGTTTAGGATTGTGACCTGACCCAGTAGATGGACCTATATTCGTTTCGAACTTAGTGATGGTTCAACCAACATAGGTTTGGTTTTTCGAGACTTAGAGTGCTGAATCATCGATATTTGGTTGTTTGTGATTGCTTCGTTCAGATTCATTAAGTTTGATATCATTTTGGATAGAGTGGTCGAAGGGGTTTGGAGCTATGGTGAATGGTGAAGAATTGAAAATGACGACTGGAAAGGACGAGACCAAAGGCTAGATTTTGACTTGTATACCCAAGAGGGTATAATTATGGTTAGCTTGGTGTATTCTCTTAGGATGACGCATGAGGAGTCATCACTATAGAGAGGGAACATTTAAAGGTGATCAGATTGTAGTCGCAAGGAGAGATCGAATTCTATATCGACCTATTTGACTAGTATTATACCCTTGAGGAGGGTGATACTCAAAGCATAAGTAGGACTAGAGGTAAAAGAGAATAATCCATGGAAGAGATAGTTTGTTCAAAAGAGTATATCCGAGTGAGGAGTATCTATAGTCTTCGTATGATGGGTGGATGATTATTTTAGATAGCGTAAAGTATCGAAAGCTAAATGAAACTTATGCCGTTTCCTAGGTCAGATTCTCGTCTTTTAGTGAGAAGGAATTACATGATGGGATTGAGTATTATGCAAGAGGTATTAAGGGAAATAAACAAGCCTAGGAGTAGTATTCCTTGGAAAGCTATATCTTGGTGTGTATTACCCGTTATACCTAACATTGATGGATTTTGGGATGACATATTACGAGAGTGTCGTCATTTGAGATTGACTATACATTCCGAGGGAAATAAAGTATATTGGACAAACGTTTTATTGCAATAAGCTTGCAAGAGACATTAAGAGGAATGACACCAGATTAACTGGATGTTATAAACATTGAACTAGGTGCGAGACCTTGTAGGCATGTTCGTGTACAGTAATTCAGTATCCTGCATGGTAGGCATGCGTTGTATTTACTTGCTTGTGTATAGGGATGGCAATGGGACAAGTCTAGGGTCCAAACCCGGTCAATCCGCCCCTGTTTTGGCCCGTCCAGACCCGCCCCATTGGATTATTGGGGTGGGTAGACCCGTGACCCGTTCCTGAGTGCTCCGGGTCTAGGGTCGAGTCGGGGCTCAGTTGACCCGCCCCAACCCGACCCGCACTACTAACATATCATGAAACTGCTTTATTACTATAATGATTTATTAATCTTCTTAGATATAAGTGATTCTAGCATGGATATTAAAATGTTCCAATAAATAATCTATATAAAAAATTAGAGTATTAAGTTGCGTCATTGATAATTATACTAATATATGTATATATTTTCTGAATTGTTACTGTACACATCATTTTTCCTAACTTTCCTTAGACACATTGTTATTTGTATTTCATGTATTATTTGGTGATAACGAGTATAAACAAATAAATATATGTATGTTGGTACACAATTTTGAATCAATACATAAGACTCATCGGGTCTTGGGGAGGGTCGGGTCTACCCCGACCCGTACGGGTCCTGGGTACAGGGCAAAATTCTAGACCCGCACCGGGTCTACGGAGCGAGTCTGGGGCGATGTCTAAAAAATCTAAGACGGGTATGGGGCACTAAAAACCCGCCCCATTGTCATTCCTACTTGTGTATGCAGGTTTGATGGATGATAGTACTTATTATGGTTGTTCGACTGCAGAGTAACTATATTGATATTTTTGGTGGGATTTCGGGGATGAACTTCCTAAAGAGAAAGAGTATAACGACTCATATCTTACATATTGGAGGATCATAAAATATTACTTTTAAATTCATATTGGGTCATCCAATTATAAATTTAGGTAGAATGTTGGCATGTATATGGATGCTATTTTGAGTGTCGAATAGTTGTAAACGCTCATCAAAGCGAATTAGGAGTGGAAAATGTAGAATCATGCTTTGATGGATGGGAACTAGAGTGTTTGGGGTCACATCAATGCATAAGGGATAAAAGTGGGTCGAAGTTATAAGCTGGCGATGGAACCGACGTGAAATTGCGGTGTTATAGGTGCTACAAAATTTTGGTTCGGCGCTTGGGTTAAGCTTGCTGTCATGAAAAGGTTGGCTTTGGGTCTGAAGGGGGACTGCTTGGGGTTGCATTTGGTTTGGAAGAAAAATAGCAGGACAAAGCTAGTTCGATAATCTGCTTTGGGCCGCGCCTAGGGAAAATGGGAGGTGCTTATGTCCGAGTGCGGAATAAGAAAATTGATTTGGGTGTCGAATAGGAAATTAGGTCTAGTGGTCGCTTGGAGGCTCATCGAGTTTTTAGCGACTCTATTTCTGTCTGGGCTTGGGGCCACCAGGTAGGACTTGGATTTTTTGGGTACTTTTGGTTTTTCAGAGGCTGCCTTTAGGTTTTGTATGGTTCTACTCCAGGCCAGATCTAAGGTGACTTTGGGTATTTCTGGAGTTTGCTTGAGGTTGAAGCGGACGACCCCGAAATGACTTTGGACGACTTTGGGTTATCTAATTGCAACTAATATGGTGATTTTTATGGCTTAAGATGATTTTGTAGCTAAGTTATACAATTTAGGCATTTGATCAAGTAGTTCTAGTAGGAAGGATATGCATAGGACTAAAGTTGTCTAAGAAGGCATATTCGATAAGGCAAAGCGATGTAATGGGCCATGAGATTTTCGAAGTTGAATACGGTGCTGATGGGATCATTGATAACTCGTGATATAATATGTGTTGCATTGGGAAAGGGTATGTGAGGACGCTCACTTGTGTACCATAAACTATGAGATACACTGGCCTGAGCTAAGACGGAATCACTATGAGATAGTTATATGATTGAACACTGAATCCTATTGTGGCATGAGATGTCACTGGCTCGAGAGGTTTTGTTTAAGTTATCATATATCCGAGAGACCTTGGTGATGAACATAGTTAAGTGATACTTCAATGGTGATTACTATGAAGTGATACTTCAGCGAGGGTCGTAGTGAGGCAAGACTTTGGTGATGATCGTGATGAAGTGAGACATTCATGATGATTGTGGTAAAGCGAGGCTTCAATAGTAATCATGGTGACTTGAGACCTTGGGAATGGTCGTGATGATGCATGACAAGGCGAGACCTTGATGATAGACGCGACGTTGTGAGATCATGAGGACGGTTATCGTTGCATATTTACTCAACATTTACTATGATTGGTGCTATTGGTGTATGGATGTCTTGTGATTTAGGTATTCCTGGGTTAGGTACCCAGACACGCTTATTATACTTAGTGTAGTAAGCCCATATTTTTATAGTATAACATATACCCATTATTATGTACTAACTTGTTAGATGTAGGGACATGTCAGGTGCGATTTTATATACCCTATGTCCTTATTGTTATTACGGATTTCATAAATTTTAAAGATTATTTATCACTCAAAAAACTGTCGTCTGACCTAAGGTTTTATGCTTTGCTTCTATTATCTCGGTTACTCTTAAACGAGCAGACTTGATAGCAGGTCTTAGATAGTGCATGGAGTAATTCGATGGACGGGCAGGAAGCCACATTTTTATATATCTTTATTTTGAGCTTACTGCCGCTTATATTCCATTGTGCAGTACTATAGAGCTATATCAGTAGTTAGTATTATAAGGGACAGTACATTTGATTTTATTTTGAAGAGTTGGAATGTATACAACTATATTATTCTATTTTGTATAATATTGTGAACTTGATGCACTTTGTTGTTCTTATTTATGGTTCATTTGGTTATATTACTATCTTTCCATTTTTATATCTGTGTTATTATCATATTTTATCCTATGAACCAGGAGATATATGACAAATTCTATGATTGTTTTAGTTATTTCAACCTCGAGAATCATTCTACATTGACTGGATACCTTCATAGTACACTATATTGGGTAACTGGATATTGGTATTATGGGGCAATCGTCACAACTGTGGACCACATTTAGATTGGATGTGATTTGATAAAGTTATTGCCAAAGAAGGAAGGGTCGATGGTGGATGGAACGGTAGTCGAAACTTCGCATAAGACCCTAGGGTTTTGAAGAAGATACTTCGAGGAAATAGGGGGAAGGCTTGGGGATTGTAATGGGAAAGCCACAGAACACTTAGGTTAAAATAACTTAGTCGAAAATGACTAAGTTTTGGTGAGTAGTGTTCAATAATGATATTTTTTTTGGTCGGTACCGATCCTTTTATGCCTTTTATTTTTGGAGTATGAGGCGGAGGGCCGTATTGTGTAAAGGGAGAAAGGCCACTTCGGGTTTGTGTATAAGGAACTTTGGGGTATTTGAAAAAGGACTACGGACCAAAGGGGTACCACCGATTTGTAATTGAAGTGGGCCAACTATGGTCTGTTGGTCATGCGATTGGTCATGGGTGGTCGTGGCACCATGTAAGCCCACTAACATCGATGGCTGGGTGGTTGGGTGGAATGAGGTAAAGTTATGGCGACATGGACTTTAGTGTAGTGGTTTATGAAGGAAAATGGGGATCTTAGGCTTACTTCAGACTTAAAGGGATCGACTTCAAGCTTGGTGATATTTCGCTTCGGGGTGTACGTTAGGAATACTCTAGGAACTAAGCATAACATTCCAGGCTTCGACAAATCGACAAAGTACAACGTTTGATCGGTTACTTCTATTGGGAAGTGTATGTATGGCACTAGGGTAGTCCAAGGAGGCACACTGACAAAGTGAAGTGATAGAATGGAATGCTGGGAGTGTTCTACTATACAGCCATGTACTTAAGAGTTTGTTGATCGACAATCTGGTACGATGTATGTTTCGTGTGGTAAGGGTACGTAAAGATATTCACCTATGCACCCTAAACCATGGGATGATCTAGCCTTCCTAGGTCAGGGAAGTACCTATGGGATAGGTATGTGATCAAGCGTCGAATTTGGTTGCGACATAGGATGTCCTCTACTTGGGAGGTAGTATGTGAGACTAAAGGATGGTCACTTGGATCACCATGATTGCTTTGATTTCTATGCGTGCTACGATTGTTGTATTGCATTAACTATTCTGTAATCAAGATGAATGTCTTGTGATGTAGGTATTTATGGGATAGATACCCTGATACCATATATTATGCTTATTGTAGTGCACCCATATGATGGTAGTGTAGCATATACGGTGATTATGTGTCAACTTGTTGGATGCAGGGACATGGCATGTATAACTCCTTATACCTAGTGTTCCTTATACTATATTAGCTTTTATTGTATCCTAAGATTATTTATCACTTACATCACACTATCATCTGATTCGATATTTTATGCTTTTCTCTTTATTATCCCAGGTACTCTTAAATGAGTAGACTAGATAAATAGTTAGGTTTTAGCACATGGAGTTATTCAGAGGATAAGAAGGAGGCTGGCGCTATTATATATGCTATTATGTGAGTTATTTTGCTTATTTTTTGTACATCACTATAGAGCTTTATCAATGCTATATTTTAGATAGATATTATACTTTATTTTTCAGTTGTATAAACTCTATTATTTTTTAAATAACTATATGGAACCTATGCTTTGATCTATGATGTTCATATAGTCATATTTCTGTCTCATCTGCTTTATATCTATTTCATTATTACATTTTATCCAATGCACTGTGAGACATATGACAGTTTCTATGTTTGATTAAGTTAATTTGCCCATGACTATCGCTCTACATCAGCCATGTGCCATTGTAGCACACTTACAGGTTTGTTGGAACTGATGGTGTAAGGCAGCTATCACATCCAGGGTAATCTACCATTATAGATCTGGACACCATCATAATTTAGGTAGTCATCCCCACATACCCCTATATACGAGCGATCTAGAAACCTTGGAGTATCAGTGATCCTGTTAAGTCAAAATTTGACCTTATTCCAAGTACTCTACTCATATATGCAAGTCCTTTTTTCCTAAATGTGCTAGTCAAAGAGGCAGGCCATATGTCAAGTATGCTAAGCGTAGGTTCATTTGATTACATATATGCAAATAAGAATTTATTCAATCCCACGTTTATGCCATAATTTTAGTTTGACCTAATGGCCATTAAAATCCCAATCTTAAGCTCTTTATTACACAAAAAATATAAAATGTGGAAGAAGTATACCTTGGAATCCATCCCCTTTCTAGTAGGGGTACATGCCTACTTATTGAATATTTGGACCATCAGATTCATGACATGTGTCACTTGTAGGAATGGACGGTCATGATTTGTTGACGTGACACATATTCGAGATGACATATAGAATAACCCTTCTCTTGCTTCATGATGACGTGGCACTGTTGATCCAATTAGAGAATGCCACATGGCTAGTTGGATACTAATTTTATGTGAGTTATTCAATATGGTAGCTATGACTGTCAGTATGCGGTGTCATCCACCTCCGATAGCTCATGTAATAATCAATGTATGATAGATTTCTTAGTCTTCATCAAGAGATTGCTTGTTTAAGTTATCAACATATGACATCCCCTTTGGTCTTCATTATTTTAACTTGCTATGACTTTATATTATCATCATCTCGTGATAAACTATGTCATTATCATGCAATAGCTCCCTCAAATCATCAATATGATGGCTTCTGGTGGTTGACATGTAATAGCAAAGTAAACTCAACTGCCGATATTCCTTGAGTGTATCAACATGCAATAGATTTAGGACAATAACCTTCGACAGCATAGTCAACATGCGATGGCTTTGTAACATTAACCTTCGATAGCTTAACTAGTCAATATGTTATAGCTTTGGAACATTAACCTTCGATAACCCAAATGCTTCAACTTACAATAGCTACTTCTTTGCCAACTTGTAATAACTCTTTCTTTGTCAGTCGGCGATAGCTCTTTCTTTGTCAACTTGCAATAACTTGCTCTTGCTTTGAACCTATGATGGCTTGCATTTTTTGGTATAACATTTAACCCCCTTTTATAGAAGAGTTTTATACTTTTATATAAAACTTCAATCCTTTTAAACCTCTTCCCGAATTAAAGTCTTTATATTCTAAAAGCTTCTTATCTTGACAATATATTTCCCTTTTGTTGATCTAATGGTTAGCTTACTCTCCTCCCTTTACTATAAATAGATCTTCCTCTCCTCCTTCTCAAATTAACCAGTTTCCCCAAAATTTCCAATATCAAACCATTGGATTTCATGAAAATCCTTAATTCTCAACAAAAATTTCTCTTGGTAGTTTGTTTTGCTTGTCGTTGTTACGATAGTCATGTTATTGATTTCAAGATCGACTTTATTATTATTATTATCTATTTTTGCTTGATTTTCGCCAATTTTAGGTTTTTATGATTCGATTAGTTTCATGGTTAAATTTCTTCTTAGTTTTGGTTTTGATCCAATATTAATTCTATTTGAAATGTTAATTTTGTTAACGGACTTTTATTTTATTGCAGTTAACTTCTTGGGTTTTACCATTTCAGAGCTATCGGTGATTTTCCTTATTATCCATTATTTCAATGCGACAGCCCCTCATCTCAACACACGATAGCTGATCTACTCATTCTATGCAATAATTTAACTCATGACAACATCCTCTTCTATATTTAAGATGTAATAGTTTAGCTTGTGATGACTTTATTATTTACTTTTCGCACTATTTGATTACTCAACCCGTGACAACTCTATTAATTGCTTTTTTAACTTGCGATAACTTGACTTGCAACAACCCTATTCTCTTATCTTACTCGACTTGCGATGGCTCAATATGCGACAACCCATATTTACATTACTCAATTTGTGATATCTCAATATGCGACAGCCCCTCTTATTTTCTTACTCAACACATGACGACTCAACTTTCGACAGCCTCTTTGTTTACGTATTTAACGCGATGACTCGATACGCGGTGATCCCTTTTTTGTTTATTTAATATAGAATGGTTTTATTTTCTACTCTACTATCTTATTACTTGGGCACCTATTGGCTTAATTATGTTAGAATTTCATTAGCTTGACCATTCCAAAGATAATTTATATTTAAGTGTTTTTAATCAAGGTTTAACTTATATGTTTATTTAAAATGATATAAGTATCATGATTGGACACAAAAAAGGAGCCTCTAAAAAATCACCTGGTACTCCTAAGCACAAGAAGCCTTCCGAGGAGAAACTTAATACCAACTGTTAATCTTACTTCTTAAGGCAAGAAGACATTGACTCGTTACCACGGCATTTTGGGATTTATGGAATTGGAACTAGGGTTCTGGTCCTTCTAACAAGATCAACACTCCTCCAGAAGGGTTCTTCGCTTTCATACCCATTTATATTTGTCATTCTTACTATCTACCTTTCAATGACCTTATTACTAGAATCTTGTATTTCCTTATGATTTCTCAAATTCAATGTGCACCAAACTCTTACGGTTATATTCATTCCCTTTTTATACCGCTCGAAGAACTTAAGATATAGGATTTGACTTCTTTTCTCTATGCTTACTTACTTCCCTTTAGAAAGCTAAGTATCAAGCTAAAGGCACTATGTATTATCTCTGCCTTACCATAGGCTGATTTTTGATTTGATTATAAAACAAGGGATTAGTGCCACCAATTTTTCTCATAAGATGCTTTTCTCCAAAGATCTCTAGGAGCTTTTCTATTCTCAGCCGGTTGCTTAATCGTATAATCTTCTATTATTTTATCATCATTTTGCATCATTCTCGTTTTATTTCTTAATATTTTTATATTCTACCTTAAAATATACCGATCTAATGTTTTGGCTAAGATCGATTAGCTTGGTGAGGCCACTAAGTATTTGAGGAGCAGATTGAGACTTCTTACAGAAGAAAAGATGAGGAGATACTCTTTAACTAATACCTCATCAAATTTTAGGCAAGCCTCCCATCATAAAAAGGAATAGATATGGCTCTTCAACTCTTGTTGCCGCCAAAATTAGATGTTCTCTCTACAAACTCCCCATTCCAGTGTTCAACTATGATAACCTTGAATACTCTCCACATCCCATTCTTTTTAATTTTATGTTAAGGAAATGATGATTGCCTTTTCTTATTAACTTAAATTTTCAATGGTTTAATGTTTACTTGTCTACCTAGGTTTGTTACCACTGGATAACGATCCCTTGAATTTACCCATCTCTCCAAAAATTATTGAAAAACGACCTCTTCCCCTCACGTCTAAAGTTGTCACATCATCTTTGACTTCTATGGCACGAGATATTTTTTCATTGGCTAAGACTAGGAAATTAAAGGGTCAACGTTCAGCATACTTCTTCCAAACATTCACTCAAGAAATCCAAAGATGTTGATTTTGCTCCAACGTCGCCCCTGGTTCCTAATTTTGATGTTGTCACTATTCCTCTTCATTGCCTACTCGATGCCCTGCTGTTGATATCACAAGCTCACTACTAAGGGATTCTTTAACTTTCATTCATCACGACTTGGGGCATGATTCACCCCTTGTACAAAACGATCCTATTCCAGGCCGTAGCACAGGGACTTTGTGTCTGTTGAGTCTTCAGGAGTTATTAATGCATATACTCTAATCCACTGCCATTTCTCCTTTGGATTAAACTGAGGTCCCTCTTCCTTTTTCAAAATAGGCTCTTTTCTCTTTTTTACATCAACCCGTTTTGGTATGCCATATTTTTTGCGCATTAATTTATCAGACCGATTTAGTTCTAATATTTAAGATTATTTTCAGATTGGAAAACACCCGTTTCTCCTTCGGTAACCATCATTGTCTTCTTCTTAGAATATGTCATCATTGCAAGAACTAAATTCCTCGTTACTTATGAAAGTAAAGACCCTTGGGAATGTAGTTTGGCTCCTTATCCATTGAAAACATTCGAATCGCAAATTTATTTAATTTGCAGAAGAATAAAACTCACGATTTGGAAGAAAATTTAAAAAAAACGAAAAAAGAGCTTTCGTCATGTTGTGAGGAAACAAAACGGGCTTTAGGTAAAATTTGGGATTTAGAAAATGATTTATAAAAAAAGAACCTTTCTCTCAAGAAGTTAAGGACATCTCTTCATGACATCAAGGACAAGGTGTCTTTATATTTAAATGAAGCCCAACCTCATTGGAAGGATCAGAATTCCGAGATTGTCTTACCTATCGCTTATAAACACAATATTGATCGATGCTTAGATATGGACTTTCCATCTTTCCATTTCATTAGAGTAGGCTACAAAGAAAGATTGATATCTTCCTTAACCACATTCCAGGAGAAGATTGATATCTTCCTTGACCGCATTCTAGGAGACTTTTCTAAATTCGGGGACGACGATCACATTAACCCAACTAAACTTTTGACTTATGATGATCTTCTGTCGAAAAATGATGAGTTGGAAAGCGAATAAGAAGATGAATTCAATGATGAAAATAAAGATGATGACAACGATGGAAATGATGGTTTCGATGATCATGCTCAAGATGGTCCACCGAGAGGGGATGGAGATGGTGGTTCTGACTAAGGTGGTTCTGACTAAGGTGGTTCGAAATCTCCTCAGGACTCGAGTCATGCTGTTAACCATTCTTCTCCCCATATTTATCACGGAAATAGTGGTTCATTACCATCAAAACATTATTCTGGTAGTCACCCCACCTGGCCTAGGTAAACCTAGATGCTCTTTCTCCAAAATTCAAAGAGCCTAGCCCTTTAAGTCGTGCATTTCAATTACTCTTCCTTGCGTAAACTATCTCATGAACTTTATTTTCTTATTCTTATCATGTTTTATAGCTGAAAAGCCCAACATTACTCAATAAGAAATGTAGGAAGAGAAATAGAAATTATGTTGAGATTTTACTAGATAAGAAAAGAGATGAAACTTTGAGACTTAATAAAGAACGGGAAAGATTGTGCAAGAACTTAAAAGAAATGAATGATAGTACATGAGAATTTTCGAATGCATCAAATACCTAAAAGACTTCAAGAAAAACGGGTTGCACCCTTTCTTCGAAAATCCTACATTCACCAATCCAATTCTGTAAGAAAAACGATGAACTCACTACCCTCTTCTGGATGTTAATCGAGGACATGACCAAATTGATGGAATACCTTTACTTTGTTTATGTCAGGTTTCCAATAATGGATTTTTCTTTCCTAGGCCATGATCATAGAGGTTTGATTAGCCGACTTCCTAAGAGATACTCGGATGAGTGCGGATCGAATCCACACCCTAGAGAATGTTGGAACTTACTAAGGCCTCTGCCACTCATTTAACTATCAATTCCCTTCCTTCGAACAAGAACAAGTTTAATAAGGATGACTTTATTACCGAATATTATAAAGAGTCAACTCTTTGTGAGCTTTCATAATATTATTGCAAAATTTTAATTTTATACCTAAGTTGATGTAGTAGCACCCTCTATTTATGTAAAATTTATATTTTGACTTCAAATTTTTTTATGTCGTTGAAATGTAGGTTTATGAATTTTATTACTGAATATTATAAGGAGTTTATTCTTTATGAGCCTTCAAAAAATTGTTGTACAATTTTAATTTTATATCTAAGTTGATGTAGTAATAATCTTATGTAGAAATCATGTTTTGACTTTTGGTTTTTTTATATCGTTGAAACTTGATCCTTAACTGTTGGAGTATGAAATAAAGATCATCCAACTTGAGCAACATATTCTTTACTTGGAAATGAACTTACTGAAGTCTAGGAACAAATGTCAATCATATGAACTCATCCTAGCCAAAGGCAAAGAAGGACTTCATATATTGAGACCGGCGAAATCTTCCAAAAAGGCTCTTTCACGAATTTCCTCCTCATCTTAAGACCGTTTAACATTTAATGACAATGCGGTCATCTTTCCTCTAATGCCTTCACTGTAAAAAAATGAATCGGTGGCCTTGCTAGGTTTGGTAAGTCCTTCAAATTTGAGTGTAATAAAAAAATAAAGGAATATTGGAATGAACAGTACGCAGAGGTATTTTGGAGTCATGAATTAAAGGTTGAACCCTGGAACGTACAAAGAATGAGCTCACACTGAAGATTCATAAATTCGAGACTGATTAAAAAGGCTTATCATATCAAGTTTCTCGGCTTAAAAGTGCTAACAGGACTTACGAGAAAACTTTAATTTCTTAGATTGACTCTATTGATTCTCTTAACATCATTCGCCGTAAGGAAAAGAAATTAAAGAGATCTTTTTATGGCGATTCAATATATTATTGACCCTTTTGTATTGGAAACTTTAATGAATGAGGTAAAAGAATTTAGAAACGATTAGAGTTGATGTGATTCTATACCGCTAAGGCATCTCAAATTGATTCGTTGGTTGATTACTTCATTGAAGTCATAGTTGCCTAAAAATTGACTTCTCATTTTTAGGCCCAGAAATAGATAGCCGATTGGCGAAAGCTGTGACTTCCAGCTATAAGGGACATTAACATTTCTGTGGGTATGGATGCTCTTAAGGAGATCGTGGTCCTCCTATTTTTTTACAAGAATACGGGTTTGTCTAGCGAATCTCATTCTAGTGTTTTTATGGTCAAAGGAAAATGAAAATAGCTACTCTATTAGCTCCACCTCTTCCTCATCCTCCAGAGTTATAAACTTTGCAAAAGTCATTCTAATTTTAAAGAGCAAAACCATATTTTGTAATATAAGGATTGTGTAATAAAAAGTTATTTTGCAATCCTTCTTGTGATGGACTCTCTATTCATACCTTTGATGAAACCTTTTTACGATTTTATTAATCTTTCAATTCTTTCATGGTTGAATATTTTTAATTTTGAATCCAATTTGACCAATGTTCTTCCTATGAATGCTTTAGCTGGGATTGATGGAAAGACTAATAGCTTTTTTATCCCCCTTCATTGGATAGATGCTTTGGCCAGTCCCTAATATGGGACTAAAGGCTTTATTGACCATCACCCTTTAATGGATTCTTTGGCCAGGCCCTAAGGCAGAACCAAAGGCTTCATTCACCATCAATCTTCAGATGGGTGCTTCAGTCAGGCCTATCGGCATGGCTGAAGGATTTGTGTCCATCTCCCTTACATATGTCCTTTGGCTAGGCCATGACGTGGAAAAAAATGCTTAATTAACCACCACTCTTTGGATGGATGCTTTGGCCAGGCATAGGGACGGGACCGAAAGCTTCTCATCCATCTCCCTTTGATAGGAGCATTGGTTAGGCCTTAAGACGTGACCAAAGGCTTATTTAACCATCACTCTTTGGATATGTACTTTGGCTAAACCTTGAGGAGGAAAAAAGGCTTAATTGACCGTCTTCCTTGGATGGTTGCTTTGGCCAGGCCCTGAGGCAATACCCAAGGCTTGATTGGTTCATTATTCCACTTAATGTTGTTTCCTTCCAAAAAACATTTTTTAATATTAATTCCATACTTTGAGACATCTCATTGTCGTTACATGAATTTCCATTTATTCTTCTTTTCATTCATTGAGCATTCATATTTAATAAACTCCTGTAATTATCCTTTCCTTACGTGATATTCAATAATTCCGTATAAAAATCTACAGTCATTAGTCATGTGCACATTTGTTTTATGATAATAGCACTCTTGCCTCCTTTATGTCTTTCCTCCCATTTTCTACACACTTCTAAGGTGCCTAATAATCCATCCTTTCTCTAGCAAGGAAATACATTTCCTCTTAAGAAATGCGTAGAGGTCTAACTATTTTGTTTTTAGGGCCTTAAACTGTATAATTTCCTTGTTCATTGTGGTATCTCTTTTGAAAGAACATGACTTCTCTTTGCTCTCTCCTAATTTTCTCTTCATCGTTCTATGAGGTTTCTCTTTTTCTATAGGAGACGTGTTGACAATATATTTCCACTTCTGAGTAAATTTGTTAAATTCATTATTCAACTCTATCTCAAATATTTTCCCATGGCTTGAAATTGAATATTTCATCTTGTTCGAGCGAAAGGATCATTTCTCAATGTGATATCTATTAGAACCTTGTATTTTGATATTTTGATCATGACAACTATATAAGTATATATTATATGAACTAACCAAATTTGCAGAAGAAGATACTATTCTACTCGACGATAGATCAAAGACCAAGATTTCAAAGAGAAAGTTTCAAATTTTACAAATGGTTTGTCTATTGTCTAGTTAGTAGTTAATCAATGTTAAAATGTCTCCTAGATGGTATATGCATGCACACATAGTTTAAATTATATTCAAAATTATATACACATATTAAAAATTGTTTATACTTAGTTAATAAACAAAAAGCTTTCAAAAAGAAGTGAATAAGGCAGAAAACAACAGTTTCAGTCGACTGAATAGGTGCTGTTAGTCGATTGAAACATGCACATGTGCACAAGTACATGAGTATGTTTGATGGTTCAGTCGACTAAACCACCCCATTCAGTCGATTGAACCAAGTTCCTTTTCAAATTAAAATTAAAATTCAAAATTTTAAATATTCAGAAGACTGAATTTCTTTCCTTAGTCGACTGAATATTCATACGACTATTTTCCTAAACGGTCGCCACTTTTTAACAAACATAAACAACCATTGACTCAAGAATTGTTTCCGTATCTTTTGGCCGAAACTTTTCACGAACAGTTACATCTTTTAAACTCTATATATAGCCTTGAATTCAATTGTTTTCAATAACTTAATTCTCTGATTCTATTCTAATATTCTTGCTATCTAAATTCTACCATTTTCTTTCATAAATGCATTCTAATCACTCGCACATTCAAGCACAATTTATTTGTGATAAAATTACTTCCAATCTTCACGAACTGCACTATATACCACAAAGGAGAAGATTATAGGAATGGTGTAATCTAATGACTTATGCATGCAATCTATGGAGCACAATAAGCCAAGAAAACTTACTCTATTGTAGAAATCATGTTCGATTGCTCAGGCGGTAGGAGTCCTATTCGGTTGCTCAGGCGGTGTAATACCTATTCCTCCATGTTAAGAGAGTGTTAATGATTAAATTCCAGAAGGAGTTTACGAATGGACATAGACAGGAGTTCGAACCAGCATAAAAATCCCTGGTGCCGCTATGGGTCGTAATATGGAATATAATCTAGTACAAGTGCAGAATATGAATATAAAAAGAAATGGTAATGTAAATGACATCAGGGATTTTTATACTAGTTCGAACTCCGGTTCGATGAATAGTCCCAGATTCCTTTTGCAATTTAACTATCAACCCTTTCTTAACTTGGATGAATATGTATTATACCGCCTGATCAACCGAAGAGGACTTTTACCGTCTCGACAACTGAATATGACTTCCACCGCCCGAGAAACCGAATAGAACTTCTACAATACAGTAAGTTTTCTTGACTGATTGCGCTCTGTAAATAACACGGATAAGTATTTAGAGTACACCCTTCCTATATCTTCTCATTGGTGGTACATAACATAGTTCGTGAAGATTGAAAGTAATTTTAATCACAAATAAATTATGTTTGAATGTGTGAGTGATTAGAATGCTTTTATGAAAGCAAATGGAAGAATTTAGATAGCAAGAATATTAGAATAGAATCAGAGAATTAAGTTATTGAAAACAATTGAATTCAATACTATATATAGAGTTTAAAAGATGTAATTGTTCATGAAAAGTTTTGGCCAAAAGATACGAGAACAACTCTTGAATCAATTGTTGTTTCTATTCGTTAAAAAATGGCGACCTCAGGAAAATAGCCGTTATGAATATTTAGTCGACTAAGGGAAGAAATTTATTCTTATAAATGTTTAAAAATTTTGAATTTTGAATTTTAATTTTAAAAGACTTGGTTCAATCGACTGAATGGGGCGGTTCACTCGACTGAACCTTCAAACATACTTGTGCACATGTGCATGTTTCAATCAACTGACAACACCTATTTAGTCGACTGAAACTGGTGTTTTCTGCCATATTCACTTCTTTTTGAAAGCTTTTTGTTTATTACCTTAATATAAACAATTTTTAATATGTGTATATGATTTTGAATATAATTTAAACTCTGTGTGCATGCATATACCACCTAGGAGGATTTTAACATTGATTAACTACTAACTAGACTATAGACAAACCATTTATAAAATATGAAACTTTCTCTTTGAAATCTTGGTCTTCAATCTATCGTTTCTCTTGCAAATTTGGTTAGTTCAATAATATATACTTATATAATTGTCATTATTAAAACATCAAAATACAAGTTTCTAACATTCTCCTCCTTTTTGATGATGACAACTATGTAAGTTTATAATTGTTTTAATAAAAAGCTATTAAAACTCCCCCTGAATAAATACTCTACTTGAACTTTTGATACTTCTCCCCCTTTATCATCGATAAAAAGGAAAAAGAATGAGGTAATTATGGTAAACTGTGATAGTAATATGAATAAAAAAACTTGTTGTTAAAAAGTGATATAGATAACATTGACAAACTAGCATTGAACCAACAATAAGTGAAATAGAACAACATTTTGCTTAACTAACATCTACCATATGTCCTAGAATTGGCTCTTTCATGTTTATTTATTTGCTAATTAAGGAAATGATTGGTTTTCCTCCTATGTAGAAAGGTTTCAAACTCCATTTACTTGGACTATATCAAGCAACTCTCTTCTTTTCTTCCAAAGTTTGAAGGGCTGAGTTCCTTAGGTTTAGATCTTGTTCCTTACTAAACCATAGAGCATTCTATCAGCAGGATGAGATGTAAAAATGTACTTTGGAGGATTCTTGTTAAGATTTAGCCATTAATGTTGGGTTTTAGATGGGATGCATTTTGCTTTATGTTCCTCTAAGTTCAACCCTCAATGTAAGCAACACTAAATGTTTGGTCAATATTTGTCGTATTCCAAGTACTTTGGTCAAATATGCAAGTCAAAAGAGGCAAGTCCTTTTTTGTCTAATATGCTAGTCAAAGAGGCAAGTCATAAGTCAAGTTTGAAATTTATAAATGCACTTGATAGTGTATATGGAAATCAAAATTTATTCAAGTCCTCATTTACAAAGCTGCAATTTCAACTTGACCTAATGGCCAATAAAATCTGAATCCCAAGCACATTATTACACACGCAAAAAAAGGAAAAACACGGAAGAAGTATAAATCGGAATTTATCCCCTTTCCTGTAGGGGGTACATGCCTATTTATATAAGTTTTGGACCTTTGGATTCATAACATGTGTCATTTGTAGGAAATGAACAGCCATGATTTGTTAACATGGCGCATATTCGAGATGACATGTGCCATAGCCCATCTCTTCCTTCATAATAATGTGGCACTGCTGACCCAATTAGGGAATGTCATGTGGCTAGCTAGATGCTAATATTGTGTGTTTTATTCAATATGTAATAGGTCTTATTGTAAATATATGATGGCATCGACCTCCGATAGTTCCATTAGTTTTATGTGAGTTATTCAATATATGATGGGTCTGACTATAAATATATGATGGCATCGATCTTCGATATCTCCTTTAATAATTTATGTATGATAGCTTCCTTGTCCTTCATTCAGCGATGATTGTGTTAACTTATCCACATGGAATAGCCCCTTTGGTCTTAATTATTTTAACTTGTTATGGCTATATATTATCATGATCTTGTAGTAGCATATGTCATTATCATGAGATAGCTTCCTTAAATCATCAAAATGTATTAAGTGATTGACATGTGATAGCTAAATAAACTCAATCCATGATAATCCTTGAGTGATCAACATGCGATAACTTTGGAACATCAACCTTCGATGGCTTAACTAGTTAACATGCGACAACTTTGGAACATCATAGCTTAACTAGTCAACATGCGATAGCTTTGGAACATCAACCTTAGTGTGATAGCTTTGGAACAACCTTCAATAAGCCAGATGTTTCAATTTAAAGTTAGCTACTTCTTTGCAAACTTGTAATATTTTCTTCTTTATCAACTTGTGATAACCCTTTCTTTGTCAACACGCGATAGTTCTTTCTTTGTTAACTTGAAAAAAATTGCACACATCCTTATAGTCGAACCCATCATTGTTCCATCCTATTCTGTTTATCTCAATAATAGAACACATCATCATTTTACCAACGAGCTCCCCTCATCAAACTCACCCTTATGGACCATCACCACGACTCCCACCATCGAGTCGTCACCTTCAAAACGCTTTTATACACTCCTCTTAAGTCATAGAATCTTTATATCAAAGTTTCGAAGCTATCATGTCAAAGCATCCTATGATTGCTCAACCGTCAATTGTCATTCTTCTTCATGCCATAACATCAAAATCGAGCGTTGAACGAATAGACAAACACACATAACACAATCCCTAATGCACTGCTATTACTTCCATAAATTTGGACTTGATTAACCAGCCTCCAATCATGTCTGCACTAACATGGTTACTTATTCAAATTTAGACTAAGTTCTCATGTCCTAACCCATGCCCTAGTCTTCCCATCTTGTGCTCGAAGTGTCTTCGTATTATGCCCAAAACTGTCATGTTGGCACCGACCTCATGCCATATTTTTTTCTAAATTCATGCACACAAACTCTCATCACTCGTCTATCCTATAGCTCCCGCACCATTTTCCAAAAATCTTAGATTCCCTGTCCTGAAGTAAACTACCACCTACTTTATTTAACCTCCACTACTTACATGTTTTGCTTCCACCACCGACATGATTCTCTTGCCTCAAAAATCCACCAAATCACATGTGACTTGTTTTGAAGCTCTTCTACGCCTTGAAAAGCAACACGCTTCGGTCGCATCACATTTTGAACACTTTCGCCATCATTTGCACAAAACGACGACCATTTTATAGCTACATTAAAACGACTTAAAAACACATCAAACGACCACATATAAACATCATACGACATCCAAACATCACATGCAAGCAATCTAAATACAGTTCAAACACATATATTTTCCTAGATCTAACCATACACAAAATGACGACTTGATTTACAAATAGTGCAAAACGAATCAAATTATGCTGTTATTATTTTAAACTCAATCTAAAGATGTTGATAAAATAAGATCCTGATTTCAAAACATGCTAACATCAAAAATCATATATAAGATCATATTATTATAACGTCAGCATGCATTGAATAGTGGGGGATGCAAATCCGCTCTCCTTGATCAATCAAACGCACCATAGCTAAAGAGAACAGTAAGTGCATGAATTCCAAGCTACCTCAAACAGAGTTGATTTGATCTCTATGTTAATCACCCTTTAATGATGTATTTAGTGTAATTAAAGTAAAGAAAAATGGTGCTTTCTGGCAAAATAATTATAATGGAGGTTTGGTTGAGTTTTGGAAAGTGAGAAAATGATTAGGAACTGTCACATCTCCCCTAGTAGGCACAAATGTCGAAATGGTTTGTGGGCCTAATCCGGGCCTAATTAATTACCCACTGATCTGGCTAGAAACTTTCCTAACTTCAAATGGTCATATCTCCTAAATGCTAAGTCCAAAATGTTGTTTTATTCACTCTACAAAAAAATAATCCATCATATCTTTCAACTGAAAGTGGTCTTAACTCCTATATCGGCTCCAATCAATAGTTATAGGCCTTACAAATTTCAAGGTCAAAATCATCCAATAAAATTACTAAGGTTCAAAATGCACTACTCAACATAACCCAAAGTAATAACAAAACTGACCCAATATGAATTTTAAAATAATATTTTACGATCCTTTGATACATAAAATACGGGTCATTATATGATGTATCGGCAAGGAGTAACTAGACGATGTTAGACAAAGTATGATTGATGAAGAGTAAGGTTGAGTTAGCATCTTTCTACAAGGATATGTACTTTGGTGTAAGCACCGATGTAAAATCATTATAGGCCTCCGACTAGGCTCCACCTAGCGATTCACCTAGGCCCGCCTAAATAAGGTTTATTACCACAAATACGAATCTAAACATGTATCTAGGTACTGGTTAGACATTATTTAAAGTTTAGTGCCACATACAAGAGTTAGTGTGCTAGTTTAGGCGGTCTTTCCTCCATGGCCACTCCGAAGCGCATCCAAAATCCTATATTTTCAATTTATATCAATCGATACTAAATAAAATACTTAAGTTCTATCCAAAATACATGAATTATCAAAAATACCTAGTTCTGATTAATCCTTGATTAATCTCCACTTAAAGTGATTAATCTATAATCCATATTTACCACTTAGAGTCTGCCTAGCTATTTTTACAACCTTGGGTGTAAGTATGTATGTTAAATTTAATTCCGTCTAAACCTTAGTTTACAAGATTATATAAGGTATGTAATCCTGAATTTAAATAGTCTAAGATGCATGGTTTTCCAATTTATGTCATAAACATAAATTTTGTAAAGTCAAAATTGAATGAGTTTCAACTAAGTATAAAAGCAGATCATGAAATATTTTTGAATGTATATTCTTTTGTATTGAGAGACAATTTTTGTTTCAAGGAATAACATGTTGTGTAAGTCGAGAGGTTCGACTATTAGGGGTGTGGACTACCCCAAATGAGTTTGAGACCAACCAACAATAGGAATGAGTGCCAATATAATGGACTTGGGCATGATCTAAAAATCTAACATGGAGGAAGATCACATAAGATGAAATAAAATTAGCCAAGCTAAAATAGACACAGCTCATTAGAATGTCTAATAAGTATTCTCATACATTAAAAGAGAAATTATGAGTTTCTGAACAATTTCAAGAAAAAGGATTATTAGTAATACCAATTTCCTCATATATTAATAAGGCATAAAGAGTATAGAGTCTACCATATGGCTTAATGCTTTAAATCCAAAACGTATTCTAGGTACTTCGTCAAAATATGAATTTGATAGTTGTATCCTCGGGATATGATCCATCAACCGTAGGTGTATCTTCAAATGAAATACCGATGTAGCTTGAATATAAGCAACATTAATGAGAATTACCTCATAAATTTCAACTATTGAAATTAGCACAACAGATTTTTCAGAACGTGCTTTAGTTAATTCAGACTCTATTTGTAAAATTAGCACCCAATGTGACTTCGAATTTTGGTGCACTTTGGTTGAAAAAGAATTTTTGAATAATGATTTAGAATATATTAGTTTCACATGATAACCAAAATGTAACGACATTAGTAGGAATGATAACTTAGTTTGTATGCGTTGGATGAAATCCGAGAATTGATATAACAATATCGCTTGACAAGCATTCGAATTGAGCAAATATTTTGATAGATAAATCAAATAGTTTGATTATCATCCAAAATACAGAGAAAGATTGTGTCCATAAGAAAGAATATCAAGAGGTACTAAAATATTTCCAAAACTATAAGTAAGGGTGTTAAGAATGTCCCAAACTATATACACATGCACCATATTAAAATTTTTAGTATGGAGCATATGAGAGGGACTCCTTATACATCAACAATATGATCGGCAATATGAATTATCATATTTACTTTGTTTTCTCCTGTATCGCAATTTGCTTATGTAATTGGTGCATTCAGAGAATATCAAATCCTAGTTAGAATTACTAAATGGTAGTTAATAACTTTCTCAGAGTATTTACAAAATAACAGAGATTTTTTTTGAAACAATGAACTGCCTCAAAAGGTGTAAAGACCCGTAAGTCCGTACTCCTTGAATAGACACTAATCTCCTTTGTTTAATTCAAGATGAACGAAAATACGAACCCTTAGGGGTTTTAAGAAAAGAATTTAGGAAAAGAAAAGAAAGAAGAGAGAAAAAGAAGAAAGAAAAAGAAAAGTAGAGGGAAAAGAAGATAGACAATTTTTAGAAAACAGAGAATTTGAAAAATAGAAGATAGAAAATTTTAAAAATAGAACGGGACAGAAAGGGAACAACAGAACAACAACAGAATCTCACAATTCGCAGCGGAACAACATATAATAATAAATGAATAATCTTTAAACAAAGAACCATATCAGTTATTACATTACATTTCATTACATCACAACATATCAGAGTGTACAACATCAACAACATCAAACAGTGCAGCGGAAAAAGAAATACTATATAAACTAGTAATACGCCATGCCATCCAGCTTGCCTCCAGCAACTCCAGAATATCCAGAATATCCTGATAAACCTTACTCTTGACTGCCCGTGTGAAAATTGGTGGGCACCCAGAGTTTAGGAAGGAAAACAATAAACTCCAAGTCAGTCATGTGACTGGTGTGAGAACTCAAAACAGTTTATTTATCTTTAAAAATCAAATAGAGGAATATTTTTAAATTCAATTCGCAATGCTTTTAAAAATGAGACTACCATAAGGCCTCCCGCACACACACACAATGCAAACGCAGAATCGGAGGAGATTTCTCCTTATGATAGTCAAAGATGCTTGATACGCATTTAAAATAATATTTGATATTATTACTAGTGCATAATGTATAACAAATCCTTTCGAAAGTAGAATATAAATCTTAGCCAACATACGACCATTATCGTATGCCTACTATAACTAACTATGTTCAATAGCAGGTTACCGCCACATTCCATAGCAGGTTCTACAACTAAAACCGTACAAGTCACGTATTGTTTCTTTGGATTTCCAACAAATGGTCAGGCCAAGGAACTTCCCATTGCCACTGAGAATGCCTCTGGAAAGACATCCCCGAGAACCAAACCGGATCTCTGCCAACACAAGGCCGGGTTACCCCTAACTGGGTAACTACTGACACGAGCACGCCATTCCCCGGTCCTTTAGGACCTTTTCAACCGAGCGCTCGATATCCAACATCACACCATAATAAATAGAGTGTTTTCAACATGAGTAAGTATCTGGGCTCCATACCATGATACCACCCCTTTCCAGAAGGAAATGAACATACCCTAAGGGGAGCTACAGCAACCCCTAATAACCTTGCCGCATCTTTCCTGTTTTGACCATTTCCGGGATGTGAGGCTCGACGAAGTCACGTCCACAAAACATACTTTATACAAAAGCTATGCTTTGGGTCAACAAATGATCAACACAATGATCACTAAGATAGACGATCAAATAAATGATCCTATCACAATAATCAACACAATGATCATTTCAGCATCACTCAGCATGTCACATTACCAAAATGGGATATATCGCTGATAACTTCAACTATATAACCTTTGAGCTCGTACGTCTCAAAGAAGGGTGTTAAGCAAAGAATAAATTCTTCGCCACCAACAGAAATATATTTGAAAGAAATCGGCTTTATATCTCAACTTGTAATGTCAGACATACAATCCATACAAGTCTGTTCCGGGATCGAACAGAACCGAAGGCACTTACAAAGAAGTCCTTGCAATCCGGATATTCACAATCCTGATCGAATTTCCCATCACTTATGGAATCTCTATACCAGGTGCGACCCAGTGCAGAGACAATCGATAGGTCATCCTATCGCTCTCGCAAATACCGGTCTTCAACACCGATCTTCAAATGCAATTCACAACGACGTATCACATATTCGGAATGGGTTATACGACCCCATGGTCCTTTCCCGGTTAACCCGAATAGTGAGCGCTTATTCAAAAATAAGTGTGCATTCAAATTCAATCAATTCACATCAAATACCCATTCAAAGGGAAATATTGATAGTCGGCTATTGGACTATCAATGGATATGCATACATCACCAGATTCCAAATAATTTTTCAAATTATTTATTTTTCAAAATATCTTTACAAGATATAAAATTCCAACACTTCAAAAATAAATCAATATTTATTTTCAAACAAATTTCACTTTCACATATAAATTCCATAATGAATTTATACTTCAAAATATCCATGCATATATGATTTCAACTATTCATTTCAATTTATCTTCAAAAAGATAAATTCAAAATTTTCACTTCATATTGGAAAACATTCCCATACTTATTAAATAAGTAATTCACAATCTTTTATTTTCAACACTTAGAAAATATTCAATATACTTAAACCGAATTAAGTATATATTTCTTTCTTTAAGGAAATCATTCACTTAACATATTTATTTGGGCCAAAACGAATGTTGCGTAAAACATCGTTACGACAACCCAAAATCACTAGTATAGGGATTCGAAATTAAAATAGATATATAAATCCCAATATTATACAAAACATTTCCTTTCGGAAATCATTTACTATAACAACAGTGTTATAGTCCACCATTTCCTTTTATTTCTCGAAAACGTCTATTTCAACAATCAATGTTGAAATCTATGGTTTCGAATCTCAACACCTTTAAAACATCGTTAGATCGTTTTAATTATGTTTAAAATATCACATTCTAAAACATTTTCTTTAACATGTTATTCACTATTCAAAAACGTGAATATACTATGTTCACAAATTCCATTATTTCTATTCACTTTAACTTAAAGGATTATTCACTGTCTAAAACGTGAATATAACTCCATTTATAAGTTATAACAATTAACTTATCAAAATAAGTCGTTTGCGGATTTATAAAACAACGTTTATAAATTCCATTTCTATTTATTTATAAAAACTTCTTTTTTTATAAATTCCTTTATTAACCTATTCCCGTTTATAACTAAATTATAAACTAAACGTTCACATTATAAGTTAATTACTTATAAAACGATTATTTTACAAAATCGTTCTTTTTAAAGACTTTTCAATTTATAAACCTTATAACTTATAAGATTTATTTATTTAATAAATCTATTCTTCAAATAATTTCACCAAATTTATAAATCTTACTATTTATAAATTTCGTTTATAACTTCACAGTTTATAATTCTATAAATTTCATTCTATTATGAAATTCATTTTCTCTACATTCAAACACTTATAAAAACTCGTTTTATAATGTCTATATTTCAATTTATAAATATCCATTTATAAATCTCTTAATATAAATCAGTTTATATTATTATTCTAAAACGTCTTTAATTTCCTTTATAATTTCATCATTTCGATTTATAAAATAATCAAATTTTATAAATCCTATATTTAAACTTTTATCATATATTCAAAAAATCCAATCTAAATTATTTTATAAAATCATTAGTTCATATTTCTCAAAAATCGACTTTTAATCGTATTTCAAAAAATCAGCTTTTTAACTATATTTCACAAAAACCATAATTTTTATAACTTTAAAAATTATAACGTTTATTTATTTATAATGGATCAATTCCAAAAATATAGTATATTCTCAAAAATCACTTTTAAAATCATTTTAAAATCCCAAAATCTGGGTCCAATGATGCTACACATCAAATAGTCAATCACGACTAACAACGATATCATATATCGATATGATAATCCATCAAATATCAAAATATCTGAAATAAAATAAATACTGTTGAGGAATCCAGTTGGATCCCTCCAACCTGTTTCCTGCATCCAAAAACATTAGCACAATACCAATTTCGCTCCAGTACGAAATTATCGCGGTACATGTTCTTATTAAATATTATCCGCTTAATAACGGCGCAATAGGGTCTCATCCGCTAAACAAAAAATGCGGGAAATCAACAACTGCAATATATACATATGCCAATATATATATATTGATATTATATATAATACCAATTTCACTGTTTATGAAATATTCGCGGTATATGTTTATATTAAATAACATCCGCTTACTAACGGCGCATAATGTCTATTTTAACAATCAATAATTTACAGTCATCATTCAAACATGCATTCAAATATTTTAAATCTAACTATTTAAAATAAAATCGAAATCTATTCGATTGAGTGAGAAATTCTCACCTTGGTTTTAATTTCCGTTTTAGCTTTTATTTCGAATAAAATTAAACGCGCGTTTAATTTTACCCGAAATTCTCACTAACTCCAAACGAATCCAAACCAACTCCATCGCGTAGTGCTCGTCCATACGATTCCAACGCAACTGAGTTTGCATTTTTTCGACCTCGTACGAAAGAGTTATGATTTTTATAAGATTGTATACAAATTTTAAACTAAAATTTACAAATCTTTTTATATAAATCTCAACTTTCATCTGGGCCGTAGATCCCAAGCCTGCAACATCTCCACCCTAGAACGCAACCATCTCCTTCCTCTCACGCATCTTCTACAGACAATTACTCGTATGGCCGAACCCATTATTAGCATTTAGGGTTAAACATTGCAAACTCCACTCACGTTTATACTCGATCACAACTCTGCCATGACGAAGCCCTCTCTCCAAGCTATACTCGGCTCCAACCTGGGCACGCTCGGCCTCATCATGTGCCTCGTATGGCGTGCGCAACTTGCTGCCTTCCTGGTCGATTTGCCGTTGATTCATTGATTTGTTTTAGATCATAGCCGTTGGATCTGTAGATCACAACGTGCTCTTCAACTTTCATGTTAGAAGTTTTCTCTAATTGTTAGTGGATTGGAAGATTTTTGGTGATGAAGATGGAGCATTTCAGGCCCTTGAATTTGGTGGAGGCGGCTGCTAGGGTTTTAGTTTATTATTTTTTTTTTTTTATTTATGAAGGGGGTGTCTCTATTTATAAGAAAACCAATCGCAAACACTATTCATCCCGGGAATTCCGAACTCCGATTTAGACGCCGTAACCAGCGTACCTAGGGTTTATCCCGCGTTCCGGACACAATGGAATAGGTTTCGGAAGCTAATTCGGAAGTATGTGCGAGTTATGGCTGAAAACGTTCAATTTAAATTAAACCGATTTAAGTCGATTTCTAGGCGTTTTAATTTGTACCGGACAAACGGTAAATCCAATTGACTTGAAATTTGAAACCTTACAATAATATCACATTACGGATCCGATGAAACTGGTTTCGTCGAATTCCGAGACTTTTTGAAAAATGGCTATTTTGACTCGCCAAATTTAAATTAAAAATAAATCGATGCGTTTCGAGCTGCCACGATCAAACGATAACTCCGATTGACACGAAATTTGAAATCCGGTAATAACTAACTATTACGGATCCAATGAAACTGGTTTCGTTCGATTCTGAGACTGTTCAAAAATTGGCTATTTTACAGTCGATTATTTAATATTAAAATATTCGATTTTCACAAATTAACTTTTAATTCGATTTTAAAAGTTCTAAAATATTTCTATAACTCCAGTATGATTAAATAAAATTTTCCAAATTATTTTCAATCATATTTAACTCAATTTTTAATTATTTCCATAATTTAACACATTAAATTATCGATTTAATTATCCAATTAAATCCAATAATTCAAATAAAAATTTATTCGACTTATAAATTCACTTATTAATATTTAAAATTAATTAAATATTCAAATTTTAATTTATAAAAATTCTGGGTCGTTACAATCTTCCCCCCTTAAAAGAATTTCGTCCCCGAAATTAACAAGTAAGAAAGGTTACAGAATCTATTAACTTTCCAAAATTCATAGTTAAACTTCTTATAATACTTTACTAAGTTTTCAAATCATACTTAGTTATCTTTTCTAAAACAATTTCTATTGTTTAACTTTCAATTCAAAAATCAAAGTTAAAATTTTCAAAATTTTCCAATTTTCTCAAAATTTTCCTAACGCCTTAAATTTCCGGAAAAATTCGCCATGTCTCCTTTGCGCGGCTCGATCCGAAAAAAAAAATGACAGTATATATATCACAAATACACATCTCATCAAGTAATGAGGCATCCCGAAGGGAAAAAAGTGTAAAAGTACGATATTTAATCCGAGATATGTACCTTATATTTTATTAGCAAGCATATACGGCTAATATAGCGCTAAAGCGAACTCCAAATGCGAAGCAAACGCGATCCGCACCTACTAAACTCAACAAACAACATGAGAACATGCATATATGCAAATAGTCTCAATATACAACATATATCTCATAATAACTATATATGTCACATAGCAAATGCAACAATAGCAATATATATTCAACCATCAACCAACTAACATTCAACAAATTCATTCATATTCTCATTAATACTTAATGAATTGGTTTTCACTCTAAATCATATTTGATTTATCAACATTGGATTTTATCAACTTTCATTCTCAATTCAATTAGTTATCATTACTAATTAAATCCAATTCACTTTCAATTTTATTCAAATTTATTTACTTTCTAATTTGAATTTAATTTCATAGCTTTCAATTTCATTAACACTTAATGAATTATAAACAATCAACTAACAACCATATAACAACCAATGTATATTAGTTACAACCAAATTCCTTTGCTTATATTCATTCAATTTGGTTTAACATTAAATTGATTTCCATTCCAATTTATTCAACTTCTAATAAAATTAGATTTTAATGAATTAACACTTTCATTAATTATTCCTTATCAACTTAAATTACATTCAATTGTTTTAACATTCAATCCATTCATTCAATTCAATTACAAAGTTGAATTCTATTACATAACTCAAGTTCATATTCATTTAATCCACTTGATTATTTACTTCGATACCAAAATCAACTTAATTCAATATCTCTTAAGTTATATTCCATTTAACTTTAAATTCACTTCTTATATATATAAGTTTATTTCACAATTGTAAACACTTTAATTATAATTCAATTCTTATAATTCATTTGCTTATACAATTATTCTTTTATTTAGATTATTCAAACAACCTAACAATCAACTTATATATACACTTTAATAATTCTGAAAAATTATTCCTTTTATATAAAATATAACCAAGGTAAAATTATTTCATTTACCCAATTTTAAAATCAATACTGTGTCGTATTGTTCTATTCAAGTGTTTAGAAACCCCTTCGGCATAGTTTGACTGACCGTGCTGACGAAGGTTCATATGCCACTCAACAAACCAATCATCACAATATAAAACAATTTTTATATTCACTAACAAATACGCTCTCATAGCTATTATTACTCTCAAACTCATTCTAGAGTACTACTGACTCTATCTCTAATGAATTATACCCTACAGAACCATGGTTCTCGCTTAACCATCAGAGCTCTGATACCAAATGTAAAGACCCGTAAGTCCGTACTCCTTGAATAGACACTAATCTCCTTTGTTTAATTCAAGATGAACGAAAATACGAACCCTTAGGGGTTTTAAGAAAAGAATTTAGGAAAAGAAAAGAAAGAAGAGAGAAAAAGAAGAAAGAAAAAGAAAAGTAGAGGGAAAAGAAGATAGACAATTTTTAGAAAACAGAGAATTTGAAAAATAGAAGATAGAAAATTTTAAAAATAGAACGGGACAGAAAGGGAACAACAGAACAACAACAGAATCTCACAATTCGCAGCGGAACAACATATAATAATAAATGAATAATCTTTAAACAAAGAACCATATCAGTTATTACATTACATTTCATTACATCACAACATATCAGAGTGTACAACATCAACAACATCAAACAGTGCAGCGGAAAAAGAAATACTATATAAACTAGTAATACGCCATGCCATCCAGCTTGCCTCCAGCAACTCCAGAATATCCAGAATATCCTGATAAACCTTACTCTTGACTGCCCGTGTGAAAATTGGTGGGCACCCAGAGTTTAGGAAGGAAAACAATAAACTCCAAGTCAGTCATGTGACTGGTGTGAGAACTCAAAACAGTTTATTTATCTTTAAAAATCAAATAGAGGAATATTTTTAAATTCAATTCGCAATGCTTTTAAAAATGAGACTACCATAAGGCCTCCCGCACACACACACAATGCAAACGCAGAATCGGAGGAGATTTCTCCTTATGATAGTCAAAGATGCTTGATACGCATTTAAAATAATATTTGATATTATTACTAGTGCATAATGTATAACAAATCCTTTCGAAAGTAGAATATAAATCTTAGCCAACATACGACCATTATCGTATGCCTACTATAACTAACTATGTTCAATAGCAGGTTACCGCCACATTCCATAGCAGGTTCTACAACTAAAACCGTACAAGTCACGTATTGTTTCTTTGGATTTCCAACAAATGGTCAGGCCAAGGAACTTTCCATTGCCACTGAGAATGCCTCTGGAAAGACATCCCCGAGAACCAAACCGGATCTCTGCCAACACAAGGCCGGGTTACCCCTAACTGGGTAACTACTGACACGAGCACGCCATTCCCCGGTCCTTTAGGACCTTTTCAACCGAGCGCTCGATATCCAACATCACACCATAATAAATAGAGTGTTTTCAACATGAGTAAGTATCTGGGCTCCATACCATGATACCACCCCTTTCCAGAAGGAAATGAACATACCCTAAGGGGAGCTACAGCAACCCCTAATAACCTTGCCGCATCTTTCCTGTTTTGACCATTTCCGGGATGTGAGGCTCGACGAAGTCACGTCCACAAAACATACTTTATACAAAAGCTATGCTTTGGGTCAACAAATGATCAACACAATGATCACTAAGATAGACGATCAAATAAATGATCCTATCACAATAATCAACACAATGATCATTTCAGCATCACTCAGCATGTCACATTACCAAAATGGGATATATCGCTGATAACTTCAACTATATAACCTTTGAGCTCGTACGTCTCAAAGAAGGGTGTTAAGCAAAGAATAAATTCTTCGCCACCAACAGAAATATATTTGAAAGAAATCGGCTTTATATCTCAACTTGTAATGTCAGACATACAATCCATACAAGTCTGTTCCGGGATCGAACAGAACCGAAGGCACTTACAAAGAAGTCCTTGCAATCCGGATATTCACAATCCTGATCGAATTTCCCATCACTTATGGAATCTCTATACCAGGTGCGACCCAGTGCAGAGACAATCGATAGGTCATCCTATCGCTCTCGCAAATACCGGTCTTCAACACCGATCTTCAAATGCAATTCACAACGACGTATCACATATTCGGAATGGGTTATACGACCCCATGGTCCTTTCCCGGTTAACCCGAATAGTGAGCGCTTATTCAAAAATAAGTGTGCATTCAAATTCAATCAATTCACATCAAATACCCATTCAAAGGGAAATATTGATAGTCGGCTATTGGACTATCAATGGATATGCATACATCACCAGATTCCAAATAATTTTTCAAATTATTTATTTTTCAAAATATCTTTACAAGATATAAAATTCCAACACTTCAAAAATAAATCAATATTTATTTTCAAACAAATTTCACTTTCACATATAAATTCCATAATGAATTTATACTTCAAAATATCCATGCATATATGATTTCAACTATTCATTTCAATTTATCTTCAAAAAGATAAATTCAAATTTTTCACTTCATATTGGAAAACATTCCCATACTTATTAAATAAGTAATTCACAATCTTTTATTTTCAACACTTAGAAAATATTCAATATACTTAAACCGAATTAAGTATATATTTCTTTCTTTAAGGAAATCATTCACTTAACATATTTATTTGGGCCAAAACGAATGTTGCGTAAAACATCGTTACGACAACCCAAAATCACTAGTATAGGGATTCGAAATTAAAATAGATATATAAATCCCAATATTATACAAAACATTTCCTTTCGGAAATCATTTACTATAACAACAGTGTTATAGTCCACCATTTCCTTTTATTTCTCGAAAACGTCTATTTCAACAATCAATGTTGAAATCTATGGTTTCGAATCTCAACACCTTTAAAACATCGTTAGATCGTTTTAATTATGTTTAAAATATCACATTCTAAAACATTTTCTTTAACATGTTATTCACTATTCAAAAACGTGAATATACTATGTTCACAAATTCCATTATTTCTATTCACTTTAACTTAAAGGATTATTCACTGTCTAAAACGTGAATATAACTCCATTTATAAGTTATAACAATTAACTTATCAAAATAAGTCGTTTGCGGATTTATAAAACAACGTTTATAAATTCCATTTCTATTTATTTATAAAAACTTCTTTTTTTATAAATTCCTTTATTAACCTATTCCCGTTTATAACTAAATTATAAACTAAACGTTCACATTATAAGTTAATTACTTATAAAACGATTATTTTACAAAATCGTTCTTTTTAAAGACTTTTCAATTTATAAACCTTATAACTTATAAGATTTATTTATTTAATAAATCTATTCTTCAAATAATTTCACCAAATTTATAAATCTTACTATTTATAAATTTCGTTTATAACTTCACAGTTTATAATTCTATAAATTTCATTCTATTATGAAATTCATTTTCTCTACATTCAAACACTTATAAAAACTCGTTTTATAATGTCTATATTTCAATTTATAAATATCCATTTATAAATCTCTTAATATAAATCAGTTTATATTATTATTCTAAAACGTCTTTAATTTCCTTTATAATTTCATCATTTCGATTTATAAAATAATCAAATTTTATAAATCCTATATTTAAACTTTTATCATATATTCAAAAAATCCAATCTAAATTATTTTATAAAATCATTAGTTCATATTTCTCAAAAATCGACTTTTAATCGTATTTCAAAAAATCAGCTTTTTAACTATATTTCACAAAAACCATAATTTTTATAACTTTAAAAATTATAACGTTTATTTATTTATAATGGATCAATTCCAAAAATATAGTATATTCTCAAAAATCACTTTTAAAATCATTTTAAAATCCCAAAATCTGGGTCCAATGATGCTACACATCAAATAGTCAATCACGACTAACAACGATATCATATATCGATATGATAATCCATCAAATATCAAAATATCTGAAATAAAATAAATACTGTTGAGGAATCCAGTTGGATCCCTCCAACCTGTTTCCTGCATCCAAAAACATTAGCACAATACCAATTTCGCTCCAGTACGAAATTATCGCGGTACATGTTCTTATTAAATATTATCCGCTTAATAACGGCGCAATAGGGTCTCATCCGCTAAACAAAAAATGCGGGAAATCAACAACTGCAATATATACATATGCCAATATATATATATTGATATTATATATAATACCAATTTCACTGTTTATGAAATATTCGCGGTATATGTTTATATTAAATAACATCCGCTTACTAACGGCGCATAATGTCTATTTTAACAATCAATAATTTACAGTCATCATTCAAACATGCATTCAAATATTTTAAATCTAACTATTTAAAATAAAATCGAAATCTATTCGATTGAGTGAGAAATTCTCACCTTGGTTTTAATTTCCATTTTAGCTTTTATTTCGAATAAAATTAAACGCGCGTTTAATTTTACCCGAAATTCTCACTAACTCCAAACGACTCCAAACCAACTCCATCGCGTAGTGCTCGTCCATACGATTCCAACGCAACTGAGTTTGCATTTTTTCGACCTCGTACGAAAGAGTTATGATTTTTATAAGATTGTATACAAATTTTAAACTAAAATTTACAAATCTTTTTATATAAATCTCAACTTTCATCTGGGCCGTAGATCCCAAGCCTGCAACATCTCCACCCTAGAACGCAACCATCTCCTTCCTCTCACGCATCTTCTACAGACAATTACTCGTATGGCCGAACCCATTATTAGCATTTAGGGTTAAACATTGCAAACTCCACTCACGTTTATACTCGATCACAACTCTGCCATGACGAAGCCCTCTCTCCAAGCTATACTCGGCTCCAACCTGGGCACGCTCGGCCTCATCATGTGCCTCGTATGGCGTGCGCAACTTGCTGCCTTCCTGGTCGATTTGCCGTTGATTCATTGATTTGTTTTAGATCATAGCCGTTGGATCTGTAGATCACAACGTGCTCTTCAACTTTCATGTTAGAAGTTTTCTCTAATTGTTAGTGGATTGGAAGATTTTTGGTGATGAAGATGGAGCATTTCAGGCCCTTGAATTTGGTGGAGGCGGCTGCTAGGGTTTTAGTTTATTATTATTTTTTTTTATTTATGAAGGGGGTGTCTCTATTTATAAGAAAACCAATCGCAAACACTATTCATCCCGGGAATTCCGAACTCCGATTTAGACGCCGTAACCAGCGTACCTAGGGTTTATCCCGCGTTCCGGACACAATGGAATAGGTTTCGGAAGCTAATTCGGAAGTATGTGCGAGTTATGGCTGAAAACGTTCAATTTAAATTAAACCGATTTAAGTCGATTTCTAGGCGTTTTAATTTGTACCGGACAAACGGTAAATCCAATTGACTTGAAATTTGAAACCTTACAATAATATCACATTACGGATCCGATGAAACTGGTTTCGTCGAATTCCGAGACTTTTTGAAAAATGGCTATTTTGACTCGCCAAATTTAAATTAAAAATAAATCGATGCGTTTCGAGCTGCCACGATCAAACGATAACTCCGATTGACACGAAATTTGAAATCCGGTAATAACTAACTATTACGGATCCAATGAAACTGGTTTCGTTCGATTCTGAGACTGTTCAAAAATTGGCTATTTTACAGTCGATTATTTAATATTAAAATATTCGATTTTCACAAATTAACTTTTAATTCGATTTTAAAAGTTCTAAAATATTTCTATAACTCCAGTATGATTAAATAAAATTTTCCAAATTATTTTCAATCATATTTAACTCAATTTTTAATTATTTCCATAATTTAACACATTAAATTATCGATTTAATTATCCAATTAAATCCAATAATTCAAATAAAAATTTATTCGACTTATAAATTCACTTATTAATATTTAAAATTAATTAAATATTCAAATTTTAATTTATAAAAATTCTGGGTCGTTACAATCTTCCCCCCTTAAAAGAATTTCGTCCCCGAAATTAACAAGTAAGAAAGGTTACAGAATCTATTAACTTTCCAAAATTCATAGTTAAACTTCTTATAATACTTTACTAAGTTTTCAAATCATACTTAGTTATCTTTTCTAAAACAATTTCTATTGTTTAACTTTCAATTCAAAAATCAAAGTTAAAATTTTCAAAATTTTCCAATTTTCTCAAAATTTTCCTAACGCCTTAAATTTCCGGAAAAATTCGCCATGTCTCCTTTGCGCGGCTCGATCCGAAAAAAAAAAAAATGACAGTATATATATCACAAATATACATCTCATCAAGTAATGAGGCATCCCGAAGGGAAAAAAGTGTAAAAGTACGATATTTAATCCGAGATATGTACCTTATATTTTATTAGCAAGCATATACGGCTAATATAGCGCTAAAGCGAACTCCAAATGCGAAGCAAACGCGATCCGCACCTACTAAACTCAACAAACAACATGAGAACATGCATATATGCAAATAGTCTCAATATACAACATATATCTCATAATAACTATATATGTCACATAGCAAATGCAACAATAGCAATATATATTCAACCATCAACCAACTAACATTCAACAAATTCATTCATATTCTCATTAATACTTAATGAATTGGTTTTCACTCTAAATCATATTTGATTTATCAACATTGGATTTTATCAACTTTCATTCTCAATTCAATTAGTTATCATTACTAATTAAATCCAATTCACTTTCAATTTTATTCAAATTTATTTACTTTCTAATTTGAATTTAATTTCATAGCTTTCAATTTCATTAACACTTAATGAATTATAAACAATCAACTAACAACCATATAACAACCAATGTATATTAGTTACAACCAAATTCCTTTGCTTATATTCATTCAATTTGGTTTAACATTAAATTGATTTCCATTCCAATTTATTCAACTTCTAATAAAATTAGATTTTAATGAATTAACACTTTCATTAATTATTCCTTATCAACTTAAATTACATTCAATTGTTTTAACATTCAATCCATTCATTCAATTCAATTACAAAGTTGAATTCTATTACATAACTCAAGTTCATATTCATTTAATCCACTTGATTATTTACTTCGATACCAAAATCAACTTAATTCAATATCTCTTAAGTTATATTCCATTTAACTTTAAATTCACTTCTTATATATATAAGTTTATTTCACAATTGTAAACACTTTAATTATAATTCAATTCTTATAATTCATTTGCTTATACAATTATTCTTTTATTTAGATTATTCAAACAACCTAACAATCAACTTATATATACACTTTAATAATTCTGAAAAATTATTCCTTTTATATAAAATATAACCAAGGTAAAATTATTTCATTTACCCAATTTTAAAATCAATACTGTGTCGTATTGTTCTATTCAAGTGTTTAGAAACCCCTTCGGCATAGTTTGACTGACCGTGCTGACGAAGGTTCATATGCCACTCAACAAACCAATCATCACAATATAAAACAATTTTTATATTCACTAACAAATACGCTCTCATAGCTATTATTACTCTCAAACTCATTCTAGAGTACTACTGACTCTATCTCTAATGAATTATACCCTACAGAACCATGGTTCTCGCTTAACCATCAGAGCTCTGATACCAAATGTAAAGACCCGTAAGTCCGTACTCCTTGAATAGACACTAATCTCCTTTGTTTAATTCAAGATGAACGAAAATACGAACCCTTAGGGGTTTTAAGAAAAGAATTTAGGAAAAGAAAAGAAAGAAGAGAGAAAAAGAAGAAAGAAAAAGAAAAGTAGAGGGAAAAGAAGATAGACAATTTTTAGAAAACAGAGAATTTGAAAAATAGAAGATAGAAAATTTTAAAAATAGAACGGGACAGAAAGGGAACAACAGAACAACAACAGAATCTCACAATTCGCAGCGGAACAACATATAATAATAAATGAATAATCTTTAAACAAAGAACCATATCAGTTATTACATTACATTTCATTACATCACAACATATCAGAGTGTACAACATCAACAACATCAAACAGTGCAGCGGAAAAAGAAATACTATATAAACTAGTAATACGCCATGCCATCCAGCTTGCCTCCAGCAACTCCAGAATATCCAGAATATCCTGATAAACCTTACTCTTGACTGCCCGTGTGAAAATTGGTGGGCACCCAGAGTTTAGGAAGGAAAACAATAAACTCCAAGTCAGTCATGTGACTGGTGTGAGAACTCAAAACAGTTTATTTATCTTTAAAAATCAAATAGAGGAATATTTTTAAATTCAATTCGCAATGCTTTTAAAAATGAGACTACCATAAGGCCTCCCGCACACACACACAATGCAAACGCAGAATCGGAGGAGATTTCTCCTTATGATAGTCAAAGATGCTTGATACGCATTTAAAATAATATTTGATATTATTACTAGTGCATAATGTATAACAAATCCTTTCGAAAGTAGAATATAAATCTTAGCCAACATACGACCATTATCGTATGCCTACTATAACTAACTATGTTCAATAGCAGGTTACCGCCACATTCCATAGCAGGTTCTACAACTAAAACCGTACAAGTCACGTATTGTTTCTTTGGATTTCCAACAAATGGTCAGGCCAAGGAACTTTCCATTGCCACTGAGAATGCCTCTGGAAAGACATCCCCGAGAACCAAACCGGATCTCTGCCAACACAAGGCCGGGTTACCCCTAACTGGGTAACTACTGACACGAGCACGCCATTCCCCGGTCCTTTAGGACCTTTTCAACCGAGCGCTCGATATCCAACATCACACCATAATAAATAGAGTGTTTTCAACATGAGTAAGTATCTGGGCTCCATACCATGATACCACCCCTTTCCAGAAGGAAATGAACATACCCTAAGGGGAGCTACAGCAACCCCTAATAACCTTGCCGCATCTTTCCTGTTTTGACCATTTCCGGGATGTGAGGCTCGACGAAGTCACGTCCACAAAACATACTTTATACAAAAGCTATGCTTTGGGTCAACAAATGATCAACACAATGATCACTAAGATAGACGATCAAATAAATGATCCTATCACAATAATCAACACAATGATCATTTCAGCATCACTCAGCATGTCACATTACCAAAATGGGATATATCGCTGATAACTTCAACTATATAACCTTTGAGCTCGTACGTCTCAAAGAAGGGTGTTAAGCAAAGAATAAATTCTTCGCCACCAACAGAAATATATTTGAAAGAAATCGGCTTTATATCTCAACTTGTAATGTCAGACATACAATCCATACAAGTCTGTTCCGGGATCGAACAGAACCGAAGGCACTTACAAAGAAGTCCTTGCAATCCGGATATTCACAATCCTGATCGAATTTCCCATCACTTATGGAATCTCTATACCAGGTGCGACCCAGTGCAGAGACAATCGATAGGTCATCCTATCGCTCTCGCAAATACCGGTCTTCAACACCGATCTTCAAATGCAATTCACAACGACGTATCACATATTCGGAATGGGTTATACGACCCCATGGTCCTTTCCCGGTTAACCCGAATAGTGAGCGCTTATTCAAAAATAAGTGTGCATTCAAATTCAATCAATTCACATCAAATACCCATTCAAAGGGAAATATTGATAGTCGGCTATTGGACTATCAATGGATATGCATACATCACCAGATTCCAAATAATTTTTCAAAATATCTTTACAAGATATAAAATTCCAACACTTCAAAAATAAATCAATATTTATTTTCAAACAAATTTCACTTTCACATATAAATTCCATAATGAATTTATACTTCAAAATATCCATGCATATATGATTTCAACTATTCATTTCAATTTATCTTCAAAAAGATAAATTCAAATTTTTCACTTCATATTGGAAAACATTCCCATACTTATTAAATAAGTAATTCACAATCTTTTATTTTCAACACTTAGAAAATATTCAATATACTTAAACCGAATTAAGTATATATTTCTTTCTTTAAGGAAATCATTCACTTAACATATTTATTTGGGCCAAAACGAATGTTGCGTAAAACATCGTTACGACAACCCAAAATCACTAGTATAGGGATTCGAAATTAAAATAGATATATAAATCCCAATATTATACAAAACATTTCCTTTCGGAAATCATTTACTATAACAACAGTGTTATAGTCCACCATTTCCTTTTATTTCTCGAAAACGTCTATTTCAACAATCAATGTTGAAATCTATGGTTTCGAATCTCAACACCTTTAAAACATCGTTAGATCGTTTTAATTATGTTTAAAATATCACATTCTAAAACATTTTCTTTAACATGTTATTCACTATTCAAAAACGTGAATATACTATGTTCACAAATTCCATTATTTCTATTCACTTTAACTTAAAGGATTATTCACTGTCTAAAACGTGAATATAACTCCATTTATAAGTTATAACAATTAACTTATCAAAATAAGTCGTTTGCGGATTTATAAAACAACGTTTATAAATTCCATTTCTATTTATTTATAAAAACTTCTTTTTTTATAAATTCCTTTATTAACCTATTCCCGTTTATAACTAAATTATAAACTAAACGTTCACATTATAAGTTAATTACTTATAAAACGATTATTTTACAAAATCGTTCTTTTTAAAGACTTTTCAATTTATAAACCTTATAACTTATAAGATTTATTTATTTAATAAATCTATTCTTCAAATAATTTCACCAAATTTATAAATCTTACTATTTATAAATTTCGTTTATAACTTCACAGTTTATAATTCTATAAATTTCATTCTATTATGAAATTCATTTTCTCTACATTCAAACACTTATAAAAACTCGTTTTATAATGTCTATATTTCAATTTATAAATATCCATTTATAAATCTCTTAATATAAATCAGTTTATATTATTATTCTAAAACGTCTTTAATTTCCTTTATAATTTCATCATTTCGATTTATAAAATAATCAAATTTTATAAATCCTATATTTAAACTTTTATCATATATTCAAAAAATCCAATCTAAATTATTTTATAAAATCATTAGTTCATATTTCTCAAAAATCGACTTTTAATCGTATTTCAAAAAATCAGCTTTTTAACTATATTTCACAAAAACCATAATTTTTATAACTTTAAAAATTATAACGTTTATTTATTTATAATGGATCAATTCCAAAAATATAGTATATTCTCAAAAATCACTTTTAAAATCATTTTAAAATCCCAAAATCTGGGTCCAATGATGCTACACATCAAATAGTCAATCACGACTAACAACGATATCATATATCGATATGATAATCCATCAAATATCAAAATATCTGAAATAAAATAAATACTGTTGAGGAATCCAGTTGGATCCCTCCAACCTGTTTCCTGCATCCAAAAACATTAGCACAATACCAATTTCGCTCCAGTACGAAATTATCGCGGTACATGTTCTTATTAAATATTATCCGCTTAATAACGGCGCAATAGGGTCTCATCCGCTAAACAAAAAATGCGGGAAATCAACAACTGCAATATATACATATGCCAATATATATATATTGATATTATATATAATACCAATTTCACTGTTTATGAAATATTCGCGGTATATGTTTATATTAAATAACATCCGCTTACTAACGGCGCATAATGTCTATTTTAACAATCAATAATTTACAGTCATCATTCAAACATGCATTCAAATATTTTAAATCTAACTATTTAAAATAAAATCGAAATCTATTCGATTGAGTGAGAAATTCTCACCTTGGTTTTAATTTCCGTTTTAGCTTTTATTTCGAATAAAATTAAACGCGCGTTTAATTTTACCCGAAATTCTCACTAACTCCAAACGACTCCAAACCAACTCCATCGCGTAGTGCTCGTCCATACGATTCCAACGCAACTGAGTTTGCATTTTTTCGACCTCGTACGAAAGAGTTATGATTTTTATAAGATTGTATACAAATTTTAAACTAAAATTTACAAATCTTTTTATATAAATCTCAACTTTCATCTGGGCCGTAGATCCCAAGCCTGCAACATCTCCACCCTAGAACGCAACCATCTCCTTCCTCTCACGCATCTTCTACAGACAATTACTCGTATGGCCGAACCCATTATTAGCATTTAGGGTTAAACATTGCAAACTCCACTCACGTTTATACTCGATCACAACTCTGCCATGACGAAGCCCTCTCTCCAAGCTATACTCGGCTCCAACCTGGGCACGCTCGGCCTCATCATGTGCCTCGTATGGCGTGCGCAACTTGCTGCCTTCCTGGTCGATTTGCCGTTGATTCATTGATTTGTTTTAGATCATAGCCGTTGGATCTGTAGATCACAACGTGCTCTTCAACTTTCATGTTAGAAGTTTTCTCTAATTGTTAGTGGATTGGAAGATTTTTGGTGATGAAGATGGAGCATTTCAGGCCCTTGAATTTGGTGGAGGCGGCTGTTAGGGTTTTAGTTTATTATTATTTTTTTTTATTTATGAAGGGGGTGTCTCTATTTATAAGAAAACCAATCGCAAACACTATTCATCCCGGGAATTCCGAACTCCGATTTAGACGCCGTAACCAGCGTACCTAGGGTTTATCCCGCGTTCCGGACACAATGGAATAGGTTTCGGAAGCTAATTCGGAAGTATGTGCGAGTTATGGCTGAAAACGTTCAATTTAAATTAAACCGATTTAAGTCGATTTCTAGGCGTTTTAATTTGTACCGGACAAACGGTAAATCCAATTGACTTGAAATTTGAAACCTTACAATAATATCACATTACGGATCCGATGAAACTGGTTTCGTCGAATTCCGAGACTTTTTGAAAAATGGCTATTTTGACTCGCCAAATTTAAATTAAAAATAAATCGATGCGTTTCGAGCTGCCACGATCAAACGATAACTCCGATTGACACGAAATTTGAAATCCGGTAATAACTAACTATTACGGATCCAATGAAACTGGTTTCGTTCGATTCTGAGACTGTTCAAAAATTGGCTATTTTACAGTCGATTATTTAATATTAAAATATTCGATTTTCACAAATTAACTTTTAATTCGATTTTAAAAGTTCTAAAATATTTCTATAACTCCAGTATGATTAAATAAAATTTTCCAAATTATTTTCAATCATATTTAACTCAATTTTTAATTATTTCCATAATTTAACACATTAAATTATCGATTTAATTATCCAATTAAATCCAATAATTCAAATAAAAATTTATTCGACTTATAAATTCACTTATTAATATTTAAAATTAATTAAATATTCAAATTTTAATTTATAAAAATTCTGGGTCGTTACAATCTTCCCCCCTTAAAAGAATTTCGTCCCCGAAATTAACAAGTAAGAAAGGTTACAGAATCTATTAACTTTCCAAAATTCATAGTTAAACTTCTTATAATACTTTACTAAGTTTTCAAATCATACTTAGTTATCTTTTCTAAAACAATTTCTATTGTTTAACTTTCAATTCAAAAATCAAAGTTAAAATTTTCAAAATTTTCCAATTTTCTCAAAATTTTCCTAACGCCTTAAATTTCCGGAAAAATTCGCCATGTCTCCTTTGCGCGGCTCGATCCGAAAAAAAAAAATGACAGTATATATATCACAAATATACATCTCATCAAGTAATGAGGCATCCCGAAGGGAAAAAAGTGTAAAAGTACGATATTTAATCCGAGATATGTACCTTATATTTTATTAGCAAGCATATACGGCTAATATAGCGCTAAAGCGAACTCCAAATGCGAAGCAAACGCGATCCGCACCTACTAAACTCAACAAACAACATGAGAACATGCATATATGCAAATAGTCTCAATATACAACATATATCTCATAATAACTATATATGTCACATAGCAAATGCAACAATAGCAATATATATTCAACCATCAACCAACTAACATTCAACAAATTCATTCATATTCTCATTAATACTTAATGAATTGGTTTTCACTCTAAATCATATTTGATTTATCAACATTGGATTTTATCAACTTTCATTCTCAATTCAATTAGTTATCATTACTAATTAAATCCAATTCACTTTCAATTTTATTCAAATTTATTTACTTTCTAATTTGAATTTAATTTCATAGCTTTCAATTTCATTAACACTTAATGAATTATAAACAATCAACTAACAACCACATAACAACCAATGTATATTAGTTACAACCAAATTCCTTTGCTTATATTCATTCAATTTGGTTTAACATTAAATTGATTTCCATTCCAATTTATTCAACTTCTAATAAAATTAGATTTTAATGAATTAACACTTTCATTAATTATTCCTTATCAACTTAAATTACATTCAATTGTTTTAACATTCAATCCATTCATTCAATTCAATTACAAAGTTGAATTCTATTACATAACTCAAGTTCATATTCATTTAATCCACTTGATTATTTACTTCGATACCAAAATCAACTTAATTCAATATCTCTTAAGTTATATTCCATTTAACTTTAAATTCACTTCTTATATATATAAGTTTATTTCACAATTGTAAACACTTTAATTATAATTCAATTCTTATAATTCATTTGCTTATACAATTATTCTTTTATTTAGATTATTCAAACAACCTAACAATCAACTTATATATACACTTTAATAATTCTGAAAAATTATTCCTTTTATATAAAATATAACCAAGGTAAAATTATTTCATTTACCCAATTTTAAAATCAATACTGTGTCGTATTGTTCTATTCAAGTGTTTAGAAACCCCTTCGGCATAGTTTGACTGACCGTGCTGACGAAGGTTCATATGCCACTCAACAAACCAATCATCACAATATAAAACAATTTTTATATTCACTAACAAATACGCTCTCATAGCTATTATTACTCTCAAACTCATTCTAGAGTACTACTGACTCTATCTCTAATGAATTATACCCTACAGAACCATGGTTCTCGCTTAACCATCAGAGCTCTGATACCAAATGTAAAGACCCGTAAGTCCGTACTCCTTGAATAGACACTAATCTCCTTTGTTTAAGTCAAGATGAACGAAAATACGAACCCTTAGGGGTTTTAAGAAAAGAATTTAGGAAAAGAAAAGAAAGAAGAGAGAAAAAGAAGAAAGAAAAAGAAAAGTAGAGGGAAAAGAAGATAGACAATTTTTAGAAAACAGAGAATTTGAAAAATAGAAGATAGAAAATTTTAAAAATAGAACGGGACAGAAAGGGAACAACAGAACAACAACAGAATCTCACAATTCGCAGCGGAACAACATATAATAATAAATGAATAATCTTTAAACAAAGAACCATATCAGTTATTACATTACATTTCATTACATCACAACATATCAGAGTGTACAACATCAACAACATCAAACAGTGCAGCGGAAAAAGAAATACTATATAAACTAGTAATACGCCATGCCATCCAGCTTGCCTCCAGCAACTCCAGAATATCCAGAATATCCTGATAAACCTTACTCTTGACTGCCCGTGTGAAAATTGGTGGGCACCCAGAGTTTAGGAAGGAAAACAATAAACTCCAAGTCAGTCATGTGACTGGTGTGAGAACTCAAAACAGTTTATTTATCTTTAAAAATCAAATAGAGGAATATTTTTAAATTCAATTCGCAATGCTTTTAAAAATGAGACTACCATAAGGCCTCCCGCACACACACACAATGCAAACGCAGAATCGGAGGAGATTTCTCCTTATGATAGTCAAAGATGCTTGATACGCATTTAAAATAATATTTGATATTATTACTAGTGCATAATGTATAACAAATCCTTTCGAAAGTAGAATATAAATCTTAGCCAACATACGACCATTATCGTATGCCTACTATAACTAACTATGTTCAATAGCAGGTTACCGCCACATTCCATAGCAGGTTCTACAACTAAAACCGTACAAGTCACGTATTGTTTCTTTGGATTTCCAACAAATGGTCAGGCCAAGGAACTTTCCATTGCCACTGAGAATGCCTCTGGAAAGACATCCCCGAGAACCAAACCGGATCTCTGCCAACACAAGGCCGGGTTACCCCTAACTGGGTAACTACTGACACGAGCACGCCATTCCCCGGTCCTTTAGGACCTTTTCAACCGAGCGCTCGATATCCAACATCACACCATAATAAATAGAGTGTTTTCAACATGAGTAAGTATCTGGGCTCCATACCATGATACCACCCCTTTCCAGAAGGAAATGAACATACCCTAAGGGGAGCTACAGCAACCCCTAATAACCTTGCCGCATCTTTCCTGTTTTGACCATTTCCGGGATGTGAGGCTCGACGAAGTCACGTCCACAAAACATACTTTATACAAAAGCTATGCTTTGGGTCAACAAATGATCAACACAATGATCACTAAGATAGACGATCAAATAAATGATCCTATCACAATAATCAACACAATGATCATTTCAGCATCACTCAGCATGTCACATTACCAAAATGGGATATATCGCTGATAACTTCAACTATATAACCTTTGAGCTCGTACGTCTCAAAGAAGGGTGTTAAGCAAAGAATAAATTCTTCGCCACCAACAGAAATATATTTGAAAGAAATCGGCTTTATATCTCAACTTGTAATGTCAGACATACAATCCATACAAGTCTGTTCCGGGATCGAACAGAACCGAAGGCACTTACAAAGAAGTCCTTGCAATCCGGATATTCACAATCCTGATCGAATTTCCCATCACTTATGGAATCTCTATACCAGGTGCGACCCAGTGCAGAGACAATCGATAGGTCATCCTATCGCTCTCGCAAATACCGGTCTTCAACACCGATCTTCAAATGCAATTCACAACGACGTATCACATATTCGGAATGGGTTATACGACCCCATGGTCCTTTCCCGGTTAACCCGAATAGTGAGCGCTTATTCAAAAATAAGTGTGCATTCAAATTCAATCAATTCACATCAAATACCCATTCAAAGGGAAATATTGATAGTCGGCTATTGGACTATCAATGGATATGCATACATCACCAGATTCCAAATAATTTTTCAAATTATTTATTTTTCAAAATATCTTTACAAGATATAAAATTCCAACACTTCAAAAATAAATCAATATTTATTTTCAAACAAATTTCACTTTCACATATAAATTCCATAATGAATTTATACTTCAAAATATCCATGCATATATGATTTCAACTATTCATTTCAATTTATCTTCAAAAAGATAAATTCAAATTTTTCACTTCATATTGGAAAACATTCCCATACTTATTAAATAAGTAATTCACAATCTTTTATTTTCAACACTTAGAAAATATTCAATATACTTAAACCGAATTAAGTATATATTTCTTTCTTTAAGGAAATCATTCACTTAACATATTTATTTGGGCCAAAACGAATGTTGCGTAAAACATCGTTACGACAACCCAAAATCACTAGTATAGGGATTCGAAATTAAAATAGATATATAAATCCCAATATTATACAAAACATTTCCTTTCGGAAATCATTTACTATAACAACAGTGTTATAGTCCACCATTTCCTTTTATTTCTCGAAAACGTCTATTTCAACAATCAATGTTGAAATCTATGGTTTCGAATCTCAACACCTTTAAAACATCGTTAGATCGTTTTAATTATGTTTAAAATATCACATTCTAAAACATTTTCTTTAACATGTTATTCACTATTCAAAAACGTGAATATACTATGTTCACAAATTCCATTATTTCTATTCACTTTAACTTAAAGGATTATTCACTGTCTAAAACGTGAATATAACTCCATTTATAAGTTATAACAATTAACTTATCAAAATAAGTCGTTTGCGGATTTATAAAACAACGTTTATAAATTCCATTTCTATTTATTTATAAAAACTTCTTTTTTTATAAATTCCTTTATTAACCTATTCCCGTTTATAACTAAATTATAAACTAAACGTTCACATTATAAGTTAATTACTTATAAAACGATTATTTTACAAAATCGTTCTTTTTAAAGACTTTTCAATTTATAAACCTTATAACTTATAAGATTTATTTATTTAATAAATCTATTCTTCAAATAATTTCACCAAATTTATAAATCTTACTATTTATAAATTTCGTTTATAACTTCACAGTTTATAATTCTATAAATTTCATTCTATTATGAAATTCATTTTCTCTACATTCAAACACTTATAAAAACTCGTTTTATAATGTCTATATTTCAATTTATAAATATCCATTTATAAATCTCTTAATATAAATCAGTTTATATTATTATTCTAAAACGTCTTTAATTTCCTTTATAATTTCATCATTTCGATTTATAAAATAATCAAATTTTATAAATCCTATATTTAAACTTTTATCATATATTCAAAAAATCCAATCTAAATTATTTTATAAAATCATTAGTTCATATTTCTCAAAAATCGACTTTTAATCGTATTTCAAAAAATCAGCTTTTTAACTATATTTCACAAAAACCATAATTTTTATAACTTTAAAAATTATAACGTTTATTTATTTATAATGGATCAATTCCAAAAATATAGTATATTCTCAAAAATCACTTTTAAAATCATTTTAAAATCCCAAAATCTGGGTCCAATGATGCTACACATCAAATAGTCAATCACGACTAACAACGATATCATATATCGATATGATAATCCATCAAATATCAAAATATCTGAAATAAAATAAATACTGTTGAGGAATCCAGTTGGATCCCTCCAACCTGTTTCCTGCATCCAAAAACATTAGCACAATACCAATTTCGCTCCAGTACGAAATTATCGCGGTACATGTTCTTATTAAATATTATCCGCTTAATAACGGCGCAATAGGGTCTCATCCGCTAAACAAAAAATGCGGGAAATCAACAACTGCAATATATACATATGCCAATATATATATATTGATATTATATATAATACCAATTTCACTGTTTATGAAATATTCGCGGTATATGTTTATATTAAATAACATCCGCTTACTAACGGCGCATAATGTCTATTTTAACAATCAATAATTTACAGTCATCATTCAAACATGCATTCAAATATTTTAAATCTAACTATTTAAAATAAAATCGAAATCTATTCGATTGAGTGAGAAATTCTCACCTTGGTTTTAATTTCCGTTTTAGCTTTTATTTCGAATAAAATTAAACGCGCGTTTAATTTTACCCGAAATTCTCACTAACTCCAAACGACTCCAAACCAACTCCATCGCGTAGTGCTCGTCCATACGATTCCAACGCAACTGAGTTTGCATTTTTTCGACCTCGTACGAAAGAGTTATGATTTTTATAAGATTGTATACAAATTTTAAACTAAAATTTACAAATCTTTTTATATAAATCTCAACTTTCATCTGGGCCGTAGATCCCAAGCCTGCAACATCTCCACCCTAGAACGCAACCATCTCCTTCCTCTCACGCATCTTCTACAGACAATTACTCGTATGGCCGAACCCATTATTAGCATTTAGGGTTAAACATTGCAAACTCCACTCACGTTTATACTCGATCACAACTCTGCCATGACGAAGCCCTCTCTCCAAGCTATACTCGGCTCCAACCTGGGCACGCTCGGCCTCATCATGTGCCTCGTATGGCGTGCGCAACTTGCTGCCTTCCTGGTCGATTTGCCGTTGATTCATTGATTTGTTTTAGATCATAGCCGTTGGATCTGTAGATCACAACGTGCTCTTCAACTTTCATGTTAGAAGTTTTCTCTAATTGTTAGTGGATTGGAAGATTTTTGGTGATGAAGATGGAGCATTTCAGGCCCTTGAATTTGGTGGAGGCGGCTGCTAGGGTTTTAGTTTATTATTATTTTTTTTTATTTATGAAGGGGGTGTCTCTATTTATAAGAAAACCAATCGCAAACACTATTCATCCCGGGAATTCCGAACTCCGATTTAGACGCCGTAACCAGCGTACCTAGGGTTTATCCCGCGTTCCGGACACAATGGAATAGGTTTCGGAAGCTAATTCGGAAGTATGTGCGAGTTATGGCTGAAAACGTTCAATTTAAATTAAACCGATTTAAGTCGATTTCTAGGCGTTTTAATTTGTACCGGACAAACGGTAAATCCAATTGACTTGAAATTTGAAACCTTACAATAATATCACATTACGGATCCGATGAAACTGGTTTCGTCGAATTCCGAGACTTTTTGAAAAATGGCTATTTTGACTCGCCAAATTTAAATTAAAAATAAATCGATGCGTTTCGAGCTGCCACGATCAAACGATAACTCCGATTGACACGAAATTTGAAATCCGGTAATAACTAACTATTACGGATCCAATGAAACTGGTTTCGTTCGATTCTGAGACTGTTCAAAAATTGGCTATTTTACAGTCGATTATTTAATATTAAAATATTCGATTTTCACAAATTAACTTTTAATTCGATTTTAAAAGTTCTAAAATATTTCTATAACTCCAGTATGATTAAATAAAATTTTCCAAATTATTTTCAATCATATTTAACTCAATTTTTAATTATTTCCATAATTTAACACATTAAATTATCGATTTAATTATCCAATTAAATCCAATAATTCAAATAAAAATTTATTCGACTTATAAATTCACTTATTAATATTTAAAATTAATTAAATATTCAAATTTTAATTTATAAAAATTCTGGGTCGTTAAGTGCTCAGAATCAAACTTCATAAGTGATATCGAATATAATATGTCAATCCTAAATTCATGTTCAATCTGAGTTAGGAAGCTTTAAGTTAGAAATTTTCCAAACAATAGGCGGTGGTTGATTCAATTGAAAGGCTAAATTCATCACCTTGAATAGAGTTGCAATGGAAGCTGTATATATAAGGGAACAAATTTATAATTGAGCTAGGGGTGATTCAAATGTTAGGCATCCTATGATATTATTTTTTGAAACAATGCTTGATACAGATTGCAAAAGAACCTTGGACTCACAAGGTGTCTAGACACATACTTTGAATGTTCCACATAATAAATGCACTTAATCAATACTGGTGAGATGTTGGCTGACAAAGTAGACAATAAAACAATATTGCAGATCCATTCAATAAGGGACTAGCTTGACCAGTGTAACACACCTAATTTTTGTTCAACATTATTCAGGACATTTAATTGGATAGATTAAATAGTATAATGTATATAATTAAGGAGAATGAGATTTAGTCAATTACTCTAGTCGTGCTTTAATGAATTAAGAAAAGTGTATAAAAATTTAAGATATAGGAGAATGAATAAGAGGGGCATCTTAGAAATAGACCTAAACCCTTTTCCTAAAACCCTTACCCTTTATTCCATTCTCATTTTCTATCATTCACAAAACAAGTGAAGAAATTAAGAGAGGACGGACATAGAAAGGAAGTCAAAATCTAGAGATTCAAGGGAAGAAGCTTAGGAAATCAAAGCAACACCAAATCTCAAACTCCAACCATTGATTTAAGGTGAATAATAACACTTATCGTCTCTCCAATCTTTGTTTTGATCCAGATATGGTAATACCCAAATCTTATGCATTTGATTGGTCAAGTTACGATCTAATAATCATTGTTTGGATAAAAAAAATAGTTTGAGAATTTTTGGAATTTATTAGAAATTGTTTAATTCAGATTTGGGATTAAACCCGAAATTCTTGTCCTCCAAATGATCTAAAATTTAGATATGTGATATAAAACAACATATTGAAGATAGTTTTTTAATGTGAAAATTTCTAAAGTGATAGGAATTTATTATAAATTTCCTAAGGTTAAATAGGTATAAATTCGGGTTTAATTTGTTAATGATAATAAAATGTGGGTATTAGACCTGATTACGTCAAAAGAAATATAATTTTTGAATTAATGTGAATTATTAGGATTTTTCCATGTAATTTCGAATTATGGAGAATTATTTATGCTTGAATATGCATATAAAAGTTTAACTAATTATGCTTAGAATTTGCAATAATGTTTTGGATCTTGAAAATAGGATGCGTGTATCATTCCCTATATTGAGGCTCGAAGCTAAGCGCTATAGATGTTGTAGTCATCTATAGTATTAACTTCTAGTGACAAAATAAGTAATGTTAACAGTATTCATTATATCAAAAGCACTTGAATATGAATTTAAATCAACATGGATTTCAAAAACAAAATTTCTGATTACATTTCAAATCCATATTTCATGTTCAGTTGCAAAATCCTAAAAACGATTGCCAGGTTTTGATCAAACATATTACAAATTTTTCCAAAAGCAACATATGAAGATGCCCACTTGGATGATTAGAGTACTAGATAGACATATTAGTCATAAGTACATCACAGTGGAAATAAAACTATTTAACCCCTAGACAGCAAGCTTTGCCTCATACACGTCTTTGGAAGCTTATATGCCCAACCTATAAAATCTAAAAAGACCTTAACTCTCAACCTACTCAAATTAATTTTAAGCATCCGAGAGTTTAAGGGAAAAAACATTAGCTTCGAGTCAGACATAAAGCGTGGCATGAGTAATACTATTACATTATGGTTTACTGATATTAACTGAGACCACGCCGCTCAGCAGAACAAGTTTCCCCTCACTAATATACTTTTAAAAACATATCTTTTATAAATACAAACCCTATAATTAAACTGATCATAATAGCAAGAGCAATAACATATATACATATAAATCAGGTAATCAATGGACAATTTGTCCACACTATAGTTTTATCTGGCAAACTATTAACCCTTGGCTGACTCAGGCATACCAGACATAATCAATAATCTAACTTCTGTTAGGTATAATACTGGGCCATCGGCCATTAACTATCTTCTTCTAGGGTCAACTGATCCTAATGGTTTTGTGGGTTCACAAATAACCTGTCTTTACTCTATAGATTCCCTTCTGTAGGTAACATCATTTTAGTCCCATCTGTGCCAAAACCCTACAAACCAGAATTATGGACTTAATTTAGCTAGGCTCTAATAGCTAAAGTATAGAGCGCGACCCCATACGAGTTCCATCTAGCCTTCTAATATCTGATTTATGAACAACCCTATTAATTTTTTTCATTGTAAACAATCTTTACAAATGATTTTCCCTTGAAATCATATCTTCATAAAACAAGGAAATCATGCTCTTTGCTTTAATCAAAACATTTAAGCCATGATATATGATTTACATAAAACAATGTTGATGAAAGTTAATCAGTGGGATTATCTATCCGTCAAAATAATTTAAAACCCTCTTTAACTTAGAAAACTTTAGGCCATGAAGCCAAATCAATACCTTTGAAACCCTTGTTTAATACCTTAGACAATAGCTTTCGAAATCGTTGAAAACAACACTTTCGAAAGTATTACTTAAAACCTTAGACATCCTTTTTTAGAACCATTTATACTTATCTTTCAAAAGCATTAGAACCTTCTTTTCAAAATACTTAAAACGTATCTTTCGAAACATTAGCGCCTTTCGAAAGCATTAGGCTTAAGTAAAGGATTGTGAAAACATTGCTTCGAAATCATTTGAAACTATTCCTTTCGAAACCATTGGTTTATCATTTAATATAACCATTGGGTTAAAGAAAACAGAAGCAAAAGTAACATTTTCGAAAGATTTAATACAAATAAAGGAAGTGGGGGAGAGGATAGTTTGGAAACCCACCCTTTCTAAACCATTTAAAAGCGGCTATATGGCCCTTTCAAAAGCTTCGAGAAAGCTGGTTCAAAATTAAAAGGTGAAAGCACCCCTTTTAAAAACAAAGATAAGTTAAAAGTAACCCCTTCGAAAGCATCTTTTAAAAACAAAGGCAAGTAATGTGTTCAAAAGCTTATAAGAAGGACTTCAACCCCTTCGACACATGGTTTCGACACGATCCCTTCCATCTTTCTCTAATGCATCACAAATCAATTGCTTTATAACATGTGCATCAGTTTCTAATGGGTTCATAAGCTGAGGTACGGTGACGATAGCTAAAGATAGAAATGGTAAAGTGGTAAATCAAAACAAAATGAATTTTATGCCTTTCTATGTAATTTCTTTTCATCTAACTTGGATAATTCGTCAAAATGTAATTAGTTGCCATTTCTTTATCATAATCCTTTCGCTAAAAAGGCCACCTAATTCAAAATTTACAATTTGAACCATTTTAATCAAATAATCAATTCTCCTTAATGATAAAACATTTAAGTCCCCTTAACTTAAATAATTTTATAACCATAGTAAATTACTTAGGAAAATTCCCCAAAATCACCATAATTCACTTTTGATGTGTTTTCTAATACATATAAATTTTAGACCCGAATTCATTATATAATTGCCTTGAATAATTTAGACACAATATTAACTATTTTCTCTCATAGAAAATTCATAATAAATCCACAATAACTTAGAAAATTATGAAACTTGAAACCCACTTCTAAAATAACGTTTTCAACCATATATCAAAAAGCACAAATCATTTGAATGTTTTCCAATTTAAACTTAACATAAAATCTATATGAAACAATAAATCACTAGCAAGCATATATATCCATTTAAACAAACATAACTTGACATATTATTTGCAAAATAATTTGGATCAAACCTTGAAACCGAAATCATTTTCAAAAGTGAGATGTAAATTAAATTATTCAGCTTGGCTTGGGGTTACTAAGGTTGAGATTTTCTCTTTGATTGATTTGCTTAAGCCTTCTACTTCAATTATAGCTTTTCTTCTCCTTGAATATCTTTAATGGAAGTTGATCGAGCTCACTAGTGTTCTAGTTTTGTTTGTGAATGTTGAAATGAATAAGAAGTGAAGGATAGAAGGGTTTAGGGTATAAAAACAAAGGCTATTCCTATTTTGCCCTTACCATATTCTTCCTACTTACTTATTTTTAATTCTCTTTTGCTTATGCATTCATTAAGGCACAACCCCCTTATTAATTAACAAATATTAATTCCTTAACCATCTACATTATTTCATTTAATTTATCTAATTGAATGTTCTAAATAATGCTAGTCAAAATTAGGGTCATTACAGACTCCCCTCCTTAAAGAATTTCATCCTCGAAATTATGATAATGTACTCATAACAATCAAATATAAAGGTAAAACATTCCAAGAAACAAGTCAAGATAAGTATCTCTAATCCTGCTCTCAGTTTCCCAAGTACAGTCTATCTCGTCATCACTCTACTAAACTTCGAATAATATTACCGTCTTGCTCCTTAGTCTCTTCTCATCTCTCGCAATTATACGAACTGGTTTTCTAACCGCAGTCATATCCAATTCCATTACTAGATCATCTAATACAGTCAGTGTAATAGTAGTCTCTGGATCTCAAATACATTACCTTAGATGAGAAATATGAAAAACATTATGGACTCCTGCCAAACTATTCGGTAACTCTACTCTATATGCGAGTTTTTCGACCCTTTCTATAATAGAAAAAGTCCAACGAATCTCGATGTCCAATTTTCCAAATCAGATTACGACTTTCATCGATGGAACCTTGACAAAAACATTATCTCTAACTGAGAACTCTAAGTCTTTCTGTCTCTTATCAGCATAACTCTTCTGCCTAGACTAATCTTTCTTCATCCTAGATCGAGTTAGCTCAATTCTTTCTGCAGCTTCTTTAACCAATTTCGGACAAAGAATCAATCTAACCACGGTATCTTACCAAAAAAGGGAGATTTACATGGCCTTCCATACAAAGCTTTAAACGATGTCATCCCTATACTGTTTGATAACTGTTGTTATATGAAAACTCGACTAAGTATAGTTCCTCCAAAATCTAGCACACAAGCTCTTAACAATCATCTAAGACTTTGTTGACTCTTTCCGTTTGCCAATCTATCTATGGATTATAAGCAGTACACATCTTGAGCTTGGTACCTAAAGTCTCCCGTAGACTCTTCCAGAACTCACTGGTAAATAAGGAATCTCTATCACTTACTATACTACTATAAATTCCATGTAATCTAACTATGTTCCTCATAACAATTTAGCTAAAACAGGTGTCGTTCTGGTTGACTTAACTGGAATGAAATGGGCACTCTTGGTCGATCTGCCCACTATGACCCATATACTTTCATTTCCTTGATTTGATCTTGGTAATCCATCTATAAAATCCATTGAGGTAGAATCTCATTTCCAGACTGGAACATCTAAAGGCTGAAGAAACCCACTAGATTTCTAATGTTCGGTTTTTATCCTTGATAGTTCAAACACTATCTCACCCATAAGCCTACATCTCTCTGCATACCTTCCCAGAAGAAACTCCATTTCATATCATGATGCATCTTAGTTCCACCTGTATGAATGTTGAATTTTGAACGATGACATTTTCTAAGAACTTCCTTCCTAATGCGTCCCATATTTGGAACACATAGTCGTCCTTTCTTCCTCAACCACCCATTTTAGTCAAGACTGAAATCTTTCAAGTCACATCTCTCTATTCCATCCCTCAACTTTTTGATCCGTTGGCCTAATAATGGATCCTTCCCTTGTTTAGAAGCAATCCTTTCGATCACCACTGGTCGAACTTCTAAATGCGCAATATGTCGGTTATTCGACTAAAACTAGCGCCAGATCTCCATTGTATTCCATATGTAGTCAAGGCTTCTAGGTTTTTCCATTCTGTTAACATAGATAACGACACATTCTAATGTTTTTTTCTAAGAGTATCTGCTACTTTATTTCCTTTCTCAAATGTATACTCTATACCAAAATCATAAGCGGCTAAAAATTTCACCTACCTCCGTTGCCTCATATTTAACTCCTTCTAAGAGAATAAATACTTTAAAGACCTATGATTTGTGTATAAGTCAAATCTCTCACCTAAGAGATAATGTCTCCATATTTTTAGTACGAAGATCACTGCTGCCACTAGATTATGAGTAAGATATCTCACTTCATGCAGTCTAAGCTGTTGTGAAGCATAGGCAATAATTAGAGCAGTTATGGTAATGGTTACCGTTACCGTTTTGTAAATACTGTTACCGTATCATTTTACTGGTAATAAAATTGTTTACCATTACCGTTGCCGATTGACTGGTATAACGGTGGCTGGTATACCGATAAGCTGGCAACGGTTACATTGGTAATGGTAAATTACCATTTATCTAGAAAAATAATAAGTTGATATATTTTTACAATGAATGATGATTTATTATATATCTCATTGGGTCACTTAATAAAGGACATGGAAAATAAGTGTATGTATCATTATTTGAGTTGAGTTATTGAAATAAATTTAATTTTTTTCTTGCTTCTAAATGTCCATAATACATCTTACATGGATATCAATGTATTACGAATGGCCTGGTAAATTACCATTACCGCTACTTTTTGAAAAAGTATTACCGATGTTTTACCGTAAAAAATAGTAAATTTACCATTACCGTACTGATTATACTAGAATACCAACTTTACTTTAAAATGGTAACCGATTGACTAGTAATGGTATGGTAATGGTAAATTTACCGTTACTATAACAGCTCTTGCAATAACTTTACCTTTCCACATCTACACGGCCCCTAATTCGGTTACACATGGGTCAGTATACACTACTAATCCTTGATTCCCGTTTGGAACAGCAGATGCTTTAACTTAAGGAATGCTTCCTCGTATTTGTTTAACCAAATAAACTTCACGTCCTTCCTGGTTAGCTTAGTCAAAGGCACTGCTATTCACGAGAAATCCTTAATAAATCTTCGATAATAGCCAGCGAATCCAATAAATCTTTTGATCTCAATTGTCATCTCTAGTCTGTTATGGTTGTTAACCGTTTCAGTCTTATCCGGATCAACTGACAAACCATTCTCTGAAACCACGTGACCAAGAAATTTAACTTCTTTCTTTTAGAAATGACACTTTGAAAACTTCACCTTTAGTTGATGTTGCCTTAGCGTATCAAGCATTATTCTAAGGTGAACTTCTTAATCCCTTTCATCTTTAAAATACAACAATATGTCATCTTTGAACACTAATACAAATCTGACTAGATGTTCTAGGAAGATTCTATTCATTAAGTCCATGAAGAATGCTGCCGTATTAGTTAGTATGAACGACATCACTAACCATTTGTATGATGTCCTACACATCGTCAAAGGAATACTATCCTCTGCTACTCTAAGATGATGGAACCTTGTTTCCAAATCCAACTGAAAAAATAATTTTATTTAACTGGTCGAACAAATCATCAATTCTAGGTATCGGATACCAATTCTTTATCGTCTTCTCATTCAACTCATGATAATCGATACACAACATTAACAATCCATCCTATTTCTTCACAACATTATGGCTGCTCCCCTAGGCGAACTGCTTGGTTTGATAAAATTCTTACTTTCGAGATCCACCAATTGCATCTCTACATCTCGGTAGGTGTCATTCTACCTAGCGGTCAACTCACAGGTTTAGTACTTAGTACTTAGTACTCAATTCAACTCGTCTCGTGCCTCCAAAACACCTAACAAAGCATTTACTTTAAAACATGGGTTTTCTATGGAGTATATAATCCGATCACTACAACTAGGTTGTCTAAGTAATGTTTTCCTATCATGGAAAAATATCCTAGTATCATACTTACTTAATCAATCCATATTCAAAATTATTCCAAACCTTATGAAATCAAATACATACAAACTACAAGCAAATACATGACCTAATAATTCAAACTTTAAGTGGTCATATCTCATCCAAAGAGTCGCATACCCTCCTATCAGATTCGCAACCCTTAAAGAAGTAACTAGGTAAAAGGGTTCTAGCTTATTTACCAAAAATTGAGATACAAAAGAACATGATGCACCAGTATCAAATAGAACTCTAACTGACATACTATGAATCAAAAGCATACCTCCCAACTTTAATTTTCCTTTCACCTCGGCTATTGGTCTTGAGGTAGTTGGTTCCAATGCAAACACTGCTATTTCCATGCTTGGCTTGTTCCTTACATTAGTTCTTATAATGTCCAATCTGATCATAGTTGAAGCACCTCACTTCTTTCCTATCAGAAAACTTCTTCCCTTTACCTATTCGGCACTCATAAGTGAAATATCCCTTCTTTTCGCACTTATAGCAAACTACATTGGTCTTCCCTTTTTTGGATGCTTCTCCTTTCTGATTGCCTTTCTTATAGAAATACTTTATTTTTGGCTCTACCCACTTTGAGTTTCCGTTTCTTTGTTACTATCATGAAAGTGAGCATCTTCTCATGCCTCAAAGCCATCTCAACAACTACATCACATGGATCCCTTATATATGTCAAAGTTGCTTTAGCAAGCTCGAGTTTCAATCCATGGATGAACTTCTCATTCCTTTTGATAACAATATCTACCGTAGTATAACCTTATCTCGATAACCCTCAAATGTAGTAGCATACTCAAGCAATATCTTGTCTCTCTACACCAACTCAACAAACTACCTCAGTAGAGTTGACTTGGCGATCTTTGACATGAATCTTTCCTCAAATCTCCTTTTGAATTCCGCCCAAGTCATGGTCTCTTCATTTACTCCCATAGTAACACTCTTCCACCAGTATAATGCTGCTCCTTACAGCTGTCTAGAAGTAAGTCTTTTATTCTGCTCCTCATTAAGCTTCAAAACAGTAAAATCCTCTCACAATGAAGCAACCAATCTCTACTTATATTGCGTCCTCAGTCTTGATGAATGGCTTCTTCCCAAGCCTAGCGTAGTCTCTGCTTAGTACTGCATGGTTATTAATCACCAGATCTTCCTGATTTCCTTCTCCTGCATTTCCTCCAACCAATCCCGTAGTGGCTCCAGCTTGCATTAGTTTGATGAAGAACTTACACATAGCTCCTGTATCAATTTGCGGTGCTCGAGTACCCACAATAGCAACTAGTGCCGACCTAGATTCCTTCTAGTGCTTGGTATGGCATTTCCATTAGTGGTGGTGCTTCCTCCAATATGGTTAACTCTTTCACTCCTATCATCCATATCTTACTTCCTTAAAATCTACGTTCGAATCTTTGTAAGATACATAAGAATAGCCTAAGAAAGATGGGAGAATAAAGATAAAACGTATACTTATATATAGCAAATAAAACTACGTTACTATAGCATTATCCCATACCCAATCTTTCTCTAATTACTTAGGATTATGTTTTCAAAATCATTTTTAATTTTAAAATTTCTTTTAAGTTTTCATAAACCTATGCTTTGATACCAAGTTGTAACCCTATCTTGAGGCACGAAGCTAAACGCTATAGATGTTGTAGTCATCTATAGTATTGACTTCCGTTGACAAAATATGATAAAAGATAATGGTATCCATTATACCAAAAACACGTGAATATGAGAAAAATCAGCACAGGTTTCAACAACAACTTTTCCAATTACATTCCAAATCCTTATTTCATGTTCAGTCACAAAATCCCAAAAACGATTCCTATGTTTTGATCAAATATAATTATTACAAATTTCGCCAAGAGCGATATATGAAGATGCCCCTTTGAATGATCAGAGTACCAAATAGACATATCAGTCATAAATACATCACATTAGAAATAATACTAATTAACTCCTACATAGCTAGCCTTGTCTCCTGCACATTTTCGAAAGCTAATTTACCCATCCTACTAAACTTGAAAAGCCCTTAACTTTCAATCTACACAAATAAATTTTGAGCACCCGAGAGTTTAAGGTGGAAAACATAAGCTTCGAGTCAGACATAAAGCCTGATGTGAATAATACTATTGCATCCTGGTTTACTGATATTAAGTTAGACCACACCACTGAGCGGAACAGGTTTCCCTTCACTAATATCATTTTAAAATATGATACCCTGCCAATACAGGACCGGCCTATCCCATAATAGATAGTACAAAATATGATCATCCCTCCATTAATGGGGCCGAAGCATGCAAATAAGAGATAATAACTACTCTAGATAGGGATGATCATACTACTTGGGAGTGATCCACTTAGCCCTGCTGCATCTTCCATGTTTTAGTCATTCTCGGTTGATGAGGCCTGAGGCTACTATTGCCTTTCAGGAACATTTACACTTAGAATGCCCATTGCCTTCCAATGACAATGTGCCGATATCGTTCATCTATACAAGTCCGTTCCGGGTCTGAACGAAACCGAAGACACTATTTCTACTACATCCATTTTGGAATCACCCTCAGGATTAGTAGCGATTAACCCCTGCACTCCACATCTCTATCTTCAATTCCATGCTCTTCACGATGTCTGCACTTTCGAAATGCATTCGCTGGATCGAAGTGGTTCACGGATAACATATCCGATCCCAATCTCTTCGAAACAACTTTCGATAATACTCAGTAAACTCAACCCCGGTTCTTTAGGAAATAACAGTCAAAAATAAGAAAGGAGATCACCTCCTAACCGTTAGTAGATAAATTACCTTATCGTTGTCCTAGGAGATTGAAATGAGATTTATACACACAGTACAACATCATTGGAGATGACTGTGCCATATACCTCACGTGTTTGTTCCAGTATTACCCAAGTTACGTTTTGGGTTCAATTTCGATAGTCGGTTATCTAACTACCGAATAACAAACATTCAATCGGGGATTTATTTCATAGGGAAAAATTAACATTGGCTCAGCATACAAGCAACCACTAGCCTCCTTTTATCAATCTTTTAAAATAAAACCCACTTTGTAAATTACTTGTATAAGAATACTTTTACAAAGATATATCCATCGATTCCAATATTTTCAAAGCTTAGAAAATATCCATATACTTATCTCAACAGTATAAGTATATTTACAAAACTGAAAAAGATTCTCTTTTCACTCGATTCTCAAATCCTTTATAAGTTTCCTTACAATTCTCCAAAACCATTTATAAATTATGTTATATACCTCCGAAAAATACTTATAATCCCTTTATAAAAATTGAATCCCTTTTAAGCTTCTTAACATTTCAAAAATCACTTATCAACCCTTTATGAATCTATAAACCATTAATAAGAACTTCTTTTATAAATCTATAAACCGATTTCTGAAATTCTTTTATAAATATCTAACCATCATAAACTATTTCACCTTGTAATAAACATTCCTTAAGTCTTCAATGCATTTTATAAATTCCTTTATAAAATGCAAGGCTTTCAACTCTATCTATAGTCTTCGAAATATTTATTTATAAATAATTAAAATCATTTATTTCAAAAAAATCATAATATAATAATAATTATAGCAATGAACACTATAAATAATTGGAAATTATTAACTTTAAAATATCTTAAAATAATAATTAATCATTCCAAAATATTGTTTAAAAAATAATAATAATCTTCACCATTTTATAGCTAATACTAATTTATTTCAAAACCTTTTTAATATATTCTTATTATTAATTTCAAACCATAGTTATTTTTGGAAATAATTAGCCTTTTAATTTATTAACTAACTTATAAATCCTTAAAATGTATTAACTATAGACAAATAACTTTTAAACAATATTAAAATAATTAAATAACTTTAAAATAATATTGATATGATTATATAACTTTAAAACAATTTTAATATGATTAAATTACTTTTAAAAGAATATTTTTATAATTAAATAACCTTAAGTTAATATTGTTATAATCAAATAACTTAAAAAATATATTAATATAATTAATTAACTTAAAAGCAATATTAATATATTCAATTAGATAATCCTTTAAAATATTTCCAAAACCCAATTTTTAACTTTAAAGTCATCTCTTGTCTCAAAATTTAGTTCCAATTTAAACGGCAATTTATAGTATTTCTAAAATACTTACTTGAGGCCAATAGTCGCCTAACACTTAACCAATACCAATATCGATTTTCTATCACTACTAGGTGTTAGTCCGTGAGATGATGGTTTTGATGGCAACAACCTTAGAATAGATTATGAAATATAAATACTAACACTATAAGTTTAGATATATATGTATATGCAGCATTTAACCATGCATGTACTAAGAAAGAAGACTATACAGTATAGAGATTCAAGATATCAAGATAGAAGACTCATGAGTATCAAGATTATCAAGAGTTCAAGATTTCAAAGTTAAGTATTTTTTATTATTAGGAATTTTGTTAAAACTCATAGAAAAGCACTGGCATCTTAAAATCCAATTTATTCATGGAATGGAATCTACTTCGAGTCTGTTAAAGGGATGAAACCCTAAGTAGGATGGAACCTACGAAAAATCTAGTGGAACATTGTTTTGTATCCGCTAACTTTTTATTCAAAATGATTTTTCAAAATTATATCCTGTTTTCAAAATGTTTTCAAAACTTTCCTTTTAAAAGATTCAAAACCCTCTATCGTGATTTTAAATAATTTTAGCTTCAAAATTATCTTTAGTTTCAAAGTCAAATTAGTCCTGATTTTAAACTATCTTTTAATATAATATATTTAACTTTTAAATATTTATACTTAGATTTAAAATATAAACTAGAGTTAAATTATATATATATATATATTATTCTCTATATTTACTTATGAATTTTAACTATATTCGAGTATATTTAAAAAGTTTAAATTAGTTTTAATATAAGATAAAGGTTATTTTCAAAGAAAATCAAAACATCAAAAAATGCTTTGGGATGTCGACATGCCTATATACCCCATGTCGACATGGTGTCAGTTGAGTTCAAAATTTAAATTTCAAAAGAAGTTTCTAATCGCCATAACTCCTCACGAATGGACATGACTGTTGTTCTTCTATAAATAGGGGTTAGTTTCAACGAATTTTACATCAAATTTTCTGGTTTTTCACTCTTCTTCTTCCACTTTCCTTAATACATATTCTTATCATTACTCTACCTAAATCAACATTGAATCGAACTCGATTACTTCTAGTTTGATTCTCCATTACTCTCTCTACAAGATTCTCAGTGCTATTTAGAGTTATAGACTTCTCTGTAATCTATCAAGCGAGAAAAGGTGTGATTGTATCCTTGAAAATCGATCAAGAAAGAAAAGGTGTGATTGTAGCCTTGGTAAATCAATTGGGTAAACTTGTGGCCCGAAAATCAAGTATCTCTACCCAGAGGATCGAAATTCTGAAGGGTGTACCTCGTAGCCTTGAAACCGAGGGTGTAATTGTATAATTGCTTTTGAAAGGAAATCCATACTTGTGTTGCGGGACTGGATGTAGAGTAACTCCGAACCAGTATAAAATCTGGTGTGTTCTTTCCTTTACTGCTTTTATTTTATTTCTGCATCTGTGTTTGTTTCTATGATCATATCTGTGTCTGTATATTTCATACATCGGTGTCTAAATTAACATAAATCGAAAAAGATTTAGTAATTCTTTATTAACACTATTCACCCCCTCTAGTGTTAATCCTAGCGTTAAGATCCGTAATCCGCATTTCTCACAATTGGTATCAGAGCCAGGTTTTCAAAGTTTCATTGTCTGATTTTTGAAAATTTTTCAAAATGGCTACCAACACTGGTACTGCTGCTAACACTAGTATCCCTGTCACTAGTTCATTTGTGGAGCGCCAGTCTACTGTTAGACCACCACTTTTTAATGGCAGTAACTATGCATACTGGGCATGTAGGATGAAAATATATTTACAATCTATAGGATTAGACACTTGGAATATTACACAAACTGAATATTCTGGACCCATAACTAATTTTGCATAGTGGACTACTGAGCAAAAGACTGTTGCACAAAATAATTCTAATGCAATGAATATTTTGTTTTGTTCACTAGATAGAAATGAATTCAATAAAGTGTCAGTTTGTAAGTCTGCATATGAAATCTGGAAAACTTTGCAAGTTACTCACGAAGGAACAAGCAAAGTTAAACAGACCAAAATTTCCATGCTTACAAATCAGTTTCAATTATTTAAAATGAATCCTAATGAGTCTATTTCAGATATGTATAGTAGATTTCAGGATATTGTGCATTCTCTAATATCTTTGGGAAAGGAATTTTCTGAAGAAGATCAAGTCAGAAAAATTTTAAATCCTCTAAATCTAAAATGGGATCAAAAGACACTTGTGATCGAAGAGGCAAATGACATCGGTAGTTTAAAGATAGAAGAATTAATTGGAAATCTAATATCATATGGAGTTCAAATAATCGGGAGAAGAGAAAGTAAAGCATCTGAAAAGAAATCAATGGCATTCAATGCATTAACCGATGGATCAGACTCAAATAGCGATAATGATAAAGAGATAGCCTTTATGACCAGAAATTTTAGGAAATTCTTGAAATACAGAAAGATGAATAATCTCAAGAGAAACAACTATAAGAATTCTGAAAATCAGAATGTAGTGCCAAATAATGACAAACGTTACAACTGTGATAAACCAGGCCATTTCAAAGAGACTGTCTGTATCTAGATAGGCAAAATTCTCCTATGAACAATGATCCAGCTAAGAAACGGAAGCGTGCATTTACTGCTACCCTAGATGACTCAGATCGTCCTAAAGTGATGATGATCAGAAAACAGATAATTCGAATTTGTGTTTCACAGCTGTTCATGACTTATACGAATTAAAAGAAATGGACTCAGAAAAAAGTACACGCTTACAATATAATCGGTTGAAATTGCTTGCTTAGAATTAGTTGCTTGATTGTTTGATTAATTGATTGGTTTTGAATTGGTATGTTGTTTGAATTTTAAAATTTATTTTCCATTTTTTATTATTATTTCATTATTATTTTTATTATTATTTAATAGTATAATAATATTTTTTGAAATATACTTGAAGTTTAATAATATTTCAGATATATATATATAGGCATTAATAATAATAATATTTATATATATTAGAGAACTTAGGAAAAATCAATTCATGAAAATTCAAAGGCACATGTCGACATGGTCCCTACCATGATGTCGACATGGGTACCTGAATTTCAAAATTTGAATTCAAATGTTTGAATTTTCCTCCATCTTTTCACTTCATTCAATTCTCTGAAAAGCTACTTTTTGACCAGAGAATATGTCCTTTGAGAATCTATTTATTCACTATCTTTTATCATATCTTTTCACTCTCATTTTCAAATTCAAACTCTCTCTTCATAACTTCAAACTCTCTACTTTTAACTTTAATGGCTTCTTCAAGCAACCCCTCCACCATGAGAATTTCTAGAAAAAACAAAGAGCAACTATTCAATGATCTGGAGGCAATAAAAGCATACATCAATTATGCTAACTATGCCAAAGTCCATCCCGGAAAATTTGCTATTTTTCAAGATTTTTCTTCTTATGAACTTGATTCTCTTTTTGCAAACAACGGAGTTCTTAGTCTTATTGATGCTTCTCAAAATGATTTTGTTTGCTATCCAAATCATGTCAAAAATTTCTATGCTAATTTAAACCATGGATTTTATCATGAAAATGAGCATGAAATTTGAAGTAGTGTCAAAGGCACTAGAATTGTTTTGAATTGTGATCTTTTGGGTACCATTCTCAATTACAAGTGTATGGAAATGGATCTTTCTAATTTTAAAATCGATGAAAATGATCGTGAGACATTTCATCACATTTTCGAAGTGATTGATAATATTGAGTTCAAAAATTGAAATTTTCGACCAAAGGCTAGAATTATCAATCTTCTTTTGCAACATACTATGACCCCAAGATCAGGGAATTTTAACAATCCTACTTCCAAGGTTTGCAAAGCTCTTTTTTCTATTTTTGGAAATTATGACATAAATTGGGCGCAAGTTATTTTGGATGAACTTCGTCCTAAAAATCTTGAAATGGGCGAGAATACTTTATACCATGGAATTTATCTCTTTCGCATTTTTAACTATTTTGGAGTGGATTTCAAAGGCGAAGAATTTGTTTCTAGAAAAGTTTTCAATCATTCCAACATTTCGCTTATGAAAATTCCTTTTGTTTTTTAACCTTATGAGACCCTTGCGGAAAAAGAAGAGCGATTGGCTCATGAGGAAATGGAAGAAGAGGGAGAGGAGGAAGAAGAAGAAGGGGATGAAATGGAAATTGAAGAAGAAGAAGAAGGTGAAACCTCTTTGGAAAGCATTGACTATCCTTCTAATCCATCCATCAAAACCCTTCTCAAAAACCAAAAGACGATTATTGAGAATCAACGGATTCTTAAAAGATCCGTTAGTAAGAAGTTGGACAAAATTTCATCCAAGATGAACAAGTTCATTTCCAAAGTCAGCAAGAAACTTGGACTATCTTCATCATCATAGTCCTCTAACTAGTTTTATCTTTTCGTATATTGTTGTATTTGTTTTAGTTTGCTTTATTTCAAATGTTCATATAGCTTGTTGTGTGCTTAATCATTATATTATCGTAGTATGCAATGAAATGAAATTTCCTTTCTGTTATCTACCTTATCTCATCTCCAGAATAAATGTTAGTATATTATATAAATATATACACACACACACAATTATTCACAAAATCCAATTAGTCATAATTTTACGCTAACCCATGTCGACATCCCCTATATGATCATGTCGACATGTACTGGTCAGAAATGACAATTGATTTTGAATTTGAAATTTGAATAACTTTCAAATGTCTATTCATTTCAAACGAATTTCTACACCTATAAATACCCGTTTCTTCCAGAATTCTTCATTGAAATTTATTTCTTATCATCTATATTCTTTATTTCTTTCATAAATTTAACTATGGCTGATCCTATTCACAATCTATCCGAAAATCTTGAAGAAACCCTTAATTCGTTCAAGAATATTCTCTCGTTTATTCTACGTAACCAGCGTCACTTAGAATTGAGTCAAATGCAGATGATCAAGAAACAAGAAAGGCACTTCGATGCGATACGACGGATGATCTCCTCTCTGCACAAGGATGATAATGAAGCACATTCTCCTGTCTCTCTCACTAATGACAGCGATAATTGGGATGCTATTAAGGAAGACCCAATCTTTGGAAAATAAGGATGGGTGGAAGTTCCACGTAACGTTTGATTTTTTATTTGTTTGCTTTGTTTGATTTTTTTGAATTGATTTGGTTTGGATTGATACTCTGTGTGGATTGATTTCTTGGTATTGGTTTGAAATTTGTTGTATAAAACATATATATACATTGAAATGTATATAGACTTTGATTAGTTATCATGTTCACAAGTATAATTATTTCTTAATCTATATATTCCGTTGTATAGTTAATCAATGCAGGTACTGAACAATGAGGAGGAGTGAATTTTTTGTTGATGGCAAAGGAGGAGAAATATAAAATAGGGTAGTTAGGCATAAATTAAGGGGGAGTTATTAGTTTTAGGGGGAGTTATTAGGATAGAAGTAATATTTTATAAACAAAGGTTGTCATCATCAAAAAGGGGAGATTTTTAGTCCGTGAGATGATGGTTTTGATGACAACAACCTTAGAATAGATTATAAAATACAAATACTAACATTATAAGTTTAGATATATATGTATATGCATGATTTAACCATGCAGGTACTAAGAAAGAAGACTGTACAGTATAGAGATTCAAGATATCAAGATAGAAGACTCATGAGTATCAAGAGTTCAAGATTTCAAAGTTAAGTATTTTTTATTATTAGGAATTTTGTTAAAACTCATAGAAAAGCACTGGCATCTTAAAATCCAATTTATTCATGGAATGGAATCCATTTTGAGCCCGTTAAAGGGATGGAACCTAAGAAAAATCTAGTGGAACAATGTTTTGTATCCGCTAACTTTTTATTCAAAATGATTTTTCACAATTATATCCTGTTTTCAAAATGTTTTCAAAACTTTCCTTTTAAAGAATTCAAAACCGTCTATCCTGATTTTAAATAATTTTAGCTTCAAAATTATCTTTAATTTCAAAGTCAAATTACTCCTGATTTTAAACTACCTTCTAATATAATATATTTAACTTTTAAATATTTATACTTAGATTTAAAATATAAAATTAGAGTTAAATTCTATATATATATATATATATATATTATTCTCTATATTTACTTTTTAATTTTAACTATATTCGAGTATATTTTTAAATTTTAAATTAGTTTTAATATAAGATAAAGGTTATTTTCAAAGAAAATCAAAACATTAAAAAATGCTTTGTGATGTCGACATGCCTATATACCCCATGTCGACATGGTGTCAGTTGAGTTCAAAATTTAAATTTCAAAAGAAGTGTCTATTCGCCATAACTCTTCATGAATGGACATGGCTGTTGTTCTTCTATAAATAGGGGTTAGTTTCAACGAATTTTACGTCAGATTTTCTGTTTTTTCACTCCTCTTCTTCTTCCACTTTTCTTAATACATATTCTTATCATTACTCTGCCGAAATCAACATTAAATCGAACTCGATTACTTCTAGTTTGATTCTCCATCACTCTCTCCACAACATTCTCAGTGCTATTCGGAGTTATAGACTTCTTTGTAATCTATTAAGTGAGAAAAGGTGTGATTGTAGCCTTGAAAATCAATCAAAAAAGAAAAGGTGTGATTGTAGCCTTGGTAAATCAATTGGGTAAACTTGTGGCCCGAAAATCAAGTATCTCTACCTAGAGGATCGAAATTCTGGAGGGTGTACCTCATAGCCTTGAAACTGAAGGTGTAATTCTACAATTGCTTTTGAAAGGAAATCCGTACTTGTGTTGCGGGACTGGATGTAAGGTAACTCCGAACCAGTATAAAATCCAGTGTGTTCTTTCCTTTACTGCTTTTATTTTATTTCTGCATCTGTGTTTGTTTCTGTGATCATATCTATGTCTGTATATTGCATACATCGGTGTCTAAATTAACATAAATCGAAAAAGATTTAGTAATTCTTTATTAACACTATTCACCCCCCTCTAGTGTTAATCCTAGCCTTAAGATCCGTAATCCGTATTTCTTGCACTAGGTTTTAGTTTTCAACATATAATAATGTTATAACCATAATGTTTACCATCAGGTTTTATTTTTCAATAATCCATATAAAGAAATATTATTGAAAACAAATCAAAAATATCGAGGAATCCTATGGATCCCTCCAATATGTTTCCCCCACATCACAAAGGTTATACAATCATAAAATATAAATCAACCACTTTGAGACAAGATTCGTATACAAAGGGTCATTTGTTATTACACGGGAACATAATCGGGTCTCATCCGCTCCAATAGACGGAAATATATTCAAACCCACTAATAAATATAATAATTCATCCAAATAGTCATTCAATAATTTTTATTAACTATACATTGTACTAGTTGACCAAAAAGGTGAGGTTGACTCACTGAAATTTACTGTCGCCGCTGAGGTGTTTGAGTTTGGAACTAAAATCGAACGATGTCCAATTTTAGCCCAAATTTCAACAGTCTCTAAATTTTCTCAAACCAGTTCCATTAAGAAGCTCTCATCGATACGAACCCAGCACAAAAAGTTTCATCTTGATTGGACCTCGTATAAAGGAGTTATAAATGTTATAAGTTGTCAATACATTTTCAAATAAATATAAATAAACAATTACAATATAAACTAATTTTACCCCTCACTGATCTTCTTTCCCAAATCGATCTTGCCTGTGCACGCCGTGCACACTCCTCTAGTGACACGGAGCTCCGCACTACTAATTGAAAATCCAACGGCGCCAAAAAACTTCTCTTCGCCATCTTCACCCCACCATCACCTCCACCTCTCCTCCGCCTAAATCTATGAAAACTCGATAGAAGCAAAAAAACCCCCACCACGTGCCAGGTCGCGAACCACCCCAAGCCTCTATTCTACCTAAAACTTTGGCTAAAGATGCTACTCAACCCACTTAATCCAATCCAAGCTCTGATTCCCCCAACTCTCCCTCCATTTTCCATAAACCTAATCCTTAGTTTACTGCTGCAAAAATCGATCACTACCAAAGATGGTCACCTTCGAATCTTAGGCCATGGACGAGAAGCTCAACTCCATACGAGTTCGATGAATCAATAATTTTGATTTTTAGTTCAGTATAGATTTTTATTTTTATTTTTGAATTCTTGTTTTCTTTCTTTCTTCATTCTGGAAATGGTTTTATAACAACAGAGAGGACATGGGGGGTATGGCTCTATACGGGATGATATGGACTGAAGGTGATGTGTCAAGGCGGTGCATGATAAAATCCAAGTAAATATATTATTTAGATTCAAACTGTCTAGCTATATAATTTCGGACCTGATCGAGACATGCTGCCTGGCGTTCTATATGTTATACCTCTATTCCAAATGCAATGGAACTAATTTCGAGACCAAATTCGATTGTATGTAGAAGATAGCCTTTTGAATCCAATTATTATATTAAATTTCAATATTAAATTCTACGCGTTTCGATCTCACAGGCCAAATGATATGTATGATCGCCATGAAATTTGACGGTGTATTATAATTCATTATTACGGATCCAATGATATGATTTCGTCGAAATCAGAGACAATTCTCCGAGAGGGTATTTTTATATGTTAATTAAAAGTTATTTTCAAAAATAGAGTAAATCACTTTTAAATCCAGTTAAAAAGTTTTAATGCCTTCATTCTTATTAATAGAATTTAAATAAGATTTAAAATAATTTTTATCCAACTTAAAACCTAAAATTCAATTATTTACACAATTTCAATTATTAAATTCAATAATTAAATTATTAAATAAATAGCTATATTTGAAATTTAAGTTATTTAATCTATAAAATTTACTTTACAATATTTAAAACAAATTAAATATTCCAATTTTGAATCACTAAAATTCTGGGTCGTTGCATTCTTTCCACCTTAAAAGAATTTCATCCTCGAAATGGCCAAGTGTAGCAAAAATGCCCACACCCCTTGCTTTTTTCATGAAACCAATTAGTTGAAATAACTTTCCAAAACTAATTTGTTGAAACCTTGTAATTACTTTTACTAAGTTCCCAAATTCATTCATAGATTTCCAACTAACATCATCTACTCAATCATTTCAGGGTACAACTCAAAATCAAATTTTAGTTATTAAAATTTTCTTTAAAATTTCTAACTCTTTAAATTTTTGAAAAATTTCGCCAATGTCTCCTTTACACGACTCAATCGAAACACTACCCTCACCATTACGGCCCCAAACCAGCAAAACAAAACAAAAGCCAAGTGGCTCCACCATCAAATTCAAACAGTAGTAGAAATATATACCATTTTTAGTCGGGCAGTCTAATTTTACTTTTGAAATTAAAGAATCAAACTAGCTTTTGCTCTTATATACCTGCATTAATTACCAATGATATCCAATCATATGGTTTATAATCATTTTAATTTGAAATTCCAATTTCCAACATTTAATTTTACCAAACCTTTATGATGTACATATATCATCCGTACGCAATAGCAACTCTGATCGCTCAGTCGATCACACGATTTCACTTTCGAACTAGAATCATTCACACAACCGCTATGGTGCAGACTCGGATCTGGTTCCTTGATTAGAAACCGCCATTCTCCTTGCATAGTTATATACTATGATGGAGAATTCCAAAATCAACCTAAAATCCTCCAATGTCTGCCATCAAAAATCGAGTGAAAAATCCTAGTTCAGGCTAATGTAAATCATCTCGAAACTATATGCTTGAATGTGGATCAAACCGTTATGCGAATAAGATCATATACATACAAATTACGTATTAATTTCAATTTATTTCTTATCTATACCAAATTCCTTTTATTCACATTCACTTCATTACTTAGTATTATTCTTTCAATACGAACAATACTTAAGAATCCTTTCATTAAATTTTATGTTTAACAACATTTCACTCCATACTAAATTCATTTATGAATTATTTCATAAAATTTTACCCAAGTTTATAAACATTTTATGCAACTCTCATCACATTTATCATCATTTCACAAGTTAAGTCCTTATCGATTTTTTACTGAATTCAATTTCGTTTTCCAATTATTAATTTAATTAGTACCTTCGTCAACTCATTCAAATCTAAATCAATTTTATTTCCAAAAAATTGTTTTGTTTAGACTATCTTAGGCTAATTTTCAAAATTCACTTTAGTTAACTTAATTTAAGTTAAAGTCATTTCATATATTAATTTCAAATTTACTTTTCTTGCATTCACATTCAACAATTCCAAACATTGCTTTAACTTACTAATTTTCAAATTATATAGGTTATCAAACTTAATTTCTCATATTTTCATAAAATACCTAATTGAAAATTTCCAGAGTTTAAACATCTTAGTATCATTATTCATTTCAAATCATTTTGAAATAATATATACATAACTCCCTTTGGCGTATCAAATCATTCTTTTGGATTTTGAATTCAAAACTAGTTTTACCAAAACAAAATTAATGGTAGCAATTCCTCTTTTGGAAACCCGAAAATGAACGTCGACGATGTTGTAGTCATCATTGAAATTATTTTCTAGTGACCGATGCGAATTCAATGCTTTCTTTCTCTTTAAAAATCCTTTTTATATTTCCATTCGAAAATAAATCCTAAATAATATTATTATTATATTCGAAACTTTGAAAAGCCATTTCCAAAACCAACGGAATTTGAATTCCCAATTTCCCAGTTTTTAAACTCTTTTTACTTACAATCATATTTATAATATACTTTAGGAATTTCATTTCCTTTAAATTTGTAAATCAGATTTATTAACTATATATTTATATAATCTCACTTTGGTTATATAAAATCACTTCTTAACTGTTTATCCTGCTTAAGTTATAATATCAACAATTATTTTATCACAAACAACAATCAACAAACAACAAATGATAATAATTCGACATTATCATTTACTAACAACCAAACACACCATTATATACCGTAATAATTTCTAAAAATTATTTCTTTTGATATAAAATATAATCAAGGTAAAATTATTTCATTTATGCAATTTCAAAACAATACCATGTTGAATTACTCGTTTAGAGATCCCCATCAATAATGTTAATTACTCATATTGACCAGAATCCATAAGCCACCCAATAGATCAATCGGCATAATATAAAACTTTTTTATATCACTAACAAATACGCGCTTATATATATACACTCACACTCATTCTAGGGTGCTATTGACCCTATCTCTAATGATTTACCCACCAAAGCCAAGGTTCTCGCTTAACCTTCAGCTCTGATACCAAATGTAACGAATTGGATTTTCGACCCTCGAAAATTGACGCTAATACGTCCATTATATCACATGTCGAGCAATCGAATGCTAGAAGACCAGATTGTTAGGGAAAAAGAAAGAAGGAAGATAAGAAGAAAACTAAACAACATAGAATCTCACAGTGAAACGAATAATCTGTAGTATACCAAAAATCATTACACAAAAACAAAACTGAAATATGTGTATATACAAACATCAATCAGAGTATACTAACCTATTTCAGCCTGGACAGTAATAACAGCCCATTTTCATGATTGCTGATAAACACAATAATGAACATAGTGGAAAATGACCATCTACGTGAATACATCTCTGGACCTTCACTCGTCTTTTGAAGCTCTAAGCATCCAACCTAATATGTAATATGCTCGGTTTGGCCCGAGCATTACAATAAAATAAAACCCGAGCCAGTCTCAAAAAACCAGCGTGAGAAAACACATCCAACTGGATTTAAAGTTATATAAAACCTTTGAAATCAATGTATCTCGTAAGATCACGCCGCATATAAACATGAACGGGTTTTTACCTTATGATAACCAATTTTTTTATAGGAACTGCATTTATATTATAATAATGTCTAGGGGTCAAAGTAAAATATGAATATAGCTGAAATGCTTGCATCTCACGTTCCAGCACAGTTGGGAACAACTAAGTCTACGGGACACTTATTTGAGAATGGATTCCATACAATGACTGAGCTACTGGGGTACCGCCCTTCATGGTGCATTTCTAGATAAAATAACACCGAAGACCTCACTTGGATCCCTTACCAACACAGGACCGGCCTACCCCCTGCTGGATAGTACCGAATATGATCACCCCTATGTTAATGGGGCCTGAAGCATACAAATGAGAGATAATAGTGACTCTAGATAGGGACAGTCATACCCTACTTGTCCCACTTAGCCCTACTGCATCGTCCATGTTTTAGTCATTCCCGATTGATGAGTCTTGAGGCTACGATTACCTTTCAAGAACATTTACACTTAGAATTCTCATTGCCCTCCAATGACAATGTGCTGATAGCATTCATACATACAAGTCCGTTCTGGGTCTGAATGAAACTGAAGGTACTATTCCTACTACATCCATTTTGGAATCACCCTTAGGATTAGTAGCGATTAGCACTTGCACTTCACATCTCTATCTTCAACTTCACGATGTCTTTACTTTCGAAATGCATTTGTTGGATCGAAGTAGTTTTGGATAACATATCCAATCCCCGTCTCTTTGAAACATCTTTCGATAATTTCGGGTAAACTCAAACCTGGTTCATTAGGAAATAACAGTCAAAGATAAGATCGGAGATCACCTCCTAACCGTTAGCAGATGGATTTCCTTTTCATTGTCGATGGAGAACGAAACGAGATTTATACACACAGTATAGCATCATCGGAGATGACTGTGCCATATAACTCACATGTTTCTTTATATATTTCCAAAGTTACGTTTTTGGTTCAATTTTGACAGTTAGTTATCTAATTATCAAAAAATAAACATTGGTTCAGCATATAAGCAACCATTTGCATCCTTTTCTCAATCTTTTTAAATAAAACCCAATTTGTAAATTACTTATATAAGAATACTTTTGCAAAGATATACCCACCGATTCCTATATATTCAATACTTAGAAATTATCTATATACTTATCTCAACAGTATAAGTATATTTACAAAATCGAGAAAGATTCTCTTTTCATTCGATTCTCAAAGCCTTTATAAATTTCATTACAATATTCCAAAAACCATTTATAGATCATTTTATAAACCTCCAAAAAATATTTATAATCCCTTACAAGTATCTTAAACATTTCAAAAATCATATATGAACCCTTTGTGAATCCATAAACCATTTATCAAAACTCCTTTTATAAATCTATAAACTTGTTTCCCATCATAAACTCTTTCACCTTGAAAATAATCTTTACTTAAGTCTAAGATCCATTTTATAAATTCCTTTATAAAATACAAATCTTTTAACTATATTCATGGTCTTAGAAATATGAATAAATGAGTAAAATCGTATACTCTAAAACATCATTATATAATAATAATTATAACATTGAACATTATAAATAAATGGAAATTATTAAAATTAAAATATCTTAAAATAATAAATCCAAAATATTGTTTAATAAATAATAATAAATCTTTACCATTTTATAAATAATAATGATTTATTTCAAAACATTATTAATAAATTCTTATTATTAATATCAAACCATGGTTATTTTTGGAAATAATTAACCTTTCAATTTATTAACCTTTTATAAATCCTTAAAACGTATTAACTGTAAACAAATAAATTTTAAACAATATTAAAATGGTGAAATAACTTTAAAATAATATTAATATGATTATATAGCTTTAAAACAATTTTAATATAATTAAATAACTTTTAAAAGAATATTACTATAGATATAAAACCTTACATTAATATTGTTATAATTAAATAACTTAAAAACAATATCAATATAATTAATTAAATTAAAAATAATGTCAATATATTTAATAATATAATCCTTAAAAATATTTTTAATACCAAATTTTGTATTTTAAAATCGTCTCTTATCTCAAAAATCAGTTCCGGTTTAAACGGCAAATTATAGTAATTTTAAAATACTAATTTGAGGCCAATAGCCACCTAACACTTAACCGATATCGATTTTCTATCATTACTGTGTTTATTTTTCAGTATATAACAATGTTATAACCTTACTTTCTATAATCAGACTTTATTTTTCAATAATCCATATAAAGAAATATTATTAAAAACAATTCAACAATATCGAGGAATCCTATTGGGTCCCCCCATCCTGTTTTCCCCTGCTTCACCAATGCTATATAATCATAAAATACAAATCAACCACTTTGAAGTGAGATTCATATACAAAGGGTCATTCAGTATTACACGGAAACATAATAGGGCCTCGTCCGCTCCAATAGGCGGGAATATATCTAAAACAACTAATAAATATAATAATTCATCCAAACAGTCATTCAATGATTTTTTATTAAGTATACATTATACTGGTTGACCAAAAAGGTGAGATTAACTCACTGAAATTTGCTGTCATCGCCGAGGCGTTCCAGTTTGGGACTAAAATCGAACGACGTCCAATTTTAGTCTAAATTTCAATAGTCTCCAAAATTTTCCAAACTAGTTCCATTGTGAAGGTCTCGTCGATATGAATGCAACACAAAAAAATTCGTCTCGATCGGACCTCGTATAAACGAGTTATAAATTTTATAAGTTATCGATACATTTTCAAATAAAAATAAATAAACAATTACATTATAAACTGATTTACACATATACCCCTCACTAATCCTCTTCCCTAAATCGACTTTGCATGTGTGCGCCGTGCACGCTCCTCCTATGACATGGAGCTCCGCTCTACTAATCGAAAATTCGTAAACGCCAAACGACTTCTCTCTACCATCTCCACTCGAACATCACTCCATATCTCCTCCGCCTCCCCCTATGAAGACGCGATAGAAGCAAAAAAAAACCCACTACGTGTCAGGTCATGAACCACCCTAAGCCCCTATTCAGCCTAAAACTTTAGCCAGAGATGCTACTCAACCCACTCAATCGAACTCCGAGCTTCGATTCCCCTAACTCTTCCTCCATTTGCCATAAATCCAAGCGCTAGTTTACTGCTGCAAATATTAATCACTGCAAAGATGGTCGCGCTTGAATCTAAGGCCATGGACAAGAAGCTCAGCTCCATACAAGTTCAATGAATCGAGAATTTTGATTTTTTTGTTCAGCATAGATATTTATTTTTACTTTTGAATTCTCATTTTCTTTCTTTCTTCATTATGGACATGGTTTTATAATGGCGGAGAGGACATGGTAGGTATGGCCCTGTATGGGGTGATATGGACAGAAGGTGATGGGTCAAGGCAGTGTATGGTCAAATCCAAGTAAATATATTATTTAAATTCAAAAAATCTATATAATTTCGGACCCGATCGAGACATGCCGCCTAGCATACTATATGTTATACCCCTATTTCGAATGCAATGGAACTAATTTCAAGACTTAATTCGATTATATGTACAAGATATCTTTTTGAACCCAATTATTATATTAAATTTCAATATTAAGTTCTACACGTTTGATCTTGCACGGCCAAACTATACATCTGATTGCCATGAAATTTGAGGGCATATTATATTCATTATTGACCCAATGACACTGGTTTCTTCGAAATCCGAGACGGTGCCTCGGGAGGCTATTTTTATATGTTCATTAAAAAAATATTTTCAAAAATCGAGTAAATCATTTTTAAATCCAATTTGAAAGTTTTATTATTTTCATTCTTTTTAAATAGAATTTAAATAAGATTTTAAATCATTTTTATCCGACTTAAAAGCTAAAATTTAATTATTTACATAATTTCAATTATAAAATTCAACAATTAAATTATCACATAAATCGCTATATTTGAAATTTAAGTTAATTTAGTCTACAAAATTTACTCTATAATATTTAAAATAAATTAAATATTCCAATTTCAAATGACTAAAATTCTGAGTCATTACAACACTGGAATTTTGGACTTAATTTAACTAAGGGGAAATAGCTAAAGTATAGGGCGTGACCCCATACCAGTCACATCTGCTCTTCTAATATCTGAGTCATGAACTTAAGGTTAACTACCATATTAAATTTTCATTTCCTTATAAACAATCTTTACAAATAATTTTTCCTTAAGATCGTATCTTTATAAAATAAGGAAATCATACTCTTTGCTTTACTTAAAACATGTATGCCATTATATATGCTTTACACAAAACAATGTTGATGAACTTTAATTAATGGGATTATCTATCCCTTCAAAATAATTTAAACAACTCTTTAACATAGAAAACTTTAGGCCATGATGCCAAATCAATACCTTAAAAACCCTTATTTATAACCTTAAACAACAATTTTCGAAAGCATTACTTAAAACTTTAGACATCCTCTTTTAGAACCATTTATGCTTATCTTTCAAAAGCATTAGAACCTTCCTTTCCAACTACATAAGACATATCTTTCGAAACATTTACAATATGCCCTTCGAAAGCATTGGGCTCAAGTAAAGGATTGTGAAAATATTGCTTTGAAACCATTTGAAATTATTTCTTTCGAAACCATTGGGTTTAACTTTTAATATAACCATTGGGTCAAAGAAAACAAAAGTAAAAGTATCCTTTTCGAATGCTTTAATCCAAATAAAGGAAATGTGGGAGCGGATAGTTTTGAAACCCACCCTTTCAATCGTTTAAAAGCAGCTATATGACCCTTTCAAAAGCTTTGAGAAAGCAGCTTCAAAGTTAAAAGGAAAAACCACCCCTTTCTAATATATTATGATTTGGAAGGTATGAATGCGGCGGCTAGATATCGAATAGGTTGAAATGCGGCTATCCTTTCGAAAGCTTCTTTTTAAGCATCAACTTATTCGAAATCTCTTTTCTAAAACCAAAAACCAACAACAACTTGCTCGAAAGCTTCCTTTTAAAAACAAAGACAATTTAAAAATAACCCCTTCGAAAGCATCTTTTAAAAACAGAGGCAAGTAATGTATTTGAAAGCTTATAAGAAGGACTTAAACCCCTTCGAAATATGGTTTCGACACGGTCCCTTCTGCCTTTCTCTAATGTAGTACGTACCAATTGCTTGATACCATGTGCACTGGTTTCAAATGGATTCATAAGCGGAAGTATGGTGATGACAGCTAATAGATGGAAGTGGCGAAGTGGTAAATCAAAACAAAACCGATTTTATGCCTTTCTAAGTACTTTCTCTTCACCTAACTTGGCTAATTTGTTAAAATGTAATTGGTTGTCATTTCTTTGTCATAATCCTTTTTCTAAACGGGCTACCAAATTAAAAATTACAATTTAAAACATTTCAATCAAATAACCCTTCTCCTTCATTTAACACATAAAGTATTTAAGTCCCTTAGCTTAAATAACTTTATTAATATCATAAAATACTCAGGAAAATTCCTAAAAATCAACATGATTCCATTTTAATATGTTTTCTAACATATATAAATTTCAGACCTGAATTCATTATACAATTGCCTTAAATAATTTAAACGCAACATTAGCTATTTTCTCTAACAAAATATTTATAATAAATCCACAATAACTTAGAAAATTATAAAACTTAAAACCCTCTTCTAAAATAATGTTTTCGACCATATATCAAAAATGCAAATAGTTTGGATGCCATTCAATAGGTTTTCCAATCTATGCTTATCATAAAATATATATGAAACAATACAAATCATCAACGAGCATATATATATATATATATATATTCATTTAAACAAACATAACAGGGCATATTATTTGCAAAGTAATTCGGATCAAACCTTGAAACCGAAATAATTGTCAAAAATGAGATGTAAATTGAATTATTCACCTTGGCTTGGTGTTAAGAAGGTTGATATTTTCTCTTTGATTGATTTTCTTAAGCCTTCTACTTAAATCCTAGCTTTTCTTCTCCTTGAATATCTTTAATGGTGGCCAACTGAGCTCACTAGTGTTTTAGTTGTTTTTGAATGTTGAAATGAATAAGAAATGAAGGATATAAGGATTTATGGTATAAAAACAAAGGGTACTCCTATTTTTCCCTTACCATATTCTTCATACTTACTTATTTTTAATTCTCTTTTTGTTATACATTCATTAAGGCATGACCCCCTTATTAATTAATAAATCTCAATCACTTAACCATTTTTATTATTTATTTTAATTTATCTACTTGAATGTGTTAAATAATGTTAGTCAAAATTAGGGTTATTACTGTACGGTAGTTTTTCATTAAAGAAAATTGATAAATTTTAGCTAGACACTAAGCTTTAGATAAATTATAGAGGTTTGGCAAAAAGTAACATCCTTTTATAGTAATTTGGTAGTTTTTAAGTTAATTACAGTTTTGCCACGTCAATATTGGCTACGTCGAGAGATCAGTCACCGCAACCCAGAGTCATCGACGCGGAATAAGGCAATGTCGCATGATGTTGACGAGCTTGGCATGAAGTGGATTGGGTTTGAGCCTCGTCGAGGCCGACGTAATAAAGGTAAAGAGAAAGGACTTGACATGGGAATGTCGATGCTTAAACATGCCGCATTTTATAAATAGGGGCATATAGCTGCTCATGTCTAATAGGATCACTATTTTTTATAACCTCGATATCGATCTGTTTTGTTAAATGATTTTGAATTTCAACCTCGTCAGCTCAATAGCCATTTAGCCTAATGCTTTAAGTTGTCATCTAGCCCACCGCTTTTAACTAGTTTTTGAGCCTAGACAGGCCGTTTTGTACTTGTCATCGAGTTTACCTCAAACCAATTTTGACCATTCTTCAAGTTTTTAAATTGGTAGATAGCCTGTGTATCACAAGGATCGATGACTTCATCTTCATCGAGGCTTATAATGCCGCATGTTTAGCCTTTGAGTCTTAAAATAGGATAAGAGCCTTATTCTTTTACATCAACATGATATGATGTCAACATTGACAAACCAAGATGTTTTGAAAGCAGTAAACCTTATATCATTTTCAGTCATGTACATGGCAATATAAAAAGGATTTTACAAATGGCACTAGACTTTGAAAATACAAAGAGATGATTTCCTTGTTTAAATTATAGATAAAGGGTATTAACCATACATCGTTAATAAAATGAATACGAGGACTTTAATTATTGATGTCAATGCTAATACACATCCAGCTTATAAACGGCGAAAAGCCATGTGTTGCAAAATTTTGATTTCGAACCTAGGACATTAAGGTACTTCTTAATAAGTTGACATCAAATCTTTTGGGGTTACCAATGTATGTAGCCATACAATTTAAATAACTAAGGGGAAATAACTCAATTGGGGACACCGATTAAAATAAGTTATACATGTGGATAGCATAGATTAATATTGAACATGTGGGTAGCATGGAGTAAAGTTAAACATGTGGCTAACATGGGATAATAGAAATATGCGGATAACGTGAATTAAATGACCAAATGATGGGTTCATAGTCATCCTAAGATAACTATGGGATGTACGATAGATAGTCTGTATCATATCAAAGATGGATAGTCTCTAATTGGTCAGTTTAAGGGTCCATGGTCATCCTAGAAAAACTATGAAATGCGAGATGGATAGTCTGCACCGGTTTAAATGATAAAATGTGAGAAGGGTGGTCCACATTAGTTTGAATAAAATAAAATGCGGGATGGGTAGTCTAATGAATATAAGATGGGTAATCATTGTGAAACGTAGATGGGTAATCTAATAAATGGTAGATGGGTAATCCAGTATATATGAAATGTTTACATATGATTATGTTGTTCTGTTATAACCTTTATGGATGCAGGAGCATAGTATATGGTTAGGATATTTAATTAGATACCACTGAGGGGAATCCCGTTCCACACAGCAGCATGACCTCATTAGATTTCTATTGGTTTGAGATGGTAGATAATTGGTTACACCATAGTTTTGTCTAACTCGAAGTTTTTATTTTTCCCTTAAAGTCTCGGATACTCATTTGAATAGGTCGAGAGTAAGGGATTTTCATGTTCTCTTTAGATGAATAAGCTTTCAAAGACGTGCAGGAGGTAGTCTAACTAGTGTAAGCTATATATTATTTTCTTTTGTGTTTTGATTCTACTTTTGTTTTGTAAATGCAAGTTGTATTAAATGCCAAATGTTTGACTTTTATCATCCAAGAGGGCATCTTCATATGTCTCTCTTGAAATATATTGTAATAATTATATTTTCTTTGAACGTGGTTCGTGAATTTGGATGATATAATGAAATGAATCTTACTGTGGAATGAAATAAGAAATTTTATTTTAAATAATATTCAAATTTTCTGTATTCATATGTTACTAGTATTATCAAAACGATTAACATAGCCGCATCTTGTCATTAGAAATTAATAGCTATGGATGACTACAACATCTGTAATACTTAGTTTTGAGCCTTAAAATAAGGGATGCCACAGTTTGGTATCAGAGCATAGGTTTATGTAAACTTAAAAGTAATTTAAACCTAAAAGATTTGAAAACATAATCTAATGAATCAAAGAAAAAGATTGGAGTTAGGATAATGCTATAATAACATACTTGTATACTGCTTTATATGAGCATGTATTCCCTCTCTTTTAGACCGTTCTTCTGTATCTTACTAAGGCTCATATGCAGATTTACGAGAAAGAAAGAATGGAAGCAGGAAACAAAAGAGTGAATTTAGGAGAGGAAGCACCACAACTAACGAAAATGCTCGACTTAATACCGAGAAAAACTAGGGTCGATGGGAAAATTCTAATCAAAATGCAAATGCCAATGTATGTGCTGGAACCCTGCCAGTAAATATGGAGACGATGTATCAGTTCTTCGTTAACTTAATGCAAGCCGGAGCGCCTACAGGAGTAGCTGGAGGAAACACTGTGAATGTCGAAGGAGAAAATTCTGTAATGCTAGTTGGTAATAATTATGCCAAGCTGAGTAGTGACTACACCAGTCTTGGAGGAAAGCCTTTTCTTGGAACAAAGAATGCTGTAGGAGTGGAGAATTGGCTTTTGCATTGTAAGAGAATCTTTGCTGATCTTGGTTTAGATGATGAACAGAAAATAAGACTAGCTTCAAGGCAGTTGCAAGGTGTGGCATTATTCTAGTGGAATAGAGTTACCATAGGTATGCCAAAGAAATTGTTAGCTTGGGTAGATTTTCGAAGGAAATTCAAGGAAAGATTATTATCCGAGGTGGCTAAGTTTGCTCGCTCAAGAAATTTTTGGATTTGGAGTAAGAGGCGATGTCAATGTTGGAGGATTCTACGAAATTTGATGAGCTATCTAGATATAGATATGCCACTGCGGACATTGTCATTAAGAGGAATGAAAATTTTTATCCAGGTGTTTAGGCCGAAAATCGCTACGGTGCCATGCCACATCTTCGAGATTCATCAAATGTAGAAGTGGAGATAGTGATTAGAAACGAAGGAATGGTTTCTACCTTCAGAAAGGAGAAGTCATCGGAGACTCAGGGTTCTAAGAATAAGAAAAGGAAATTCTTTAAGAAGATGGGTGCTTAGAAAGGAAGAGCAACTAAGAAGGGGATTATAAGTGCGATAAGAAGGGGCATTATGCTAAAGAGTGTCGCTCGGGTGATGGAAAGGTGGTTGTGGGGAAGAAAAATGTGAAGTGCTTTAACTACAACCAAGTGGGGGCATTATAAGAACAAATGTCCCGAAGAAGCCAAGGCTTAGAAGAGTAAATCTATGAAGAAAGGTACGCTTTTGAGAAATAGTATACCAGTTAGGATACTATTCGATATTGGTGCATCGAATTCAATTATATCTTAGTGTTCGGTAGATAAAATATGCTTAGAAGTTTCATACCTAGTTACTCCCTTAAGGGTTGCAAATCCAATAGGAGGGTATGCAACTCTGGGGATGAAATGTGGCCAGTTATAACTTAATATGTTAGGTCATAAGTTTACATGCAGTTTGTACATCTTTGATTTCGTAAGCTTCGAGATTATATGGATTGGTTATACAGACATGATGCTAGGATATTTTGCCAAGATAGAGAAATATCATTGAGACATCCTAGTAGTAGTGATTGAATAGTATGCTCAGTCGAGAATTTGAGTCTAGGAATTTGTACCTTATTGAAAGCTGTGGAAGTAGAGAAGATTTGAATCAGGTTTTGATAGCAAGAGAATTTGTAGATATTTTTGAGCCAATCACAGAACTACCACCGAAACGAGCTATTGAGTTTTGAATGGATGCCAGGAACAGAACCCATATGTAGACCACCTAGCAGGAAGACACCTACTGGGATTAATGAATTAATGGTGCGGCTAGTGGACTTAAAAGGAGATTACTTTATCAGACCAAGCAGTTCACCTTAGGGAGCGGTCGTATATTCGTGAAGAAACCGAATACATCGTTAAGGTTGTGTCGACTATCGTAAGTTGAATGAAAAGACGATTAAGAATAGGTATCCTTTGCTGAGAATGAACAACTTATTCAGTCAGTTGAGTGGAGAAAAAGTGTTTTCCCAATTGGATTTGGCTATAAGGTTACGTTAGCTAAGAATGGTGGAGGATAGTATTATGTTGATAGCGTTTCAAATAAGATACGATTCATATGAGTGGTTAGTAACGCCATTCGATCTAACGAATGTGCCAGCTTTCTTCGTACATTTGATGAACCATATTTTCATAGAGCACTTGGATAGGTTCATATTGGTGTTTATAGACGATATTTTGTTATATTCTAAGGATGAAAGAGATCATGAGGTTTATCTTAGAATAGTGTTAGATACATTGATACAACATCAGATGAAAGTAATTTTTAAAAGTGTCATTTCTGGAAGAAAGAAGTAAAGTTTCTTGGCCATGTAGTCTTAGGAGAAGGGTTATCAATTGATCCAGCAAAGATTGAAATGGTTAATAGTTGGAAGAGACCTAAGGTAGTGACTGAGATAAGAAGTTTTCTTGAATTGGTTGGATATTACCGGAGATTTTTGAGGGATTTTTCGCGTATAGTACTCCTTTGACTAAGCTAACTAGAAAGGACGTTAGTTTGTTTGGTCCAACAGATGCGAGGAAGAATTCCTTAAATTAAAGCATTTATTGATTAATGCGCCTATGCTAGTTGTGCCAGATGGTAATCAAGGGTTAGTAGTGTATTTAGATGCATGTGAGACTGGATTAGGAGATATATTGATGTAGAAGGGTAAGGTAATTGCCTACACTTCTCGACAATTCAGATCACATGAAGTAAGATATCCCACCCATGATTTAGAGTTAGCAGTGGTGATCTTCGCATTGAAAGTGCGGAGACAATATCTTTTTTGGAGGAAGATTTCAGTTGTACATGGATCATAAGTCTTTAAGATGTTTATTCTCTCAGAAGGAATTGAATATGAGAGAGCAAAGGTGACTAAAGTTTTTAGCAGCTTATGATTATGATATAGATATACACCGGGGAAAGGTAATAAAGTAGTGGACGCTCTTAGCAGAAAACATTAGAATGTGGTGTTAGCTACGTTGGCAGAATAGAAAGATCTTGAGGCATTGACTACAATTAAGATCGACTGCTAGTTCTAGTTAGAGCGCTGCCATAATATCCTATATGGAAGTTTGACTAGTTTTGATCGAAACGATTGCTTCTATGCAGAAAGATGATCTATTGTTGGCCGAGAAGATTAGAATACTTGAGATTGGAACTGAGATTGATGATTTGAGAGATTTTAGCCTTAACTAGAAGGGATGATTGAGAAAGAAGGGACGATTATGTGTTTCGAATTTTGGGACCTAAGAAAAGAAGTTCTTAGGGAATGTCATCAATCAAAGTTTACGATTCATCCTGGAGGAACCAAGATGTATCAAGATATGAAGAGAAGTTTCTTCTGGGAAGGTATGATGAGGGATATTGGCTTATGGGTAAAGTAATGTTCGAATTGCCAACAGGTAAAGCCAAACATCAGAAGCCGAGTGGGTTGCTTATGCCTTTATATATACCAGTTTGGAAATGGTATTAATTATCCGTGGACTTTATTAATAAGTTGCCAATATCGAATCAAGGAAATAAGAGCATATGGGCATAGTGGATAGTTTGACCAAGAGCACCCATTTCATTTTTGTTAAGTCAACTAAGACGACACCTGTTTTGACTAAATTATTTATGAAAAACATGGTTAGACTGTAGAGGCTCCTAATAGTATAGTCAGTGACAAAGTTACATTATTTGTTAATAAGTTCTACAAAAGTCTACATGAAGTGTTAGGAACCAAGCTTAAGATGAGTACCGCTTATCACCCTCTGAAAGATGGACAGACGGAAAGAGTTAATAAGGTACTTGAGGATTTGTTAAGAGTTTGCATACTAGATTTTGGCAGCTCATAGGAAGACCGCCTACACTTGTCGAGTTTTCCTATAATAGTGGTTATCAGACTAGTATAGGAATGAAACCTTTTGAAGTTTCGTATGGAATGTCATGTAAGTCGCCAGCATGTTGGTTGGAAACCAGAGATGGGTTAGTCTTATGTCCAGATCTGGTGAGTGAAGCAATAGAAAAAATTGAGTTAGTTAGAGGTAGGATGAGAGAAGCTTAGCCTAGACAGAAAAGTTACGCAAATATAAGGCGTAAAGATCAAGAGTTCTCAGTAGGAAACAGAGTATTTATTAAGGTATCACCAATGAAAGGTGTGGTGAGATTCGTCGAGATATGTTAGGCCATTCCTAGTTATAGAGAGGATCAGAAAGCTTGCATATCGAATAGAGTTATCGGGCAGTTTGATAGGTGTTCATAATCGTGTTTCTTACCTTCGAAAGTATGTGCATGATCCAGAGACTACTATCACTCTAACTACATCAGAAGATTTAGTATTAGAAATGAATCTGACTTTTGAGACAACCAGTTTGAGGTGTGGCGAGAGATAAGAAGAGATCAAGAAACAAAATAGTCAAGTTGGTGAATGTTCAGTGGAGTGACAACGAAATACTGTACTTGGGAGACAGAGGACAAGGTTAGGGATACTTATCCTGAGCTATTGTGAGGATATGTTCTATATTTGTTGAATATAGATTTTAGGGCTGGTTGGATATACTAGCTTTGATTGCATGTTTGTTACGCTTATTTTGTAGTCCTTACTGAATTTCAAGGATGAAATTCTTTAAGGAGGGAAGCCTGTAAAATCCATAATTTTTGTTCAACATTATTCAGGACATTTAATTGGATAGATTAAATAGAATAATTTAGATAATTAAGAAGAATAAGATAGTCTGCTCGCGCTTTATTGAATTAAGATATTCGTTTAAAAATATAGCATATAAGAGAATGATTAAGAGGTGCATCTTAGGAAATAGACCTAAACCCTTTGCCTTAAACCCTTATCTCTCATTCCATTCCCATTTTCCGTCATTCACAAAACAATTAAAGAAAACTAAGGGAGGCAGCCACAGAAAGAAAGTAAAAATTAGAGACTTAAGGGAAGAAGTTTAGGAAATCAAAGCAACACTAAATCTTAAACTCCAACCATTAATCTAGGTTAATAATAACACTTATCATCTCTTTAATCTTTTTCTTGATTCGGTTTTGAGTAATACCCGAATCTCATGTCTTTGATTGGCCAAGTTATCTCTAATAATCATTATTTGGATAGAATAATGATTAATGAGATATTTGAAATTTATTAGAAATTGTTTAATTCGGTTTTAGGATTAAATCCGAAATTCTTATCCTCCAAAAGATTTAGAATTTAGATGTGTGATGTGAAACAACATATTGGAGATGGGCTTTTAATTTGAGAATTATATGAAGTGATAGGAATTTATTATGAATTTTCGAAGGCTAAATAGGCATAAATTGGAGTTTAATTTATTACTGGTAATTAAGTGTGAGATTTGGGCCTGAATATTTAATATGTCAAAAGAAATATAATTTTTGATTTAATGTGAATTTTTAGGATTTTTCCCATGTAATTTTGAATTATGAAGAATTATTTATGTTATAATATGCATATAAAAGTTTAATTAAATGGTCGATAATTAATTATTTGAAATAATGTTTTGCATCATGGAAATAGATGGTGGTGTCTTTTTAGTAAAGAATTTTGATAAAGTTTTTCTAGTATTAAGCTTTTGACAAATTATAGAGGTTCAGTGAAAAGTAATATCTTTTCATAATAATTAGGCAATTTTTAAGTTCATTACAATTTTTCCATGTCAACATCGGCTATGTCGAGCCGTCACTCATTGCAACCCAGAGTCGTTGATGTGGAGTAAAGAAATTTCGTATGATGTCACGAAGCTTGACATGAAGTGGATTGGGTTTAAGCCTCGTCGAGGCTGAGGTAATAAAAGTAAAGAAAAAGGACTCGACATGGGCATATTGATGCTTATATATGCCGCATTTTATACAAAGAGGCATATAGCCTCTTATGTTCTACAGGATCGCTAACTTTTGTAACCTCGATAGCAATTTATTTTGTTAAATGATTTCGACTTTTAGCCTTATCGCCCCCAATGGCCATCGAGCCTAATGCTTTAAGATGCCACCGAGCCTATGCCACTTAAAATTAGTTGTCGAGCCTAGCCAAGCCTCTTTTAAACTTGTCATCGAGTTTACCTCAAACCAATTTTAACTATTCTTCGAGTTTTTAAATAGGCGGATAGCCTATGTATCATGAGGATCAATGAATTCATCGTCGTCGAGGCTCATGATGCCTCATGTTTAGTATTTGAGTCTTAAAATAGGCGAAGAGCCTTATGCTTTTATATCAACATGATATGATGTCGATGTTGATCAAACTAAGATGATTCGGAAACAATACACCTTATGTCATTTCCAATCATGTACATGGCAATATAAAAAGGGTTTTACAAATGGCATTAGACTTTGAAAATACAAAGAGATGATTTCCTTGTTTAAATTATGGGTTAAGGGTATTAACCATACATCATTGAGAAAATGATTACAAGGACTTTAATTATGGATGTCGATGCTAGTACACATTGAGCTTATAAATGGTGGAGAGCCATTTGTTGCAATTTTTTAACTTTGAACCTTAGCTCTAAGGTATATCTTAATGAATTGACACGAAATCGTTTAGGGTTACTGATGGATGTCGCTATAAAATTAAAATAATTAAGGAAAAATAAATTAATTGGGGACACCAACAGAAATAAGTTATACTTGTGGATAACAAGAATTAATGTCGAACATGTGGTAGCATTGAGTAAATTTGAACATGTGGGTAACATGGGATAAATAGAAACATGTGGATAACATGAATTAAATGGCAAAGTGATGCTTTCATAGTCATCCTACGAGAAATATGGGATTTATGATGGACAGTCTCCATTGTGCCGGAATGGATAGTCTTTAATTCGTCATTTAATTGTTTATAGTCTTTTAGGAAAATTATGAGATGTGAGATGGATAGTCCACATCAATTTAAATGACAAAATGTGAGATGGATTATCCAAATTAGTTTGAGTAAAATAAAATGTGGGATGGGTGGTCCATATAAATAGATTATGTTATTTTTTATTTGTTATAACCATTATGGATGCAGGAGCATAGTATATGGTTAAGATGTTTAGTTAGGTACCTGTAAAGGGAAACCCATTCTGCATAGCAGTGTGGTCTCACGAGATATCTATTAATTTGATATGGTAGATTATTATTCACACCAGATTTTTTGACTGACCTGAATTTTTTGTTTTCCCTCAAACTCTTAGATATTCATTCGAGTAAGTCGAGAGTAAGGGCTTTTCAGGTTCTCTTTAGACCAGTGAGCTTTCAAAGACGTGCGGGAGGCAATCTAGCTAGTAGGAGCTATATATCTATTTTCACTATTTTTTGCTTCTCCTTTTGTGTTGTAATGGCAATTTATATTAAATTCTAGATATTTAACTCCGATCATCCAAGGTGGCATTTTCATATGTCGCTTTTGGAATATGTTGTAGTAATTATATTTTCTCTAAACATGATTCACGAATTGGTAATATGTAATGAAATTGAAATCTAATTGTGAAATCAAATGATAAATTTTATTTTAAATAATGTTCAAATTTTTTATATTCATATGTTATTGGTATTATCAAAATGATTAACATAGCCGCATTTTGTGACCGAAAATTAATAGCTATGGATGACTGCAGCATCCATAGCACTTAGTTTCAGGCCTCAAAATGGAGGTTGTTACAATCATTTCTAAGCTTATCAAAAGAATGAGGTTAATATTCCATGATTAAACCCAAGTGTAAGTGGGAGATTGAAAGAGTTAGTAGTGTTCCCTAAGGTCAATCATGTAAATTATTATATATATCAAATCTATAGTCAATCTTGCTTATAATGAAGGTGTTTGATTTATGTTATATCCTGTTATAGTGTGATACAATTAGTTAAGTCATTAATTTAAAGCATATTAATAAGAAAATACTTAAATAAAATATTATGTGTTTGTAGTTGTAAATAATTAATTGTGAATAATTAATCATAAAACAAAATAATGTTTTATTTTGAATAATCTTGGTCAAGATGATTCGAGAAAAGACATCGATACATCCACTAAGTCCAGAGTACGCAACACTCTTCAAATATTGGATAGTGTATTACTCATGGCAGTAGAGGCATCAAGGGTTTATGTACTCGTAGTTATTGGATAACTACGAAATGACCCATCCTATAGTTTCCTATTAGTTGATAACAACTAAATGAAATAGGAAATCTCAATATGATGATGTTACATAGTTCCCTCGACTTGAAAATAACGTGGATACCTAATGTGAATACTCAACTTCGATTATGGTTAAATCATGACATGGTTATCTACCAAGTGATATTAGTTAGGTCAAGGTTGAAGCATTGAAAGTGAAGCACTATTCAATAGAGAATTCATCTCCTCAGTTGTATAAGGTTACTATCATGGTCAACTATAGTTGTAGACTTGTGATTTAGTTGACCTCGGAATTATACCAACATGCTGCGAAAGAAAATGTTACTTGCTAATCACTAGCTTAAAAAAGGTAAAATGATAGAGAAAGCAAGCAAAGCAAAATAAATGACACCAAATATAGAGTGGTTCGGCAAGCTTCCCTAGGTCCACTATGTAGATCTCTCACTATGCTTCTCATTAAAGATGATTAGGAGTTACAAGAGAATAATAAGAAATAAAGCACTTGATACTAAAAAGTTAGCTAATCTTAATTACTCTAGGCTTTTATTTGCTGTTATGAGAGCTGTGGAAAGTGATAATGACCAAAATTCTTCCAATCCGTTTGAAGTGACAATGATTGAGGTATTTGTAGTGGCTAAAATGGATGATAAATGACTATGATTGCATAGTGAATATAGGAGGGAAGCATGCCTGGTAGTTAATCTGGTGCATGGGCTGATGGAAGATAGTTGTGAAGGAAAAAAGGAATGGGTGGCCGAGAAGCATGCCAATTGTCCTTTTGTACTACGTGCATACATGCATTTATTGCATATTAAATGCTAATGGAAAGCTACATGAGTAGGCATACAACCGGTCGTTTGCTACAGCCTTTGTATAGTTGGTTATAGGGCATGTCGTTTACTTTTGCATATCTATGTAGCAAGGTAGATAACTGACTTTGGCCGGGACGTAGTATGATATTTCAGAACGTATTGTGATAATATCAGGCCAGAGCTAGGTCATGCATGAGCCAGTCTTGATAGATCAATTTTTTTTGAAGTTGTCTTGAGTGTGCCAGTAGGCAATGGAGCCGGTCATGATGGCCTGGCCTAGAGCCAGGGTGGATGCAGACCGCGTGAGCAAGCTATTTGTTCAATGCCCAAGTTTTCTGTGAGTTGACTGGTGATAAGGACCAAGTTACAAAAGTTGTGTCACGCCAGCTATGGGATGAAAAAATGGACTTCTTAGGATCGGTTGAAGGCGACTGTTAAGAAGTCGAGCTGAAGACTGGTCATGCTTGAACCGGTCTTGTCTAATAAGCTGGCCGAGGATTGACTTGGAACGATGTTGAGTGGGCAGGTTGGCCTAGAGGCATACTGAGTGTGGCTGGGATATGAGTGGGCCGGTCACTAGAAAGGTACACCGGTGTGGACCAGGCTAGGATGATCTTAGCCCTTTCCTTGTTTGATGAGTTGGTTGTTGAAGCAACTTCAGGTTGAGCCGACCAATCATTGACCTGATAGCTACTGAGCAAATGGAGTAGCTTAGAGTCAGCTTGAGCTTGGGCCAATTAGGGGCAAACTAGTCAAAGATTAGCAGGGCTGGTGTGACGCCCCACCTCTATACCCACGCTAGCCAAGAACACTACGGTGTAATGCTATCAACTAGCACGAAGAATAAGGCTGTTGAGGAGCGACCATCCGTGTAATTGCTTTGCGCGAGCACCGATATATCAGATAGTATAACATGCATTTTATTTCAAGAGGAAATCCGACATACCGATACAAACACAATGCTACTACACAGTGGCTATAATAATCTTCAAAAACAAATATAGAAATAAGAATAACACAAATATAATAATCTTCGAAAACAAATATAGAAATAAGAATAACACAAATCAGTCATAGATAATTCATATCACATAGGCGGAAGAAGATATGAAGATATAACTAACACATGAAAGTGTATATCTGAGTAGTGGTCAAAAAGATCCACAATAATACAAAACAATAGCAACACGTGCTATACAAAAGAATACATCTATGAGTCCATATCTCAAGTGTATACAACAAAATAAACTACTAATCTAAGTAGTTAGCCAAAAGTCAGAGTAATAAATCCCTGGGGAGAAGTCAAGCAGAAGCACCTGTAACATCTCGGTCTGACCCGAGTATCATTTAATAAGAAAATAATAAACGGATCAGTCTAGCTATAAATATTAGACGACATGATATAGAATAAGAGATACGGCATAAACATATGATAACCATAATGGCATACTACTATAAGTATGCAATTGAAACTCAACATGAGATTAATCAATATCACACAAATCTTCACAAAGACCCAAAAAGGGTTTCATACCCAAAACTTGAATTCACAACAAGTCAATGACACATGAATTCACCAATGCATAAAAATTGATAAAGCATATCCATAGAAATCACAAAAATAGGTGAAGCATAAATTCCAGAATTCAACACACGAAATCCAGAAATCACAAGAAAGGGGGGAGGCCTATCACACGAACAGGAGCATTAAAGCTCACCAACATATGTATCACACGAACGAGAAGCTATCTCATGGTAGCTAGCCATTATTTTTTGGCACACGAATGGCCCGAAGACCAAGGGGAGCTACCCCCTCGTCATGGTCATGGTCAAAGAGAAGTGTCAATTACAGTAAGCTACTAAATATATGAGCTTAGCTTCATGTCCCATAACCACTAGCTTAACTTAAATATTTACGAACAAATTGTAGATCTCCACTAGAAAATTGTCACAAGAGATTCAATCGAACAAGTCCAAGAATTAACCAACGAAGTAAACGCAAGCGTTTCATACCACTCGTTTTACTAAGTCGTTTAATTAGATTTCTCATATGAGTGAGGTAAAGGCTTGTATATACTAATAGATTGGGAAACGGTTTAAGAAAACGAGCTTTGTAATAAAATAGTGTTGAAATCATTTGAAGAAAGAGTTTTGATATTTACCACTAGTATATAAAACCTTTATATTTTTAAAGTGACAAATCACAAAGAAGATTGTAGGATCAATCAATCACTAAATTCACATATGAAGACGTGAATAAAAATCCAAAGAAATCGATAAAGGATCCATCGAAATGGATATTCAAAAATCCCTAAAAAGGAGTCATCAAGGTCATAATAAATGATAACAACAAATAGGAAACAACACAAATCGATTAAAGTTGGAAATTCAAACAATTAGGCGAAGTAGGCAAAATTGCAACAGGTCGGTCGGCCGGCCACAGAGCTCGGTCGACCGGACCAGAAAAACAGAAATGCTCGGGGTAGCAGGTCGGTCGGCCGAACCCTGTAGTCGGTCGACCGGACCATAAACAGAGAAGTGCCTATGCACTTTGGAAACAGGTCGGTCGACCGGCCCAGGGGTTCGGTCGGCTGAACCTGATGTTCTGCCAATTTAAACCTATTTCAAATGAGATGCAAATCTTGACCAAATTGCAATCGCACGAGCAACGGCGCTAAGGGTTTATGCCAATCGACTACTCGGCCCTATATGCTCCTCGATACATCACCAAAAACATGTTCAAACATCAAAATTAGGATTTTTTAAAGATTTGAACTCAAAACACTAAAAATTGGAATATTCACCAAATCTATCCAAACCAAAAGCAAATGCACACAAATAAGTGTTAGGAATTCATACCTAACAATCGAAGATAGTTATAGACTAAGATGTGAGATAAAAATCTCATCTTTGAACCCAAACGATTGAAGAAGAAGCTTGAAAGCAAAAGGGGAATCAACCACTCTTCAAATCCAACTCAAGAAGCTTGATTCTAAGCTAAAAAGAGAAACATTTCCCAAATTAGGTTTAGGAATTTTCTAAAATCAAAGAGAGAAAGAGTTGGAGAAGAAGAAGAGAAGCTTACCAATGGGTTCTTCTTTTAGTTTGGAGCTAGAGCTTGATTTGCAAAAGGAAACTAGGGTTTTGGAGTTTTAATTTCCCATCTCTCCCACCATTGATGCTTTAGAACTGAAAAGAGGAGAAAGTGAGAGTGAATGGGGAGGAGTGGTTCAGTTTTGAGTATAAGTCAAACATAGGGCTGAACCCAAACCCAAACCATAAGTGAAAAAGGTCAAATTTTTAACTAGCTCCAGACATATCGATGTTTATACTCAAAAAGTTTGCAAACGACATTGTGAACTCAATGGGGGTGGTCTCGAGTCTCAATTCGACTGTTTGCAAAAGTAACTTTTCGGACTAAATTCCGAGTATCGATAAAATATTCAAATAAAATATTTAAATATAAAATCGACAAATATGCGGGTTGTTACAGCTGGCTTTGATTGGGCTGGGTTGTGTCTAGATTGGCTAGCTAATTACTTATGAGGAAACTGAGCATCATTTTACCACTAAGCCCTTCTTTGTGAGTAGGGACAGGATTTTCATTTCATGAAGATATTATCGTCTAACACCTCTACTGTGCATTTAATGCGTGCCTAGGTGGCGCTATGATATTCGATATGACAAGTTGCATTTTCAAACGTAGTAGAGAGCACACATTTCCAATGTGGTCGAAGTGACAGGTTCATTCATTACACTTTGATGGTTGAGATCTGAAAGCGATTTTAATCCAACGATTGAAATTGATGTGGTAGGTTTACAAAAGCTGCCTCTTCTCCTTCCTTTACTCCTTACTAAGAAAATATTTTTGTCATTAAAAAGTGTAAACCCTATATTTTAGAGGGCCCAGATATGAGAAATTAAATTAAACTAACAATAGAAATATACTATTAAAGAAATGGATAAGATAATTTAACTATAAGAATTGCCTAAGCAAGATTGGTTAATTAAGTGTGAGACACTTTATAAAGTTAATTTAATGGATTAAGGGTAATTAAAGCAATTAAGACTGATATTTTTAATGGAAGATAATTTAAAATTTTGGATAAGAAGGTTTGTGCTAAGGGAACTTTAATAGTGCGGCTAGGCTAGGATGGGATATTAGCCCAAGTCAAAAGCACTAGCTCACTTTATTTAGCCTTAACCCTCGTTCATTCCATTTCACTTTCGATGTTGAAAACAAATTCCTAGAATTCAAACCAAGGCTGGCCACCATTTAGCTATGGAGAAAAGTAAAATCAAGCCAGAAGATTGAGCTTTCAAATTTAGGGATAAGGAAGATTAAAACAAGGTTTCTTAAATTAAGGTGAGTAAAATCTTTCTCTAAAACCTATGCTAACCTGTTGGTTGGATTTGATTTTATATGAATGTTTTGACAATGAAACACCATGTTTGAATGATTAAAACATTGTTGGTTGTGTTTGAAACTTTAATAAAGTAAATTTGTTCTTGTCCAAGGGTAAAACATGATTAAATTATATTTCGATACCACAGAAATATAATGTGATATTTGTAATAATTAAACCAAGGTAAGTTTTAAATTTTAGAATTTTTGGAGTTTAATTCGAATTTTTGTAAATTTTCTAAGTGGAGAAAATCATTAATTTCAAGTAAATTAATAATTAAAATGATAAAAGAATTATTTTGATATGAAATTTTGGGAGAAAGTAAAAGATGATAAAACTAGTTTTTGGCAAACTTTTAGGGTTTTCTCATCAATTTTTGATTTTATATGAATTAATTGGCTATGGAAAAGGGTAATCATTAATGATAATTAATTAACAAATGTAAGAAGTTATTAGCCCATTTTTAAAAAGTGAACTATAAAGATAAACAGTAGCTAATAAGAATTAAATATCAAATGAGATATGGTGTAAAGTTAATAATAAGAAAGGAAATTAATCAGTTTTCACTATAATTACAAGCATGCCACTTCAAACTCATGAAGGCCACTTATTGTTTGTACATGACGAATAGTTTAGTATAACATGCAAAGGCTTAGGGAAAACTATCTAAGCACGATTGCTTACTGGATTTAACTCATGATGACTTTTTGAAGTCATCATGCAAAGATTTAGTAAAAAAATGTTAAATCACGAAGGTTACTAGAAGTCAATAATGCGATGATATAGAGTAAGTTGGCATGTAATGGCACTTAAAGAACTAGTACATGAAGGCTTTCGAGAAATTAATACACGATGGCTACTGAGTAGATTATTCACAATGACTATAAGGAAGACCATACATGATGGCTATTGGGGAGACAACCCACGACCACTAATTGGAGATTACTATGCGATGGCTTGGGAAGTCATCGACCCATGAAAGTTTATAGGAGTTAACCTATGATAGCCAAGGATGGCTAACATGCGATGGCTTAGGATTAATAACCCACGATGACTATGGGATAGTTAACATATAAAACTAAGCTTAACACTCAAAGGCTATAGGATGGCCAATACGCGAAAACTATGGATAGCTCACAAAAGCTTGGCAAGCTATATTTTCTAAGTAAAATAAGAGTACTTAGGGCACTTTGGAAGACAGTTTCCAAGTGTTAATGAAAAATTTCATAGTGAGGAAATAAAGGAAGGATTTTATAAGTTAAAATTATGTTAACTTATTTTGAAATGGAAGAAAGGTTAGAGAAGCTAATAAATGACAGGGTACCGTTTAAATGAAAGATAAAAACGTTTTATCTAAAGGAAGTGTTGGATACACTATAATTGAATGAATGAAATGGATTCAACTATGATTGTAAAGATATACCGGGTCATGGAGTCATTGGATGGCACGGTGCCTTGATTATTAGTCTAGAATCTGACGGTATATGGCAAGGTGCCACAATAGGGTTTAATCCTAAAAAAAATTCTAAACTCTAAAGGGGAGTTAAGGCGGGGTTCCATGGCATGGCACCAAACATTATGATGGTGTTATATCTAAAATAAGCAAATCAGCAATGTGAACAATAACGGTTCAAGGACTAAGAGGGGTTTCTAACACTTAATAAGGACACTTTTTAGAATGTATTCATAGGGCTTGCATTCAACCTCTTAGGAGAGCCAGGATGACTCAAGTCAAGGTGGCTCCCATTGGTGGAATGAGTGGCCATTTCATTAGGTGACGTTGCTTAATAAAAGATGAATTAGTGATAGATAAACCTAGGGAGTTAATCACTCTGAATGATGAAAGCCTAAAACAAGAAATTAGGTGATGTTTGATTGGACGATGATTGTATGACATGTTTCTTAGCTGATTGATAAGCATTGGGTGTACTTGATGTGAACTGTTATATGACATGGTCCATAATTGGATGATAAATGCAAGGTACATTTCTTGTTTAAATATATTTACATGGTTGCTTTTTATGTAATGTTACTTAAATATACAGTTTATCTTTATAATGTTAAAGTGAGGGGAAACTCGTTTCGCGTTAGTAGTATAGTCTCACTATGGATGACTAGGGTAAATTTTTACTCATACTAGGCTTGATGTTAGAACCATGTTTTTATTATTTATCATAAATTCACGGGTAATCATTCGAGTAGACTAAGTTACTAGATCAGACAGGTAGCCTAGAAGGACGAATAAAGATTTCAAAAACAAAGCAAGAGGTTTGTTTATAATGAAAGTATTTTTAAATTCCGATTTGTAATACCAGGATTTATAACTGGTTTTGAGTTGTGTTAGCATCTTCGTATATCGAACACAAAACTAGTCTATCTATTTTCAATTTATATTTTACCCCTGCATGGGTAACCATTTGGGTTAAAAGGATGAAATGGATTATGTAATTCAAATTGTTGTAATGAAAATTGCTCTATTTACTTATATTTTTTAAAATAATATCGAACTCACGTTATCGCTAGAAAATGATTCCATTGATGATAGCAGCATCAGCAGTAGTTATTTTCGAGTCTCGAAGTGGGGGATGTTACAACATGCATTAGAGCTTAGATTAGGGGAACACTTAAGCGAAACAGAGCTAAGTAGATACTTATTAGTAGAAAATGAACGACTTAGAGAGGGTATCCGCTATGTATTTATATAGTACTTGAATTTTTATAGATATATAGAAGAATATAACCACTCCGCTATGATTGATCTCTCTCCACTTCCATTTCTTACAAACCCTTGCTAATGCAGAAGGCGAGAATGGACCTACGTAATAGATGTTTGACAGTAGGAAATACAAAAGCAAATGAAAGTAGAGGAGAGGACAATATTCAAGGAGAACCCGAAAGTTCATATTGAAGCCGATACTCAAATGCCTTCCCCAACTAAAGGAGGAATGGATGTGATTGTCCTGTTCTACCATTTTATGACAGAAATAATAAGGAACCAGCTAGCGGGAGTTATTGAGCTGAGATAGGAGGTAACTAGGGAAGAATTTTTTTTAAGATGAACAAAGATTTCAAGAGCTGTGGAGGAAAAGAGTTCAAAGGGAAGGAGTCTACCTTGGGGGTGCTGAATTGGTTGAAAGTGTGTGACCATGTCTTCGAAGACTTTGGATATAATAAGGCCCAGAATAGGAGGTTGGCTTCTCGTCAGCTCCGTAAGGACGCTTAGAGTTGTTAGAGGTAATAATTACTGAGGTCCCAGAAGAGAAGATAACATGGGAGTGGTTTAAGGAGCGATTTGAGGCTCAATTTATCCCTGAATCTCAAAAGAGTGCTTTGTGTAGGGAGTCCCTTTACATGAAGCATCGAGAGATGACTTCGGAAAAGTACGTTCAATGTTTTAATGCTTCATTGAAGTATAAAAGAAAGCATATCAATACTTCGTTGAAGAAGAATGAGAAGTTCATAAGAGCTCTGAGGAAGGGGTTGAATCACAAGAATATGGCTCATCCATTGGCTCCATTTGATATAATGGTGAAATGGGGAAGAAGTATGATCGCTTGTTTCAGGAGGAGAAGAAAGCTGATGTTAGACCCAAGAGTGGGTAGAAGGAAAAAATAGTTCATATCAAAAGGGTAGAAAGAATCAGAATGATGTATACAATCAAAAGGGTGGAAATTATTAGAAGAGATTTAATATTTATTAGATGGCTCATCTGTTGGCTCCACTCTTTTTTATTTTTCATGTTCATTTCGTCGAATTATCTCTTTATTGCACTCGGACCAGTCTAATTTCTTTGTTGAAGACTTCATAGTTTTGTGCTCCATTATGTATGCGTTGGTACGAGGTGCTATCGACTCCATCTCAATATCTGCTAATTGATCAAGCTCTATTACAATGGTGGTGTGGTGAAGGCCCCTTCTTAAGTGTGAAATACGAGAAACGTCATGGACTCCTACTAACTTATCCGGCAGCTCTACCCATTATGCAAGTTTCCCTATTCTTTTCAAGATCATGAAAGGGCCAATGAACCTTAATACCAACTTTCTTGATGTACCAAACCTCATCACCTTCCTAAAACAGGAAACCTTAATGAACATCATATCTCCTAACTCAAACTCTAATTCTTTCCTTCGCTTACTTCTGATGATCTTGTGCGATAACATTCGCTGCTTGATCATCTTTATCTTTTTTGAGGTCTTACGAATCAAATCTGGTAGAAGTGGAATTTTGTTGTTGATGTCAAAAATTAAGCGAATTGCATGGCCTCTCGTAAAATGCTTCGAGGGGTGCCATGCCAATCTTTGCTTGGTAATTACTATTGTATGGGAACTCTACTATGGGTAAGTGTTGCTTCCAATGTCCTCCAAAATCCATGATGCACTCTCAACAAATCTTCCAAAATCCTATTCACCCTTTTAGTCAGTCCTCCGTCTATAGGTGATAAGCGGTGTTATAATTCAATGTCATTCCTAAATTTGATTGTAAACTCCTCTAAAATTCACTAGTGAACAAGGGTTCTCTATCACTAACAATGCTAACTGGAATTCCATGCAGCTGTACTACTTCCTTGATATAAATTTATGCTAAAGATGTTGTTGTCCTACTACTACTAACAATAATAAAGTAGGCACTTTTAGCGAGTCTATCAACTATAACCCAAATAGTCTCATTTCCTTTTTCACTTCTAGGCAACCCATCTATAAAGTCCATTGATATATGATGTCACTTCCAAGCGCCCACCTCTAATGGAAATAACAATCCTCTCGGCTTCCCTTGTTCTATTTCTATCTTTTTCCAAGTCAAACACCTAGAAAGAAACTTCCCTACCCTCTTTTTCAACCCTAGCCAATATAAAATTCATTTCATAGCACCAATCATTTTATCTTCTTCGGGTGTATGATCACCCAAGAATGGTGACACTTAGACAAAACTTCCTTTAAAACGTCCTCCGCCATAAGGACACATAGATGCCCATATCTTCTCAAACATCCTCTTTCATCAACTACATACCTACTGGCATGGGGAAAATGCTCTCCTCCACTAAGCTTGTCCAAAATGTCTAATATCATCTTAACTTTCTTCTATTCTTGCCTAATGCGGTCCATCAATGCTGGCCTAACCTCCATTGCTTCCAAATAACCTAGAGTGGGTTCTGTTGGTAGTTGAAAATTAAAATTTGAGAGGAACTCCACTTGTAAATAGCTCCAAGAGTGAAATGCCTTCGGCTAAGGGTGTCGGAGACAACATTCCCTTTTCCGAAGGTATATTATATCTCAAAGTCATATGATGCTATAAACTCTATCCACCTCTACTGCCTAAAATTCAAATTCTTATGGGACAAAAGGTATTTAAGGGATTTGTGGTTGGTAAACAACTCAACATTCCCATCCAAAAGATAGTGCCTCGGCATCTTTAAGGAAAAGTTGATAGCCTTTAACTCCAAGTCGTAAGTTAGGTGCCTCTTCTCATGGTCCTTCAACTACTTACTTACATAGGCTCTCACTTTATCCTTTTGCATAAGAACGGCTCATAATCTCGTACTACAAGCGTCGGTGTAAATGGTAAAAGGCCGCGTCCTATCAGGAACGGTAAGTGCTGGTGCACTAGTCCATAACTCCTTTAGCTTCTTGAATGCTTCCCTGTGTTTCTCCTTCCAAGCAAATACTAGATTTTTCTTGGTTAAGCGAGTCAGTGGAACTGCTATCTTGGCAAAATCCTTGATGAATTACCTATAATAAACCACCAACCCATTAAAACTCCTAACCTCTGTAAAGTTCTTCGGAATCTTCTAATCTTGAATAGCTTCCACTTTCATTGGGTCTTTGGATAATCTCTTCTTGGAAACAATATGACCTAGAAATCTCACATCCTTCTTCCAAAAATGACACTTTGAGAATTTGGCTTTTAGTTGGTGCCTTCTCAAAGTCCCTAATAACTCCTTTGATTAATTTTCATGCTCGCCTTCACTTTTAGAGTTAGAATATCATCTGCAAATACTACGACGAACTTATTTACCTATCCCCTAAAGAATCAACTTGCTGTCGTCAACTATCCTCAATTGATGGAATCTCATGGGTAAGTCCAATTGGGAAAAGATTTTGGCTCCAACAAGCTTGTCAAACAAGTTATCTATTTTATGCAAGGGATACCTATTCTTCTTAGTCGGCTTATTGAGCTCTCGATAGTCAATGCATAGCCTTAAAGAGCCATCTGCCTTAGTGGTGAAGATATAGGTGCTCCCCATTCAGAAGTACTATGGAAAATGAATCCTTTCTGCAATTGCTTCGAAATCTACTTATCCAACTCTTGCCTTTCTTTAGGGGACATATTCCTTAATGGTAGAGCGACATGTCTAGCATCTTTTTCTAAGTCGATCCTAAATACTATCTCCTTACAAGGCGATAGATCCGAGACTTGTTCAAAAATGTTAAGAAATTCTTTAACTATAGGCAGAGATGAGAGATCACCTTGTGATATACTAAGAGAAATCAAATAGCCTAGTTCGTCTGAATTTTAAGGTGTACAACAAACATCCGTAGCTTGATCCTTAACCGTACAATCCTCATTTCATAATCTAAAACAGTCCTATAGTAAGACAATGAATCCATTCCTTAGGATAAGTCCATACCCCTCAAAACCATGAACATACGTCTTACATGTAAATCCAATATTACATATATCCAAAACTAGGTTTTTGCAAATTAAAAAAAAGGTGTGTCGGGCCCTTAATATGATTCGACACGACTGTTGGGTTGGTGACAACCTGGGTTTTTAGACTCAAGGAGTTAACTACATTTCTAGATATGAATGAATGTGATGCTCCTAAGTCAAATAATATACGAATAGTTTTCTCGAAAATAATAGTTGTTCCTTTCATCACAACTTTCCCTTGATATCTCGGAGGAGGTCTACTCAAGATAGGTACAACCATTATGGCATAAGCTTGCCCACTCTCTCCTTCCTTTACTGGCTTTGGACACCGATCCTTCTAGCGTCCCTCCTCATGACAGTGGTAGCATCTTCCTTTGAAATCCAACCTTGTACAACTTACTTTAAAGTCCTTAGCAATGTGTCCTTTATTTTGGCACCTACGACGTATCACGCTTTCTTTCTTAATCTTTCCCTTACTCTTCTTATTTGCCCAAAATCTTCCCTTCTTAACTACACCATGTTTTTATGGCCATCCAACTTTTTCTATTTCTTTCTCCTTCCCTTTCTCTTCCAAGCCAACAGTCTAGAGTAAAATCTCAACTATCATCTCTTAAGTGGCGCTTATGGGAATTTTGTCAAAAGTAGCTCCCTAAGTAGAGAATTTAGGACCTTGAAAAACTTCATAGCCTTCTATGTAGGGGTGTCAATCAGACTTAATCCAAACTTAGCCAATTCCATGAACTTGTTGATACACGCCTTCAACGTAGAGTTTCCTTGCCTCAACTATATGAACTTCTCTAACTCAAACTTACATCTGCTCTGGACATGAATCGAGGCTCAAAGCAAGTTCTAAATCTAGCCAAGTGATTTCTTCCTCAGCATTCTCTTCTACTGCTATGGTCCACTAATCTAATGCTTCTTTCTTTAAATGTCATGCGACCATCCTTCTCTTGATTCGGCTTCCCATCCCAGCTCCTCGAATATGAATTCACAATCATTTATCCATGCCTTGGTCTCAACAAAATTTTCTGCCCTAGTACACACCATTTCTCCTGTATTATAGAAATCTTTGCACATCTTAAGGAAGACTACATGGCATGATGCTGCTTCAACAGGAGAAGCCAGAGGTGCTGTTGGTGCAGCTTCCTGAGAAACGAAAACTTGCCCTACATGCATTAGGTATTACTTGAACCATTATTATACCCTACTATCTGTAGGTTTAAACTTTAAGTTGCAATTTTCTATGATAGTCTTATTTGATGAAATAAAAGATTTGCCTAGTGTTTTTGCAGATGTTCAAATAAGAGTGTGTGTGTGTGTGTGTGTGTGTGTGTATGTATACATAGTAGGGTTTTGATTAATTTTCATTCACAAAATTTCTATTTTAAGCCTTATTTTAATTAATTGATATCTTATTAATTTTATGGGGTGTTATACATGCTTTATTGAATCTTCTAATTAATCTGTTTTTATAGGCTGCCCACCACTTCATCGGTGTTTGGGAAGAATATTTAGTGGTTTCGATAATGGAAGTAGGCTTAAGGAGAGGCCGAGCAGGCAGCAGTAGCAGCGGAGAAGATAGCATAGGTGGCGGTCGAGGCAGGGACCAAGAGGAAAAATAAGTAAAGGAATTTAGGGGGAAGTTGGAGAAGCCCGAAAGGAAATTGATTTGACATAATTTCAAGTGCTAGTTTGTTGAGGACGTGGAGGCTGTCCGAACGTGGGAGGAGGATGTTTGGAAGAACCGGTTGACCAATATGATCAAGGCCTTACTTAAGAAAAACTAAGATCAACGAATCTCCATGAACTACCTTGATGCCAAGACCTTTGCAGTGACCTTGGCCGAAGTTTCTACTGAGATGGAGGAGGTTGGGAAGACCATGCCAGCCATTTTGACCAGGGAGCAAATTGACTCCTTAAACCGACCAAGTAAGAGTCATCCTTATAGATAATTTTCCTCATTTTTTGTATGCCTATTTAGGCGGCTATGTGCCTCTGCATTTTTAGAAATGAACGAAGTTTATTTTGTTAAAAATTTCTTAGTATTTGATAGTCGTATCCGCTCTTTTTGTTTATGCTTAGCTTGTAGGGTGGCATACTTTGAGTAGCTGACAGTCCCTTGATTTGATCAACTTGTTGTAGTGATAAGTCGACTATTAATGGACTCAGATGTGAGCATCGACTTGCAACATTTTTGCTTGTTAGGTACTAAAGCCAACATATGATAATCGATCTTACTTGTGTTAGTTTGTTATCGGGAGATTCTAGCACGAATTTAAGCATGGAGTGGCTTGAAGGTTACTATCGGCTAACACGTTGAAAGAACAAGTGATAACCAATCCAGATTTTACACTAAGCATTGAGTGGCTTGAAGGTTACTCTCGAATGACACATTGAAAGAACGAAACATTCTCCAAGGTGTCACATTGCCAGTTGAGAGTGGCAGTTGTGCCCAGCATGAACCTGAATGCTGGATGGCAATCCCTGACAACGAAGTAAACACATGGCAAATCATCTCAGTGGATAGTCGACCAAAAAGGAAAGGAGTGTGGCTCCCAAGTCCTTGGTAGTCCCCAATAAGGTAAATGAGAACATAATAACTCATCCTTCGTTGGATAGCCAAGGTTGTTCGAAGGTTCTTCAAGGAGACATGTTGCCAATTTAGAGTGGTAGACAAGCCTATCATGAACCTGAATTTTGGGTGGCAGTCCTTGATAAGGAAGTGAATGCAGAGTAATTTATTCTCATGGATAACCGGCCGGTGAGGAAAGGAGCATGGCTCGCAAGTCCTTGGCAGCAAAAGTCAGTAGTCCCCAACAAGGTAAATGTTGAATAATAAGTCATCCTTCTTTGGATAGCCTTGGCAGCTCAAAGGTTCTCTAAGAAGACTTGTTGCTAGTTCAGAGTGGCAGACGGGCCTAACTTGAACATGGATGCTGGGTGGTGGTCCCCAACAAGGAAGTGACTATATGGTAATTCATTATCATGGATAGCCGACTAACAAGGAGAGGAGCATGGCTCACAAGTCCTTGTTAGTAGAGGTTAGCAGTCCCTAACAAGGTGAATTAATACAAAATAACTCATTCTTCATTGGATAGCCTAGGTTGTTCAAAGGTTCTCTAAAGAGACACATTGCTAGTTAAGTGTGGCAGATGGGCCCCACACGAGCCTAAACGTTGGGTGACAGTCCCTAATAAGGAAGTGAATGCACGTCAGTTTATTCTCATAGATAGCCAGTTGGCAAGGAAAGGAGAAAGGCCAATTGTCCCCAACAAGGTAATGAGTACATAATAACTCATCCTCTATTTGATAGCTACGGTGAATGTGTTGACCAATGTTGGATATGGAGTCTTTAAAGTATTCTTCACAGAAGGACTATCAAATGGCCTTATAGTTGGGTCGGCTCTTATATGTGATAGGCCCAAAGGTGCACTGGGTTCCACGCATTGGAAATGTGGGTTCCATTTGGGTAAGAAAGGCGTTAAGCACCACTTGTTAGGACAACGCTTACGATATACAACCCTTGTAGTTCGGGACAAGCACTACTTTGGTGGAGTTCTTTGTGTTGGAAAACACCCAACCTAGGACTAGGTCATCGACAATGAATGGTTGAAGCTTTACTCTTAAGTTATAGTTCTTGGCAATCTATCTCTTATAGGATTTAGTGAAGAGCTCAACTCGGGTTCTTCGCTCTACTATAGTGTCGAGTTCGAATTCGAGTAGCTCGTTGTTTTGCACATGGTCAAAGGTCAGACGCTGAGGTGATGTGATGACTACTTCTACGACCAACACGGATTCGTACCCATAGAACATCAAAAAAAGTAGTATGGCTGGTTGAAATTTTGCTGGATGTGTGACAGGACCAAAGAACGAGTGGTAGTTCTTCTGTCCACTTCCCTTTAGCTTTTACAAGGCATTTCTTAAGTATGGATTTGATGGTTTTATTGACGGCCTCGACTTGTCCATTGGCTTGACGATGGACAATGGAAGAGAAGCACTTCTCATTTCCGTTCTTCGAGCATAAATTTTGAAATAGGCTGCTCTCAAATTGGGTGTTGTTGCTGGTGATGATCTTCTTTAGAAGGTCGAAAAGGCAAGCGATGTCCTTGATAACAAAGTTAAGAATCTTGAGGGTAGTGACCCCAACAAGGGGCTCGGCCTTGGCCTATTTGGTGAAGTATTCAATGGTTACCACAGAGGGATATCACCCTCCCCTAGCATTAGGAAGATTTCTGATTAAGTCGATCCCCTACATGTCGAACGGCCATGGAGAAGTCATAGGAGTAAGGAGGGTAGAAGAGTCTTTGGGAATTTTGGCAAACTACTGACACTGTTTGGATTTCATCACATAGTCCATATTATCCTTTATTATAGTAGGCCAATATAGCCTTGTCAGGCGACCTTTTTGCTAGGCTTTGCCCCTTGATGTGATCCCCACAAAATCCTTCATGCAGCTCTTCCAGGATCTAGTTGGCTTTGTCTTCAGACATGCACTGTTATATGATGTAGAGTAGTCCTATTCATAGAGATTTCCATCCATGACCGTGTAATGAGGAGCCCAGTAGAGGACCTCTCTAGTTTCCATTCGGTTGTAGAAAGTACCTCGCTTGCTAAGTATTTGACAAGGGCACCATCCTATTATTTATAGATGATATACATTCCTATGGTTGCTACCCCTGACTCATAGAAGGGAGTGCTTCGAAACTCTAAGAGGACCTAGGGAGTGACTTCTTACAGGTTGCTTTCTACCTTGGACAATTGATCGTCCTTAGTATTCCTCTCTTTGGGTACCGTTCTAACTTAAACTCGAAAAAACTGCTAATTGTCTTCTTAGCCTTGGAAAAATACAAGGCCACTGCCTTACCCTTTACTTGAAAGTGCTCGCTGATCTGATTGATGGCCATCAATGAGTCATTGAATACATCCATGGACTACATGTGCAATTCTCTTGTCATCCTAAGGCTGGCCATGATAGCTTCATACTCTGCTTCATTGTTGGTCGCCTTGAAAGTAAGGTGGACCACAAAACATACCTCTCTTCCTTCGTGCATGATAAGGACCATGCTAGGCCATGCCCTCTTCTCACTCGGTGCCCTGTCCAGATATATGTGCCAAGCTTACTGGCCAATGATAGTCTGCTCTTCATCGTTGTCCGGGCTTGAGCATACGACAATGAAATCTGGCACGACCTGGCCCTTTATAAAAAGGCAAAGATGAAAGGTGATATGATGTTGCCCAAGCTAGATAGACCACTTCAATAGTCGACCAGCAGTATCTGGCCTATTACCAACTTTCTTTAGAGGTTGGTTGGTCAGGACTTAGATGAGATAAGCCTGAAAGTATGGCCGGAGTTTTTGGGCTGCTACGAGCAGGTTGAAAGCAGGTTTCTCTATCTTTGTGTACCTCGTTTCTTGGTTGGTCAACCTCTTGCTAACCTTATAATCTATCGTTGTACCTTTTTATCTTCTTTGATCAAAGTGGTATTGGTCTCATGGTCAGACACTTCTAAATGCAGGTACAGGTCCTCCTCGTTGACGAGCGTGGATGGTACCAGTGGAATGGCCAAATGCTACTTTGGCTTTTTGAATGCCTTGGTACATTCATCATTCCAAGTGAACGACTTTCTCTTCTTGATGAGGTTGTAGAAAGGGAGACATTGGTCGGTTGACTTTGATATTAACCATTTTACCGCTGCAACCGTCCTATTCAAACTTTGTGCTTGCTTTACAGTTATGGGGACTTGAATATCTTGGATGGCTTGGATCTTATCGGGGCTGGCCTTAATGCTTCTGACACTCACAATATATCTCAGGAATTTAGCGGACCGGATGGCAAAGGGGCACTTCTTTGGATTTAGATTCATGTTGTACTGATGTAGTATGCTAAAAATCTCGGCCAGCTTCTTTACATGCCCCTGGGCTTTCAAACTTCACTAGCACGTCATCCTCGTAACTTTCATGGATCGCATGATCTATTTAAAGAACATATGGTTGATGAGATGCTAATAAGATGCACCCGCATGTTCGCAAACCAAAAGACATGGCACAGTAGCAATATATTGCATACGTTTGTGATGAAGGAGGCGTGCACGTGGTTCGGGCCGTAAATGGCAATTTGACTGTACCTAAAATAGGAGACCATGAAGGTAAGGAACTTATGTTCACTTGTCGCATCCACAAGCTGATCGATGCAAGGAAAATGAAAACTATCTTTCGATCGGGATTTGTTGATGTTGGAGAAGTCAATAAAAGTTCTCGAGGTTCCATTTGGCTTTTTGACCCGTACAAATTTAGATATCCGGATGAGATATTTTTCCTCTTGAACGACGCCTTGGCTAATAGCTTCTGTACCTCTTCTTTGAGACCCGGTACCTTTCTAGGTTGATTGATCGGCATTTTTTTCGGATGGGAATGGCCTTAGGATTGATTTTAAATGCATGGAAAATGATCTTACGGTAATAGCCAGTCATGTCAGCGTTCCCCATGTGAAGACTTCCTTGTTATGCCGCAAGAATTTGATCAAATCCTCCCTTACTTCTGGGCCAAGTTCTATGTCGATCTGAACTGCAATGATTTGATTTCAATCTCCCAAACTCATGACAAAAACCATTTACATTTTAGTTTACAAATGATTTCCCATTGTTAGTTAAATATCTTACTCTGAGCCATTAGGAAATTCTTCAGTTCATTCATTCTATTTTGATAGAGATTACAGCTATCATAATGGTGTTTGATAATATGCTTAGTGTGGATAGCATTTAAGTGTTACCTTTTTGACAGTGTGAAGATATGATTGATTTTCTTAAAGAATATTCCAATTGATTATTCACATTATCATTACTTTACCACTGTTTTCCTTATTTTCCCTACTAAGTATTTTATAGAGAGAATTTTTAGCAAACACTTTGATGATTGGTACGATTCACATCCAGTTTGATAATCACATGGCCTTTCTTTGTAAATTCCATTTCATATATTCTTTTGATACAATTTATGGCCACAACAGTTGTAAATAATACTTTTTCGTAAGCATTTTCATTATTTTAAAATAACAAGTCTACTGTACATTTATCACACCACTTCAAAACACACATGTATTATCTTGTTGTAATACTAATTCATCATCCAATTGTGCAATCTTATATTCAAGTGAAAAAATTACTCCATTTTTAAGAATTGAAATGAATTAAAGATAGTGGTTTGGTTTAGTTCTGCTTTATTCTAAAAAATACAATGATGAGTGGCGTTTTCTGTAACAACCTATGTTGGTACGAATTTAACAGCGTAATTCGTGCATTTTCGGATTTGGTTCTTTTTCTTCAGTAACAGATGTACTTAAGGATTGAACTTTGATATGTGCTAGGATAATTTTACTGAAGTGATACCCAATTTGCTTGAATTTCGGTGACTAAGGATCAATAGTAGAAGTCCAACATTATAACCTATAAGTACACCTTTTACAGTTATCACCTACATATGTATTTGATCAATGTTAGCTGGAAGTGAAGTTCATTTTTATTAAAATATTAATTTTGTAAGTTAGAGTATGTTGGAATTCCTTAACAAATAAAATGAATTGAAATATACAAAGTCCCACATCACCAAATTATTGAAAGCCATATTAGTTTATATATGGCTTTCTCATGAGGAGGTTGGGGGCCTGGGGCTCCCAAATGTATGCTTCGTTGTGAGGAGGGAGATCTTGCATTGTAACAACCCTAGATTTTGACTATATATTTAAATTTGACTTTATTTCATTTTGAAATTATTTTAAATTTGTTTTATTTGTGTGATGTCATTTCTAAACATTTTTAAAATGATAATATAATTTTTCCAAAATTTACTGTATTTATTTCCTATTTTTAAAGGCTGTTTTCCAATTTTCTGCCATTTTCTTCATTTTAAATTTCTTTATTTTATTTTAAATTTGTTTTATTTGTGAAAATTAATCTCTAAATATTTTTAAAATAATAATAAAATTTTTCCAAAAATTTCTGTGTTGATTTCCGATTTTTAAGAGCTATTTTCCCATTTTCTACATTAATATTTTATATTTAAATTAAATTTTAAATATTTATTTTGTGAATATATCTATATTTTATGTTATTATTTATTTTTAAAAATACTTTACAAGCTTATACGAATTTTCTAAAAATTATTTCATTTAACTTCAAATTTTGATAGTCTAGTTCACTATTTTAACTATTTTCCTTAATTTTACTTTAAATAATTGATAAATATTATATATATTTGTATATTTGTTAAAAATTTCGAAATCTTATCTGATATTATTATTATTTCAGCTACATAAATTTATATAAATAATAAAAGGTAAATTGAAAGGGTTTGTGACCTTTTGTTTCTTATGGCTTTTGATTTCCCACCTTTTCACATTTTAACTTACTTTTGCCATCAATTAGCCATAACTACTCACATAATTCAGCTGCCTACCTCCATTCTTCATTCACGTACATCTTTTTCCTCCTTCCTGAAAAAAATTTCGGCCTCCTCTTGATTGAGAAGTTTGGTAAAATTCTATTTCCTTTTATCTTCTTTTGTTCACTTATGTGGATTTTTCTAGTTTGATTTTGCACTTGCTTCACCTCATGTAGGTTCAACCATGCCACCTTGCTGCCTAGCCGCCTCCACCACCTGATGACACACCACCAGCACCTCCTCGTCACCAGCCACCCAAGCCATGAACCCCCTTGGTGATGCTTATCCGCAAAAGTTTCAAAACACCCTTCATATTGACCTAGCCGAGCACTAGCTTCCACATCCACCACTTGCACCAACCATGGCCGCCCCTACTCCACCACCACCACCTCCAGCACCTCCAGCACCCACGGCCACACCACCATAGTGGACCCCACTCCTCTAGCCGTGACACCTAGGGCCTTGGCCGAGCCCAATTCATGGCCCAAAACCCATGTGTATGCATGATTTTGTGTTCTTGCCTTCACCCACCTTTACACCATCACTCAAACTCATGTTAGGACGACCTTAGCAACCCAGACCTGGCCCTAAATCATTGTCTTAGACTTGTACTCTACCTCTGGCCGAGCCTATGAGATGTCGGAAGCAAGTGCAAAGCATTTCAGCTTTGTTTTATGAAGTTATTTCTAGCATCGTTTATCGTATTTTCGGTCTGAAACCTTATAATTGTTATATTGTTTGTTTGATTTGTATTCAAGGGAATTAATCCTTGGCTCCTCCATTTCGTATCTGTATCATGCTTTTGTGCTTGTGTAGATCCCGTTGTGCAATTCTTCGTTGTGTCATCAGCTCAAAACAGTGAGTAAATCTCACAAGACTAATATGTACTTATGTAGTGATAAACTGACATCACCTGAATCTGTAAATGCATATCATCCTGTTATAACTGCTATATTATATTCATATGATTTTCACACCTATATTTACACCTGTTATATCATATGTTACTGTTATTTCATGCTATTCTGTTACTTTCATTAGTTTATCACACTGCAAGTTCCCTGTAGACTAGAATCACTATGGGTTGAAACGGTACATACCCGAACGGACTTTAGAATAGGAGAAAATCGTTATGGGCTGAAATGATAGGTCTGAATGATTTTCAATTATTTTCTTTTACTTGGGATTGCGGGTTTGAAATGATCAAACCTGGGTTTACTTTGTAAATTACGGGTTGAAATGATATATTACCCGTATCACTTTACCTAGGCTAGAAAATGAAATACAGACCCGTTGTTAAAATATGTTTTTCTAAATTTTTTTAAAATATTTTAGAAATGTAAATATTATAATATTTTGATTATATTTGATTAAAATTGATTTTTTTTAAAGCATTATTGATTTTCTGAAAATTTATAAGTGAAATAAATAAAGGGTAAAGTTAGAAATCTGAAATGTAAGTTATTTTGGAAATTATAATTTGATGATAAATGGAATTTAAATTAAATATGAAAATATGATAAATTTATGATATTTTGAATCAAATGAATTTAAAATGATTTTGTAATGCATTAATGATTTTTGAATAAAGTTAAATGTGAAATGAATGAATATTTAGGTTGAAATTTCAAAATATAACTAAAATTGGAAATTTGTTAATTTGGCTTAAAAGTGAATTTTAAGTTAAGTAAATAAAAATGAAATTAAGTTATATTTGAAAATTTTAAAATTAAGTGTTTAGTTAAATTTAATTTAATGAATTTGAAATTTTATGTTGGAATTTAATAAGTGAATTATTATTAAATTTTGATTTTTGAATGGAGATTTAACTTTATAAAATCATGAATATAAGGGTATTTGAATGATTGTTTTAAAAGTGAAATTATATGATTTTATAAGTTAAAAATGATTTAAATAAAAATATAATTATTTGTGAAATTATACTGAATATTTGAAGTTAATTAACTGCATTTCAGAAATGCTATTAATTCTAATATAAATGATAACACAGCATTTGTCAATGCTGTAGTTGATAATAATGAACCAAATGGCTAAGTTTAATTAAAGGCTATCATAGCATTTTTGTAAATGTTATAATTGTTGAATTTAACTAAGTTTTATTTGAAACTAATGTAACCATATCACAGCATTTTTTTGCTATCTTTTGTTAAATTGAACTGTTTTGAATGTAACTTTCTGTAGCAATTTCTAAATGCTGCGAAAGTTGAATTTTCATCTATTTTAATAAATTAAGTGGATAAATGAATTTTGAAAGACTAAAATTTTGTAAATTTAATGATTTGATTATTAAATATAATAACTTCATTTTATGATTTAAAATGAAGTAATTTGTTTTGAAATATAAACTATTTTGAAATGTGTTTTGTAATGGTATTTAAATTAAATAAAAATGAATGTGGTTTGGAAGATATTATATTTTTGATATTTTGAAATGGATTTTGAATGATATTGAATTTTGAAATGATATTTGATTTTGAAGTATAAAATACCATTTTGAAATTTTAACCATGGGATGTATTTAATTTATAGTTTAACTGATTCTTAAAGGATGGGCGATCCCAAGCATCCTTTAAGTTATTGTGTATTTCTACTACAGTTCACTTGAGTTGGTTTACATTATATAAGTATATAATGTCCTGACTCGAGTGTTTTGTGTTTTACTTTACGCTCGGGTCAGCCTGAGTATTCACAGCTTTGGATTCTCTTTCTGGAGCTGGTCTTTGCTGGAGTTTCTACTTATCTACATTTATATCTACTCTCTGTTTCAGCTGTTCTAGTTTATCTCATGTATTAGTGAACTTCTATGTATTTGGGATTTCTATTATGTTGTTTTCAGACAGTATTATGTATTTGGTTTGAGACTCTGCCGTAGTAGCTTCATGAACTACTATGTATTTTATTTCCGCTGCGAGTTATTCTGATATTTCTGTGTCTGTGATTCTGTGATTGTATTTCATTTGCTCCAAATTTATTTACAACGCGGTATTTTGAGCAATTCAAGTCCGACATGTGCGGATGCGAATGGCTGAAAATATCAGGTTGTTACAGTTGGTATCAGAGCTTTGGTTTTAGGCAAACCTTAGCCTGCGGAGCAAAAACTCATTAGAGATAGGGTAGAAATACTCTAGAACGAGTGAAATCAATCTCAGAATCCTTTCCTTGTGAGAGAACGTATTTTCGAAGTATAAAATGATTTCCAAATGATTTTTAAAGGATTTTCAAAGATTATTTTGGTATAAAAAATTTCTTATTTTGGAATCAAGATTTTTTTGAACTTCATTACTTCTGTATCCACCTTGTTAGAAATCTCTTGGTTAGGATTCTTATAGATTAAGATTCCTTGAACTGTGGAATGCTCCCACTTGTTCTGAAATCCAGTCTTGTCTTCCCTATTTTACCCTTTTGATTTTGGCATTCCATAACCCCACTTTGGAATGACCTCTCTACAGAGCGGTGATTCCGTAAATCTTTGAATGATTTATAAAGGGGTGAAATTCCTTTATAATTGGCATTGATTCACCGGAGATTTCTGTATCCTCGGATGTCGATGCTATCTATCTCCTGCTCTATCTGGATCCTATATCTGGCGGTCGAATGTTGATTTGCCTCAGATTTCCGAATTGGTTATATTCCAGAAGTCACGGTTGACCGGTTAAGGTTGCCCGTGATTTTTATAGGCTTATCCATCTTCTGTTCGATAATTAAATTATCTCATCTTCGTTTGAGTTTATCTTTGAACTAGAATTCTATTTGATTAGAATTCCTCTAATTTTGAATCTTTGTTTGTTTGAAATCCTTCCTTGAATCATCCTTTGGAAATTTGTGTTTGGTTGTATTTTGAAATTGTGCATACATCAAAATTATTAAGGATGACCATATTTTGTATACAAAAGTGAAATGTTTCCGATAAGGATTATATACCTTTTAAAATGAAAATTAGAAGCTTTGAAAGGATTTGAAATTTGAAATTTGAAATTGATAAGAAACGTGATTTATACAAAAATGATTTATTACTGAAGGGTTTTGAATTTGAATTTCGAGGAATCGTATTCTGGTGTTTTGAAATCGGTTTTAAGATTTTGGAAAATATATAATAATAAAATGATTTAAAGATATTTTTTAAATAAGAAATGTTTCAAATGTATTCGAATGAATTTCAATGATTTAGAAGGAATTTCAAAGAAGTTTTTCAATGTTAATTGAAGTCTAGAACTCACTTATGTCGCTGAAAAATAATTTCGGTGATGAATGCATGCATCATCGACATTGATTTTCGAGTTTCTTAGTGGGGAGAGGCCACTCTAGTAGCTTTGCTATGCGAGTGATTTTGTGAAACCAATTTTGATTTCAGATTTTGAAATATGGTTTAATATTCGAAAGATATATGTATATGTATATATATATTTGAAAAGATTTACAGTAAGTCAGTGTTCAGTCCTCGAGATTCAGATTTGTTTTGTTATAACTTTATCTATTGGAATTGATTTACTGATTTGTTAGCGATTTCCCACTCTTGGATTTGAAAATATGATTTGTTCAACTATTTTGAAGGTTCGAGCACTTCCAAATCAAGGTTAACTTTTCAAATCTAAGAAAATTTAAAAGGTATAAGGTATTTGATAAAGAATATAAGTTTAGTTTGTATGTTTCAAGTCTGAAATAACATGATTTCTATAGGTTGAAACTGTTTTATTAAGTAAATAAATAAGACTATTTTGAATTATACTAATACGAAATTTAGTTTTGAAATGTTTTGGATAGAAAAAAAAAATTAGTCTTCAAATGTTTGAGAAAAATTTAGTTTTAAATGTTTTAACTTAGTAACATCTTTATGAAACAATTTATTTAACAAGTTGAAATAGATACATAAGTTGTACGTATGCTGTTTTATTCGCATAGTTAATTTGATCCAAGTTTGAGTACACAAGTTCGAGGTGAATTACACCATTTCGTGTTAGGATTTTTCATTTGAGTCTTGATGGCGAACATTTGATATGGATTTTAGGCTTGATTCTAGAATTCTCCATCATAGTATATAGCTATGCAAGGAGACTGATGGCTTCTAGTCAAGAGACCATATCGAAGTCCGCATTAGGGAAGTCGAATGGACAATACTAGTTCGAAAGCGAACTTGTGTGATCGAGCGAGCGATCGAATGTAATGTTGCGAAATGATGACATATGTACATCTTATATCCTAATATCATTGGTATACTTGACGCTGAAATTAAAGTTGTTGGATTGGATATCTTTGTAATTTAATTGGAATTTTTCTTTTATGAAAAACCACTATCAAATTTAAAACCATTTTTCAAAACTATTTTTCTTTTTCTTAAACTAACTGTTTTATTCTATTTTTCATAAAAACTATTTTATATACAAAACTATTCTTAATTAAAAATCTTTTAGTAAGCAAAGATGTTCAATCCCATATGGCTTTTCATGCAGCGAAATTTATTTTTTTGAAAATTTTGATCCTTATATAAGATAAACTTTACGTAAGTATAAAATGATTTTGAAAACCATTGATTTTGATAAATCAATAATTGAAGCTTGTATTAGTATGAAAGGATATTTGGTTTACCTGTAATTTGAGTTTATTTAAAAATAATGGATTTATGAAATAAATATTTCAACGCTAAGTAATAATGAAGTAAAATTTGAGATATATGAAATTATGAAATTTAGTTTTGAAATATGGTATATTTAAGCCTTGAAACATATTTAAGATTTAATAGTTTATTTTGTAAATCAAATCTATATTTGAAATTGATAATATTTGAAATGGTTTTGTTGGAAAACTAAATTGAAACTGATGGTTTGAATTGAAATTAAATTGGAAATTTTAGATTTTGGTTTAATTGAAAAAAAAATTGAAATGTAAAGAATTAAGGGCATGTTTTATGATTTCAAATGTATGATTTCAAAATGTTATGATTTTCAAAGTGAAATGATTTCAAGTATTTGGTTTCGAAAGATTTATAACTGTGAAAGTATTATGATTTTTGAAGTGAATACATGTTTGAAATGGGAATGAATTTATTTGAAATTTTGTTGATTTGGAAATTTGGATTATTTTCTAAACCTATTGTTTTATGAAATTTTGAAACTGAATATGTATAACTTGAAAGAAATGATTTGGTGACATCATATATGATATTAAAATTTAATTGATAGCGAAATGGTTTGAAATTTAGAACCTTGTTTTATTAAATACTCGATTTGGGAGCTATCGAACTTATATAAAAATGATTTGTATAAGTAAACTATTGAATTGGAACTATTGATTTGAAAAGGTACTCAATTTTGAAAAATGAAATCTTATATAATCAAAATTTATATAAGTGTGATTTGATATACTATTATTTTGGAAAGTATTTGATTTGAAATGAAATCTTATATATAATTGACTTTATATAAGTATGATATTTGAAAGTGATTTTGAAAGGTACTATATGATACATATTTTCGAAGTAAAGATATGGAAAGTGCCTTCTGCTTGATATCCGCTTTGTGGCCACACTGTGGATTCATTCTATCGATATTATTCTCTCTCTTTGATTTGGGTTTTCCGGATATGATACTCGGGTGTCCATTGAATTCCACGGTGATCCCCGTGGTCTTATGATCGCGACTACATAGCGCAACTGCCTGGCTGAGCTGGCCTGGGGTTACGGATTGTTTCCTGGAGGATCCAGGCGTAACCATTGTGTATCCTGCACTCTATGTAGGTCGCGTTAGTAGCGCAAATGCCTGGCTGAGCTGGCCTGGGGGTACAGATTGTTTCCTCGGGGATCCAGGCGTAACCATTGTGTATCCTGCATTCTACTCGTCATCATGGCGTAACTCGTAGGGCTGAGAAAGCTTACGGATACGGATTGTTTCCTGGGGGATCCAGGCATAACCATTGTGTATCTGCGATCCATGGTTAGACAACCGTTTTGGTTTGGTTGATTTGTTTGGATTTTAATTTCCATATCTTATTTTTAAAAGAGTTTTCTAGTATTTTCACTGGGTGTTGAAACAAGTCTACTAAGTACCTGGAGAAGTCAAGCTTTGCGCCTGATCAACGCACTGCCAGAATCTACAGGAACGAGGATAAACTTGTTAAGACATCGAGTTATAAAAGTATTTTGATAAAGTATTATATAAAGAATATTTTGATCAATTATTTTCCCTTCTAAAAATTTAAAATGTTTTAAATATTGTTTACTTTGAACCATCAGATTTGAATCAAATGACTATTCATCATACTAAAAAAAAATTATTAAATTGAAATGTATAATGGTTCAAATAATGGTTCATCCTTGTCTTTCAACCTGCTTTACCTCCTAGCTATTTTTTTCCCTACCATCTTTCGGGGATGTATTCCAACCTATTGCTCTTTTTTGTTGTTTCTCCGCTTCCTTCCTTTTCGAGGACGAAAAGATTTGAGTGAGGGAGAGTGTAACAACCCTAGATTTTGACTATATATTTAAATTTGACTTTATTTCATTTTGAAATTATTTTAAATTTGTTTTATTTGTGTGATATCATTTCTAAACATTTTTAAAATGATAATATAATTTTTCCAAAATTTACTGTATTTATTTCCTATTTTTAAAAGCTGTTTTCAATTTTCTGCCATTTTCTTCATTTTAAATTTCTTTATTTTATTTTAAATTTGTTTTATTTGTTAAAATTCATCTCTAAATATTTTTAAAATAATAATAGAATTTTTCCAAAAATTTCTGTGTTGATTTCCTATTTTTGAGGGCTATTTTCCCATTTTCTGCATTAAAATTTTATATTAAATTAAATTTTAAATATTTATTTTGTGAATATATTTGTATTTTATGTTATTATTTATGTTTAAAAATAATTTACAAGCTTATATGAATTTTCTAAAAATTATTTCATTTAACTTCAAATTTTGCTAGTCTAGTTCACTGTTTTAACTATTTTACTTCACATAGTTGATAAATATTACATATATTTATATATTTGTTAAAAATTTAAAAATCTTATCTGATATTATTATTATTTCAGCTACATAAATTTATATAAATAATAAAAGGTAAATTGAAAGGGTTTGTGACCTTTTGTATCCTATGGCTTTTGATTTTCCCACCTTTTCACATTTTAACTTACTTTTGCCATCAATTAGCCATAACTACTCACATAATTCAGCTTCCTACCTCCATTCTTCATTCACGTACATCTTTTTCCACCTTTCTGGAAAAAAAATTGGCCTTCTCTTGATTGAGAAGTTTGGTAAAATTCTATTTCCTTTTATTTTCTTTTGTTCACTTATGTTGATTTTTCTAGTTTGATTTTGCACTTGCTTCACCTCATGTAGGTTCAACCATGCCACCTTGCTGCCTAGCCGCCTCCACCACCTGATGACACACCACCAGCACCTCCTCCTCACCAGCCACCCAAGCCATTAACCCCCTTGGTGATGCATATCCGCAAAAGTTTCAAAACACTCTTCATATTGACCTAGCCGAGCACTAGCTTCCACATCCACCACTTCCACCAACCATGGCCGCCCCTACTCCACCACCACCACCTCCAGCACCTCCATCACCCACGGCCACACCACCACAATGGACCCCACTTCTCTGGCCGTGACACCCAGGGCCTTGGCCGAATCTAATTCATGGCCCAAAACCCATGTGTATGCATGATTTTGTGTTCTTACCTTCACCCACCTTTACACCATCACTCAAACTCATGTTAGGATGACCTTAGCTACCCATACCTGACCCTAAATCATTGTCTTAGACCTGTACTCTATCTCTGGCCGAGCCTATGAGATGTCGGAAGCAAGTGCAAAGCATTTCAGCTTTGTTTTATGAAGTTATTTCTAGCATCGTTTATCGTATTTTCGGTCTGAAACCTTATAATTGTTATATTGTTTGTTTGATTTGTATTCAAGGGAATTAAACCTTGGCTCCTCCATTTCGTATTTGTATCATGCTTTTGTGCTTGTGTAGATCCCGTTGTGCAATTCGTTGTTGTGTCATCAGCTCAAAACAGTGAGTAAATCTCACCAGACTAATATGTACTTATGTAGTGATAAACTGACATCACCTGAATCTGTAAATGCATATCATCCTGTTATAACTGCTATATTATATTCATATGATGTTCACACCTATATTTACACCTGTTATATCATATGTTACTGTTATTTCATGCTATTCTGTTACTTTCATCAGTTTATCACACTGCAAGTTCCCTGTAGACTAGAATCACTATGGGTTGAAACGGTACATACCCGAACGGACTTTAGAATAGGAGAAAATCGTTATGGGCTGAAATGATAGGCCTGAATGATTTTCAATTATTCTCTTTTACTTGGGATTGCGGGTTTGAAATGATCAAACCTGGGTTTTCTTTGTAAATTACGGGTTGAAATGATATATTACCCGTATCACTTTACCTAGGCTAGAAAATGAAATACAGACCCGTTGTTAAAATATATTTTTCTAAAATTTTTTAAAATATTTTATAAATGTAAATATTATAATATTTTCATTAGATTTGATTAAAAATGAACTTTTTAAAGCATTATTGATTTTCTGAAAATTTATAAGTGAAATAAATTAAGGGTAAAGTTAGAAATCTGAAATGTAAGTTATTTTGGAAATTATAATTTGGTGATAAATGGAATTTAAATTAAATATGAAAATATGATAAATTTATGATATTTTGAATCAAATGAATTTAAAATGATTTTGTAATACATTATTGATTTTTTAATAAAGTTAAATGTGAAATGAATGAATATTTAGGTTGAAATTTTGAAATATAACTAAAATTGAAAATTTGTGAATTTGGCTTAAAAGTGAATTTTAAGTTAAGTAAATAAAAATGAAATTAAGTTATATTTGAAAATTTTAAACTTAAGTGTTAAGTTAAATTTAATTTAATGAATTTGAAATTTTATGTTGGAATTTAATAAGTGAATTATTATTAAATTTTGATTTTTGAATGGAGATTTAACTTTATAAAATCATGAATATAAGGGTATTTGAATGATTGTTTTAAAAGTGAAATTATATGATTTTATAAGTTAAAATGATTTAAATAAAAATATAATTATTTGTGAAATTATACTGAATATTTGAAGTTAATTAACTGCATTTCAGAAATGCTATTAATTCTAATGTAAATGATAACACAGCATTTGTAAATGATGTAGTTGATAATAACGAACCAAATGGCTAAGTTTAATTAAAGGCTATCATAGCATTTTTGTAAATGTTATAATTTTTGAATTTAACTAAGTTTTATTTGAAACTAATGTAACCCTATCACAGCATTTTGTTATGCTATCTTTTGTTAAATTGAACTGTTTTGAATGTAACTTTCTCTAGCAATTTCTAAATGCTGCGAAAGTTGAATTTTCATCTTTTTTAATAAATTAAGTGGATAAATGAATTTTGAAAGACTAAATTTTTTTAAATTTAATAATTTGATTATTAAATATAATAACTTCATTTTATGATTTAAAATGAAGTAATTTGTTTTGAAATATAAACTATTTTGAAATGTGTTTTGTAATGGTATTTAAATTAAATAAAAATGAATGTGGTTTGGAAGATATTATATTTTTGATATTTTGAAATGGATTTTGAATGATATTGAATTTTGAAATGATATTTGATTTTGAAGTATAAAATACCATTTTGAAATTTTAGCCACGGGATGTATTTAATTTATAGTTTAACTGATTCTTAAAGGATGGGCGATCCCAAGCATCCTTTAAGTTATTGTGTATTTCTACTACAGTTCACTTGAGTTGGTTTACATTATATAAGTATATAATGTCCTCACTCGAGTGTTTTGTGTTTTGCTTTACGCTCGGGTCAGCCTGAGTATTCACAGCTTTGGATTCTCTTTCTGGAGCTGGTCTTTGCTGGAGTTTCTGCTTATCTACATTTATATCTACTCTCTGTTTCAGCTGTTCTAGTTTATCTCATGTATTAGTGAACTTCTATGTATTTGGGATTTCTATTATGTTGTTTTCAGACAGTATTATGTATTTGGTTTGAGACTCTGCCGTAGTAGCTTCATGAACTACTATGTATTTTATTTCCGCTGCGAGTTATTCTGATATTTCTGTGTTTGTGATTCTGTGATTGTATTTCATTTGCTCCAAATTTATTTACAACGCGGTATTTTGAGCAATTCAAGTCCGACATGTGCGGATGTGAATGGCTGAAAATATCGGGTTGTTACATGCATCACCACCACACACACGCCCGCCGCCACCGACCGACCGAACAGATCCGGGCCGGGCTGGGCTGGTGTCTAATATGATACTTGTACTTTTACTACAAACTGGACCGGGCTTTCTGACAGCGACGCGGGCAAACAGAAGCGAATAGCAGGCGGGTGAACAGATGTGACCGTACGAAGAGGTACAGACACGACTGTTTGAGCGAACGGGTGCAGACACGACCGTTCGGAAGAGATACGGACCAACCATAAATAAGAAGGAAAATTGATCACTTTCCTCACTCATTTTTACAAATCTTAATCTTCTTCTTCTCTTCTGCTGTTATACTCTAAGTCACAGAGTGATATGCTCATTACAATTTCGAGCAGAATACATCTGTTGTATCTTGGAGGAATTTTGAAATAAAATTCTTAAGGAAATCGTTACGACGAGCCTCAGACATAATCCGGTTAGAATTCTAGTCTGTTTGTATATTTATATACATTATTCTATATTTTATCCGTTATTCTGGTTATACTATTTATTCAAAATTGTATAACGCTGTTGTTGCAACTTATTTACAACGTAACTTATAGTTACAATTATCTAATACACAATTCCAACGTAGTGGAATTCTAATTGATAAACTTGTGCGATGAGTTTATAGTTACTTGCTATCTGTTTTAGTACACTAGACAAATAACATTTTAAGATAATACATATGTAAAAAAATTTACATATGTTAACATCTTAAGAATTTTACTGTTTTTGCTAAAACAGATGGCAACAGTAGAGATCTCAACAAAGGCTACTACACACAACAGGTCCGATCCTTTTAAAGGAGATGGTGACGATTTTCTAACGTGGCAGAACCAAATGTTATTTTATCTCACCACACTCGGCCAGCAAAGGTATCTCGAGGAGGAGGTACCGATTCCTGTACCAGGCAAGGAATCCGATGTCGATATGTGGAAGCATTCCGATTTTCTATGCAGAAACTATATTCTGAATTGTCTCGACAAGGTGCTATACAAAGTACATCAGCCTCTAAAGACAGCAAAAGCGCTCTGGAATGCACTTGCCACGAAGTATAGGACGCAGAATATCAGTCTTAAGAAATTCATTGTAGACAAATTCATGGACTACAAGATGGTTGACTCCAAACCGGTGACTGCTCAAGTACATGAACTACAAATCATCATTCATGAACTCGAGGCGGAATGTCATAAGGTTGGAGAATCGTTTTTGGTTGAAGCCATCACGAGAAAACTGCCACCGCCCTTGAGAGATTACCGCAATTATCTGAAGCATAAAAAAAAGGAAATCTCTTTACAGGATCTCATAGTCCGATTGAAAATTGAGGCAGATAACCATGGAATTACAAAACAAAGCGAGGAGGCATTTGTGGTTGAAGATTCAAACACCAAAAGCAAAACGAAGAATTTCCAGAAGAAAAGGAAAGCTCCAAATAACAAACCAAAGGACAACAAATGAACCAAAAATTTTAATGGTGAATGTTGGGTTTGTGAAAAAATTGGACATGCCGCTGGAGATTGCAGACTCAAAAGGACCGCAACAAAGAGGCAAATATAGTAGACAACATGAAAGTTGATAACAAATAAAATGAATTGAAATATACAAAGTCCCACATCGCCAAATTGTTGAGAGCTATATTGGTTTATATATGGCTTTCTCATGAGGAGGTTGGAGGCCTGGGGATCCCAAATGTACGCTTCGTTGTGAGGAGGGAGATCTTGTATCACCACCACACACGCACGCGCCGCCTCCGCCGTCCGACCGACCGAACCGGACCAGGCTCGGGCTCGGGTTTGGGTCTAATATGATACTTGTATTTTTACTACAAACTAGACTGGGCTTTTTGACAGTTGTAGGCCATACGAACAGATGCGGATCTGTTCGGAAGCAGACGCGGGTTGAATAGGCGCGAACAGTGGCAGGTGCGATCCGTTAGAAGCAAACAGGTACGGCCGAACACAGGCGGATGCGACCCGACTGAAGCAGACGCGGGCGAATGGATGCTGCATGAGCGGGTGTTACCCGACTGAAGTGGCGCGGGCAAACAGAAGCGAATGGCAGGAGGATGAACAGATGTGACTATACGAAGAGGTACAAACGCGACTGTTTGAGCAAACGGGTGCAGACACGACCGTTCGGAAGAGATACAGACCAACTATAAATAAGAAGAAAAATTGATCACTTTCCTCACTCATTTTTACAAATCCGAATCTTCTTCTTCTCTTCTGCTGCTATACTCTAAGTCATAGAGTGATATACTCATTACAATCTCGAGCAGAATACGTCTGTTGTATCTTGGGGGAATTTTGAAATAAAATTCTTAAGGAAATCGTTACGACGAGCCTCAGACATAATCCGGTTAGAATTCTAGTCTCTTTGTATATTTATATACATTATTCTATATTCTATCCATTATTCTGGTTATACTATTTATTCAAAATAGTATAACGCTGTTGTTGTAACTTATTTACAACGTAACTTATAGTTACAATTATCTAATACACAATTCCAGCGTTGTGGAATTCTAATTGATAAACTTGTACGACGAGTTTATAGTTACTTGCTATCTGTTTTAGTACACTAGACAAATAACATCTTAAGATAATACATACGTAATTTTTTTTACATATGTTAACATCTTAAGAATTTTACTGTTTTTGCTAAAACAGAGATGGCAACAGTAGAGCTCTCAACAAAGGCTACTACACATAACAGGCCCGATCCTTTTAAAGGAGATGGTGATGGTTTTCTAATGTGGCAGAACCAAATGTTATTTTATCTCACCACACTCGGCCTGCAAAGGTATCTCGAGGAGGAGGAACTGATTCCTGTACCAGGCAAGGAATTTGATGTCGATGTGTGGAAGCATTCTGATTTTCTATGCAAAAGCTATATTCTGAATTGTCTCGACAAGGTGCTATACAAAGTATATCAGCCTCTAAAGACAGCAAAAGAGCTTTAGAATGCACTTTCCATGAAGTATAAGACGCAGAATATGAGTCTTAAGAAATTCATTGTAGACAAATTCATGGACTACAAGATGGTTGACTCCAAACCGGTGACTGCTCAACTACATGAACTACAAATCATCATTCATGAACTCGAGGCGGAAGGTCATACGGTTGAAGAATCGTTTTTGGTTGAAGCCATCACGAGAAAACTGCCGCCGTCGTGGAGAGATTACCGCAATTATCTGAAGTATAAAAAGAAGAAAATCTCTTTACAGGATCTCATAGTCCGATTGAAAATTGAGGCAGATAACCGTGGAATTACAAAACAAAGCAAGGAGGCATTTGTGGTTGAAGATTCAAACACCAAAAACAAAAAGAAGAATTTCCAGAAGAAAAGGAAAGCTCCAAACAACAAACCAAAAGACAACAAACGAACCAAAAATTTTAATGGTGAATGTTGGGTTTGTGGAAAAATTGGACATGCCGCTGGAGATTGCAGACTCAAAAAGGACCGCAACAAAGAGGCAAATATAGTAGACAACATGGAAGTGGATAACAAATAAAATGAATTGAAATATACAAAGTCACACATCGCCAAATTGTTGAGAGCTATATTGGTTTATATATGGCTTTCTTATGAGGAGGTTGGGGACCTGGGGATCCCAAATGTATACTTCGTTGTCAGGAGGGAGATCTTGCATCACCACCACACACGCACGCGCCGCCTCCGCCATCCGACCGACCGAACCGGACCAGGCTCGGGCTCGGGTTTGGGTCTAATATGATACTTGTATTTTTACTACAAACTGGACTGGGCTTTTTGACAGTTGTAGGCCATACGAACAGATGCGGATCTGTTCGGAAGCAGACGCGGGTTGAATAGGCGCGAATAGTGGCGGGTGCGATCCGTTAGAAGCAAAAGGTACGGCCGAACACAGGCGGGTGCGACCCGACTGAAGCAGACGCGGGCGAATGGATGCTGCATGAGCGGGTGCGACCCGACTGAAGTGGCGTGGGCAAACAGAAGCAAATAGCTGGCCGGTGAATAGATGTGACTGTACGAAGAGGTACAGACGCGACTGTTTGAGCGAACGGGTGCAGACACGACCGCTCGAAAGAGATACGGACCAACTATAAATAAGAAGGAAAACTGATCGCTTTCCTCACTCAATTTTACAAATCTGAATCTTCTTATCTTCTGCTGCTATACTTTACATCATAGAGTGATATACTCATTACAATCTCGAGCAGAATACGTCTGTTGTATCTTCTTGGAATTTTGAAATAAAATTCTTAAGGAAATCGTTATGACGAGCCTCAGACATAATCCGGTTAGAATTCTAGTCTGTTTGTATATTTATATACATTATTCTATATTCTATCTGTTACTCTAGTTATACTATTTATTCAAAATAGTATAACAATGTTGTTGTAACTTATTTACAACGTAACTTATAGTTACAATTATCTAATACATAATTCCAGCGTAGTGGAATTCTAATTGATAAAATTGTGCGACGAGTTTATAGTTACTTGCTATATGTTTTGGTACACTAGACAAATAACAGAGTACCAAAGCTGTTTCACTTGGGTTTTTTTCTTTAGGACTGGGAACGAAAATGTTAAGTTTAATTATCATTTAAAATGAACAGTCTATAAGCTTACAAATAACCTATTGTATAGTTGGTTGATGAGAGACTAGGATATTTATCTATGTTAACTAAAAAAGCAATAGAAATTTGCATATGGTAGTTACTTGTTCTTAAATATTTAAAAATTTAATTGTATTATTCTTAACAGGATGCTGAAGAAGCACCTTCGCCTGCACCGCCATTAAGAATAAGGAGATACGATGCAATGACAAAGCTTGAACATTTCACAGTTTGATACACCAACAATCTTTACATATCTTAATTTCAATTGTCTTTAAATAATATGTTTCTACATTCTCCCTTTATCACTGCATTTTCTCTTCAAATTTGATGGATTTTGCAAGATCAGAAAACCTCCAGATGGTAATGGAGATTATGCTAGAGATATTTGAAGTCGTGGCATTTATAGTTGAATACACAATTGGATTATTTTAGATAATGGTTCTTGTATATGATGGTGGAGTCCCCTCCAAGGCCAGAGGTAGCAGTGGCTACACCTTATAAGAAGAAGGGATCGAGAAAGTAGGTCATGGTTTCATATAATAGATTTTACCATGTTACAATCTTATTTGTTGTTAACAAATGCCGAAGTTAAAAATTGTTGATCCCAAAGTTAGAGTCAATGCACAATGTTTCTCGGTGTGGAATCTTAATGTACCAAGAACTTCTTTAATGGCAATTAAATTTTAATACTTCAATTTAAAAAATTCATCGTTCTATACTCAAGTTGTGCCACCTCATGTTTTAATCTCACCTATGCTTTAATTAAACCTATGTGTTACCGTACAAAACTTGTTACTATTTTGTATTATAATTTATATACTATAATGAGCTGCTCCTTATGCTTCATGAGTTGCTACTTGTACTACATCTGCCATTATGATTATGTATATTCTTAGTAAGTCATGTGCTATATCTATGGTTCTGTCTTAAATAGTTCCTAGTTTGCTATGTTGTTTTCCACATCCATTCTTAGACTTTTATCACTATGACTACTTTGTTGTTGTGTTAGTTCACTACTCTGTAGTTTGGAATTTCTTCTGTTGGTAAACTTCTTTGTCCACACGTACTAACTTGCATTTTGTATTTGATTTACCATTTGACCACTCTAGACTTTGAATTCATATTTAGTGTGACTACTTTATGCTACAAATTATTTAGTGTTGTGTGCTGTGTCAGCATTGCCTTGTTAAATTATATAAATTACTCTTCTAATTCAGATTGTATTTGGTAGAATAATGTGTTGTTGCTCTTTTTATCATATGCTTACTGGAAAAAATTTATAATGTGTATATACATTGAAATATCAAACTGTTAATTTCTATTTCATAAGCAACCATAATTTCAATATCCATCCGTGTGTGAAGCATGGGTCTCATACTGGTTTATCTTAAAAAGAAATATTTCTACAAATAATTCAGGAGCACCTCTAGCTATTAGGGATAGTTACTCTATAAGTTATACACAGACAAACAAGAAAAGTTAGAGCATCAAAATTCTTAGACAAAGTCAACAGGAAAAGATATATTTTATCTATTACAAAGGTGCAAGGGCACGAAGCCCACCCTGCTAGGCGTACAAATATATTTTATCACTAGCTAGCTAAAAGAAGAAAAAGAAGAAGAGGAAGAGACACATGTCATGGAACGCTCTAGAAGATCCAACTTCAAATGTGCAAATGAAGCATATCAACCCATTCTCTTATCAACGTCAAGACCATATTTTGCTGTGGAAGTAGGGATATGTAGTCACCCTTGAAGCTTTCCACGTCGAACCTTATAAGAGATCTCGAAAAGCTTCTAGTTGACGATACAAGAGAGCCACTAAAGACTTTAGGTGTGACATCAAAGGCAAAGGCGACGCCCCTACATCTTCAAGCAAGAAGTTTAAGCGTTCAAGTCGACCTGGATTTGGTACTGCCAGAGCAAGGTAGCAAGGAAATCCACCAACATCAATTGGACCGTTAACATAGCAGCAATGGTCAATCGACATCTAAAAAATGACCACGGTGTGTGAGCCCAGGTCAAACAACGATGCATGATCCATCTAAAAATAAGGTTCCAAATACGAGTCCAAAAAAACAAAGATCAACAAGAATAATTCAACACCATGAAACCCTTCCTATTCTTTAAAAACAAAAGGAAGTTTGAAAATATATTGAAGAGCACTTCGAGAGGAAGGTGAAGACGAGGTTTACTGCTTTTACCAATATAAAATTATGGAAAGTTTGTAAGTTCTTAAGGAATTTGCATGGTAGAAGCTTTATGTGTTCAAAGTGAAAGGGAAGGGGATATTTATATACCCATCCTTCCCATTATTGTTGTTGTATTCAAAAGGAAAAAATAATCTTGATCGTTTAGGAGCAATCAAATGTTATGTCACACCATGCATGTGGGTTACGTAACACGTCTCTGCCACATCTTAAGAAGCACAACTATCTCAGCTAGTAGAACATAGCCACGTGTGGCGCATATTAAATGCACAACAAAGTAACAAATCGGTAGAGTCTTCGTGATTTGACAATCCTGCACCGGCATACGAGCATGGACTGGGGTGCAAAATGTTACTCGATTTTTCATAAGTAATGAGATAAATCGATCAAGGTTTCTTAGCCTAGCCCGGTCCAGGCCAGACCAGCTCGAATCAAGCCAATCCACCGCAAAACAACCAAGACTAGAGATAAGCTGGCTAGACTTCCTCAGCCATTGGCCTAAACCAAGCTAGGACCGTGCCAACCCCTCTACTAATCAGCACTCCGGTCAACTACCTTCATGCTTACCAACAAAGAAGCTTCAACAACAATTACTCAAGCAAAGTTAGACCTAAGTATAACCCAACTCGGTCCACACCGGCCCATCTAACTCATGACCGATTCTCTTATGCCGGCCCGCACTCAGTGTGGCTCCAGAACAGTCCGTCCATTCAAGCATCTCTTCTAGCTATGTGTTGATCAACACGGCTCAAAACTTTTGCTAAGTGGCTTATGCTTGTCATCTCATGTCTGGTCTGCCACCTCCCTCTCAGCCTCGTCCTCAACAACACTCCAAACCTATGACCGGCCGAACCGACTAGATACGGCCCCACCGACTGGATACGACCCCACAACCAACCCATCTTTGGCCTAGCTTCTCCATAACCCCATTTCACCGGTCTAATCTCATCTCTTATATCCTGATTAGGCACGTCCTCTGCAGCTTGGTCCTTAGCAACCTTTTGTTTTCTTTACGTCTTAAGAGATCCACCATCCAACTCAACAAGCCCTACCACATCAACATGCAAAAGTAAACGGAAAGGGGCACAACTAGGTGTACTTTCCTCTAACAAAAAGCACTTTCCTCTAATAAAAAGCATACCATTCTCCCATAGCATGCTGCCATAGCAGATATGCTTTAAATGCATAGTAAAGGCAAGATATGGGTCTTGTATGGTCCCCAGTTGGCATTTAGCCCCATATTCCTTTCATTTTTCCAGCTATCTCCCATCAGCCCATTCGATTAGATCAACAGGCAGGCATGCTTTCCCTTCGATTTGCAGCACAATTTCGATCATCCATCATCGTTTTCAGCTATTATAAATATCTCATGCATTGCAAATTTAAAAGGAGTTTAAAAATATAAGAAGTGTGAGTACTATACATAATTTAGAGCAAAATTTTAAGATTAGCTACTTCATTAGTCTTAAGCGCTTTATTTTCTTATTATTTTCTTATACTTCTTTGTAATTGTAAGATAAAAAATAATAAGATATCGTAGTAGACATAGGAAAGCTTGTCATAACACTTTATATTTATTGCTTACTTTTCTTCCTCATTTTCAATTTTTAAGCATAGTGATTAGCAAGCAACCTTCTCCACAATCAATTAGTCTAATTTCAAGGTTGGCTAAAAATCTAAACAACTTATATTTTCCCCCACCATTGAGTACGATCCCATGGCCACATCAACCATTATACCCGCATTTAAAAAATTCATGCACCAACATACCGTAATAGAGCTTTGATCCTAAAGGCCCACCATTGCTCGCACCCGTATGAATTTTTACAACTTCTACATGTACCCCCAAATAATCCTCTACATTATCCCTTATCCGATGTTTAGTACTTCTACCCCCTCTCCCAATTTATATCAGCATCTCCCGCATTTAGCACTATACCAGCCCACTCATATTTATACTATCGTCATCAACAATCCTAGACAATTCATTTAATCAATGGTTTTCTCATTATATCTGCCAATTACCAAAATATTTTCTACTTCCTCCTTTCGAATTATGCCATCTAAATTTTTGCACTCATGTCGTGTGTGTTCCATATCCATTATTTATACATGTTGGAACTGGACCAGCCCATAGCGAAAGTAAGGGGTGAATTTCAATTTTTTTTTACTATTTTAGATCTTTATTAGGCCTATGAAGTCTAATTTATTTTGAAATTTGTAATTTTCTTTTAAGAAAATCTTTATGTATTTAAATTTGTAAAATGATTTTATACTATTTAATTAATGTTATAACACACACACACATATATATGTATCATATATACATATACATACATACATATATATATATGTGTGTGTGTGTGTGTGCGCGCGCGCGCGCATGTGTAACATATCAAATAGTGCAAGGTATAACATGACCTTGTATAGGTGTTGAGATTTACACCACAACGGACACGTTAGCTCATCTAATATACAAATATATTGTCCAATGTATATTTTTATAGTTTTATTTGTATATGTACATATATAAAATGTTGCAAATACAAATTTATATATCAGCTATATTTTTATTTAATTAATTTTGTGCAAATATACAAACATAAAAATGAAATATTAACATTATATATATAACTATGGATAAATTTAAATCATTAATAAATTATATTAAAATTATTCTTTTGCCATAAAAACCAAAAATACCATCTATATAAATATAATTATTATTTTTATATATAAATATACATATATTAAATATTTATGTATGAGTATGAATTATATATATATTAATGTTTTAAAATATATAGAATATATATTTTAAATATTCATGAATACCATGTCATGCAAATGGCATAGTTTTTTCGAATTTTAAAATGCATTTTAAAACAAATATCTGTACAGATATTATTTAAAATTAATAAAATTATTATTCAAAACCTAATTTAAAATTTAAAATTTAAAATTTTAGTAAAATTCTAAATGATATTTTATAATTTTAAATGTTCAATATGTAATTTTAATATTTAACACTAATCTTAAAAGTTATTTTATTATTGGAAATTAATTAAATATTTAAATTAAAAATAATAAATTATTTTATTTTTCTGCCAAGAGTTCTTTAAATGTTAATATAATTTTATAAATTACAAAACATAACTTATATGATAAATATTTATTATTATGATTAATTTACAAAATTAGTTAATTTAGATAATATATATATAAATATATGAAAAATATGAAAAATATTTTTTATTTCTATCGTAATTATTATATCTGTGAAACTTTATATCTGTGTAGTTAATTCCCCGCTATTACCCCGCTATAACCCTGCTATATCTCATAGCAGATTTCTACCTCTACGATTTTTTCATATAGCCCCAAAATATGGCCTTTCCGCTTTAATCCCCGATATTTCCGCTATATCGCGTTATTCCCGCCATATTTTGCCATTTCCGTTATTTCTTCTTTAATAAAATGCATTAAAAAATTGCATTTATACACTATAAAAATTATGAAACTAATTTATTTGATTTAATTTTTAATATATTTTCAGAAATGAAAATACTCTAATATTCTACTAAATTCAATTATGTTATATAACAGTTTTACGTTTACTTAAAGTATATTCGCACATGTTTTTTGTTTAAAATTATTTATGTATTAATTATAATTCAATTGAATGATAATTTTTCATTTAATTACCATTTATATATTTGTAAAAACATTAAGAACGAATTTTATGTGCTATTTTAGAGTCATCCGCTATATCCCGCTATATCCTCGTTGTATCCCCGCTATGACTTTTTGCACCTCCACCGCTTCGAATCTGTCGAACGCTTTAACTGCATAGCTTTATATATATAATCTTATAATTGTATATTGTGTAAATCTGATGTAGTATTAAAATTTATAAACTATGCAATTTTTTAAATGTTGAATGTTAAACTACATTAAAAAATATATTTTATGTTGTGTTGGCAATAGGTATATACATGAAAAACACAAAAAAAATATAAAAATTTATGTAAACATGAAACCAATCTAATTGTGATAATATATTTATATATTGGAATCGTCCCCTAACTAACAGTAATATATAAATGATATAAACACTATATGATAATGTTAATATTTAAAATTAGATTAGAAGTATACATTATGTTCAATGCCTGTAAGTACACCTTGAAACAATGAGATTTTCTCCTCGAACCGATTTCCAATCTAGAAGAGTGTTAATCCCTGAATTGACGACCACCGGCTATCGAATGCAACTGTATTTGATTTGAACTCAATTTAATGTATCAGGAGAGGGTTATGGTTCAACCAGAAATAAGGCTAGATGTGGCTTCAAAATTCATCACAAAAATGTGGGTAGACATGCTTATATAATGGAAAATTTAGAGACAAGTTAGTTACCACCCATTGTCTTCCATCCTAGCCATCCAAATCGAAGCCCTCCAACAAGCCATTATATTGCCTTATATAACCCCGTTATAGTCGAATATTACCAGTCCATATATGGGCTTTAATACCATATAAAGCCCGAACGAACATTTTACATTTAAATCATTTAAATCTAATTTAAACGCTTATCGGTATCGTATATCGATTAATATATTTATAACTTTTATAAATACATTTAATAACATTTTTTCATCAAATCAAAATCAAATTTTATAATTAATATTTCATAAATATTAATTACTTTGATTAATTTATAACAACCGCAAATTAATTAAATTGATTGGTCAAAGGATTATTCATCATTTTAGTTATGTGACTCGTTAGGTGTAAATTTGGTCAGCGATTAATATCGAACTATTCGGATATTAACGTTCACATGTCACTATATAATTTTGACAAATCGATATTTTCTTTTGACCTTAGTTATATTAACCCACAGAAAACTATCGAGTGAGTCATTTCATAGTTCTTCAATAACTACCAATATGAATCCCTTGGTTCCCTCAACAACCATATGTAATACACTACCCAAAATTTAGAGAGTATTACATACTCTAATCTTAATGGATGCATCGATATCCAGTCTCGATACATCTTGCTTAAGAATCTTTAAAATAGTGTATTTATTTTCATCGTGATTAATTAATCACGGTCACAACACTTTGTAAATACTATCACAAAACATAACATTTATGGATTTTCTATTAAATATTCTTTTAATTAAATTAAGTAATTAATATAACATATTATATAATAGAAAAAAAATACCTTTTATCTCGAACAAGATTGGTTATCGAGTTAAATGTATGTAACAAATTATATAATTACCCCTAGGGCATATTCTTAACTCTATCAATCTCCTACTTTCACTTGGGGTCAGTTATGGAATTTTATTCCAACTCATCCAATCGGTTTTCTTAAAACTAATCAGGTTAACCCCTCAATGAATGGGTATGCTATTATGTTTCAATTATCTACTCTGTCAATCAACTCTCCCCAATGCTAATAAATTGTTTTATCATGTGGAACAATTCAAAGCATGTCTTGTTGGATCATAGGTTTTGATTGCTGACAAAAATTCGAATCTACGACTACGACATCATCCTGACTCAATGACTGGTTCATATAGTTATATATTTTAACAAGAGTCATCAAATATGTATATAGAGTCTAGTAAGTGTTTTGTTAAAATCTTTCCTCAAGAATCATTATTCACATTCAAATAAATCTGCATGCATATTTTAATCAAAATCAAGTTTTCAAAAAAATGCATGGAGCAGGGCTCGAACCCGGGTCACTAGTTTGGAAGGCATGTACTCTAACCAAATGAGCTATTACTGTTTTTGTTTAACAATAGAATTCAGTCGACTGAATTTCCTGCACAGTCGACTGAATCTGTGCAGTTTAACATACATGCACGGTTTCAGTCGACTGAATTTCCTGCACAGTCGACTGAAATTGTTCCTGAAAATTTTTCTTCATATTTTCAGTCGACTGAATTTGAACCTGCGAATTTTGCATGAAAGGACACCTTCTTCTTCTCAAGAGTTGCGACCATTCCTCAATAGAAATGGAAGCTTCTCTTATCTACAACCCTTGGCAATACATGCATCCTTTTTACAACTATAAATACATGATTCAAACATCATTCAAGACATCGAATTCTCTTACTCTAATCTATCTATTTCTTGATCATATTTTTTAAACATTATCAAAGCAATCACTACTCTCTTTGCTTGAATCAATATTTATATTTAATATATTTGATTCATAGCAAATTCATAATTCCTTAATCTTCACAAACATATTTCATATTCTTGAGGATAAGATTATAGGAACATTGTACTACAATAGACTCATTCGTGTTATAAAGAACACAACTAGTCAAAACTTGTTTAGCATTGAGGTTTGAAGTCCTCTTAGGTAGTTTGAGGCAAAGAAATCCCGTTCGGTTGTTCGGGTAAGTTGTAAACCTATTCCTCCGGGTGAAGTGAGGGTGTTAGTTAGTGAAATTCCTAAGAGGAGCTTAGGGACTGGACGTAGGACGAGAGGTCCGAACCAGTATAAAAGTCTTGGTGTCTCCTTGCATTTACCTACTTTATATACCTAGACTATTTAATTATTCCATATTACACGATCCTACCACATAGCCCCTCTCTTTCAATTGGTATCAGAGCCTGGTATTCTAGAGATCGTAACAACATCCTAGAATAAATGGCTATAAAGAGATCTAGTCAAGGCAATAAGAAGAGGAAGAGCAATAAAGAAAAATCAAAGGAGCAAACAAACAAATGCTTCATGGCAAAAGATAATGAGGTTAGTGATCTAACTTTTGATGATATGATAGAAATAAATTCAGAACTTCTAGACACTTTAAAAAGTCTCAAAAGAAAATATAAGGAAGCTCTAGAAAATCAGAAGAAAGCAGAATTCGAAAGAGATATGTTAAATGATGAAAAGAAAATTCATGAAGAAGAACTTGAAAAAGTTCAAGAATCTTATTCAAATTCGGAAACTCAATTATCACTTTTAAGTCAAGAAATTGAAACTCAAAAATTAAAGAATGATATAATTATTTCTGAAAATCTTGATTTAAAAACTAAAATTAGACAAGTTGAGTTAGAAAATAATAGTCTTCAAACTAGATTAGAGAACATCACTAAAAATGTTTCTAACTTTAACAAAGGAAGAGAAAATTTATCCAAGATTATTGAAAATTCTCAACCTGTATCAAATAAGAAGGGATTAGGTTATGTTAAGAATTCAAAAGCTCTCAATGATAAAAGTGGTTTAGGATATGATAAAACTGATCGTAGAAATAGCACTAGATATGCTTTCATATATAGTAAAAATGATAGTGCTAGTACTAAATTTCGAGTAAAGCCTAAATCCAATTTTTATAGAAATTCAAATACTACTATGACCTATAATGTTGATAATTCCTTTAGAAGTACAAAATCATTAACAGGAAATATGAATAAAAATTATCTAAGTATATGGGTTCCTGTTAATTGAAAAAACAGAGAAAAATACATTAACGATTATTTTGATATGGTAGTTAATAATGAAAATTATATTTATAAAGGTTCAACCACACCCAAATGGGTATGGTTTCCTAAAAATTAGGAAATTATAAGAACCTTGGGTATCGCATGCTTTAAATGTTAATTTTTTTTCTGATACCTTACATTATAAGTAGTAGTTATTTTGTTTTATATTGCTCTATGTTAACACTTATGTAAAATATATTTTATATCATCATATAAACTCTTCTTTTTGTCGATGACAAAGGGGGAGAAAGATATTGCTCTCTAACATAATTTACAGGAATAAATCATATAAGCACAGACTAAGGGGGAAAAAGATTAAATAGGAATATAAAGCATAGATCCAGGGGGAGAAATCGATAGCACAATTACGGGAAGATATTCAGTGAGAGGGATATGATCAACAAAACTTGTCAAAGATTCGTTCATAGAATTGGAGTTGTCATCATCAAAAAGGGGGAGAATGTTGGATCATAGGTTTTGATTGCTGACAAAAATTCACGAATCTACGACTACGACATCATCCTGACTCAATGACTCAAAGTATGGTTCATATAGTTATATATTTTAACAAGAGTCATCAAATATGTATATAGAGTCTAGTAAGTGTTTTGTTAAAATCTTTCCTCAAGAATCATTATTCACATTCAAATAAATCTGCATGCATATTTTAATCAAAATCAAGTTTTCAAAAAAATGCATGGAGCGGGGCTCGAACCCGGGTCACTAGTTTGGAAGGCATGTACTCTAACCAAATGAGCTATTACTGTTTTTGTTTAACAATAGAATTCAGTCGACTGAATTTCCTGCACAGTCGACTGAATCTGTACAGTTTAACATACATGCACGGTTTCAGTCGACTGAATTTCTTTGTACAGTCGACTGAAATTGTTCCTGAAAATTTTTCTTCATATTTTCAGTCGACTGAATTTCCTGCACAGTCGACTGAATTTGAACCTGCGAATTTTGCATGAAAGGACACCTTCTTCTTCCCAAGAGTTGCGACCATTCCTCAATAGAAATGGAAGCTTCTCTTATCTACAACCCTTGGCAATACATGCATCCTTTTTACAACTATAAATACATGATTCAAACATCATTCAAGACATCGAATTCTCTTACTCTAATCTATCTATTTCTTGATCATATTTTCTAAACATTATCAAAGCAATCACTACTCTCTTTGCTTGAATCACTATTTATATTTAATATATTTGATTCATAGCAAATTCATAATTCCTTAATCTTCACAAACATATTTCATATTCTTGAGGATAAGATTATAGGAACATTGTACTACAATAGACTCATTCGTGTTATAAAGAATACAACTAGTCAAAACTTGTTTAGCATTGAGGTTTGAAGTCCTCTTAGGTAGTTTGAGGCAAAGAAATCCCATTCGGTTGTTCGGGTAAGTTGTAAACCTATTCCTCCGGGTGAAGTGAGGGTGTTAGTTAGTGAAATTCCTAAGAGGAGCTTAGGGACTGGACGTAGGACGAGAGGTCCGAACCAGTATAAAAGTCTTGGTGTCTCCTTGCATTTACCTACTTTATATACCTAGACTATTTAATTATTCCATATTACACGATCCTACCGCATAGCCCCTCTCTTTCATGTCTCTCAACTTCGAATGAGCTCTAAGTTCCGTTATCAGCTCTATTGTGACATTTTATCATATAGCAATGTTATGGGATTCTCAGCTCAGTTATAAATATTAAATTTATATTTATATACATTGCTTTTATTGTGGCGTTATTCAAGGCATACTTAACCTTTTTATTAAATCAACCATAGTTTTTAATTTGAAACATTTCCAACTTATAGATTCTTAGCTAGAATTTATTATTGACGTATTGTACTTAATATCACTTAGAACAGTTAGAATCAGAACACTTCTTCGTAAGGAGTTTGTTGTTTCTCTAACCAATTTTTATTATTTCATAAATACACGAGAATTGTAACGACCGTAATCTTATCACTTTGAATTAGAATATTTAACTAATTTAAATATTCAGATAATTGTTTTAAATAATGAATAATTCACTTTAATTGTTATATAATGATAATAAGTGATTTATAAATGTTTATAAATATATAAACTTATTTTATAAAGATATATAAACTTAGTTGCATTTTGAAAGTTTGACATCGTATTTTTATAAATGGATTTTTATATTATTTAAAATAGTTTTATAGCTTAAATGATCTTGTTTTAATTATTGAAAGATGTTAAGAAATGTATTATGTAGTTTTATTCTCAGAAATAAATATTTTAATTTAAAACTAAAAATATAATCGGATTTACAATGGTTTGACAAATTTAAATTATTTTAAGGTATAGAAACCTTGTTTGAACATGCACACATGTATATACATGCACATATGCATATAAATGTGTATCACAATTAGTTAAATCGAAACCAAAATAAATATCTAAACATATATACATATAAACTCCTTATGTATAAACAAATGCAACTTGAAAAAACAAACTCACCATTACTCAATCAAGAGAAGACAAGCATATGGAGGGAGGAGTGTGTTCGACCAAAAGACAAGGGGAATGGTTTAACACATTGGTAATGGGAATTGTAAAATTTTTGTAGATATTCTGGTGAAAAGTCTACAAATAGCACTCTATACCCTCTCATTTCTTCACACCAAATTCTCATGTTCTTCTCTTTCTTCGCAAGCTTATTAATGGCTTCCATCATTTCCACTACTTCTCCAAAATATTCCTACATCACCGCGAAGCTCAACTAAAAGTATATACAAAATATACCACTCTAGTTCAAAGTTCAAAATAGTGATCTACATCCACTTCTCCATCTTGGTCATGCTCCTCTAAGGCCACCACCACCTCGTTAAGCACTTTCACCTATTCGCTTATAGATCATGACAATCCCAATAGAGTCCAAGCTCCTTGGGCTTTGAATCGTGAAAGAAAAAGTGTCAAAAGTTAGGAAACAGATCGCTATATATGTGAGAACACTACTTCCACCTTATTTAAATTTATCTTATATTTATCCACAATTTGTGCTACGTAAGTATACTTGGTTGATTAGCATAGTTTTAATACTAAAATGATTGATTTTTGTTTTATAAAATTAAAACTCATTTTAACAAACTTTGAAAAAGATTTGAAAATAGAGTAAAAATAAGCGCGACATGTAACGGTATTTCACGATTTCGCGTATTAAAAGTTAAATCCATGTATATTGCGGAATATGAGACGGAATTCTTTGGAATAAAAATTTTCCCGACCCTTATAACCATAGTTTTCAAATGGAAAAGAAAAATCAAGATTTTGTGTAGTAAAGTTGGAAGTATGTCCAAATCAAGTTTTCAAAATCGTTGCATTTTGACAGTTCGAAAAATATTGGTTTCAACACTTTAAAAATGGATGCTTTTAAATCTTTAAAAATATGACATAAATTCCATAAATATTTTAAAATGTTTTAAAGGGATTTGAGTTATAAAAAAGGAGATAAATATATAATGGAAAAAGTATTTTGATCTACATAGCTTTAAAATTTCTATTCACCAGCAATTAAACAACTGAATTTGGAAATTTTTGAATAAATGATTTAAATTTGGATTTCTCTTTTCGAATCTTTTGGAAATCTTTCTAACTAACCATACAAGTATTTTAAAGATTTATATTCGATCAAAAAACTTATGAGTGATAAAGAGGTAGTCTCTAGGTTGGAGTTTGGAAATCTAGTGCCTGCTCCCCCTAATTATCCGAACTAGTCTGATGAAGGGGATAGTAAATTTTATTTACTTAGACCACATTTTTCCTAGGATAAAAGAAAAGAGATTAGGATTTTCTTCCAAAGTTAAACTAGATTTAAAATAGAATTTTATGGTAAATAGCACGTTCTAGTTAAACTATGTATTAAATTATGAGGAGGGAACCCATACTACCCATGTGAATTTAAAAGATGATTTCACCATTATTCGATGAATAGTTCATATTGAATATAGAACAGTGTTGAGGATAATTAATATAAAATATATGGATTAATATAAAATATATGGATCCTTTTTACTAGGTACTAATTGGTTTGTATATACATTAAACTATATCTTAAATAACATTGTTTTTAACCTATTAAAAGATATGTTTTGGAAATAAGTAACATCCATTAAGATTGAAATTATACATGTTAACCAAAAAATGGATCAACACCATGGATTGAGTGTGAAAGCACCAGCCCTGCTCTTACAGAGCAATAATATAGAAAATAAATATATAAGGAGCAGAAATAGTAAAAAGACAAGAGAATTTTATAGTGGTTCGGCTATTAATGAAGCCTACATCCACTTTATAACTTTTGTTATAGACAGACTGCAATTACAAGTTAAATCTGATTACAATTTGATTAGATTTTATAAGTTAGATAAGTTACTAATGTTAGAGTTCAGTAGAGAATCATATGCCCTTTAGATGATTGTTGTGCGGGAGGAGAAGATTGAAGAATAGTTTCTATAGATTTTCAGCAGACAGCCATAAAGATCCACTTTATGTTGCAGGTAGGATTGTATTTATAAGGGCTAGAGAGCACTTGGGATAAAGCCGCTTTACTTGAGACTTGCATTTAAAGATACAAAGATGCTCCAAAGTTTCACAACGAACCGACCCAATATGATGGATCGCTAGCGATCCATAGGGCATGGATCACTAACAATCCATAAAGTTAACCCCGCTACAACAAAAATACCCTATTACAATGCTCTTTTTACAATGGGCATTGGTTGTCCGTTGTAATAGAAGGCTATTACAATGGTCCATTCAGGGCCATTGTAAAATATGCCATATACAACCCCCTTGTTACAACGGGCATTGTTTGCCCGTTGTAATAGAAGGCTATTATAACGGTCCACTCAGGCCCGTTGTAATAGATTCCAACTTTACAACGGTTAAAAATGCCCGTTGTAATAGCCTTAGCCTTTATTATATCGGTCCACTCAGCTTGCTTTCTTTCCCTCGCTACTAAAACTTTATTTATCGCTAACCCTAAATCCTAAATTGAACGTTCCTTGCCAAGATCTGGAATCCCTAGGTTCGTCGACCTCTTCTCCATGGCAATCCAACACCAATGCCCTTTCTCATCTACGTCATTATCGCAACCCAACATCAACCTCCAAATGAATGCGGCGATCCAAAACCCAATGTTGTTCATCGAGAATTGATGTTACTGCTGGTCACAAAAGTTGTCGGTCAATTTGCTATTCTATAAAAACCAACCTCTCTTCCATTAGAAAAGCCTGATCGTTCTGGAGCTCGATGATTGGAAGAAACAAAGCTCATCTGAGGTTAGAGCCTTGAATGTGGATGTTGTTTGCTTACTGTTCGCCCGAATCAGAGACGTTGCTTGCCTTGTTTCTGTCGCCTCATTGAGTGTGTGTACAGTCTCGAGTGCTTTGTTGACGAAGCGTACGGTCGATGATTGTGGGACTTGTTGGTAGGATATTTTGCTAAAATTTGATGTATCGGGTGTCGTTCAGGTAACGACTTGCTAAATCTCATTGCTCTAAGTTGTGTTGTTTTATACTTACTACTTGAGATTAAAAAACAATGAAATGTTGTCCAGTATTATCTGGCTGAAGATGACTCTAAGACATGTTGTTGATGATACTAATATTTGATGCCCTTCGTGGTTTGATTTTGTTTGGATGCAGCAGTTTTGTTTCATGTAACTTGTTCACTCAGATGAGGCTATTATTTAGAGATATCGATCCATGTCTAGATCTATTGATGGTTGGTGTTTGACGTTGAAGATGAGAAAGCATATCCGATGGACAAATTTTAGGCACGCGACCTTAAGATTTCAAGTACACGACTTTGATTGTACATCAGGTAAACCTTCATATTTTAGGCACTCAACTTTGATTTTACATCAGTCTTATTATGATACTAAGAAAAGATGCAGTTTGTATACCTACAAGTTATGGTAGCTTTGTAGTTGTAACATGTACGTGAATACCAAGTGAAGTGAATCAAATAACCTTGTATGCATATGCTCTACTATGTCCCGTCTTTTGTTAACTGAATGAATAAATTAAAGTATAAAATGAATTGCTAATTGATGTATGACTTTTTCATTGATTTTTTTTCCATTGATGCATTTAAACTTGCAAAAGTTAATATCAGGTTGTGTGTTATGCATTGTTTTTCCTTTGTAATTATAAAATCGGTGTACTGAATTTGAGCTAGTTTCAAAATGTAAGCCAAGGTGTTCAGAAGGGAAGTGGGGTGAGGCAGAATGTAGATGTCAGTGGAGAATTGTAGTTGATGACAGTGTGGGAGTTTTGTGATGGCAAACTTGTTGTCTGGTGGTTGTATGGGATGACACTTTCCAAGTTCCAGTAAGTGTATTTGCTATGTTTCTTTTTGATTGCATTAACAATGTTCTTAATAAGACCATGTGAAGAAATTTGCAGTGTTCTGAAGTTTAAATTTTGTTCAATGTTTTTAGATTGGTGGAGAATTTGAGAACAACTTATGGAGTTCGATAAATTCAAGGCATTTCTATGGATGTAGAAATGCAAGCAATGATTTCACAAGTGAGTTTTCGGATTCTAGCTGTGAAAATTTATTTTGATTAATCACGTGTAGTTATAAGAATAATGATGCTTTTCGTGAAATAATTGTTTTATGAATCAGAAGCTGAAGAAATTACTCAGCTTGATCGGTATTTGATGATAGCTACAAGTGGAGGATTGAATCAGCAGAGAACCGGGGTAACCTTACTTTCAAAACTATCGATTGTTATTTGTATTGACTATTTTTTGTTTAAATTTAAGTTTGGAAGTTTGAATTAGTCGTATTACTAGGAGTTAGTAATATGCCTTTTGGTTCCAGCTAATTTACTGTTTTGCTTTATGTTTTTCAAATTCCATATGTTCACCAGATTAGTTTAAGTTTTCATTTATCACATCAGCTACACAAAATCTATTGCACCGGCAGCAAACAACTCTATTTTATGTAATGCTACACAAAATATATAAAAATATTTATATAAATTTCATGCTAAATAATATTCAACGAAGTTGCATAAACTACAATCAAGTACCTGTTTGAAATATTAAACTGAAATTTGTGAAATAGAAGTGCCAAATATTATGTTTAGAGTAGAATTTTCAAGGTCCAAGGTTATTAGGCCAGTGTTATTTATAAACAAGTTCGGAAAACGCTATTATTGTTTTCATGGTATGTGATCCTCGAAATTGCTTTATACTTTGTACCATTTCCATGTTTGTTTTTATTTATTGTTGCGGCAAGAATATTGCTACTTTGTAAAGCATATTTTTAGGTGTATGTTTCCATATAGTTTCAAGCACGGTTAACTTTGTAGTCTGTACATAATAAAAAGATTAAGTTAGGTGAATTAGAATAAAGAATTGAAATCTTTGTGATAAAGTATCACCATTCAAGGGATTATATTTGCGGTAGAGTTATTGATTTGTGGTAGATGATTCTGCTGCCATTTTGATTTTCTTTTCTACAATATCTTTGATTTAATGTCCATTGAAGATGAAAAGTGTTTAAAACCTTTTTTTTTTCCACCGTATAATTCTTCCAAATTTCATACTTTTACCAATGAAATTCAAATGGCTAATCCAAGTTGGATTCCTGTACATATGTAGAAATTGGAATATACTATATCAACATATGATGGTAAATTGGAAAAATTGATTTTTTTTGCTACATGTAGTATGATCATTATTGATATCGCAAATAACAATACCCTTTAAAATAATTGTTAATAGTCTTTTACGGAGGTGCATAGTTAGTTTTCTAATAATTTTCCGCTGTCAACAAGTACCAATTTTTCTTCCTTACCTTTTTAATACAATTTTTTCATGTTTACTGATGCTTACAACTGCAATATTTAAAAAAAAATTCTTCGTTTGCAATGTACAGGTTGCAATATTTAAAAAAAATTGCAACCTGGTGAAGTGGTCAGTTATTGTTAGGTGGTTAGGCAGCAAGCAGTGGTGGTTGCAGTTGGATGGAGTGCTCGAAATGTTGAAATGGCAGAGGTAAGGAGTTCGAAATGTTGAAATGGCACTGGCGGGGCTACGGTAGTATGTGGGATTATGGATGGAAATGAAGTGTTGTAGGATGTTAGGTGTTTGCTGTCAGGTATGGCACTGTTAGGTTTGTGATAAAGCAATGCACAGGTGGTTGTTTTGCTTTGTTAGGGAGAATACTATGGTCAAAGAGGTGGATGGTTGGAGTAAAGGTACTGTGTAGTAAGGACTATAGGTAGGGTATGGTATGTAGATCAATTGTGTACTGTTGAATGGTTTGGATGTGATGTTTGGTAGCACCGTGATTGGGGATGGAGGTGAAGCACTGTTGTTTGGGTTTTAGTTTGTTGAAGAGGATGCAGGCAAGGGTTGGTGGCAGAACTGCAGGCATAGATGGTGTTTGTTGTTCAAAAGCAGGGTGACGGTGAATGGTTTGGCTTGTAGTAAGGCAAGTAGCAGATGATGGTGATGAGGAAGGTTGAATTTGTATGGTCAGTCACTACTGGTAGATAGTAGGATGGTGCAATGAGTTTGTAGGATAGTGGAAAGAATTGAGGCAATGTGATGGTGGCAAGTTGTTGGAGTCGAACAGTGGAAATGATACGTGTCAACAGAAGTGGGCGATGGTTATGATCGTAGTAGTGTTTTAGCTAAGGCAGAGGGATGTAGTGATGTACTGTGGATGTAAGAAGTTGCAGAGGAGTAGAAATTATGATATTATGATGGGAGTATGTGCTTGATGGTTTATGTTGAAGTTGTTATGACAGTTTTGGTTAGATGCAACAGGAAGAAGAGATTTGGTGCACAATGAAGATGGTAGGCAGTTTTTTTGGTGCACAATGAAGATGGTAGGCAGTTTTTTTGCGTTTGTGGTTTGTGAGCAATAGTGCAGGGATGATGGTTGGAGGAAGCAAAGGGAGTTTGTAAGGTGATTATTTGGTTTGGTATGGAGATGGTGATTATGTTTATGTGCAAGTAGTTTGTGGTTGATGATGTCTGGTAGTGAGAATATTTGATGGGAACAGAATGACTGGATAGTAGCAAAGTGTATGCAACAGTGGTTTTTAGTAGCAGCAGTTGATGGTGAATAACATGGTTAAGGTGAAAGTTTGTATGTTGATGAAGTAGGCTTGAAGTAGAAATGCAGAAGTGTGGTAGGGTGCACAGTTTTCAGGTCTTGAAGAGGGTGTATGGATGGAGACTGGTTAGTAGGTGCAGCGTAGAACTTGTGATATAGAGAGAATGGCAGTATGATGTACTGTGGTTAGAGGTTGAGGAGAATGCGGGCAGATGTAAGAATTGTGGGCAGGGGATGATCAACAGCAATATGAAGACAGTGTACTGGTTGCACTGTGTATATGTGCACAGGTTGCAATATGAAGATAGTGTACAGGTTGCAATATTTATAAAAAAATTCTTCATCGGTAGCAAAGGAATTTTTGAAGAAAAAAGCTGTTATGTGGGTATTGATTAACTGAAATATTATGGTTTAAGGTTTGCTTCAATGTCGTTCGGTCTAAATTTTAATTCTTATGTTATTATTTGTATGCACTACGTGTTATGTTTGTCTAGGATTGTATTCGACGTTTTGTAACTGTAAAATTTTATGAATGATGTGAATAGAAAAATCTTTTTGTTATTTTGAAATATGAATTTCCTTTGTTATTTTTAGTAAATATGAATAAAGATGGTTGTCATTAGTATAATAATTTTGTTTCAATTCAAATTAGTTTAAAATTTACACGTGCATTGTAGTAGTTTTATTTTTTTTCCCATTTGAATTTTTACAATGGTCAATGCAAGTTGTTAAATATGCTTTTTACAATGGTCAATGCATGTTGTAAAACAGGCTATGCAACTAGTATGGTTAGTCTATTGCAATGGGTTATGGCCGTTGTATTATAGTCTATTACAACGGTCATAACCCGTTGTAAAAGGGTATACTGCAACGGTTTTTACAACGTGCTTAGCCCGTTGTAAAATGTGGTGGATCTATTACAACGAGGCCTATTACAACGGTCACATGCCCTTTGCGAAAACCATATTACAATGGGCATTGCCCGTTGTAAAAAGACTGTTTTGTTGTAGTGCCCATTTTTAGCATATTTTAATTGGATCGTGTTCCTTGGCTTGTGTATATGCTCTCCATGAAATTCCATGACCAGCTGCTTTGTTTTGATAATGATTCATGTACTAATTGCATTGAACTGTTGCTAGAATCGTATGAATGCCCACTTCTCGATCTAGCTTGCTTGGAAGATCGTGGAACTTCGTAGGTGTGCCTTGAAAAGATAATGCTTCATGATGCAAGAAGAAAGAACGAACCACAAGCAATGGTTATGGACACTAGCGATCCATGGGCGATGGATCACTAGCGCTCCATAACCTTAGGCAATTTTTGCCTTTTTCCTCTTGGTTCCTTCTTTTGATCCTTCTAGTTGATTCTTAAGTCGTTTCGACATAACGCAGATCTTCTAACTTCCATTGAGTTCTATTGGGTTAAAAACCCAGATAACATACTCTGGAAGTTACTGCTTTTGAGTTCCTTTTTGGTGAGGTTTAAATGATCGTGTTGAGGCCATCATGCAAATCTTAATTTGGTTATTTAGCCCTCTGTTTAAATCTAATGGGATTCATCATAGCTTATAACAATAAATGAATTTTGGTCTCACAACTTTAACGATGCTTCCGAATAACACGTGGATCATGCTTGGCAAATTTGTAGGAGATTGGTTGCAATTTGATGGATCGTAGCAATCTATAGTCCATGGATCGCTAGTGATCCAAAGACTTAGCATTTATTTTTGTTTAATCTCCTATTTAGCTTCCCATTCGAGCTGACCCTTCTCTATCTCATTCTTTTGCGACTCGATCCTCCTACCTTGTGGCCAGAACAATTGTATTCAAATCCTAACCTTGCTTCTAACTTTTCTGCTGCCAATCTCCCTCGCCAAAACTCCTTGCCGTAGACCATACTTGACCTCATCGTCGCCTTAACCTAGCCCCTAGCTCCCATTACTTTATCTTTTGGATAGCCGCTGACCCTACCTACTTGGATCGTCACCGATCTTTCATGCCTTAGGTTACCCACAACCTAAGTTCAACCGTGTTTACCTTCTGATTCTTGACTAGAGGTGGGTAATATAGATTTTGGCGTTTATTTAGCAATTTTGACGATGTGGTTGTATTGGTGGTGATCGTTATGGACAATTCGAGTTGATTTTGAATTTATGGAAGAAGATAGTAAATCGAATCTTGAGTTCTTCACGGAACGAAATCTGGGCTTTGCCCCGGTGCTTGACATGTTTTGCTATCTTCATCCACGGAATCAGAATTAACTTGCACCAAGATACATTGTTTAACAGCAGGACGTCTTGCATATTGGTTTTGGTTTTTCTAGGAGGTGATGATAGCTTAGGGCAGTGTCTTGGGTGTAGCTTATGCTATTATTACCTTCCGAAGAGCTGAGATTGATATATGGTGAGATTTCTCCACTTGATTCATACCCATCAATCTATAGTTGCTCATGTCGGATTGGTCCCACTATTGCACAATAGGTGTACCTAGAGCGGGAAGAGTTTCTGCATCGCTTCGGACAGCGGATCCGTTCTCTATCATTGGTCAATAACGGGTAAGCGTAGGAGAAATAAATTTTATGAGTGATACGAGAAGCATTTTACTCACCTAACTGCGAGTGAACTATCTACACAGGATAGAGCGTTTGTAGTGTTCAGGACACCGAGCCCATCCTATATAGATAACACACTGCACTTGTCCCAGTCAACATTTGGAACCTGACATGTCAACATAAATCGATATTTCTTTGGAGATCAAGTGTCGTAGGGGACTTTTAGTTAAAAATAGAATTACCTAACTGTGTTAGGTACAAGTTCTGTTGTATAGAATGAAGCATCTGCCATCTCTTTGTAAGTCCAGTGGAGGAAGTCCGGCACTTTCAGAAGCTGAATCATCATCAGTTGCGCCTTCACAAATAGTTTCAGTAGCGACTACTTCTTCAATACCGTGGTTGAATACGTTTAATTGATTCATGTAGGTTCGGCTATAGATCGGACTCCTCTAAATTTTAGAGTTCTACTCAATCCCCCAAAAGAGCTTCCTTCTAAATCTCTGCTAAAGTTCTGCATAACATTTGTTTACAATATGGCATCCTAAATGATGACGTGTGCCTTCAGTCGAAGAATGAGTTCGTACATATGCCACCCTCGGGGTACACCGCTTGCCACTGGTGCATGTGCTTAAATGGTGCAGTGCCCCCTTTCAATCACTTCTTGAGAGAAACTCTTCTAAACTTGGGAATCGCTCCATTTCATACGATCTTGACTTGAGTTCATGTCTTGTATATACAGACATTTAATCGTGCCCCAAGCTTTGATGAGTTGAGATATTTTCTCTCATTCAAGAAGAAAGATGAATGTCTATCCCTCGTGGTCATTGAGGCTCAAAGAAACCACAAGATCATGTTGCAGCTTCAAAGTAGCCCGTCCCAATTCAAGACCCAATATTTCTTTGTAAGGTGTCCTAAGGGATTTAATCGTCTTTGGACGATGGGGGGTAAGTATTTTCTTTTACTCATTGAGATTAAATAATTCGCTATGGGACTTTTGATAGATCGAAAATTTCTTATAGTTATTCCAAGGCCAAACAAAAATCCATCACTCAATCCAATTTTGCATACTCTAAAGGCCATGGATGCCAAAGAGAGATCGGTCGAGATTTTGCTAACAGACGAGAATTTGCTTCGGTATGGGCTATTGCATCCCTAGAGTCTGCTGCAACCTTTGAAGTTTCGTCTCCTTCCCGTTCTAGAATTTGAACACATTCCACTTCTTCATCGCATGTCTCCGAAGAGGGTGGTCTCCCAGAAGGAGAAGATTTTTCTAGTTAGTCGACCAAAGAAATTCATGAAGGAAGAGGTATTATGACTGAAGCCAGCTGCCCACCAAGGATGCCCCCAATTCCGAAGGGGGAAGAAGAATTCAAGTAGCGTGAGGGTAAGGCTGTAATGACAACAAAAAAGGAGGAGGGTGAAACAGATAGCAACAACTATGATTCCTCCTTTAAGGATGAAGAATTTGATGCAAGTTCTGGCGACGTAAACTTCGAATGGTGTGATGAAACTCCGAGAATGAGTCTCATTCTTCTGGATTCACCTCCCTAAAAGATTCATGATAAAGATGCTTCCCAAAAGTTAAGCGACTTCATGATTCCCCACTTAAGGAAACCGATCTTGACTTTAGGATTTGAGCAACGTTTATGTAGATACCGATGATCTCATGGGAGAAGATTTTGAATTTAAGGGATCGTCTCCTCATCTCGATCGTATTTTCTAGAGTCAAAACGATTTCTACCGCGATGACTTCCAAATCCAGTTTGTAACGTCCTTTTAGGCCACCTATGACATGTTACACATTTCACTAGGGTCACGTTCACTTACATATGCATTATTTAGGTTCATTTCTTATCGCTAAAGCTCTTTTTCTTTAAATATTAGGTACTATAAGAGGCCGTGGACTTTATGAGGACCTTGAACAATTCACCGATTCACAATGCTGGTCAAGACGGTCTTGAAGCCGCCATCAGGCCCATGAAGCCAAGGAAGAGTGGAGAAGAAGGAAAGACTTGGAAGCCGAAGTACGTCGTCGGGACGACAGAGAATGGGGTAGGGTTTACAAGAGTGATTATGAGAAGAGAAAAACTACTGACGACGGAGAAGATCCACCCATGAAGCCAAAGGTAGATCACGGTTCTTATCCCTCCAAGCACCAAGCATTTGCCCCGACCCTCTATCGGAATTGAAGTTCCGGCTTCCACTTTTCAAGTTTCATCTTCATCCCAAGCTCCATCGACTCACGTGGTGCCTACTTTTGGTTCTTCACATCCTCATAGAAGGTCGGCTTATATTCTTTCATCCTGTCCCCCAGACTCGAAGCTGCGCCCCTTAGGTGATTTCTAAAAGAGTTAAATTTGATCGTGACTTGCACCTAATCCGTAGAGATTCTTATATTGCCTTTCTCCAAATGATTCAAAGCGATTTGGATCAAGCTGAGGGATGGGAAATGTTATGCAAGCAACTAGCATACATGAACAACAACAATTATCAAGAGATCCTTTACTTTGAATCAAAAAAGAATGATTATGAGAGAGCATTAACGGAACAGGATGCCAGAATCGAGCGATTAATAGATAAGAGGGATGCCGCACTTCGAGAGAATAAGAGCAACGCCAGCTAGCTAAAGGAAATGAAAGAGGCTTACACAAAAATAGAGATCATATTCTGAGATGAAATCAAAAAAGCCTATGCGGATGAGGTTAAGCTGAAAGAGGAGCTAGAAGCCCATGACGTAATCACTGAAGCTCAGAAGAAAACCATCGTTGATTATAATGAATCATTGAAGCTTATAGAAAGACAATTGCTGATTACGCATGAATGTTGGAACCCTGTGACAAGACCATTGCTGATCAAACTCAAATGATTGCTTCACTCTTGGAAAGAATCACGTAGCTTAACGTCGAGAAGACCCGAGTTGAAGTTGAGAAGTTTGCTATGGCAGCGGACTACTTGGAGTTGCAGGATACTTTTGAAAAGAAGATGGATAAGATGGATGATACCATCTTAAATTTCTGTGTTAATTCATTGCTGCATTAGGGGAGCCTCGGTTTCTGGGCCCTAAATTCCCACATACTCTTGTTATGATTTGGGAAGTAGTTCAAGCTAGTTTCCATGAGAACGAAGATGTATACACCGAGCCAGAGTTGGAGGATGCGTATCTTAATGAAGAGTCGAAGAAAGCTTTGATAAATAGTTGGGAGATCATTCAAATTGAGAGGGAATTAGAGGCCGCCGATGCTGCTGTGACCGCAACTGCTAAGACGCTGCCAGAGCCTTTTATTTCCAAGCCTAGCGTATCATTGAAACAACCCGCGATCAGTTAGCAAGCTTAGCCGGTACTTCCTTGTTGTCTGCCCTTCCAACTACTGCCTTGGAAGCCTTGGGTGATCTCGAAACTTCTTAAAATATCGTATAGCCATTCAAAGAAGGGGAAGGTAGGGAGTATGAGGTTGAAATTCTCGGCCGCTCTTCTCATGCAGGTAACCTTCTTATTTCCCCCAAGTTTGAGAATTTTCAGCTCACGCCGCAAGAACAAAATGAATGAATGCTTTCATTTTTAATCTTATGGGTACATCTTCTTTAGCTACCGATTTGTCAATTTCTTCAGTCCCTAGGCATGCTGCTATTTTTAATGCCTCGATGCTTTTTTCCATAGGTGCTTCGATTGTTGCACTTGTGTCTAGCTAACAACTAGGGCCAAAATCTGAGAAGATTGCTGCATTGCACGGTCTAGACGACCTTTTCGTATCTTTAGAGGGCGATTTCACAGCAGCTGAAATGCAAGAGTAGGTAGATCAAACTGACCAGCTAAATAAAACTGAACAGTAGATGGTGGCCGTCAAGAAGGAAATGATCTAGGAGAGAAAATCTTCGAGGAGCTCCCGCAAGTACCAAAAGTGCAGGACCAAGGGAGAGTCTTCCGAGAAGGTCGAAAAATAGGGAGGAGATGCTGGCACAGAGGAGATAGTTGATATTTTAGGCAATGACACAATTCCTGGCAGGGATTCTGAGAGGAAAAAGAAACTTCAGACCAAAGGCGGGGAGGGGAGTAGTGGAAAGAAACATTGATAGGCTCGAGTAGAAATGGAGCTAGATTTTGGGACATTCTGATTTGTTTGATATGTGTTTGTACGAGTGCAGAGTCTGCACTTATTGCTTTTGTTGTTGTAGCATCTGTATTTTCCTTTTTTGTTGGCATGTATTGTGTGGGTATAGCCCCCCCATTTTGACTTTGTATAGAAAATTCTATGTAATACAATGTTGACATTTTAATTGTAACCTTATTTGTCTACTTATCTATGTTTCATGCACTTATGCTAATTTTATTTCTGCTATTCTATCCAGTCCTGTAATTAACGCCAAAATTCTTTGTTTGGATTGTTTAAAGTGATAGGACCGTGAATTACTTGGTTTTTATTTTTGAGCATCGGTGTGTATTTACCCCAGTTCACTAGGCTGTTTACTTCAAACACCTAACGAATGACCGGTTGATCTATGTGACTCTTCGGATGTCTGCAACCGAGTGTATTTTGCAGTTCTTATCTTCGAGAACTTGTGATTTGAGCCACTCGATTCCAGAGATTATGTTAGTCAACAATCGAAATTCTTTGTCGATATATAGTCCTGTGATATTGTTGTATTCATGCCTATTACTACTGATAGTGGGAGATGATTGATTCTTAGCAGTCCTGCAATAGACGAGTTTTACGGCATTGCTGGGATGATACCGGTACTTAAGATTGTCGTGTCTTATAGAATGCATGGCTTTTAAGAGTATGCACTGCTTATGAGATGCGTGGCTTTTTGGGAATGTATGCAGCTTGTGGGATGCGCGACTTTTGGGAGTGTGCATGGCTTATGGGATGCGTGGATTTTGGAATCGATATGACATGTCGATCTAGAAGGGTTTGAAAATTTTCGATGTTACCAACCTTCGGGCAACATGAAGAGTTCATGTTTTGAGAGTGTGGTTCCACGACCTAAGAAGCAATGCGCAGCTTATGGAGGTGCATGACTTTGATTTAGGCCTTCCCATTGCTGCTAGAGAAACACCGGTTCTTAGAAGCCAAGGATCGAGTTTCGTTAATCCAACGATTTAAGTCGTTTGCTTCGGATGGCCCGACAGGTAGATGGAGCGTACTTGAGCATGGCTCAACTATCTCAAGCAATGATCGGATGTTTTTGAGTCAATTTGACCCCATTGACTCGGTAGGTTACTTTTGTAAACATAGTTTTACTAGTTCAGAAAGCAAAGCAAATTTTATTAATGGAAGTTGGGCAAGTTTTGCCTATTACAATGCTTCCGGTATTCCGGGGTAGCTTATTTGTTGGAAATAGTAAATGCATAAGATAATTTTAAAAAAAAAGTAAGAATGCAGCGATTTACTGTTCCATCTCGATGAATTTGGGCTCCATCAACAGTTGTTAGCTTGAATGTACCATCCCCTAGCTTCTGACTGATCACATAGGATCCTTCTTAGTTTGGTCTGAATGCTCTCGATATAGGGTAGACCCTCCTGGAGATAAGGTCTCCTACTTTGAAGGTATGGTTATAAACTTTGGAGTTGAAGTAGCGTGCGACCCTTTTTTGGTAACTGGCAATCCTTAATTTGGCTTCTTCCCTCTTCTCATCGACCATATCGAGTGACTCGAGTAGTAGCAGTTCGTTCTACCTTTGATCGAAGTTTCACCTCAGATGAGAAGGGACCTCTAGCTTAACGGGATCATTGCTTCTGAACCATATGCTAGGGCGAACGGGGAGTGCCTAGTTGCAGATTTGTGCATTGTCCCATGGGCCCATAGTGCGAGTGGAAGTTCATCGACCCAATTTCCTTTTGCTTTAGTTAGCTGCTTTTTGATGGTGGACTTGATAATCTTATTTACAGCTTCCACCTGCCTGTTTTCTTACGGATGTGTGACAGCTGAAAAACTTTTCTTGATTCGGGACCGTTTGCATAAGTCTTTGAACTCAATGCTTTCGAATTGAGTCCCGTTATCCGTGATGATTTTCTATGGCACCCCAAACCTACAAATAGTATTTTTTGTAACAAAGTTAATGACTTTATTTGTGACAATAGTGGCCAGCGGTTCCACTTTGGCCCATTTGGTGAAATGGTCAACAGCAATGATAGCATATTTGGATCCACCTTTAGCCATTGGTAATAGGCCAATCAAATTGATTCCCTAAATTGTGAATGACCATGGGTTGACAATCTGCATTAGCTCTATCGAGAGGGTTCATTTAATGTTTCTGAATCTTTGGCATTGATCACACCGTCTGGCATAATCTGTTGCATTACAGTTTGTTGTTGGCCAAAAGTACCCGTACTGGAGAACTTTCTTTGCAAGGGGTTTTCCTCCGGCAAGATCTCCGCAGTCACCTTCATTAACTTCTTATAGGATCCTTCGAGCTTCGTTGTTGGTCACACATCTGAGCAAGGGGGTAGAGACTCCCCTTCAGTAGAGTATCCCATCCTGTATTGCGAATCGCGATGCCTTTTGAAGAAGCTTTTTTGCTAGTTTCTATCTTTAAGGAGAGTTCCTATGAGCAGGTAATCCCTGATCGACGTCATCCATGTCTCTGGTTCTTTGGTTGTCTCAAAAATCCAATCAGTATCCATTTTTCTTATGCTTGGAGTAGTCAAGGTTTCAACTAGGAGTAGCCTTAATGATTGAGCTTCTTCGAAACTAGCTTGTTTAGCCAGAGAATCCGCCTTCGTGTTCTGTTCCCTTGGGATATGAGTTATTTGGTAATGCTCGATGTTGCCCAGTAATTCCTACACCTTAGATAAATATGGGGTAAGGTTCTCCGCCCGAGCCTGGTATTCACCTGACAGATGACTTGCTGAGATTCGCTATAGATGTGTATGGATTTTATCTCGAGTTCCTCCACAATCTTTAGCCCGGCTGTCAATGCTTTGTATTCTACCTCGTTATTTGTTACAGGGAATTCCAAGCGCAAGGCATAGTAAACGGACCGTCCTTTAGGAGCTCGAGCATGACCCCTGCTCTCGAGCAGAAGTTGTTAGATACACCATCGACGAAAAGCTTCCAATGTGTCTCCAATTCTGGAGCCATTTCTTCCTCGTTATCTCATATTGTAAATTTGGCAATGAACTTTGCCAGCGCCTGCCCTTTGTTCGCCTTTCGAGGATGGTATGTGATTTTGTATTGACTTAATTCTATGTTCCATTTGATAAGCCAATTAGAGATCTCGAGGACAGTATAACACCTTCTTCAAGGGTTGATCTATCAGCACTCTGATCGGGTGTGCCTGGAAGTACAGTCGTAACTTTCTATATGCGATCAAGAGGCAATATGCCAGCTTTTCCAACTTTGGATAATTATTTTCTACTCCAGTGAACCTTTTATTGATGTAATATACTGGTCATTGGATCTTAGTATCTTCAAGTATGAGTGCAGTGCTCAATGCATGTGGCGAGCGTGCTAAGTAGATGTTCAAACCTTCTCCATCTACCGGCTTGGAAAGTATTAGCGAGGTGTCCATATGTCACAGCATCTCTTCGAACGCACTTTGACAAGCCTTATTCCATTTGAAGTTCTTCTTTCCCTTCTTTAGCACGTCAAAGAATGGAATACATTTATCAGTTGCTTTTTAGATGAATTGGCTCAGTGTTGCGACCTTTTCATTTATCAGTTATTCTTTCCCTTCTTTATGCGCGGTGTGTTTAACGAAAACATTTTCGTAATTTGATGCAATCAATAAGCATTGTATAGCATGCCCTCACTATTGCCGCAATTACTATAATAGTGTAGTTATCACGGTTCAATTTTCCATACTCTTTGAATCAAAAATAAACCACACATGTCCAACTCAAATTGAACGAAAAGATGGAATATGAAGGGTAAAAAGAAAAATAGATAGAACATAATCTCACATGAAAGGAATAACATATAATATTGAACAAATATCTTTACAACGGCAAACTTTAAAAATACATATATCACAGTCTAACCTATTCATCTTGGACAGATATAAACATCTGTCCTTGAAATCGCTGACAAATATCAAACTAAAATAAAAAACCAAAACGGATAATAGAATATGTCCATACATAGATGAATATCCCCATCTCTCCTATGGAAACTCCAATCGTCTTCGATTAAACTAGAAACTACTCGAATCTGACTCGAGTATTGAAAGTAATCGGATCAGTCTTGATAAACCGGCATGAGAAAAACTCAATGATAGATGATAGTTTCATATATCATCCTTGAAATAAAATCTTTTGAAAATAAAGAGTATCTCGTAAGACCACACGCGTACATAAACACGGACGAGTTTTTACCTTATGATAACTAAAACACTTTTATGTATCAAAACATTTGATATTATTTTAAATGACATCTCTTCGAAAACATTTGCAAATAAACTTATTAATCCTATCCGAAATGGTTACCCAATAACATTTTGAGGCTATTCATTACACCAATACAAACAAAACCGCAGGTTCTTAATGGAGAATGAATTTCCATACAAATGACCAAGTGAAGGGACTACCTTCTTATGAATACACCTTTAAATGGATGTCCCGAGGCATAAAATATCTGCCCTCTACCAACACAAGATCAGCCTACCTCTATAACTAGATAGTACCGAATATGTCATCCCCCAAATGTTATCGACCTTTAACTGAGCGCGCTCTAGCATACAAACGACATTAATTTACATCCCAAACTTCGTAGAAGGAAGAAATATATTTAGAAGAGGATGATCATACCCTAATTAGGAATGACCCACTTAACCTTGCTGCATCTAACCCTATTTCGGTCATTTCCGGTTGATGAGGCTCGAGGCATCTATTACCTTTTCACATAGCACATATCACATCTTTGAATGTCACATTGTCATTTTCGTTGACTACTAATTGTCTTTCGTAAAAATAGAACTCTTGAGCTCGTACGTCCCAAGGTGGGTGTTAAGCTAAGAGAAGTTGCCTTCTCCACCACCACTGATGTACATTTGTAAAAACTAATGTACGTATTCTTTAGAAATGCAATGTCAGACAAACCTCCATCCAAGTTGTCCTGGAACAAAACAAACTGAAGGCACTCTCCTACTACCACTAGTAGCGAGTAGTCCTTGCAACCCAAAAAATCTCCACTATGAGGAGACCACTTTTATAAATAACTCTATAATGGGAGCTACCCAGAGCATCTCGACAAGCAGTCCTCATGCTATGAAGATCCACGGTCTTCAATAATTATCATCTTCAACATGTCTTCACATTCGAATGTACATATTTGTTCGAAGTAGTTTTCAGATAGGAATCACCCAAATCCGACCCTGGTTCCTTCGAAATCCAATTATCGATAAAAAGTGAATATGAGTAGACAGGATTTATTAAGTCTCTTTTCACTTTAATTCTTTTCGGATGATTTTGAAATCTCTTTCTTTTGACTTAGAATAATTCGAAGCATTTCATTCTTTTGCTTTGGATAATATCTCAAATTTCCTCACTTAACCCACGATCCAAATTCCTTAACTTTTAGGCTGGTCAAAAACAATTTATTTAAGACATCGTTTATGGTAAACCCTACAATCAACCTTAGCAAACATTTTTGAGTAAATATGATCATAGAAATAATCCTAATTTTACTCAACATCAATTTTCGTATTCAACAAGTGCTATGGGTAGAATAACGATGAAATCATCTTTTAAATTCCATGAATTGGACGAGTTCCCTCTTTGAATTTTAATATCAAGTATAATAAGATTATCTCTATGCAATCCAAGTCGTAACTTGTTCATTTTGGATATTGCATATATTTTGGATAATACCGATCTTCTTTTATTTTGAAAATTTTAATAGAATCTTTTTAGAGCATTCGGGCTTTCCTTTCGATCTGTTCCACCCCTCGCCTAAGAAAAGAAAATATAGGCTAGGTAAGTTCATGGCACTGGTTGATCCATTCCTAACCTTAGTTAAACACTTTGTTTTGTCTTCCCAGATCTCACAGGTGGGACAAATGTACTAGTCGTTTCTGCATTTTCAATTATCAATTTTATTTTGGAATTGATTACAAAAATCCAAATTATCTTTTAAACACTTAGTTTTTCTTTTAAAAACATTCACAATTGATTTCAGGAAAAATTGTCAAGTCTAAACTCATATTCAAAAGTTACAGAATTCCGAGCATAAAAGTGTTGCGGAAAGTGCAATATGAGCTTATTCGATTAAAACAACTTTTAAACATTCGATAATTCATATTTTTCAATCTAAATCTCTTTTAAACTATTTAAATAGATTTATCAAATTTATCCCATATTTTTCCATAATTAAAAACGTTCATTTAAACGGATTTCCTGTTATGGTCAATTAACTGTACTAGCGCGATTTTTCTAGAAAATTGATTTGGATTTAATTCAAAATCTACTCTATGAAATTTTGATTTTTTTATAAGATATGGATATAGTAGTCTAGAATTTTCTTATTTCGAAGAATTCCGAGGTATATTCCACTCTACACATTCATTTGAACTTTTCGGCATGAAATCGCGAACTACTGTTGCACGATGCAACTAATTTTAATTTATTTTCAATATTTGAAATAATATGTTCAAATTGAATTTTATCACTTATAAAATCATTACAAATCATTTTAAATCCGTATTTTCATTTTTTTAAAGCTTTTTAAAATGATTTTTCACTATTACCATATTATAATATTATTATATTCCTATTATTTTAATATTAAATTTAAAATTCCAGTTTGAATTCAATTTCAATTCTAACTTCAATTTAAACTCATTTAAAACTTAGATTTCAAATCTAATTTCAATTTAAAATTCAGTTCAACCTTAATTTCACTTTCAGTTTTCAAAATCAATTTCAAATTTCACTATTCATCTCAATTTCAGTTTCACTTTAACTATCCATTTTAATCTCGTTTCACTTCAAATTTCAAATTCCCTTTTATTTTTACTTTAATTTCAATTGAAAAAAGACTTATTTTTTCCAAAGTATATCATATCACCATAATTGGGTCTTATTTAACAAAGGGAATACTTAATCCAAAATGATAGAAATTTGATTGTCATATTAACATCACAACTATACAAACAATCATATGACATTAACATATTCAATACGTTAAAGGTCATAACATTACTATGGATTATCCAACATTCAAACAATTAATCAAACATAACACAAACATCCATAACAACATTTTAAAGATTGTATACATATGATAAGATGATTATTATAACAATGTCAAAATACGATCTTTTAAAAGCGATGAGAATTTTCTCACCTTTATTTCCACTTCGTCAATCTTTTACGTAAGATACGCGTCTCTCGTGCTAACGTGCTATTTCCAACCGTCTTGAATTTTGTCGTTTCCTTTCCATTCTTTCTCCTTTTATTTTTTTTTTGTTTTTTTTTCTCATTTTTTATTCAGGTATGGGCTTTTAAATGGAGGGTACGGCCTTATTGGAGGTAGGTAGGTGAGGTATGCATGTGTGTGGTGGTGTAGGTGTGGTATGGCTCTCGGGTGTAGGCTCTGGATAGGCGGGTAGGTGAGTTTGAGTGTTCTACCGTGGGTTTAGAGGTGGGTAGGAAGGGATGGACGTGGGTAAAGACGTGTTTGGTCGGGGTGGATGTGGGTTTAGGTGGTGGTGGAGCTTAATGGAGATGGTGGAAGAGAATGGAGAGGTGGGAAGCCATGGAAATGGATAAAGAAGAAGGAAGTAATGGAAGAGGAAGAGAATGGAGTTTAAAATTTTATAGAATGAAAATGTAGTAAAGAAAGAAGGGTTTAGGCTTTTCTTTATAAGTGAAGTTTGAGTGGTTAATGTCCTAAATATCATTGCCTTATTTTTTGATCTTTACTTAACATGATAAGAAGTGCATTAATGGTGAAATGATGGTAGGATGTAAGTTTGTACTTAATGAAATGATGTGTGACGACCCGGCTTTCTATGCCCAGAAAGTCGTGTCATCAATAAGAAAGAAAGGGATAGAAATAGAAAAGAAAAGAAAAGAAAGAACAACAACATCAGAATCTCACAGCGGAACGGAATAAACTATAATATATCAACATAAATATTGCATAGTTATATATACATTAGAGTTATCCAATATCATACAACATGACTATCATATACATATCTGTCAGAACATACATCTCAAATATCATAAACTAACACAGCGGAACTATATAGATATATATGTCTACAACGCTGAAGCCTCCTGCTCCATTGCTTCTCCAGAAATCGTCAAAGCTAACCTGAATCCCTTGGCTACCCGTAAAAATTTGGGTACCCGAAAGTTTATGAAAAACAAAAATAAACTCCGGATCAGACATGGGTCTGGTATGAGTAAACTGGTTAAAGTTGTTTAACTTTGAAAATCATTTAAAATAAAGGTATCACGTAAGACTCCCCACAAATAAATACGGGTAAGTTTTTTTACCTTACGCTAACCAAAACATTTTATAGGAAATCCAGTGATATTATAATAGTGTCTAGGGTTTTCAAGTAAAATACAGAAATAGCTGAAATGCTTACATCTCACATTTCAACATAGTTGGGCACAATCAAAACGTACGGCGCTTATTGGAAATTGGATCCCATACAATGGCAGGGCTACTGGGGTACCGCCCGTCACAGTACGTGGTCTAGATCACAGTACCGAGGAGCCACCCTAACTCCCCTGCAACACAAGGCCGGAACCATTCCTTACTGAACAGTCCCGAACAAGATAACCCCGCAGTTGGTGTACATCCAACCGCCCACACAGCCGAATAAAGGGACATCTAGACAGGGGTATATCTCGTCCTGCTTGGGCATGACCCACCTAACCTTGCTGCACCTCCCCTGTTTTAGTCATTCCCGGTTGATGAGGCTTGAGGCTGCGATTACCTTTATAGAACATATCACTTAGAATGCTCATCGTCCACCTGACGATGTGCTGAAAGCATTCAATCCATACAAGTTCGTTCCGGGTTCGAACGAAACCGAAGGCATTATATCGTTACACTCATTTTGGAATCACCCTCAGAGTTAACGACGATAACCCTTGCATTCTGGAAACACCATCTTGATCTTCACTTGAGATTACACGACCTAACGTTTAATTTGGATCGATGTGGTTTTCGGAATATCAATTGAATACCCGATCCCGGTCTCATCGAAATCCAAACGCCATTTTAAAATCCAAGTTGTCTAATTAACTTAACAGTTTAAATTTAACAATTGAATTCATATAGCAATTTAATACAGATAAATAACATCAGATAAACCAATCATACACAATCATCACAGGTATATATACAGAATATCACAGATCACAGATATAAATAAACATCGGATGCAATCAATATAATCATCGATTCATATCAACAAGTGTGATTCGTTTTAAACTTAATTGCATACTTAAACATAAATTATATTTTATTCATGCTTAACCAATTACGATTAATTAACTTATTTCAATTTATTAATTATTCCTTAATTAATGGATTAATTCTTAATTACTAATCAATAACCTTAATTATTGATTTATAAAACTATTTACACAATTAATTATTATTAATTGCTTAATTAATCATTAATTATTAATTACTTAATCGTTCAATCATTAATTATTTATTTAATCAGTTATCTATGATTTGTTAGTTAACCAACTTCAATTGATTAACTAAAATCTTGATTTCAAATGATTTTATACATGATTATCATTAAATGCTTTAATTACAAATTCAATTAAGTTTTAAACTATTTATGAAATTTTCATTCTAAATTTTATTACATACATAATTAACTTCTACTTTAAATTAATTACTCAATTTTGTTTCAACAAAGCTTCAAAGATCATTAGTGCTTAAAACAATTTGTTTCACACCTAATAACAAAGTTTACACTTAACTTAATTACTATCATTTGGACTTAAACAATTTTGTCAATACCTAATAACATACTTATACTAACTTATTTACTTTAAGCTTAACATTAAAAATTAGGCTTGAATCAGGAATCTTAAAACCCGAAGCAAACATCGTGCGCAACTCGGGAAAGACTCGTGACTACCCAGCACTTCACGCGATCCCTCCTGCACTTCTTCTTCTCCCCTGTTTCTTTTTTTCTTCTGCTTATTTCTTTTTTTTAAAAGAAAACATACAGTTTAACTGTTACAAACATATAACTCACGCGCATATAAACACTCGATCCAGCATCCAACTCGAAGCATTCCACGCGCATACTCGAGTTTTCCTCGAGTCGACCCAAAACAAGATCGTCTCCGCCGCCGTGCACGTGCACGGCGGTCCGCCACCGCGCCACTGCACTACGACATCACCAACAAGTCGCACGCCATCCACTCACTCGCATACAAAACCCAAATCAACCCAGTTGACATGAAATCGAAATTCGTCCCAAATGTTGAACAGGAACTCAAACCAATTCACAAATCCACCTCGCGATCGTGATCGCGACCACCAGAGAGGTCAAAACTTCGGCCATAGCTCGCTGTCATCACCCCCTAACTTCTCCCAAACCCAGCGTCACTCGGTGAAGACATGATGTCGCGAGAAGCAAAATACCGAACCCAATTATACAGAGTACAAAAACCCTACTTTTCATAATTACCATAAATTCTTGCAATTAAAAATTTATCTAACATTTTTCTGTTGATCTATAATCAATACACTAGCTTCATGATGAATCACAATAGCTATAATTGTTTGTATAATCAGAGTTTCACCAAAATACATTTTTGGCTTACCATTTAACTGCTCCCAAATTTGCTAACTATAAATTATAATTTTTATCTTAAAAATCATATCTTTGAATGTAGTATCAATATACAAATTCAAGTTTACAATTCGAATTATTCGAATTTTATCCTTATTTCCCTTTTACTGTAAAATTTGGTTTACAGTGTTTTATAATTCACTGATATATAATGTTTTACAATTTATTTTACTGTAAAATTTTATTTAGTTAATGCACTAATTAAAGAAGTTAGCTTTAAATAAAAGTATGAAATATATTCTTCAGATTTTTTTTCTTCAACAAAACAGAAAACAAAATAGAAACCTGAAAGAACAAGTTAACACTGACAGAACATAGTCCATATTCCAGAACTTAAGCATCCACATAACTACTCTTCATAAACAACATATTAAAAGTTAAAATTTAAATCATATTACTCACCAAGATTGTAGTAGGAACTTGAAACAGAGGATAGTAAGAAAACTGCAGTTGCAAAATTTGAATTCCAGTAACTTCTTTGTTCTCTGAACTTTATTTTGAACTTGCAAATATAAAGTTTGGTTTATATTCTTTTGCTTCTGCTTAGTTTTGTGAAGTTTCTTTTGTTTTTTGAAGATACAGATGAATTAAGGTATAAGAAATGATGTATACAAATATATATAACTTGAACATAGTGTCTTCTTGCATAAGCTTGACATAATAATTATCTTGTTTAATTTCCTATGTACTAAAGCCTAAGATATTTCAACCATTTCGGCTGAGATATTTTTTTTCCAGACAAATATGTGTGCTAATTAAATATTTATGTCTTAACTTATGCTAACATATACTTATATGCTGACTGACACATATCTTAAGTACAAAGATACCTGCAGGCTTTTGTTTGTGCTTGTACAAATGTATTCATATGCTTATACTATAATACTTTGCTAAGATACTTGCAGTCTGGTTTGTATTAAATGTTTCATTTTGGTTAACACTAATTATTATTTGCTGTTACCTGAAATTGAGTTTCCCTGTACAAAGAAATTTCCAGATTCTTTTAGTTTGTACAAAGATATATTAATAAAGGTTTATACGTATTATGTTTTACTAACAAACTTGTTTTATTTTATTTTAGCTGCAAATATTTATTTTCTTATGCATACACAGTTTGCTTGCAATTTTTGGTCTGAACAAAATGCTTTATTGATGTGTATTCTTGCTCTTTATTTTAATATCCTATATCTAAAACACAAACTGCACATTGGTTTTGACAGAACATATGTTTGTCTTCAAACTTATGTTAACATATAATTATACTATACTTATGCTACTTGTATAAGCTTATGTTTAATTTAATTATAAAACTGTTATGATAAACTCAGATTAAGACCTATTTTATTTTGTAAAGATATTTACAGTTTTATTTTCATATGCATAAGAATTAGCTTGCAGGTTTACATTTGTGTTTGAACTAAATGTTTTCATTTCTATTTATATCTTATACCTATTATATTTGTACTTATGTTTGTAACCATATTTATAAATATTTATATTTATATAGGAACTCATGCTAAATATTTATAAGCTTATGTTATTTAGTTATAAAAGTTATTGTTAGAAATATTGCTTAAATCTTATTTTTCTTTAAAGTTCAATATTACAAATATTTGATTTGTATACTTATATGTGCATTAATGTATTTATGAATATGATTATGTTCTTGAGCTTGTTCTTATTATTAACTGCATACATAAATCTGATATTAAATGTCATTCATACTTAAATTTTATTTTAAATAAATAAAACAGATTTAATTTTTTTTTTGAATATTGTTAAAAGAGTCTACTTTATATTTTGAAGTTATATTCCTTTATAACCCATATCCAAATTTTTATTTATTTATAAATGAAAATCTTATATTTTATTTAAATTAGATTAAAAACTTATAATAATAATAGGGTCAAAATTTCAGGATGTCACATGATGTTTGCCTCTTTTTCTTAATCTTTAAAAGGTTAAATAGTCATTTCGCTCCTTTTCCATAAGTGATATGACTCAAGTATTAACGGTGATGGAAATGAGTGTAATGATGTTGTTTATAAAAATTTAAAATAAAATAGAATTAGTCAAATCATATTTTTTTTCTTTTTTATATATTTATTTAAACTTTTCTAATATAAATATTTTGTCTTATATGCTAAATGTAAAGTGTTTAAAAGTTTGTAAAGTTGTCTTTATGCATATGTGTACGCTAGAAAATGTATCAAGTTGCAACAACTTGATGACAACTTGTTTTTGTCGAAAACAGTGTTTTTGTCGTCAAAATTTGACCTTTTTGTTAAGCTATATCTTGAACTAAACCAAACTCTAAAAATAAATTTTTACTTCTTTAAATAAATTAAAACATATCTCTTTATATTTTAAATCATATTTAATTAATATCAAAATTACTAACTTTACAGTGTATGTAAAACTGACAAAATGTGACAAATTTTGGTTATTTTTGTAAAACGATTATCAACATATTTTTAAATATATTAATATACTTTTATTATCTTTATTATTTTTAAATAAGATTTACATTATGAAATAAATATTTAAACCTATTTATTTAAGTCTTTATTTATTTTTAACAAAACTTAACTTTTGTTGATTTGTTCTAAAATTCAGAATTATACTTTTTAATTATTGAATATAAGAATAAATAATTTCTCTATTATTATCTATCGTATATAACTTATTTATTTAAATTTTAAACTTTTTAAATTTAAAACAAACAAAATCTCTCATTTTCGAAGTAGCGAAATTACGGGTCGTTACATTCTCCCCTACTTAAAAGAATTTCGTCCTCGAAATGAAAGTTAGATAAAGGAATCTATCTCATACTTGTATCCTCAAAAATTTTGACTGATTTATGATGATATAAAAGATGCATATATAAAAGAAGGCCAATACCTTAACAACACTGAATAATTAACACTAGACATACATACCTGGAACAGAGATTCCCCATACCAACCTGAGTACTCATCACATACTTAAGGTTATATATACATACATCTAATCTGATTTCTATACTACCCATCCTAGCGCGTACTACACACTTAAGATAATATATACAATAACCAAACAAGATTATACATCCAAAAACAACCATATGGATACTATATCAACATAAAAGAATACATCCACATATCCCATCCTCTGATCTGAGCATGTACTACACCCGAGGTTTATACACATATCAAAACATAAGTCCAACCACTATATCTTAGTGCCTACTATTTAAGATAACTATCCAACTACTATGTAGACATACCTAAAACAGCATACTATATGTGATATCTGATCTGATTTATTATTTAAATCCACAACTTTACTTTCAAAATGGTATCGATCCCTCGATTTTCTAGTGCAGACTTTGATCAGACTCCCTTATCACAAGCCTTGCTGTCCTTGCATAGCTCTCGACTATGATAGACAAATTGAGTACATAATCACAACCCCTCGTCAACGTTCGGTGTTAAGAATCGAGTGATAAATCCTTTCTCGGACTGGTGTAAACACCTCAAAATTCTATACTTAAACCTTAGATCAAAAATTTATGTGCCAAGATGATTTACGTATAACTTACGTTTTTATTCACATTTATTTTCACCTGATATATTTCTTTAAATTTTTTATTAATCCAAGTTTATTTCACACCCGTTCACTTTTTACTAAATCCATTATTACTTAATCATACAAATATAGCCTAAATTTGTATAATATACCTTTACTTCCTAAGAGTATATATACGTATCCCCAAACTTCAAACCGTTATTACTTGAATTACCTAGGCTCTTTGTAACGATTGCGGATTTTCGTTGCCGAAAAACCGCATGGTTATGGGTTTTAAAAAGAAAAGAAAAGAAAGAAGAGAGAAAAAGAAGAAAGAAAAAGAAAAATAGAGAAAAAAGAAGATAGACAATTTTTAGAAAACAGAGAATTAGAAAAACAGAAGATAGAAAATTTTAAAAATAGAACGGGACAGAAAGGGAACAACAGAACAACAACAGAATCTCACAATTCGCAGCAGAACAACATATAATAATAAATGAATAATCTTTAAACAAAGAACTATATCAGTTATTACATTACATTATATTTCATTACATCAAATCATCAGAGTGTACAACAACATACAACAATCAGTGCAGCGGAAAAAGAAATACTATATAAATAATACGCCATGCCATCCAGCTTGCCTCCAGCAACTCCAGAATATCCAGAATATCCTGATAAACCTAACTCTTAACTGCCCGTGTGGAAAATTGGTGGGCACCCAGAGTTTAGGAAGGAAAACAATAAACTCCAAGTCAGTCATGTGACTGGTGTGAGAACTCAAAACAGTTTATTTATCTTTAAAATCAAAATAGAAGAATATTTTTAAATTCAATTCGCAATGCTTTTAAAAGTGTAACTACCATAAGACCTCCCACCACACACACAATGCAAACGCAGACTTGGAGGAGATTTCTTCTTATGTTAGTCAAAGATGCTTGATACGCATTAAAAGTAACATTTGATATTATTACTAGTGCATAGTGTAGAACAAATTCTTTCGAAAGTAAAGATATAAATCTTAGCCAGCATAGGTACCATTATATTATGCCTACTAATAGCTACCATATTAGATGGCAGGTTCTACAACTAAAACCGTACAAGTCACGTATTGTTTCTTTGGATTTCCAACGAATGGTCAGGCTAAGGAACTTCCCATTGCCACATGGGATCGCCTCTGGCTGGACGTCCCGAGAACTTAACCAGCTCTCTGCCAACACAAGGCCGGGTTACCTTTATCACTAGGTAACTACTACACGAATATGGCATCCCCCGGTCCCATCGGACCTTTAACCGAGCGCTCGTCACCAACAACACCACACAGAAATAGATATAGTGTATCAACATGAGTAAGTATCTGGGCTCCATACCATGATACCACCCTTTCCAGAAGGAAATGCACATACCCTAAAGGGAGCTACCCCTCATAACCTTGCCGCATCATTCCTGTTTTGACCATTACCGGGATGTGAGGCTCGACGAATTCACGTCCACAAAAACATACTTTATACAAAAGCCATGCTTTGGGTCAGCAAATGATCAACACAATGATCACTAAGATAGACGATCAAATAAATGATCCTATCACAATAATCAACACAATGATCATTTCAGCATCACTCAGCATGTCACATTACCAAAATGGGATATATTGCTGATAACTTCAACTATATAACCTTTGAGCTCGTACGTCTCAAAGAAGGGTGTTAAGCAAAGAATAAATTCTCCGCCACCAACAGAAATATATTTGAAAGAAATCGGCTTTATATCTCAACTTGTAATGTCAGGCATACAATCCATACAAGTCTGTTCCGGGCTCGAACAGAACCGAAGGCACTTACAAAGAAGTCCTTGCAATCCGGATATTCACAATCCTGATCGGATTCACCATCACATATGGAGAACTCAATACCGTAGCTACTCGGTGCAGAGTCAATCGATAGTTCATCCTATCACTCTTGCAAATACCGGTCTTCAACACCGATCTTCAATGCAATTCACAACGACGTATCACATATTCAGAGTGGGTTATACGACCCCATGGTCCTTTCCCGGTTAACCCGAATAGTGAGCGCTTATTCAAAAATAAGTGTGTATTCAAATTCAATCAATTCACATCAAATACCCATTCAAAGGGAAATATTGATAGTCGGCTATTGAACTATCAATGGATATGCATACATCACCAGATTCCAAATAATTTTCCAAATTATTTACATTTCCAAAATATCTTTACAAGATATAAAATTTCAACACTTCAAAAATAAATCAATATTTATTTTTAACCAACTTCACTTTTCATATATAAATTCCATAATGAATTTATATTTCAAAATATTCGTGCATATACGATTTCAATTATTCATTTTCAATTTATCTTCAAAAGGATAAATTCTCTATATTCACTTCACATTGGAAAACATTTCCATACTTATTTAAATAAGTAATTCACAATCTTTTATTTTCAACACTTAGAAAATATTCAATATACTTAAATCGAATTAAGTATATATTTCATTCTTTAAGGAAATTATTCACTTAAACATATTGACTTGGGCCAAAACGAATGTTGCGTAAAACATCGTTACGACAACCCAAAATCACTAGTATAGGGATTCGAAATTAAAATAGATATATAAATCCCAATACTATACAAAACATTTCCTTTCGGAAATCATTTACTATAACAACAGTGTTATAGTCCACATTTCCTTTTATTTCTCGAAAACGTCTATTTCAACAATAAATGTTGAAATCTATGGTTTCGAATCTCAACATGTTTTAAACCATCGTTAGATCGTTTTAATTCTATTTAAAACATCACCTTCAAAACATTTTATTTAACGTGTTATTCACTATTCAAAAACGTGAATAAACCATGTTCACAAATTCCATTATTTCTATTCTTTTTAACTTAAAGGATTATTCACTGTTTACAACGTGAATATAACTCCATTAATAGGTTATAACAATTAACTTATCAAAATAAGTCGTTTGCGAATTTATAAAACAACGTTTATAAATTCCATATTTATTTATTTATAAAAACTTCCTTTTTATAAATTCCTTTATTAACCTATTCCAGTTTATAACTAAATTATAAACTAAACGTTCACATTATAAGTTAATTACTTATAAAACGATTATTTTACAAAATCGTTCATTTAACTTCCCAAATTATTAATCTTAACTTATAAGATTGTTTATTTATCCAAAATTTATTCTTTCGATAACTTTATAAATTTTATAAACCTATTGCTTATAAAATTTCATTTATAACCTCACAGTTTATAATTTCATAAATTTCATTCATTTAGGAAATTCATTTTCACTACATTCAAACACTTATAAAAACTCGTTTTATAATGTCCATAATTCAATTTATAAATATCCATTTATAAATCTCTTAATATAAATTAATTTATATTATTCTTTTAAACGTCTTTAAATTCCTTTAAAATTTCACCGTTCTCTTGATTTATAAAATAATCATATTTTATAAATCTTATATTCAAACTTTTAATAATAAACTCAAAAATCCAGTTTAAACTATTTTATAAAATCATTGGTTCATATTTCTCAAAAATCAGTTTTTAACCGTATTTCTAAAAATCAGCTTTTTAACTATATTTCACAAAAACCATAATTTTTATAACTTTAAAAATTATAACGTTTACTTATTTATAATGGATCAATCCCAAAAATATAGTATGTTTTCAAAATCACTTTTAAAATCATTTTAAAATCCCAAAATCTGGGTCCAATGATGCTACATACCAAATAGTCAATCACGACTACAACGATCCATCATATATCGATATGATAATCAATCAAATATCAAAATATCTGAAATTAAATAAATACTGTTGAGGAATCCAGTTGGATCCCTCCAACCTGTTTCCTGCATCCAAAAACATTAGCACAATACCAATTTCGCTCCAGTACGAAATTATCGCGGTATATGTTCTTAATAAATATTATCCGCTTAATAACGGCGTAATAGGGTCTCATCCGCTAAACAAAAAATGCGGGAAATCAACAACTGCAATATATACATATGCCAATATATATATATTGATATTATATATAATACCAATTTCACTGTTTATGAAATATTCGCGGTATATGTTTATATTAAATAACATCCGCTTACTAACGGCGTATAATGTCTATTTTAACAATCAATAATTTACAGTCATCATTCAAACATGCATTCAAATATTTTAAATCTAACTATTTAAAATAAAATCGAAATCTATTCGATTGAGTGAGAAATTCTCACCTTGGTTTTAAATTCCGTTTAAGCTTTTATTTCGAATAAAATTAAACGCGCGTTTAATTTTACCCGAAATTCTCACTAACTCCAAACGACTCCAAACCAACTCCATCGCGTAGTGCTCGTCCATACGATTCCAACGCAACTGAGTTTGCATTTTTTCGACCTCGTATGAAAAAGTTATGATTTTTACAAGTTTGCACACAATTATATTAACTAATTTCAACATAAACTTTTATATTATAACCTACAAACATTTCAGGCCATTGGATCCCACCCTCATCAGATCTGGCCGTCTCCCCCTTTCTTCCCCTTTCACGTATTCATCTCCAGGACACAAATCCAAGGCCGAACCCAACATTAGAACTAGGGTTTGCATTTGCACTCCAATCACTCAACTATACATCATCATACCACATGCATTTTGAAGCTCCTCTCCTCCTTCATGTTCGCCCCCAACCATGGCAAGCTCGGCCTGCACATGTGCTTCGAAACGCGTGCGTGACCTGATGAGAACGCCCCCCCTTAGCTCCCTCTCCGTTGCTCCGTTTCCGATCACAACCGTTGAAACTCTAGCTCTCATCGCCCTCTACGTCTTTCATGTTGAAACCTTAGCCTAATTGTCGACGGATTGGAAGAAATCGAGGAGGGAAGTTGAGTGTTTTCTGGCCATTCATTTTTAGGGCCGGCTACATGAAGCAAATTAGGGTTTTGGAATATATTTTATCAAATTTTGTGAAGGGGTAGGGCTATTTATAAGGAACGAGCGACACTATTCATCCCGGAAATTCCGAACTCCGATTTAGACGCCGTAACCAGCGTACCTAGGGTTTATCCCGCGTTCCGGACACAATGGAACAGGTTTCGGAAGCTAATTCGGAAGTATGTGCGAGTTATGGCTGAAAACGTTCAATTTGAATTAAACCGATTTAAGTCGATTTCTAGGCGTTTTAATTTGTACCGGACAAACGGTAAATCCAATTGACTTGAAATTTGAAACCTTACAATAATATCACATTACGGATCCGATGAAACTGGTTTCGTCGAATTCCGAGACTTTTTGAAAAATGGCTATTTTGACTCGCCAAATTTAAATTAAAAATAAATCGATGCGTTTCGAGCTGCCACGATCAAACGATAACTCCGATTGACACGAAAATTGAAATCCGGTAATAACTTACTATTACGGATCCAATGAAACTGGTTTCGTTCAATTCTGAGACTGTTCAAAAATTGGCTATTTTACAGTCGATTATTTAATATTAAAATATTCAATTTTCACAAATTAACTTTTAATTCGATTTTAAAAGTTCTAAAATATTTCTATAACTCCAGTATGATTAAATAAAATTTTCCAAATTATTTACAATCATTTTTAACTCAATTTTTAATTATTTCCATAATTTAACATATTAAATTATCGATTTAATAATCCAATTAAATCCAAAAATTCAAATAAAAATTTATTTGACTTATAAATTCACTTATTAATATTTAAAATTAATTAAATATTCAAATTTAAATTATTAAAAATTCTGGGTCGTTACAATCTTCCCTCCTTAAAAGAATTTCGTCCTCGAAATTACAAGTAAGAAAAGTCACAAAATCTATTAATTTTTCCAAAATTCATAATTAAACTTCTTTCAATACTTTACTAAGTTTTCAAATCATACTTAGTTATCTTTTCAAAAGCAACTACTATTGTTTAACTTTCAATTCCAAAACAAAGTTAAAGTTTTCAAAATTTTCCAAGTTTTCTCAAATTTTTCTAACGCCTTAAATTTTCGGAAAAATTCGCCATGTCTCCTTTGCGCGGCTCGATCCGAAAAAAAAATGACAGTATATATATCACAAATATACATCTCATCAAGTAATGAGGCATCCCGAAGGGAAAAAAGTGTAAAAGTGCGATATTTAATCCGAGATATGTACCTTATATTTTATTAGCAAGCATATACAGCTAATATAGCGCAAATGCGAACTCCAAATGCGAAGCAAACGCGATCCGCACCTACTAAACACTCAACAAACAACATGAGAACCATGCATATATGTAAATAGTATCAATATACAACATATATCAACACAACAACTATATATGTCATATGGCAAATGCAACTAAACAACAATTGCAATATATTCAACCATCAATCAACTAGCATTCATAATCAAATGAATATTCATTTATATTCTCATTCATATATAATGAATTGGTTTTCACTTTAAATCACATTTGATTTATTCACATTGGATTTTATCAACATTCATTCTCAATTTTAATTAGTTTGCATTCACTAATTAAATCCAATTCACTTTCAATTCTATTCAAATTTATTTACTTTCAATTTGAATTCAATTTCATAGCTTTAAATTTCACTAATTCACTTTCATTAATACTTAATGAATTATATACAATCAATCAACAATCATATAACAACCAAAGTATATTAATTATAACCAAATTCCTTTGCTTATATTCATACATTTTGGTTTTAACACCATCACTTTCAATTGGTTCAATTAAATTGATTTTTATTCAACTATTCAACTTTCTAATAACATTAGAATTTTAATGAATTAACACTTATGTTCATTATTTTATATCAACTTAAATTTACATTTAATTGATTAACATTCAATCCATTAATTCAATTCAATTACAAAGTTGAATTTTTATTTATATAACTCAAGTTCACATTTATCTTTATTACTAATATCAACTTCATTTAACTTTGAATTCATTTTTATTTACAACTCATATTCATAAATATATTCATATAGTTTCACTTCTCATATATATAAGTTTATTTCACAATTGTAATTCACTTTAATTATAACTCAATTCTTATAATTCTTTTGCTTATACAATTATTCTTTTATTTGGATTATCCAAACAACCTAACAATCAACTTATATACACTTTAATAATTTTGAAAAATTATTCCTTTATATATAAAATATAATCAAGGTAAAATTATTTCATTCACCCAATTTAAAAATCGATATTATGTCGAATTGTTCTATTCAAGTGTTTAGAAACCCCTTCGGCAAAGTTGTACATACCGTGCTGAGGAAGGTTCATATGCCACTCAATAAACCAATCATCACAATATAAAACAATTTCATATCACTAACAAATACGCTCTCATAGCTATTATTACACTCAAACTCATTCTAGAGTACTGCTGACTCTATCTCTAACGAGTAATACCCTACAGAACCATGGTTGTCGCTTAACCATAAGAGCTCCGATACCAAATGTAACGATTGCGGATTTTCGTTGCCGAAAAACCGCATGGTTATGGGTTTTAAAAAGAAAAGAAAAGAAAGAAGAGAGAAAAAGAAGAAAGAAAAAGAAAAATAGAGAAAAAAGAAGATAGACAATTTTTAGAAAACAGAGAATTAGAAAAACAGAAGATAGAAAATTTTAAAAATAGAACGGGACAGAAAGGGAACAACAGAACAACAACAGAATCTCACAATTCGCAGCAGAACAACATATAATAATAAATGAATAATCTTTAAACAAAGAACTATATCAGTTATTACATTACATTATATTTCATTACATCAAATCATCAGAGTGTACAACAACATACAACAATCAGTGCAGCGGAAAAAGAAATACTATATAAATAATACGCCATGCCATCCAGCTTGCCTCCAGCAACTCCAGAATATCCTGAATATCCTGATAAACCTAACTCTTAACTGCCCGTGTGGAAAATTGGTGGGCACCCAGAGTTTAGGAAGGAAAACAATAAACTCCAAGTCAGTCATGTGACTGGTGTGAGAACTCAAAACAGTTTATTTATCTTTAAAATCAAAATAGAAGAATATTTTTAAATTCAATTCGCAATGCTTTTAAAAGTGTAACTACCATAAGACCTCCCACCACACACACAATGCAAACGCAGACTTGGAGGAGATTTCTTCTTATGTTAGTCAAAGATGCTTGATACGCATTAAAAGTAACATTTGATATTATTACTAGTGCATAGTGTAGAACAAATTCTTTCGAAAGTAAAGATATAAATCTTAGCCAGCATAGGTACCATTATATTATGCCTACTAATAGCTACCATATTAGATGGCAGGTTCTACAACTAAAACCGTACAAGTCACGTATTGTTTCTTTGGATTTCCAACGAATGGTCAGGCTAAGGAACTTCCCATTGCCACATGGGATCGCCTCTGGCTGGACGTCCCGAGAACTTAACCAGCTCTCTGCCAACACAAGGCCGGGTTACCTTTATCACTAGGTAACTACTACACGAATATGGCATCCCCCGGTCCCATCGGACCTTTAACCGAGCGCTCGTCACCAACAACACCACACAGAAATAGATATAGTGTATCAACATGAGTAAGTATCTGGGCTCCATACCATGATACCACCCTTTCCAGAAGGAAATGCACATACCCTAAAGGGAGCTACCCCTCATAACCTTGCCGCATCATTCCTGTTTTGACCATTACCGGGATGTGAGGCTCGACGAATTCACGTCCACAAAAACATACTTTATACAAAAGCCATGCTTTGGGTCAGCAAATGATCAACACAATGATCACTAAGATAGACGATCAAATAAATGATCCTATCACAATAATCAACACAATGATCATTTCAGCATCACTCAGCATGTCACATTACCAAAATGGGATATATTGCTGATAACTTCAACTATATAACCTTTGAGCTCGTACGTCTCAAAGAAGGGTGTTAAGCAAAGAATAAATTCTCCGCCACCAACGGAAATATATTTGAAAGAAATCGGCTTTATATCTCAACTTGTAATGTCAGGCATACAATCCATACAAGTCTGTTCCGGGCTCGAACAGAACCGAAGGCACTTACAAAGAAGTCCTTGCAATCCGGATATTCACAATCCTGATCGGATTCACCATCACATATGGAGAACTCAATACCGTAGCTACTCGGTGCAGAGTCAATCGATAGTTCATCCTATCACTCTTGCAAATACCGGTCTTCAACACCGATCTTCAATGCAATTCACAACGACGTATCACATATTCAGAGTGGGTTATACGACCCCATGGTCCTTTCCCGGTTAACCCGAATAGTGAGCGCTTATTCAAAAATAAGTGTGTATTCAAATTCAATCAATTCACATCAAATACCCATTCAAAGGGAAATATTGATAGTCGGCTATTGAACTATCAATGGATATGCATACATCACCAGATTCCAAATAATTTTCCAAATTATTTACATTTCCAAAATATCTTTACAAGATATAAAATTTCAACACTTCAAAAATAAATCAATATTTATTTTTAACCAATTTCACTTTTCATATATAAATTCCATAATGAATTTATATTTCAAAATATTCGTGCATATACGATTTCAATTATTCATTTTCAATTTATCTTCAAAAGGATAAATTCTCTATATTCACTTCACATTGGAAAACATTTCCATACTTATTTAAATAAGTAATTCACAATCTTTTATTTTCAACACTTAGAAAATATTCAATATACTTAAATCGAATTAAGTATATATTTCATTCTTTAAGGAAATTATTCACTTAAACATATTGACTTGGGCCAAAACGAATGTTGCGTAAAACATCGTTACGACAACCCAAAATCACTAGTATAGGGATTCGAAATTAAAATAGATATATAAATCCCAATACTATACAAAACATTTCCTTTCGGAAATCATTTACTATAACAACAGTGTTATAGTCCACATTTCCTTTTATTTCTCGAAAACGTCTATTTCAACAATAAATGTTGAAATCTATGGTTTCGAATCTCAACATGTTTTAAACCATCGTTAGATCGTTTTAATTCTATTTAAAACATCACCTTCAAAACATTTTATTTAACGTGTTATTCACTATTCAAAAACGTGAATAAACCATGTTCACAAATTCCATTATTTCTATTCTTTTTAACTTAAAGGATTATTCACTGTTTACAACGTGAATATAACTCCATTAATAGGTTATAACAATTAACTTATCAAAATAAGTCGTTTGCGAATTTATAAAACAACGTTTATAAATTCCATATTTATTTATTTATAAAAACTTCCTTTTTATAAATTCCTTTATTAACCTATTCCAGTTTATAACTAAATTATAAACTAAACGTTCACATTATAAGTTAATTACTTATAAAACGATTATTTTACAAAATCGTTCATTTAACTTCCCAAATTATTAATCTTAACTTATAAGATTGTTTATTTATCCAAAATTTATTCTTTCGATAACTTTATAAATTTTATAAACCTATTGCTTATAAAATTTCATTTATAACCTCACAGTTTATAATTTCATAAATTTCATTCATTTAGGAAATTCATTTTCACTACATTCAAACACTTATAAAAACTCGTTTTATAATGTCCATAATTCAATTTATAAATATCCATTTATAAATCTCTTAATATAAATTAATTTATATTATTCTTTTAAACGTCTTTAAATTCCTTTAAAATTTCACCGTTCTCTTGATTTATAAAATAATCATATTTTATAAATCTTATATTCAAACTTTTAATAATAAACTCAAAAATCCAGTTTAAACTATTTTATAAAATCATTGGTTCATATTTCTCAAAAATCAGTTTTTAACCGTATTTCTAAAAATCAGCTTTTTAACTATATTTCACAAAAACCATAATTTTTATAACTTTAAAAATTATAACGTTTACTTATTTATAATGGATCAATCCCAAAAATATAGTATGTTTTCAAAATCACTTTTAAAATCATTTTAAAATCCCAAAATCTGGGTCCAATGATGCTACATACCAAATAGTCAATCACGACTACAACGATCCATCATATATCGATATGATAATCAATCAAATATCAAAATATCTGAAATTAAATAAATACTGTTGAGGAATCCAGTTGGATCCCTCCAACCTGTTTCCTGCATCCAAAAACATTAGCACAATACCAATTTCGCTCCAGTACGAAATTATCGCGGTATATGTTCTTAATAAATATTATCCGCTTAATAACGGCGTAATAGGGTCTCATCCGCTAAACAAAAAATGCGGGAAATCAACAACTGCAATATATACATATGCCAATATATATATATTGATATTATATATAATACCAATTTCACTGTTTATGAAATATTCGCGGTATATGTTTATATTAAATAACATCCGCTTACTAACGGCGTATAATGTCTATTTTAACAATCAATAATTTACAGTCATCATTCAAACATGCATTCAAATATTTTAAATCTAACTATTTAAAATAAAATCGAAATCTATTCGATTGAGTGAGAAATTCTCACCTTGGTTTTAAATTCCGTTTAAGCTTTTATTTCGAATAAAATTAAACGCGCGTTTAATTTTACCCGAAATTCTCACTAACTCCAAACGACTCCAAACCAACTCCATCGCGTAGTGCTCGTCCATACGATTCCAACGCAACTGAGTTTGCATTTTTTCGACCTCGTATGAAAAAGTTATGATTTTTACAAGTTTGCACACAATTATATTAACTAATTTCAACATAAACTTTTATATTATAACCTACAAACATTTCAGGCCATTGGATCCCACCCTCATCAGATCTGGCCGTCTCCCCCTTTCTTCCCCTTTCACGTATTCATCTCCAGGACACAAATCCAAGGCCGAACCCAACATTAGAACTAGGGTTTGCATTTGCACTCCAATCACTCAACTATACATCATCATACCACATGCATTTTGAAGCTCCTCTCCTCCTTCATGTTCGCCCCCAACCATGGCAAGCTCGGCCTGCACATGTGCTTCGAAACGCGTGCGTGACCTGATGAGAACGCCCCCCCTTAGCTCCCTCTCCGTTGCTCCGTTTCCGATCACAACCGTTGAAACTCTAGCTCTCATCGCCCTCTACGTCTTTCATGTTGAAACCTTAGCCTAATTGTCGACGGATTGGAAGAAATCGAGGAGGGAAGTTGAGTGTTTTCTGGCCATTCATTTTTAGGGCCGGCTACATGAAGCAAATTAGGGTTTTGGAATATATTTTATCAAATTTTGTGAAGGGGTAGGGCTATTTATAAGGAACGAGCGACACTATTCATCCCGGAAATTCCGAACTCCGATTTAGACGCCGTAACCAGCGTACCTAGGGTTTATCCCGCGTTCCGGACACAATGGAACAGGTTTCGGAAGCTAATTCGGAAGTATGTGCGAGTTATGGCTGAAAACGTTCAATTTGAATTAAACCGATTTAAGTCGATTTCTAGGCGTTTTAATTTGTACCGGACAAACGGTAAATCCAATTGACTTGAAATTTGAAACCTTACAATAATATCACATTACGGATCCGATGAAACTGGTTTCGTCGAATTCCGAGACTTTTTGAAAAATGGCTATTTTGACTCGCCAAATTTAAATTAAAAATAAATCGATGCGTTTCGAGCTGCCACGATCAAACGATAACTCCGATTGACACGAAAATTGAAATCCGGTAATAACTTACTATTACGGATCCAATGAAACTGGTTTCGTTCAATTCTGAGACTGTTCAAAAATTGGCTATTTTACAGTCGATTATTTAATATTAAAATATTCAATTTTCACAAATTAACTTTTAATTCGATTTTAAAAGTTCTAAAATATTTCTATAACTCCAGTATGATTAAATAAAATTTTCCAAATTATTTACAATCATTTTTAACTCAATTTTTAATTATTTCCATAATTTAACATATTAAATTATCGATTTAATAATCCAATTAAATCCAAAAATTCAAATAAAAATTTATTTGACTTATAAATTCACTTATTAATATTTAAAATTAATTAAATATTCAAATTTAAATTATTAAAAATTCTGGGTCGTTACACTCTTAATTATTTATCTTATCCATTTTCTAAATCAAATTTCTTAACCTTAAATCCATCAAATACCTTATAGTCAAATTGTGAAACTTAATTCACATGATATTTGTTATTTAAACATTTTCATCAAATAATCAAACTACTAACCATATTATTCAAAACCCATTTAACCTATCCACTTCCAATCTTACTTCATCTGAATTATAAATGTTACCCTAAATGTGTCACTGATTCAAAGTTTTATATTAGGATGACATTTCTCATACCTCTTGTTCCTAAATTTCACCTTGATTTTAACCTAATCAAAGTGTCTAAATTTTAGATTATCTTAACTCCTTTGTAAGTTATAGAACTTATCCTTTTATATTATATTCACCCAAAGTCTCAATTTCGACTTATCTTTTTCTATCTTATTGATAAGAATTTTTTCTAAGTGTGCGCTTCTTCTTTTACTTTGTCTAATTACAACTTCTAGCTTCAATATTATCATAAATTATCTTATAGTCAAATTGTGCAATTCTAATCACAACATATTCATATTTTAGTTTTATAAAGCTAAATTACAGACAATCCTTAATTACTAACCCAAAAATAATAATATCCCCTTTGATATTTAAAATACAAACCCAAGGTAAAATTATTTTACTTACCAACTTTTTAAAACAAAATCATTTTTATAAAATTAACAAATACGCGCTCGTATATATAACACTCTCATAACTTATTCTAGGGTGTTACTAACTCTATCTCTAATGAGTTACTCATCCTAGGATATTACTAATCCTATCTCTGATGAGACTTACCCCTATCAGGCTTTGGTGTTCGCTCAACCAAAAGCTCTGATACCAAATCTCAAGGTCCGTTTTTCCATAACCTTTGAATCGACAATAAACCACACATGTCTAACTCAAATTGAACGAAAAGATGGACCATGAAGGGTAAAAAAATAGACAGAACAGAATCTCACACAAAAGGAATAACGTATAATATTGAACAAATATTTTTACAGCGGAATTTTTTATAATACATATATCACAATTTAACCTAAATTCAGCTTGAACAGTTATAAATATCTGTCCTTACAATTACTAACAAATATCAAACTAAAACTAACAAACCACAACGGATAATAGAATATGTCCATAAGTAGATGAATATTCCCAGCTCTCCTATGAAAACTCCAAACGTCTTCGACTAAACCTAAAACTACTCGCATCTGACCCGAGTATTGAAAATACCTGGATCAAGCTTGATAAACAGCGTGAGAAAAACCCAATAATAGATGATAGTGTCATATATCAGCCTTGAAATAAAATCCTTTGAAAAGAAAGAGTATCTCGTAAGACCACATCCACACAAAAACACGGACGGGTTTTTATCTTATGATAACTAAAACACTTTTATGCATCAAAACATTTGATATTATTTTAAATGACATCTCTTCGAAAACATTTGCAAATAAACTTATTAATCTTATCCGAAATGGTAACCTGTATAGCATTTCGATGCTATAAATTACGCCAATATAAACAAAACCGCAGGTTCTTATTGGAGAATGAATTTCAATACAAATGACCATGTGAAGGGACTACCATTCGATGGGTACACCTCTAGATGGATGTCCCGAGGCACAGAATATCTGCCTTCTACCAACACAAGACCGGCCTACCTCTGTAACTAGATAGTACCGAATATGTCATCCCCAATCGTTACCGACCTTTAACCGAGCACGCTCTAGGATACAAACCACATTAGTTGACATCCCGAACTCATAGTAGGAAGAAATATATCTAGAAGGGGATGATCATACCCTAATTGGAAATAACCCACTTAGCCTTACTGCACCTAACCATATTTTGGTCATTTCCGGTTGATGAGGCTCGAGACATCGATTACCTTTTCACATAGCATATATCACATCTCTGAATGTCACATTGCCATTTCCGTTGACTGCTAGTTGTCTTCCAAAAAAATACAACCCTTGAGCTCGTATGTCTCAATGAGGGTGTTAATCTAAGAGAAGCTGCTTCTCTGCCACCACTGATGTACGTTTGTAAAAACCAATGTACGTAATCTTTAGAAATGAAATGTCAAACAAACGTCCATACAAGTTGTCTAGGAATAGGACAAACCGAAGGCACTCTCCTACTACCACTAGTAGCGAGTAGTCCTTGCAATCCAAAAAATCTCCACCAAGAGGAGACCGTTGCTATAAATAACTATATAATGGGAGCTACCCAGAGCATGTCAACAAGCAGTACTCACGCTATAAAGAACCGCGGTTTCAATAATTATCATCTTTAACATGTCTTCACATTCAAACGTACATATTGGTTCGAAGTGGTTTTCGAATAGGAATCACCCAAATCTGACCCTGGTTCTTTCAAAATCCAATTATCAATAAAAAGTGAATATGAGCACACATGATTTATTATGTCTCTTTTCACTTTAATTATTTTTGGATGATTTTGAAATCTTTTTCTTTTGACTTAGGATAATTCTAAGCATTACATTCTTTTGCTTTGGATAATATCTCAAATTTCCTTACTTAACCCTTGATCCAAATTCCTTAACTCTTAGGCGGGTCAAAAACAATTTTATTTAAGACGTCGTTTACGATAAACCCTAAAATCAACCTTAACAAACACTTTTGAGTAAATAGGATCACAGAAATCATTCTAATTTTACTGAACATCAATTTTTGTATTTAACAAGTGCTATGGGTGGAATAACGATTAAATCACCTTTTAAATTCCATGAATAGATGAGTTTCCTATTTGGATTTTAATACCAAGTATAAGAAGATTATCTCTATGCAATCCAAATCGAATTTTTTTCATTTTGGAGATTAATTAAATTTGGGAAAATTTAATAGAATCTTTTTAGAGCATCCGGGCTTTCCTTTTGATCTGTTACACCCCTCGCCTAAGAAAAGAAAAGATAAGATAGATAAGTTCAGGGCATTGGTTGCTCCATTCCCAACCTTACTTAAATACCTTGTTTTATCTTGCTAGATCTCACAGGCGGGATAAATGTACTAGTCGTTTCTGCATACTCAGTTATCAACTTTATTTGGAATTGATTATAAAGATTCCAAATTTTCTTTTAAACACTTAATTTTCCTTTTAAAAACATTCACAATTGATTTCAAGAAAAATTGTCACGTTTAAACTCATATTCAAAAAATTATAGAATTCGCAGCATAAAAGTGCTGCGGAATGTACTATATAAGCTTATTTGATCTAAATAACTTTTAAACATTTGATGATTCATATTTGCCAATCTAAATCTCTTTTAAATTATTTAAATAGATTTATCAAATTTATCCCATAATTTTTCATAATTAAAAACGTTCACTTAAATGGATTTTCTGTTATGGTCACTCAACTGCACTAGCGCGAATTGATTTGGACTTAATTCAAAATCGACTCAACGAAAATTTTATTTTCTTTCTTCATTTAGAAGATTTGGATATAGTAGTCCGGAATTTTCTTATCTCGAAGAATTCCGAGCTATATTCCACTCTACACATTCATTTGTACTTTTCGGCGCGAAATCACGAACTACCGTTGCGCGACGCACCTAGTTTTGACTTATTTTTTAATATTTGAAATAATATATTCGAATTGAATTTTATCATTTATAAAATCATTACAAATCATTTTAAATCCATATTTTCACTTTTTAAAGATTTTTAAAATGATTTTCCACCATTACCATATTATAATATTATTATGTTCCTATTATTTTAATATTAAATTTTTAATTTCAATTCAATTTCAATTATAACTTCAAATTAAACTCATTTAAAACTTAGATTTCAAATCTAATTTCAAATTAAACTTCAATTCAACCATAATTTCACTTTCAATTTTCAAAATCAATTTCAATTTCACTATTCATCTCAATTTCAATTTCACTTTAACTATCCTCTTTAATTCCTTTCACTTCAAATTTCAAATTGTCTTTTATTTTAATTTTAATTTCAATTTCAATTGAAAAGAGACTTATTTTTCCAAAGTATATCATATCACCAGGATTGGGTCTTATTTAACAAAGGGAATACTTGATCCAAAATGATAGAAATTTGATGTCCATATTAACATCACAATCATACGAACAATCATATGACATTAACATATTCAATATGGTAAATGTCATAACATTACTATGGATTATCCAGCATTCAAACAATTATTCAAACATAAGACAAACAAATCCAAACATCCATAACAACATTTTAAAGGGTGTATACTTGGATATGATAAGATGATTGCTATAACAACATCAAAATATGATCTTTTAAAAGCGATGAAAATTTTCTCACCTTTATTTCCGTTCCGTCAATCTTTTACGTAAGATACGCGTCTCTCGCGCAAACGTGCTATTTCCAACCATCTCGAATTTTGTCGTTTCCTTTCTTTCTACTTTTCTTTTCATTTTATTTTTCTTCTTTTCTCGTTTTTATTTTGGATGTGGGCTTTTAAATGGAGGGTACGGCCTTTGTGGAGGTGGGTAGGTGAGGTACGTGTGTGTGTGGTGGTGTAGGTGAGGTATGGCTCTCAGGTGTGGGTTTGGATAAGCAGGTTGGTGGGTTTGTGGAATCGGTCGTGTGTTTAGAGGTGGGTAGGAAGTGATGGAGATGGTTAAAGATGTGCTTAGCCGAGGTGGATGTGGGTTTAGGTGGTGGTGGAGCTTGGTGGCGATGGCGGAAGAGAATGGAGAGGTGAAAAGCCATGGAAATGGAGAAAGAAGAAGAAAGTAAAAAAAGAGGAAGAGAATGGAGTTTATAATTTTGTAGAATGAAAATGTAATGAAGACGAAGGGTTTAGGCTTGTATTTATAAGTGGAGTTTGAGTGGCTAATGTCCTAAATACCTTTGCCTTACTTTTTGACTTTTATTTAACATGATAAGAAGTGCATTAATGGTGAAATGATGGTAGGATGTAAGTTTTTACTTAACGAAATGATGTTTGCCTCTTTCTCTTAACCTATAAAATGTCAAATAATCATTTTTATCATTTTCCATAAGTGATATGACTTAAGCATTAATGGTGATGTTGTTTATAAAGATTTAAAATAAAATGGAATTAGTCAAATCATACTTTTTACTTTTTTATATATATTTATTTAAATTTTCCTAATATAAATATTTTGTCTTATATGCTAAATGTAAAGTGTTTAAAAGTTTGTAAAGTTGTATTTATGCATATGTGCATGTTAGAAAATGTATCAAGTTGCAACAACTTAACGACAACTTGTTTTGGTTAAAAATAGTGTTTTTGTCGACAAATTTTACAGTCAAAATTTGCGTCTTTTGCTAAGCTATATATTGAAGTAAACCAAACTTTAAAATGAATTTTTTTACTTCTTTAAATAAATTAAAACATGTCTCGTTATATTTTTAAAATCATATTTAATTAATATCAAAATCTCTAATTTTAAAGTGTATGTAAAACTGACAAAATGTGACAAATTTTAGTTATTTTTGTAAAACGATTATTAACATATTTTTAAATGTATTAATATACTTTTATTATCTATTTACATGTTTTAAATAAGATTTAACTTATCAAATAAATGTTTAAACTTATTTATTTAAGCCTTTATATATTTTTAACAAAACTTAACTGTTGTTGATTTGTTCTAAAATTCAAATTTATACTTTTTAATTTTTAACTATGAAAATAAATAATTTCTCTATTATTATCTATTATCTATTATATATAACTTATTTATTTAAGTTTTAAACCTTTTTAAATTTAAAACAAAAGAAATCTCGCATTTTATAAGTAGCGAAATTATGGGTCGTTATAGTATTAAAGTTGGAGGTCCATCATTCACTCAACATTGATTATTTATCTAATATATTATAACAAGTATACAGCAGAGTGTTCTTTGATTGAATATTTTGTACTCTAAGAAATAAATCTCATAGAAAAAAAAATTATATATGAAATTCATTTCAAAATAGAAATCGTAATTTTCACGCCAATGTTAAGTATCAATTATTATTATTACAATTCACATTTTCGATGTTTCTTTATGAAGCATAAGTGACTATTCACTCTCTTTATTCCAACTGCATGTATCATCACCTATAATTTTGTACACTTGTTTTTCTTTCAAAATGGTCTAACCATTCAAAAGAATACCCTTACTACAACATCATAACGAGCCCTTTACAAAAGCGTGCTCGATCATCCTTAATTTAAAAACATCAAATATGTTGCACTGTGTAAACTTATCAAACTAACATTTCAACGACCGACTTCTTAGATCCATCTTGTAGTTTTGGTATAATATTACATATAACAAAATATGATGTTTATTGTAATCAAATTAAATTGAAAACTCGATCTCATGATATGGTTTATTTGTATATTTCGGATGAAATAATTTCATCGAAATATCGTACACTATAAACAGTGACCGTCCATCATTATACATTTATTACAGATCAAATAACCATCGTATTGTATTCCTTTTGAGTTCAGAAATTCATAACATGCAATACACGGTCTCGACAAAATAACACATAAGAGACCAAATTGAAAACGTACTTAGTAGTTATAAAATTGGATACTTCTATGGATGTTGAAATGTTAACATGCAATAAGCATTATTAGGAAGTATATGTTACATTTCTATTTGTCAATTTTTTATTCAGTTCAATTGTATATCTTAATTGAAAAACATTTTATCAATCATATTAAATGCACAATGTAACATCCCACTCTTTTGGACGATTTAAATCGACAATAAACCACACATGTCAACTAAAATCATTCAAAAGGTAAGACTGTTAATGGGGTAAATAAGAAAATAATAGAAAAGAAGGAAAGATAAAACACAGAATCTCACAGCAGAATGACAAAATATAAAAATCAAATAAACAGTTCATGAAGCTGTTTTACAAATAACATTTGATTACACCTTTACAATACAAATCAGAGTTATACATACAGTAGAAATAAATAAATAATGCAGCGGAACACATGATGTAGTGGAATAATTAATAATGAATAGTAGACTCGTCTCCGTCTTCATCCTCCAAAATATAATGGTCTTCAATACACTAAAAAAAGCTCAGACTGACCCGAGCGTAATAAAAAGACAAAACACTCGAGTCAGGACTAAAAGATCTTATGTAAGTCAAATCAAAATAAGTAGAATAGAAATATTACTATAATGGATTCAGAGACGTATAACAGGAATTTCATCTCCTATCAAGTGTACAATGTGGATTTAATTATTTAAAAGATTTCAAACGATTCAAAAATACCAATCTTAATCATTTTAATTAAAATAGATCCGAATTTTAAGTTTAAAATTTAAATCTTTCAAATAATTCAATTCTAATAAATAATCCAAATTAAAGAAATTACACGGTTATATGTCATTTCAACCAGTATCCAAATCAAAATTTCCAAATCAATGGAAACCGCTCGAGTTATCATTTCAATCCATAGTGGTAACAAAGATATATACATAAATAAACATCCAATCATCCAAAATGACAACCAATAACATCCATCACAATCCAACATCCAAATCAGCCAATAAATCACAACAATCAATTGATTATCATTATCAGGTGTATAACTTGCAATTTATATTCATTATTAAATAAATGGCAAATTCAATTCAATATAAATTCAAATTTAACTTAAATGACAATCTAATAATACCAAAAGCAATTAATAAATTTCTAATCACATTTTAAATTTAATTTAACTAGCATAAGGTAATCTAGTATTCGTGAGTGGGTCAAAACACTCACCTTTGATATTTAGAACGCAAAAATCCAAACAAAGATGCCTTTTCCAATAGTCTCCAAACTCAGCCAAACCTATTTTATGTTATTAGGAATTCCAATACGAGTCCAAGGGAAGAAACTACGCATGTATCAAAGCTCGTATGAGGAAGATATTCAGGTTATAAGGATATAAAATAAAATAAAAATACATACATATTTAATTCTTAAAATAAGAAACTTTAATAACTCACGTTTTCAAATTTGATGTACCCAAAACAAAGGCAAGAAGTGGAAAGCCAAAACCATTAAGGCTAATTCTCATTGTTCAATTTTTTTGAAGGCTTCTTGCAAAAGAAGGCAAGGCGATGAGGAAAGGTACGGATGTGGTTAAGGAAGAAATGGATGCTCACACTTTTTTTATTCTTTTCTTTTTCGAAACATAGCCTCAGTAAAATGAATTGGCGGCAATTATGTAGAGGTATAAAGCTATGTTGACATTGAGACTTTGAGGGAAACAAATAGAGGTCTGATGTTTGAAAAATAAGAAATTTCTAGGGGAAAAATGATATATGATATAAAACAAAAGAAGAAAGGGAAGTGACAAATTAAATATGTATGGAATGGACAAATAAAACAAAAATGTATGATCTAAGTAGATGCTTTGGGAAATAAATAAACAAAACGGAAGAATAAGAAAGGATATAAATTCACGTTTCAATTACATCAAAGAATTGCAATAAAACCAAATGTGGAAATGGTGGCAGGTGTATTGAATAATAAGGAAACGAATGGACCACTTAGGATCTAGTTAATTGCATGATCCACTCAATTAAATATATTATCACTGAATATACCCTTTTTCACACTCGTTTACACATAATTAACATATAGTAAATAAATTTGAATACAATAACAAGTGCAACGTTACAAAAAATAAAAGATGATCTAGAACTCAAATTCAAGTTTTTTTTTTCTTTCAAAATAATGTTTTTCTCATAGGAGAATTGCACAACCTAAAAAGTCAATTAAATTTAAACTTCAAGATTAGTGTTAAAATCACTTATATACAGCCTCAAATGTATACTTAATGATTGTAAAATATTGTTTTAAAATTCATTTTTTTCTTCTTTATATAGAATTATTTTTACCTTAAAAATGAAAATGTTCGTTTTATTTTCATTAAAATGTTCTTTTTATTTTTTACAATAATGTATGTTTCTTTCGTTAAACCCAAAAAATGTTTCTTTTTTTTTTAAAAAATTGAAAAATCCCAAATCGACATAATTGTAATTAATTTCAAAATTACACTTATAACGGATTATAACAAACGTACATTTCTTACATTAAACGCCGTTAATTTCAAATAAATTCTCTTTCCCTATTATTAGAAAATTCCAAGTCAAATTAATGGCAATAAATTCATTAATTAATTTAAATTCCAACATATACTTATTTTGTTTTTTTTTAATCTTATTATTCAATCAATTATCATATTATATATATACTTAACGTTGGTTTACCATTTCATTACCTCAATCTTCTATATTTATCACTTTAGTTCATATTAACTGTAGTAGGTAATTAGATTAACTGCAATTGATTTTCAATTTAATTTCAATGGATTAAATAAATAGGTGATGAATGACAAATGTTACCCTTTACTTACTAAATCGCATTTACAAGATTATTATTAACAACAAATGCTATGACTACTTACACAATCCTGATTATGCTCAATTTTCCATTAATTTCACATAATTTCCCCTTTTATATAACATTTAATTCATTTCCTTATTTCAACTTATCATCAAATAACGTTACAATTATTTTGATCACTAACATACAATTCCAACATTAAACCCAACATTCAATTGCCTTAATTCAATTAATTACCCATTCAATATTAAAACGATAAATTAATGAGAAAATAGTTAATACAATCGTTTATAATAATAATTCATACCCCTTATCTTATTCTTTACAACCAAGGGTTATAATTTGCTTACCCAAAAAGGTTTTATATTCAATATTAACCTATTTCAATTTACTACATACAAGTTCACCATCTACATCATTTAATTTATTTCATTATTTACAATCATAACCAAGTCAACCTACAATGTATTTCAATTAGTTTGAAATTACTATAAATATTTATCAGTAGCATTCAGACAACACCACTGATTTCATATTCAATATTAGCCAATTCTAATTGATTACATATAATTTCAACGTTCAATGTATTTCCTTATTTTTAGTTATAACTAATTATAATCTTAAAGTCACTTCAATTAATTGGAAATTAGATTAAAATAGTTAGCAATTACCTTATATTAACATTACTAACATTACATTCTAGTTATTCTTCTCCTTGTAACATCAAAATTTTTTTAGTTTTATTTCAATATAAAATTATAAAATATTATTTAATTAATATTTTAATAATCAAAAATTATGGGTCGTTACACTCTCCCCTACTCAAAACTTTTCGTCCTCGAAAAGGGAAAAGGAGGAAATTAGGAAAAGGAGAAAATAAGGAATCATTATATTTTATTCAAAGTATTCAATTTATAAACAATTAATTTTCATAACTAATTAATTTAAATAGAATATACAATTAATTACAAGTAATTCTTCATATTCAAGTCTGCCAAAGTTTGAAAATATTTCACTTTTCACAAAATTTCTAAGTCTAAAATTTACGAAAAATTTCGGCAGAGTCTCCTTTGTACGGAGAGGTCGCGGAAAAATAATAATATCTATAATCATCATATATATATCATATCAAAAAAATAAACATCCCAAACCATGGGAAAAAATATAATATTGCTAGAAACCTGTAATCCAAAAATATACCTATTAGCCGGGAAAAGAACGCTTAATTTATGAAACCAAAGGTAGTAGCTATTATTTCCATAAACTTGTACTTCACTTGTAAAATCCAAAGAAGTTAATAATACGTGAAAAGAGATATATTTAAGTTGCTTCAATTAATAACAAACAAATCAACACAATATAATAATAGTCACATGCAAACAAACAACATGACCATCATATGTAACAAAGGAATCAATCATATGTCCATAGCAACCAAACTGGTGATTTGTTCAGGTTCAGACATTTTTAGTCGTACAAGATGATAAATAGACTATTAAGTGTACCCTATGCTCAATAGCCTTAGATAAATACTTGATATATTATCTATACATCCTTATAGAGTTAGAAGTATCCTTTCCTATCATCTCAAAAGCCAAAATAACCAATAATTTCAACACAATATTTAAGTTTATTCAATTGGTTTCTTTTTTTACATCATTACTATTCTTTTTTCTCTCATATAACGTCCTTTTCTTTTTCTTACATGTACATATATAAATTATTTCACAATATTAACTTACATACATAACATTTCTTGTTCATCAAAATTCTTATTTAGAAATAATTTCATTGAACGCTTCCATTACTTAAGTTTTACCTGTATAATATTCTATTACATATTCTATTAACATTTCAACTTATTAAACATTTTTGGTAAATATATGTGTTTTAAGAATGTAATTGAGTGTTATACAAGTTTATTTTATTCATGTTAGTTAACAAAATATTCAATGATTACATATTCTACATTTTTATATCTTTTGATTTACAAGTTACAAATTTCTAATTTCTTATATATTTTATTCGTAAAATTCCATTCTTATTTATTTATTTAATTATTATTTATATAAAGGCCAATCACTTACATAATTTGTTTTCCATTAAAGATTTAAGCCATTAATGAATCATTTCACAAAATATTACTTAAGCTTCTACAGCCTTACTTAATTTTATACCTTAATTTAGTTATAGAATAAAAATTTAAGTTTTTGGTGTTTTCCCTTGAAGAGAAAAGAAATACTTCAATATATCTAAAAATTCAATTAAAACATTTAACCTCATTCACTTAGTAGGAATATAAGATAAATTTAAAACATCTTTATAGCATTATGCAAGGACTTTCCCAAAGTTTAAACAATGTTAGAAATTTGTATCAAAAATTTATATTAAAACATTATGATAACATTTTAAAAATAAAGTTCCTTAAATCTGATAATTTATTAGACTCAATATTCCAAAATAAGTATAAACTCTAGATTATTAAAGTGAAACTACTAGCATACTCAAATCTTGCATTAAATATCTAAATAAAAGTATAAATTTTCATAGGTTCATGATTAATTTTACACACTTGGTTTAAAATGAATATTCAAATCATGGGAAAAACATTTATCATGGTTTAATACAAAATTCAAATAGTAACTAAACCTATAAATTTACTACTAGTACTTCGAAATCAAGTAATTATTTAACACCATACTTCCAAAATTGAGATTCCAATTTATTTTCCAAGTATATTTAAAACTTCGCAAATCATTTTTTCCATTTATATAATATATCTTCAAATTATACATTCAAAGAAACTTATAAAAAAATTACAAAAAAAAAAATTCATTTGAAAACTTCATTTGCAAATCAATCATCTTTAATGTTTTAATACTTTACAAAAAAAATTCTATAAATTTTCTTGCTTCATTTATTAATACCATTTCAGTAATTTTAAATAACATCTTTTTAAATATATGTAAATTATTTGAAAAAAATTACTTACATCATTACTTATATTTAAAAAGAAGCTATTGAAAACCTTAAATCCATTATATTTAAATTTTATTAGTTTTAAATCTCAAAATACTTTTAAACATATTAATAAATCAATAATCATTAACTTTAAAATGTTTTATTTAATTAATAACTTCTGACAATATTTAGAACACTAATAATTTACTACTAAACCATGTTGTACATAAATAAACAATGTTTAAACATTTTAAAGTATTTAGAAAGGAAAAATGATCAAAATATATTTTATATAATACTTTATCAAAATACTTTTATAACTCGATGTTTTAACAGGTTTATCCTTGTTCTTGCAGACTCTGGCTATGCGTTGATCAGACGCATGGCTAGAATTCTCCAAGTACTTAGCAGACATGCTTCAACACCCAATGAAAATACTTAAAATCATTGAAAATAGATATCGAAAGTATGTTCCCCATGGATTGCAGTTACGCAATGGTTATGTCGCTATCCCAGGGGAATCAATTGTAGTTGTAGGCATCTCAATCCTCAAATTACGCTATCCAATAATATCAAATGAATATAATAAGTGACCCACCAAAGGGATCCGATAAATGACCCACCAAAGGGATCCAACAAATGACCCACCAAAGGGGTCCGATGGAAGGAACTTCCCATATCATTTATTTCAAAATATATCATACCATATATAGTCACCATTCAGAATCATAGCTTTAAATATCGCACTTATATAAATTCCATCATATATAAGATTTCATTTTCAGATAGAGTATTTTCCAAAATCAATAGTCTCAAATATATCAAATCATTCTTATATAAATTCCGTTGTATATAAGTTTTATCTCTTCAGATCAAAAACCTTCCAAAATCAACATTTTTAAAAATCACCTTATACTTATATAAAGTCTGTCTTATGCAAGAATAAAAAAATTTGCAAATCAATTACGCTGCATGAAGATCCATATGGAATTGAACATTTTTTCTTTGCAAAAGGTTTTGAATTTAGAATAGTTCTTTACTTTTTATATATACAATCATTTTGTGAAATAGTTTGGTATATAAAATGGTTGTGGAAAATAGTTTGTAAATAAAATAGTTTGTAAAATAGTTTGAAAATAAAATAGTTTGTATAAGAAAAATTAAAGAAAATAGTTTGTATAAGGAAAATAAAAGAAAGTAGTTTGAAAAATGGTTTTAAATTAATAGTATTTTTTCATAAAAGAAAATCCCAATTTAAATTACAAAGATATCCAACCCAACAACTTTCAATTTCAATGCCAAAGCATATCAATAATATTAGAACATAAGATGTACACATGTCATCATTTCGCAACATTACATTCGATCGTTCGCTCGATCACACAAGTTCGCTTTCGAACTAGTATTGTCCATTCAACTTCGCTAATGCGGACTTCGATATGGTTTCTTGACTAGAAACCATCATTCTCCTTGCATAGCCATATACTATGATAGAGAACTCTAGAATCAAACCAAAAATCCATATCAATATTCACCATCAAGAATCGAATGAAAAATTCTAATGCGAAATGGTGTAATTCACCTCAAACTTACGTACTCAAATCCGGATCAAATTAATTATGCGAATAAAATAATATATGCACAACTTACGTATTTATTTCAATTTGATTCATCACAATTATACTTCAACTAAATTCATTATTAATCTCATTGATTAATGAAAGTATCATTTCATACTTTAATATTTGTTTCACATAATTTCTCCATTTAACATATAACATTAATTTATTCATTCTCATAATATTGCTTATATTTCACTTCAATTTAAATTACATTCATTCCACATGTAATATTTCTCATTTAATATTACATTTATTACCAAATCATTTCATAAGGAACTTTCTTAAGTTTATAACCAAATTATAAAAACATAATTCCTTTTTATAAGACATTGTTCAGGTTTAAAGTTATCACAACTTTATTTATAACCATTTATTATAACATCCATTTATTTCATAACAATCTACAAGTCATGGTTTTATTTATAATCAATTCACATTAAATTCATAATAATTCAGAAGGTTTTGATTATCCAAAATATCCAAATATTTTGTTTTTCAATAGTTGAACTACGGTCAAAAACAACAAAATTCACAACAACAATAATTAGCGAATGCTTTTAAACTGATAAAACGCAACTAATCAACAATAAATGATAATAAATATTAACATTTCATAAATCAAACATATTACAAATAACTATATTAGTTATAAATTTAATCCTCTGCATATCATATAATATTAGGAAAAAAGTTCATTTCAAAACTTATATAAAACACTTTTATAAAACTAACAAATACACGCTCTCATATATACTCTTAGACAACTCATTCTAGGGTATTACTACCCTATCTCTAATGAGTTAACCCCAACAGGCTAAGGTATGTCTAAACCAAAGCTCTGATACCAACTGTAACATCCCACCCTTTTGGACGATTTAAATCGACAATAAACCACACGTGTCAACTAAAATCATTCAAAAGGTAAGACTGTTAATGGGGTAAATAGGAAAATAATAGAAAAGAAGGAAAGATAAAACACAGAATCTCACAGCGGAATGACAAAATATAAAAATCAAATAAACAGTTCATGAAGCTGTTTTACAAATAACATTTGATTACACCTTTACAATACAAATCAGAGTTATACATACAGTAGAAATAAATAAATAATGCAGCGGAACACATGATGTAGTGGAATAATTAATAATAAATAGTAGACTCGTCTCCGTCTTCATCCTCCAAAATACAATGGTCTTCAATACACTAAAAAAAGCTCAGACTGACCCGAGCGTAATAAAAAGACAAAACACTCGAGTCAGGACTAAAAGATCTTATGTAAGTCAAATCAAAATAAGTAGAATAGAAATATTACTATAATGGATTCAGAGATGTATAACAGGAATTTCATCTCCTATCAAGTGTACGATGTGGATTTAATTATTTAAAAGATTTCAAACGATTCAAAAATACCAATCTTAATCATTTTAATTAAAATAGATCCGAATTTTAAATTTAAAACTTAAATCTTTCAAATAATTCAATTCTAATAAATATTCCAAATTAAAGAAATTACACGGTTATATGTCATTTCAACCAGTATCCAAATCAAAATTTCCAAATCAATGGAAACCGCTTGAGTTATCATTTCAATCCATAGTGGTAACAAAGATATATACATAAATAAACATCCAATCATCCAAAATGACAACCAATAACATCCATCACAATCCAACATCCAAATCAGCCAATAAATCACAACAATCAATTGATTATCATTATCAGGTGTATAACTTGCAATTTATATTCATTATTAAATAAATGACAAATTCAATTCAATATAAATTCAAATTTAACTTAAATGACAATCTAATAATACCAAAAGCAATTAATAAATTTCTAATCACATTATAAATTTAATTTAACTAGCATAAGATAATCTAGTATTCGTGAGTGGGTCAAAACACTCACCTTTGATATTTAGAACGCAAAAATCCAAACAAAGATGCATTTTCCAATAGTCTCCAAACTCAGCCAACCTATTTTATGTTATTAGGAATTCCAATACGAGTCCAAGGGAAGAAACTACGCATGTATCAAAGCTCGTATGAGGAAGATATTCAGGTTATAAGGATATAAAATAAAATAAAAATACATACATATTTAATTCTTAAAATAAGAAACTTTAATAACTCACGTTTTCAAATTTGATGTACCCAAAACAAAGGCAAGAAGTGGAAAGCCAAAACCATTAAGGCCAATTCTCATTGTTCAATTTTTTTGAAGGCTTCTTGCAAAAGAAGGCAAGGCGATGAGGAAAGGTACGGATGTGGTTAAGGAAGAAATGGATGCTCACACTTTTTTTATTCTTTTCTTTTTCTAAACATAGCTTCAGTAAAATGAATTGGCAGCAATTAAGTAGAGGTATAAAGCTATGTTGGCACTGAGACTTTGAGGGAAACAAATAAAGGTCTGATGTTTGAAAAATAAGAAATTTCTAGGGGAAAGAATGATATATGATATAAAACGAAAGAAGAAAGGGAAGTGACAAATGAAATATGTATGGAAGGGACAAATAAAACAAAACTGTATGATCTAAGTAGATGCTTTGGGAAATAAATAAACAAAACGGAAGAATAAGAAAGGATATAAATTCACGTTTCAATTACATCAAAGAATTTCAATAAAAACAAATGTGGAAATGGTGGCAGGTGTATTGAATAATAAGGAAACGAAGGGACCACTTAGGATCTAGTTAATTGCATGATCCACTCAATTAAATATATTATCACTGAATATACCCTTTTTCACACTCGTTTACACATAATTAACATATAGTAAATAAATTTGAATACAATAACCAGTATAACGTTACAAAAAAATAAAAGATAATCTAGAACTCAAATTCAAGTTTTTTTTTTCTTTCAAAATAATGTTTTTCTCATAGGGGAATTGCACAACCTAAAAAGTCAATTAAATTTAAACTTCAAGATTAGTGTTAAAATCACTTATATACAGCCTCAAATGTATACTTAATGACTGTAAAATATTGTTTTAAAATTCATTTTTTTCTTCTTTATATAGAATTATTTTTACCTTAAAAATGAAAGTGTTCGTTTTATTTTCATTAAAATGTTCTTTTTATTTTTTTACAATAATGTATGTTTCTTTCGTTAAATCCAAAAATTAATATTAATGTTTTTTTTAAAAAAAAATTGAAAGATCCCAAATCGATATAATTGTAATTAATTTCAAAATTACACTTATAACGGATTATAACAAACGTACATTTCTTTCATTAAACGCCATTAATTTCAAATAAATTCTCTTTCCCTTTTATTAGAAAATTTCAAGTCAAATTAATGGCAATAAATTCATTAATTGATTTAAATTCCAACATATACTTATTTTGTTTTTTTAATCTTATTATTCAATCAATTATCATATTATATATATACTTAACGTTGGTTTACCATTTCATTACCTCAATCTTCTATATTTATCACTTTAGTTCATATTAACTGTAGTAGGTAATTAGATTAACTGCAATTGATTTTCAATTTAATTTCAATGGATTAAATAAATAGGTGATGAATGACAAATGTTACCTTTTACTTACTTAATCGCATTTACAAGATTATTATTAACAACAAATGCTATGACTACTTACACAATCCTGATTATGCTCAATTTTCCATTAATTTCATATAATTTCCCCTTTTATATAACATTTAATTCATTTCCTTATTTCAACTTATCATCAAATAACGTTACACTTATTTTGATCACTAACATACAATTCCAACATTAAACCCAACATTCAATTGCCTTAATTCAATTAATTACCCATTCAATATTAAACGATAAATTAATGAGAAAATAGTTAATACAATCGTTTATAATAATAATTCATACCCCTTATCTTATTCTTTACAACCAAGGGTTATAATTTGCTTACCCAAAAAGGTTTTATATTCAATATTAACCTATTTCAATTAACTACATACAAGTTCATCATCTACATCATTTAATTTATTTCATTATTCACAATCATAACCAAGTCAACCTACAATGTATTTCAATTAGTTTGAAATTACTTTAAATATTTATCAGTAGCATTCAAACAACACCGCTGATTTCATATTCAATATCAGCCAATTCTAATTGATTACATATAATTTCAACGTTCAATGTATTTCCTTATTTTTAGTTATAACTAATTATAACCTTAAAGTCACTTCAATTAATTGGAAATTAGATTAAAATAGTTAGCAATTACCTTATATTAACATTACTAACATTACATTCTAGTTATTCTTCTCCTTGTAACATCAAATTTTTTTTTAGTTTTATTTCATTATAAAATTATGAAATATTATTTAATTAATATTTTAATAATCGAAAATTATGGTCGTTACACACAATTTTAGATTTAGATTATTATAACATTATATAGCATATGTTCTTGCAATATTGGAAAAGTTGAATGTTATCATTTCTTTTTTCTAATAAGGCTCCAACTAACCTTTTATGTTTTACCAAACCCTAAGTCATAACATATAAGTCTTTCGACTTCACTAGTGGACGTTAGGATTCGTCCTTCTTAGAGTTCTGACCTTGAGTTTTCTCAGCAAGTCATAGCTCCACGAACGACGGACAATTCCTTATCGGTTATCCTATACAACTCTTAACTCTTGATACCTTTTCCTAACTTCACTTCGACCTTAAGATTTCTTAACAAATCGAAATGAAATTATTCACACATACCTACCATACTGTGATGGCCTAAGTGTAGTATTTGCACATTGAGTTTGCTCAACAAAAACATATAGTAATCTTACCTCCTTTGTTCAATATATTAATAATAATACACATAACATCATGTGGTTGAGTTTGCTCAACAACTAAAGAGCATGCAAGTAATATATATATATATATATATATAGGAACATTATATTCTTCAATATATTATATTGAGTGATATCGAATTATGGAATAATGTTTTTCTTATTAAATACCCTTGTGATTCAAGTGTCAGATACAGTGGAAATCATAGTATACGTACATTTATGTGTGTATTTATTCCTATCTAGGGCTTATTAATGTTCCACCTTTGATTTAAACATTCATATCACATAACTTTTATATTTCATATTACTTATATAATAGTATTATGTATAATATTATGTTAACTATAGTTTAATAAATTGACATTTTAATTAATTTTATATCTTTCTATAAAATTTATATTAAATATTTATTACATTCCTTAACCTTTATAGTATAGCATATATATCATATATATGTGTACATTATTTAATTAATTAACCTTTTAATTAATTTACTTATTTAAACAATTTTAATTAAATTTACATTAGTTTTGAAGTTAATTTATATACATACATGTATACTATTGTTAATTTAACATTTTAAAACAACATAACATATATCATAATACACAATACATGCATATATTTAGTAATTAACTAATTAAATTATTTAATTAATATATTTTATTAACCTCATTAGTAAATTTTATAAATTTCGAAGTTAGTTTATATCAATTTTCAAACATTTTGAATTTTGTATTATATTATAACATTTCAAATATGTATATATTTTATTTTAAATTTAATTATTAATTTTAAAATTTTATATTTTTAATTTTTAAACAATTTTGAAAATTAGCCCACGACCCAATACAAATTAAGCTTTTTCTATTAGGAACAAACTTGTAAGGGCCTACCATTTTGGACGTCTGAAGCAGACATACACGTCAAACTCAAACCATTCAAAAGGGCAGATTGTTATGGGGTAAACAAGAAAAAGAGAATACAAAATCTCGCACCGGTGTGATAAAATATAATAATCAAATAACATTTCATGAAGCTGTTTTATAAATACATTTGATTATTCTTTACAACACAAACATCAGAGTTACATAAATAGGAATAAATAAATAAATGCAGCGGAACAACAAGATGCAGTGGTATAAATAAAATAATAATAATAATAATAATAATAATAATAATAATAATAATAGAAATTTTCGTCTTCGTCCTCCAGAAATAAGGTCTTCAACCCTGAAATACTTTGGCTAACCCGAGCGAATTGAAAAGACAAAACACTAGAGTAAGAACTAAACGATCTTATGTAAGTTGAATCAACAGTAAATACGAGTGTGACGGCGTCAGAGATGTTTACGAGGTTTGACATCTCCTATCCAGTGTCTAATGTGAGTGCAATAACCTAAGGGATGTTCGAGATTAACACCTCCTAGGGATCCGTTAGACTATCTATTATGTAGTAAAATACGCTATTCTAATATGTCTATAGTAAAGTGAAAGTATTAAAATAGCATTAAGGCATTACCTATATCCCCCTTAACACATTTTATATATTCCCATAGTCTGTACAGTACCGTAAGCTCCTTTGTGAGTTTTATCCAGAGGGCACCCCATAGGTATGGTACAAAACAAACTCATAGAAGGCGCTCTAGGGCATGTGAACACGACACTCGAGTCAATGCCAGGATAGATATACCAATTACGTATCCGGACTAGTGGTAACGAATAGAAGCTACTACCGTCCGGCTCGGAACACACTCCCAAATCAAAATAAATGGGTGGCCACAAAATCATCACAAAGCCATAATAGGGTATCGAAGAAATGTGTTCGATCGGAGGTGCGACCTCACTTGGCCTAGCATGGCTCCTGTTTTTGTCACATCTAAGCTGTCTTACGCGAGGTAGTGTCACGTCATACCTCATACAGAAATCATTCGCCAAACCATCTTACTTCATTTCTGGAATCTACGCCACGTACACAGTTGTTAAAGTGGTTTTCGGTATTGGCAGAGAGTAGGACAATATCTGATCCCGGTCTCTTTAACAACCAAATGCTTATTTCACACTGGATGGTTCTTTTATATTTTGAAAAGGTCAATATACAATTGTTATCAAAATATCATATTCTCAAATCATATCACTTTTGAAATTATATTCACTTCCGAAATCATATTACAAAATGGGTTAAATCCCCATTTCAAAACTTCATATTCAAATCAAATATGTAATTTAAATCCCAACTTAGGTTATAATATCATTTAACCATATTCACTTCAGAATTAAGGATTTAAAACATAAACACGTCCATTTTAATTAGTTTGAAATTTAAAAAGATTGTTTAGACAGTTACAAATAGTTATAAGTAGTTAAAATATTCTAAAATAGTTTAATTAAGGATTAAAGATACCATTAAATTGATCTAAGATGGTTAAATATATTTAAAATAATAAATATGAGTTAATTAGTTTTAAAATAAATCAAATGGTTTAAAATATGTCAAATGATTTATTATAGTTGATGTAGGTTAAAATAGTTTAATAATTTGAAAATATTAATAATTAGAAATTTTAAAATAATATATTTTTAAACAGTTTATATTAAAATATGAAATTTGAATTAATATCAATTCAAACTATATATATATTTTCAACACATTTGAACCATTTCAATTTTCGAATCGACAAAACCCAATTTCGAATCTTTCAATTCAAATTTTTAATAAACTATTAAATTCTATATCGATTTCAATTCATGTTTGAAATATCAATTTAAATTATTCCAATTTCAATACATTTCAAAGCTATTTTTCAAACAATACAAATGATTCAATTTTGATAAATTTCACTTATATTTCAAATTCAACTTTAAAATTTAAATTTAACTCCTTTAACAATGCCTTTAAAACAATTCTAATTTTGACCTAAAAACAGAATTTTGATAATAGTCCAATTTATATAAATCAAATTTTATTTCAAAATATTATTTAAGTCAATTCAAAAATTAAGGATTTAAAAATCATTTAACTTAATTTAATCAATCCGGTGTCCGTATATAATTCTCTACCCTAGGGTCAAGTGATACGGATATTTATCATTTCAAATCTTGAAATTCAAAGTTTTACGGTTGCATATCATTTTAAACCGCAATCTCGAATTAAATAAAATCCATAAAATCACTCAAGTCTATCATTTCAACCCATAATGATTTTTTCCTATCTATAGATCATTCGGGTATGTATCATTTCAACCCATAGGGAACTTGTAGAGTGATACGATATATAAATTAAACATAACATCCAATCATCCAATATCAACAATCACCAACCATCATAGTCATCATCCAATTCCACCAATAAATAAAAACAACTAACTAATTATCAATAACAGGTATTTAACTGGCAGTTTAAATTCAATAATAAATTAAATGGCTAATTGATTCAAAATAAATTCAAATTAACTGAAATGACGATCCATATATATATCAAATACTAATAAATAAACTCTTAATCATATCACAAATTTAATTTAACTAACACAAATTTTTTAGAAGTTATGAGTGAGTTAAAACACTCACCTTTGAATTTCAAATCGATTTGAAATTCAAAATAGCGCCTAAATTTGAATAGTCTCAAAATCCGTCCAAACCAGCATAAAATGCCTGGAACTTCGATACGATCTCGGCAAAACAAACCGTGCATGAAACGGATCTCATATGCAAAAGTTATGAGGATTAGAACATTTGAAATTTAAAATTTAAAATTTAAAATAAATTAAATAATAATAAAAAGCCATCACCTCCCTCAAAGCTCACACGCACAGTTCGACGTCGAACCCAACATGCCACTTTGACCGCTTCATGCTCACAACTCCGGCCATCAAATAGTCGCCGGCCACCACCAATCCCATCACCTAGCCGAGCCGCACCCGCCAGTACCACCCTGTCTCCCCGAAGCAATGCCGCCGCCGCCATCATTTTGGGTTTTGTCGAACCCTAATTCGCCCGTTCCAGCCACCTCAGGCCGATTAGCCCACACGAACACCACTTCCGAGCTTCTATAGCCAAGCACGAAAAAACCTATATTTCAATTTCACAAATCTAGGCCAAGACCGAAAACCACCAAATCAATGTTTAGGGTTCGCAAATTTGAGCTTTAACCGAGATTCCAGGTGACTCAAGCATCCCTTGCGAAAATAGACACTAGATGCAGATTCATATCGATGAGATCTTCGATTTATATATTTTTTCGAAATTTTTTGAGGAGTTTGATTTTTGGATTTGAATTTGAAATTGAATTGAGGGGTTGGAATTTTGGATATATTCTGCCATTGGAAAGGAGAAGATAGATAGGAAATGCGCATACGGACAAATGAAAATAAGAAGTAGCTAGTGTTTATAACGGAAGGCGGATCAGAAATAGAAATGAATGGATCAGATTTTATTTAGAAGTTGAACAATAACCGGCCCGAAAATCCCGTTCTGTCTTCAGGACGAAAATGGGTCATCCCATATATCAAAATAGACGTTTTTGATGATTTAAGCCCAATGGAATAGGTTTCAAGTCCTAATTCAATCTTAAGTAGAAGTTATGTTAAAACTGGTTTATTTTAAATTGATTTAAATTTAATTAATTTCTACGCATTTCGAGTCCGTACAATCAAATGACGGGTCCGATCGATACAAAACTTGAAATCCTACAATAATTCACTGTTACGGATCCGATGAAACTGATTTCGTCGAAATTCGAGACATTTGACAAAATGGCTATATTTCAAGTTAATTAAATAAATTATTACCAGATTAATTAAGTCACCTTTTTGATTCCAATTCTATAATTAACGAATTTTATCACTTTTGATTTCTTAAACATCTATAGTAATGTAAACATATTTAGATATCGATTTAAATTTAATTAATTTACCAATTACCATACATAATTTCAATTTCAGCAAGTTCCATCAAAATTCTAATAAATCCATTTATTAAATTTTTAAATCTTGTTATTCAATCAAATATCATATTATGGGTATAATATGGTTTATATCTTAGTATTCCAATATTCTCCAATTTCATCCTTTGTTTGAATAAACTACTATATTTCCATTATATTGAATTTTTGTCAATGTTATCATAATTTAAAATCTCAAATTAATTTATTTATCTTAATTTCACTCTTTTATTAAATCAAGTATTTCTTTATGAATATAATTACATTTCTATTCGTTTTATTACCTTCACAATTTACAGTTATTGTCTTAACTCACATTAATGTGACATTCAATTTCATTTAATTATAATTAATTTCCTACTAAATTTAACAGACTAAATAAATATGTAACATATAATAATTGTTGCCATTAACTTTTAATCACACTTGTAAGGGTTTATTATTTACAACCAATTATTATAATTACTACATAATATTGATTTTATTCAATTACCATTTATTATATATTATTTCATTAATTAATTCGATATTTAGATTCGTTTTCCTTATATTCAATTTTTAACCAAGTATAACCTTTAAATTATTTCAATTGAATGGAATTTCATTCAACTTGTTAATAATTAACTTGAATTAGCATTATTTCATTTTATTCTGGTTATTATTTCATTAATAAATCCCAAATTTTTATTTCTTCTAATATTAAATCGCCGACTCTAACTAAATTAACTATTTTTAGTTATCAAAAATTACGATTCGTTGCACTCTCCCCCACTCAAAACTTTTCTCCTCGAAAAGGAAAAAGATGGGAAAAGGAACAAAATAATCAATATATCTTATTCAAAATATCAATTTATAAACAATCAATTTACAAAATTAAATAATCTTAATAAATATAACAATTTATAAACAATTAAATCCTTCACATTTAAGAAAATACAAGTTCGAAAACATTTCAAAAATTTTCTAAGTCCAAAATTCAAGAAATTTTTTGGCAGAGTCTCCTTTGTATGGAGAGGTTCGGGAGAAATAATAATATCAAAAATAAATATATGTATAATATATTCAAAATAATATATCCCAAACCACGGAAAACAAGTATTATATCGCTAGAAAACCGTAATCCGTAATCGTACCTATTTGTCGGGCAAACAACGCTTAAATTATGAAACCAAAAGCAGTAGCAATTGCTTCCGTAACCTGTATTTCACTTATATAATCCAAAAGAGTTAATAATTATATAAAGAGAAATATTTTGAGTTATTTCAACTAATAACAAAACAAATCGATATAGCATAACAACAGTCACTTGCAACCAAAACATACAATCATCATATGAAATTCATGAAATCAACCATACATTTATATCAGGCAAACAAATGGTTTTGTTCGGGTTTAGACACCCTTAAATCATATAGAATGACAAATAAACTATTAAGTGTACCATACACTCAACAGTCTTAGATAAAACTCAATAGATTATTCATAGATCCAAACAATTAGAAGTATCATATCCCAAACAGCCCATAAACCAAAACAAACAATGACTCCAAGCATTAATCATGTTCATTCTTATTAATTTTGTTTCATATTATTTACCTTTCTTTAGTTTCATTCATACAATGGCTATTTCATTCATACAATGACTGTTTCATTCATTCACATCCATTAATTTACATATGTTATTTACACTTTCTTACATATGTTGCTTCATTTATGATTTTTTAAACATATGTAAAACAATTCTTAAAGTACTATACAGGTTTCTTTGTAAATGAATTCACATTTATTCGTTCCGTGTTTATTTTTATTTATTTTCGTTCATTACTTACAAAATTCTCTTTCCTCATTTACAATGAATTTTTTTTTATTACTTTACATTCATTTCTCACATAAATTGTATCCATTCAATTGTTTATAATCTACTATTTTATTATTTAAGTATTACATATATTTTATTACAGTTTAGTTTACATTTATAAACTTATATAATTGATTTCCATTAGATAATCATATTCATTTGTGCATAAGTTCATGCTTATGTTTCTTACTTTTTAATTTACATAAATTTACTTATATAATGTCATTTAATATCAAATCTATTTTCTGAATCATTTCAACTTTCCTGAAGTTATAACCATTTAATTTAATATAGTATTCATTTTATTATTTACTTTAATTATCATTAGCTTCAAAGCATTAACTTAAGTTTATAATTCTTTACTTATTGTCCTCATTTTTCTATTACATTTAATTGGTAGCATTTCAATTATAACTTATATTTATAACAACTATAATATCAAAGTTCTTATTTATAAAAGTAATTCCATTGAACATTTTCATTACTTAAGTTTTACTTGTATAATATTCCATTACATTTCCTTATTGAACATTTTAACTTATGATATTTTGGTAAGTTATATATATATATATATATCTGTGTGCGTGTGTCATTTAGAATGTAATAGAAGGTTACACAAATTTCTCTTATTTGTTTAGTTAACAAAATGTTCAATAGTTACCATTTCTTATTTTCATTTCCTTTTTATTTATAGTTTTCTAAATTTTAGTTTCTTATCTATTTCATTAATCATTTTAACATCAAATTTCCTATTTTCATTTTTAGAAGTTTCTAATTATTAATGCAGTCAAGATTTCATTCATTACATTAATTTAAATTTCTAATTTATAGAACTTAAGAACTAAATAACCGGGTTTCATTTTAATTATTTTAAAATAATATATACACTAAAAACTTATATATATCCAACCATATTTAGGAAAATTTAGATTTTTTATCAAACAAAAGTGTAGTAAAACTACTACAGCAGCCTTCCCGCTTTGAAACTCAAAAATAAACGTCGATGATGCGTCCGCTCATCACCGAAATTATTTTCCAACGACGGAGAGGGGAGTACAGAACTTATTTCCTTCCAAAAATTCCTTTAAAACATTTCTTTAAAATTATGTTGAAATATTTATCATAAAATACTTCCAAATAATATTAATATTATATTCCAAAATCTTTTGAAAGAAATTTTCAAAATTCCAGAACTTAAATTCTTAAATTTTCCAATTTATATCCATTTTATTTACAATCTCATTTCTCAACCAATATCCACAAATTTCACTACCTAACAAACAAATATATTACAACCAAATATATCATTTATAAAATTATATTTTATACACAAAAATATATAATAGGTGAAATTATTTCATTTACCTATATTTCAAAACAAATATCGTGTCGGTCTTCCCTATTTAGAGTTTAGAAACACCTATCGTGGCCATAGGATCCTACGCACCAACCAGAATTTATAAATACAAAATGGAACAAATTAACACAATATGAAAACCTTTATAACACTAATAATTATGCTCTTATATATATATACACTCAACGACTCATTTTAGGGTATTATTGCCCTATTTCTAAAGTATTAGACCCCACAAAGCTAAGGTTGTTGCTAAAGCAAAGCTCTGATACCAACTACAACAACCTGCCTTTTTGGACGTTTGAAGTAGACACACACGTCGAACTCAAACCATTCAAAATGGCAGATTGTTATGGGGTAAGTAAGAAAAAGAGAAAGAAATAAAACAAATACAGAATCTCATAGCGGAGTGACAAAATATAATAATCAAATAATAGTTCATGAAGCTGTTTTATAAATACATTTGATTATTATTTACAATACAGAAATTAGAGTTACATAAATAGTAATAAATAAATAAATGCAACGGAACAACAAGATTCCGTGGAATAAATATAATAACAATAATTGTATAAATCTTCGTCTTCATCCTTCAGAAATAAGGTCTTTAACCTAGAAATGCTCAGGCTGACCCTAGTGAATTGAAAAGACAAAACGCTCAAGTCAGAACTAGAAGATCTTATGTAAGTTAAATTAACGGTAAATATGAGTGTGACGGCTGAAAGTCTATAGGGTGGATCGTGTAATGTATGGAAGTATATGTGAAAAAATATATGACGCAACTAAAACAATATTAATCTAAGTAAATATTGAATAAGCACACCAGGATTTTATACTGGTTCGGACCTCCCGTCCTACGTCCAGTCCCGAAGCTCCCCTTCGGAATTCTACTATCAAACATCCTCGCTTTGCCCGGAGGAATATGCTTGGTTACAATACGTTGTTCTTGTTAAATGTGTGTTCTAGTATAACACAGATGTTGACCTATTAGTACAATTGCTTCCAATATATCTCTAAGGAGTATTGTCTGTGAGAAACTGTGTATATGGAAGAGCGAATACAAGTAAGAATTGCTAGAGCACAGAGATCAAGAATAGAGTATAGAATCAGAAAGCATAAGTGAGTAAGGTTGAAATCTTTCTCTTGATTCTTGATGTTATATATAGTTGTAGATAGGTATGTTGAGTGGTTACATCCGTTAATGAGTGCTCTACAGTTGCTTCTGTTGATGATGAAGAGTTGCAGCGAAGAGAAGCGGAGATGTCCATTCGAATGTGGCAGTTGAAGTTCTTATTTGAAATCTGAGTTTGAAATCAAATGTCTGGGATATGTTTCAGACGTCCGATACTCTATATATTTTTGAATATAGTAGTAGATCAGACATCTGAGTGCTATTACCAAACATCTAGTTCAACCTGTCTATTGTTTCAGAGAACTGTTTTAGACGTCTGGCTTATGCACCCAAACGTCTGATATTGTGCATATCAGTTTTTGTGCTCTTTTCTTGTGCTTCTTTGTTCCTATCGACTTGTAGTCTATTGTGGTGTCCTTTGAGCCTTGTTCTTGTCTTTCTAGTGATGTTGTTCTAGTAAGTATTTGTATATATAAATATATCTGTATATTCAATTTCCATTGTATAGTTGTTGTCATCGAAACCGAAGATTTGATTTCCTAACAATCTCCCTCTTTTTGATGATGACAACTATACAATGTACTTATATATAATTTTATAAATCTCCACCTGAATATGTGCATTCCATTATTTATTATGCTCTTTTTTTATTATTCTCCCCCTTTGTCATTATCAAAAAGCATTAATAATTTTTAATTGTAGACATCATGTTCATACCATTTGATATTTACCGATCGTTGTAAGGTTACATGAGCATACACATAAATAACACACCAAAAAGAAATTTTCATTAATCATATTAATCGATTACATGCATAGATATTTTTATCATTTTTATACAAATGATGGAATCCTAAAAAAACCTAAGGATCTTTTAGGGAAGCTTTAGCTTGATCATCTCCTTCATCTTCATTCTTGTAAGAGCTAGCTTGTTTTTTAGGAGATGTCAAAGTATGCTCGAGAGGTTCTTTTTCCTCGTCAAAAAGTTTGGAATGTTTTGAAGGAGGAGATGGCATTCGAGTTGGCCAATCTTCTGAAGGTGGTGTAGGACCACGAACTCGTTGAAGAACCTCTTTTAGAACGGATAATGTAGTTGAAAGCGGCGCTTCAACTGTGGCTAGGCGACAAGCAAAAGATGTTTCAAAAATAGCAATACTCTTAGCCAATAATTTTTGATTTCGAGATAGAATAAGTTGATTTTGGAGAGTTAAGTCTTGAACACTCTCATTTGGATTTGGATTTGTCTTAGTGCGAGTCTCCAAAATGTCGTCTTGAGATGTATAATCAAAAGGTGTAGGAAGAGGAGAAGTATGCTCGTGATGTTGTTCTACCTCTTGTGATGATTCAGGCTGTTGGTGGGGTGGAGGCCTAGCTTGACGACATTGCGTCCACTCTTCAAATGATATAAAATCCGAAGGATTTTCTGGTAAGTCCATTAGAGAGACAGAAAATTTGGATGCATATTTTGATGAAATCTCTTCAGAAGTTGAAAAATATTAAGGGATGTTGTGAGCTCACAGAAGATGCATGATGTATATAGGGTAGATGATGGATGGCAATGATCGAGTCCAATAATGTTTGAGCTCGTCAAATATAATTTTTTCCCAATTAACCCTTGTTCCACCGAATATAGCATATAGAGCCTTGTGCTCTAACTCTGTAATTTGCTCATGACTACCAAGGCGAGGAATGATAGTGTTGATAATCATTCTAGTGAGAAATCTCGCCTTAGGTCTTAAGTATTTTGATAAAAATTTAGGCACTTCATCTTTCCATTTTTGATGTGTGATATTATCTCTCGGTTTGAGATACATATCTGAAATATTATATAAATCTTCTCCGGTGTCGGAACATCCGAGAGTTCGGCCTATGATCCCTGGAGTTAGTATAATAATGTTGCCATAAAGACTTGACCAAACCCAGTTATCGTCGTTTTTGGTATTCCAAATGGCTATGTTATCTAAATTAGCATAGAATAGGAATATCGCAAGTTTGTCTATTGGATATTATCGAGTTGGAGGAGATCAACTGATGTAACCCGCATTTTCGCATATTTCATCCAAGTCGTACATAGGAAATTTGAGCAAATTATAGAAAGGACCTATATGAAGCTTCTTCTTTTGAATGTCTTCGTATCTTTTGATTGAATGTGGTACGCGATTCATTCATCTCTCAATTTGATCGTCAGAGAAAACTTGTGGGTTGGATAAAGCAGCATGGTCCTGCTTGTGCTTAGAGATTTTAGGGTTTTTCATTTTAGGAGCCATGATATTCAAGCGTGTTTAGAGGAGAAAGTGACTTTGAGAATTAGTCTTTGCAGTAGAAACGAAATGTAGGTGAGAAAAGTAAAAAAATAGACGTTATCAGGGTACATAAGAGTGTTGATTGAATTTCAGACGTCTGGAAGGTGAATCAGACATCTGATTTAACCTAGTTTGAAGAGAGTAAATAGAATCAGACGTCTGGTTGGAATAGATCGATTTGTAAATTTTCAAAGGCAGAGAGTTTTGTCACACATCTGGAAGTAAAATCAGATGTCTGAAATTGGCCTTGTTTTAATGTTGAGAAGGTAGAAACTTTATTCAGACGTCTGAGAAACAATTTTAGATGTCTGAAATAGACCACTGTGTTTTTTATAAGGCAGAAAGTATTTTCAAACGTTTGGTTGGTTATATCAGACGTCTAATATGCACAATGTTAAAAAAATTGTGTGATAAAAGGGTTTCGGACGTCTAATGGCATTGTACAGATGTCTGAAATATCCAGTTTGTCTTAAAATAGCCTTATTTTGAAGGGTGTTGCTTATTTTTCAAGAGATTGATTTTAGACAGAAATATAATGAGAATAAGTAAAATTATTTAGATGAAGATGGAGCATTGCGATCTTCAGACTCTTCATCCCTCCATGGCTTGAGTGGAGACCATATATTTCCACGTTCATTGGTTCTCAGGGAACCTGAGAATCGCCTAGGTGAAGGATCCAAAGGTGTACGATAAGAGGCAGAGGGATCAAAGGATTACAAGGAATCGAAAGTGGTTCATGTACATCCTTCTTTCGTGAATTGCAAAATTTGATCGCTACTTGCTCGAGAAAACTTGGTCGTCGCGCAGTTACTTTTTGTTCAAAGTATAATTCTCGTTGTAAATTGTCGCTTTTGGTAATTATGCATCTCATCGATTTTCTCCTTGGTGTTAGGCGAGACAAATAGAGATCGTTTGGACCTTTTTTTATCGGGAGTGAAACCCGTGTGTTAGGAGGACCACTTATAGGTTGGTTCTTGATCTAGTGTAGTAGTAGGAAAGCGATGAGGGGTATCCATGAAACTATCTGATGTTGGTGTTGAGAAGGAGAGATGAGAGTTGTCGGAAGACATGCTTTTGTTATCTTTTGTAAAAAGGAATATGAAATCTATGTATATTTTACTTTTTATTTTGTAAACAGAAAGGCTATTCATACAAGATTTAAAAGGTTATACATAGGTAATTCCAAAAAACAAATTTCTAAAAAATTATTGGTTAGTATTAATAATTTTGATTTGCGGATAAAAAAATTTAGCCAAAAATAGAATGAATGAAAATATAGTATTAGCAGAGAAGATCGTTAAAAGAACATATTCCTAAATCGCGTCGCAGTTTAACAAACGTTTGTTCATTTTATGGTTTTGTGAAAATATCTGCTATTTGATTTTTCGTATTTACGTATTCTAATGTAATAATTCCCTTATCTACATTGCTACGTAAAAAGTGATGTCGTATATCTACGTGTTTAGTATGTAAGTGATTTATAGGTTTTTTGATAAGTTTATTGCACTTGTATTATCACAATGTATTGGTGATTTATCGATAACTTTGCTGAAATCCATAAGCATTTGTTGCATGTACATCACTTGTGCACATGCTAGAGGTGCTGAAATATATTCGGCTTCGCAAGTGGACAAGAAGACACAATTTTTCTTTTTGCTAAACCATAAAATTAATGATTGTTCGATCAAGTGGCACGTTTCGCTAGTACTCTTACGATCTGTTTTACATCCACCGAAATCCACGTCGCTATATGAAATTAGTTCAAACGATGATCCCCTAGGATAAAATAAACCATAATCTCTAGTACTAGATAGATATCATACGATACGTTTAACAGCTCTTTGGTGAGATTCTTTTGGTTTTGCTTGAAATCGAGCACAAAGACATATGCTCATCATAATGTCGGGTCGACTAGCCATCAAATATAGTAAGAAGCCAATCATACTACAATATATTTTTCATCGAAATCTTTTCCGTTATCATCTTTTTCCAAGTAAACAATAGTACTTATTGGTGTTGGTTTGCTTGAAGTTTTATCCATTTCAAAACGACGTGATAGATCGGTATAATATTTTTCTTAACGAATAAAAATACCATTTTCAAGTTGTTTTATTTGTAAACCTAAAAAGAAATTTAATTCTCCCATGTGAGAATTTCAAATTCGTTTTTCATAATATTTGAAAATTGAGTACAAAGATTTTTGTTAGTTGAACCAAAAATAATATCGTCTACGTAAATTTGTACAACTAAAATTTTGATATTTTCTCCTTTAATAAATAAATTCGTATCAATTTTACATATTTGGAAGCTAGATGCAATTAAATGATTATTAAGACATTCGTACTAAGCATGAGGGGATTGATTTAAATCATATAAGGCGTTTTGTAATTCAAAAACATGATCGGGATATTTTTCGTGAACAAATAATGGAGGTTGTTCAACATATACGTTTTCTTTAATAAAACCATTTAAAAAGACACTTTTGACATCCATATGAAATAATTTAAAATTGAGATGACTTGAAAAGCAAGTAATGTACGTATGGCCTCGAGTCTTGCTACTGGAGCAAAAGTTTTTTCGCAGTCAACACATTCTTCTTGATTATAACCCTGAGCGACTAAACGTACTTTATTTCTAACTATATTTCCATTTTCATCTGCTTTGTTTTTAGATACCCATTTGTTCCAATAACTGATTGATTTTCTGGTCTTGGTACTAATTCCCAAACATTATTACGTTAAAATTGATTTAATTTTTCTTGCACGACTATTATACAAAAATTATAGTTTGAAGCTTATTTATAATTTTTTGGTTCAAAATTTGACAAAAATGCAATATGACTTATTTGGTTAAGTTGATTTCTAGTTACTCTGAAATTGAGATCTCTAATGATATTATCTTTTGGATGATCTTTTATAATTCTGGGGGGTGACACTAGTATTATTTTGTGCATTTGTCGCATTATTAGAAGAGTTTGTTGTATTTGTTATTGGAATTATTTCTTCATCGTCATTAGTGTGATGGTTAAGAAAATTTTCATCAAATGAAACATGTAAACTTTCTTCAATTGTGCTAGTACATTTATCAAAAATTCTATACGCCTTACTACGATTCGAATATCCAACAAAGATTCCTTCATCGGCCTTTGGGTCAAATTTTCCCAAATTATCTTATAAAACATTTTGATCCGAAAGTTTTAAAGTATTATACTTTAGGTTTTCTTTCAAAAAATATTTCAAAACAAATATGTTTAGTCATTGGTCGTATAGTTACTCGATTCAAAATATTACAAGCCGTAGGAATAGCTTCATCCCAAAAATGTTTTGATAAACCACTACTATTTAATAGTGTTCGTGCATACTCTTGTAACGTACGATTTTTTCTTTCTACAATACCATTTTTTTGAGGTGTGCGGGGAAAAGAAAAATTATGACTTATGCCCTTTTTATTACAAAAATTAGTAAAAAGATCATTTTTGAATTCTCCACCGTGATCACTTTGAATATTCTTAATTTTCAAATCCATTTGAGTTTTAATTCTTTTAGCAAAAATTTTAAACATAACAAAGGTGTCACTTTTATGTTTTAAAAATAAAGTCCATGTATATCTTAAAAAATCATCAACTATTACGAAAACATATTTGTTGTGATTTATAAATCGTACTTGAGTTAGACCAAATAAATCTAAATCTAATAATTCTAATGGTTGTTTTGTAGAAATATTAGTTTTAGATTTAAAAGTGCTTTTCTTTAGTTTTCCGATTTGACAATCGTCACATAAATTTTCTACTTTATAATTTATTTTAGTTAAACCTCTAACTAGCTCGTATTTTGCAAATTTATTGATATATTTAAAATTAATATGATAGAATCGTTTGTGCCACAACCATGGATCGTCATGTTTGGTGGTTAAGCATAAATTTGAATTTCGATTTATATTCATATTTAAGATATAAATATTTTTGTTCCTAAAACCCTCAAAGATAAGTTGTTTGTTATTGTCGAAAATATTACATCTATTTTTTTCGAAATTAATTTGAAAACTTTTATCGTATAATTGACTAATGCTGAGTAGGTTGTGTTTTAAATTTTCTACTAACAAAACGTTTGTAATGATAGGAGAGTTAGAAATACTAGAGTGATGATTTCTCTGATGCCAACGATGTATCCTTTTGAGTTATCTCCAAAAGTTATCATTCCACCATCGATGTATGTTATATTTGATAACATTTTTGAGTTTTCGGTCATATGCTTGGAGCATCCACTATCAAATATCAATTTCTCCTTATTTTTTATTTTGAGTACGTGCAAAATAAATGATGATATAATTGGTACCCATATACTTCGTTAGAAGAAGCAGGTAGCCATACCCAAAAAAGCTTGGTACCTTTATGGACATAATTTTCATTATAGACTACTTTATCTAGAAAATTATTAACATGTTTTTGTCTAATCAAATTATTATTTGTCTTAGGAATCCAAATTTTTATATTTTTGGTATTCGTATTAGACTTAGGTGATCTTCTAGTCTTTTGATAAAACTATATTTCTTAATATTATTCCCTTTTTGTTTAGGAATATTTTTAAATCCTATTCCATTTCTATTACTTGACGGTTTTGAAGTTTTGATAAGATTTTCCAAATCTTATTTTCCTTTATTAAATTTTGAAAAATTATTTGTAATTTTATCTAATTTTATTTTAATTCTAAATTTTCAATTTTCAATGTTTCTATATTACTTCTCAAGTTGATATTTTCTTTTAACAAGTTATCCTTTTCTAGTCTAATTTTTCCTAAATCATTAGATATAGTCTCATTTTCAACTAAACTACTTTTTTTTCCTTGAGATAATTCTAATTCTTCCTCTAAAATAATTTTTTCATCTTTTAACATTCCTATTTCAAGTTCTAATCTATTTATTTTGTCTATATGTTCTTAATTTGATTTTTTAATTTGTCTAAATTTATCATCTAATTCCATGCTAAGTTCTAATAATTCATTACAGCTAAGTTCAGGACATACCTCATCAGTTTGTGCCATAAAACATATATTACCTTGTTCTCCGTCACTATCGCTGTCATTGTCTGATGATGATGAAGAATCTGAGTCATCCCATGGTACTTTGAAAGCTTTCTTCTTTTTGAATTTTTCAAATTTGTTGTTCTTTTTATCATTGTTGAGCTTGGGACAATCTTTCTTTATATGTCCAAATTGATCACATTCATAGCATTTGATTGACGTCTGATTTGTTGAGCTTGATTTTACTCCTTTATGAAATTTGGTCATTTTCCTAAACTTCTTGAATTTTTTGTAGTTTTTTGGCAATAAATACGATTTCTTCTTCGTCTAAGTCGGATTCTTCATTTGTTGCTGGAATGCCATGTTTTTCTTTTTCGAATTTTGTTCTTTTCTTACAGCAAATTAGCTTCATAGGACATTAAATTTCCTATCAATTCTTCAACTAAGAGTGTTGAGAGATCATTAGCATCTTCGATAGCTAATAATTTTCTTTCCCACTGGAGTTAAAGAATTGAGTATTCCATATATTAAATCAAAATTCATGAATTTGACTCCAAGTGCCTTTAAATCGTGTTGAATATTTGGAATATAGAGTACATGTCCACTATAGATTCATTTTGTTTAATTTTAAATGATGAAAACTGATTTTGTAAAATTGAAATTTTAGTTTGTGTTGACTTTGTTTGTGCCTTCGTGTGTAACTTTTAAGGTATGCCAAATATCATATGCAGTGTTACATAACATGACACGTGAAACTTCATTCTTATCTAATGAACCAAATAAAACATTCATACTTTTAGCATTATTAGAAGCTGCAGTTTTTTGTGCATCATTCTATGTGTTCATAGCAGTGTCAGATGCTTCATATTTATTTTTAGTGGCTGACCAAATTTCTAATCCATTAGCTTCCATAAAATTCTCATACATGTTCACCAATATGCATAATTAGAAACACTAAAAAGTGGGGGACGTGCTATGGATTGTCCTTCTTGAAAAATAATTACCATATTAAAGTAATTCAAATACGTTTACTACACTTTGATCAAACCTTGCTCTGATACCAATTGAAAGTCTACAGAGTGGATCGTGTAATGTATATGCAAGTATATGTGACAAAATATATGATGCAACTAAAACAATATTAATCAGTAAATATAGAATAAGCATACCAGGATTTTATACTAGTTCGGACCTTCCGTTCTACGTCCAGTCCCGAAGCTCCCCTTCGGAATTCTACTATCAAACACCCTCGCTTCGCCAGGAGAAATAGGCTTGGTTACAATATGTTGTTCTTGTCAAATATGTGTTCTAGTATAACACGGATGTTGACCTATTAGTACAATTGCTTCCAATATATCTCTAAGGAGTATTGTCTGTGAGAAACTATGTATATGGAAGAGTGAATAAAAGTAAGAATTGCTAGATTGCATAGATCAAGAATAGAGTATAGAATAAGAAAGCATAAGTGAGTAAGGTTGAAATCTTTCTCTTGATTCTTGATGCTATACATAGCTGTACATAGGTATGTTGAGTAGTTACATCCATTAACGAGTGCACTATAGTTGCTTCTGTTGATGATGAAGAGTTGTAGCGAAGAGGTGCAGATATGTCCATTCAAATGTGGAAGTTAAAGTTCTTCTTTGAAATCCGAGTTTGAAATTAGACGTCTGGGATATGTTTCAGACGTCTCATACTATATAAATTTTTGAATGTAGTAGTAGATCAGACGTCTGAGTGTTATTGCCAGCCGTCTGGTTCAGCTTGTCTGTTTTTCCAGAGAACTATTTCAGACGTCTAGCTTGTGCATCCAGATGTCTGATATTGTGCATATCAGTTTTACGCTCTTTTTCTTGTGCTTCTTTATTCCTATCGATTTGTAGTCTCTTGTAGTGTCCTTTGAGACTTATTCTTATCTTTCTAGTGATGTTGTTCTAGCAAGTACCTGTATATATAAATATATATATATATATATGTATATTAGATTTCCATTGTACAGTTGTTGTCATCGAAACCGTAAATTTGATTTCCTAACAACGGCGTTAGAGATGCTTATGGTGTTTGACATCTCCTATCCAATGTCTAACATGAGTGCAATAACTTTAGGGACGTTCAGGGTTACCATCTCCTAAGATCCGTTAAACTATCTACTATGTAGTAAAATACGCTATTATAATATGTCTACAATAAAGTAAAAGTATTAAAATAGCGTTAAGGCATTACGCATATCCCTCTTAACACATTTTATATATTCTCATAGTCTATACAGTAACATAGGCTCCTCCGTGAGGTTTACTCAGAGGGCACCCTATAGGTACGGTACAAAAAAAAATAGAAGGCACTCTAGAGTATGTGAACACGGCACTCGAGGCAATGCCAGGGTAGATATACCAATTGCGCATCCGGACTGGTGGTAACGCATAGCAGCTACTACCGCCCATCTCGGAACACACTCCTAAATCAAAATCAAGGCGTGGCCACCAAATCATCACAAAGGTTTAATGTAGTATCGAAGAAATGTGTCCGATCAGAGGTGCGACCTCACTTGGCCCTGTGTGGCTCGTGTTTTAGTCAAATCTAAGCTGACTCGTGGGAATCAGGGTCACGTCATATCTCATACAGAAATCGTTCACCAAACCATCCTACTTCATTTCTGGAATCTTTTCCACGTACACAGTTGTTAAAGTAGTTTTCGATATTGTCATAGAGCATGACAATATCTGATCCCGGTCTCTTTAACAACCAAACGCTTATTTAGTGGATGGTTCTTTTATATTTTCAAAAAGTCAATTTACAATTGATTTTAAAATACCACATTCTCAAACCATATCACTTTAGAAATTATTTTCACTTCCGAAATCATATTTCAAAACGAGTTAAATCCCCATTTCAAAACTTCATATTCAAATCAAATATGTAATTTAAATCCTAACTTAGATTATAATATCATTTAACCAAATGCACTTTAGAATCGAGGATTTAAAATATAAACATGCCCATTTTATTTAGCTTGAAATTTAGAAAGATAGTTTGGATAGTTATAAATAGTTATAAATAGTTAAAATATTCTAAAATAGTTTAATTTAAGATTAAAGATACTGTTAAATTGATTTAAGATAGTTAAATATATTTAAAATAGATTAAATATAATTAAAATATATTAAATAGCTTTAAAATAGATTAATTAGATTTAAAATAAGTTAAAATGGGTTAATTAGTTTTAAAATAAATTAAATGGTTTAAAATAGTTCAAATGATTTAATATAGAAAATGTAGGTTAAAATAGTTTAATAATTTGAAAATATTAATAATAATAAATTTTAAAATAATATAGTTTTAAACAGTTTATGTTAAAATATGAAATTTGAATTAATATCAATTTAAACTATATATTTTATTTCAACACATCTAAACCATTTCAATTTCCAAATCGATAAAACCCAATTTCGAATCTTTAAACTCAAATTTTTAATAAACTATAAAATTCTATATCAATTTCAATCCATGTTTGAAATATCAATTTAAATTATTCTAATTTCAATACATTTCAAAATTATTTTTCAAACAATTCAAATAACTCAATTTTGATAAATTTCACTTGTATTTCAAATTCAACTTTAAAATTTCAATTTAATTCCTTTAACAATTCCAATTTTTAACATAAAACCAGAATTTCGATAATAATTCAATTTATATAAATCAAATTTTATTTCAAAATATTATTTAACTCAATTCAAAAATTAAGAATTTAAAAATCATTTAACTTAATTTAACCAATCCGGTGTCCGTATATAATTCTCTACCCTGGGGTCAAGTGATACGGATATTTATCATTTCAATTCCACAATTTAAATTTTTTTGGTTGTATATCATTTCAAATCGCAATCCGGAATTAAATAAAATCCATAAAATCGCTCGAATCTATCATTTCAACACATAACGATTTTTTGCTAATCTATAGATCATTCGAGTATGTATCATTTCGACCTATAGGGAACTTGCAGAGTGATACGATATATAAATTAAACATAACATTCAATCATCCAATATCAACAATCAATATCATAATCATCATCCAATTCCACCAATAAATATCAACAATTAACAAATTATCAATAACAGGTATTTGACTGACAGTTTAAATTCAATAATAAATTAAATAACTAATTGATTCAAAATAAATTCAAATGAACTAAAATGATGATTTAAATGTATCAAACAGAAATAAATAAACTCATAATCATATCAAAAAATTAATTTAACTAACACAAGAAATTTTAGAAGTCGTGAGTTGGTTAATACACCCATTTTTGAATTTCAAATCGATTTGAAATTCAAAATAGGGCCTAAATTTGAACAGTCTCAAAATTCATCCAAACCAACATCAAAATGTCTGGAATTTCGATACGATCCTGACAAAACAAACCACGCATGAATCAGATCTCATATGCAAAAGTTATGAGGATTAGAACATCTGAAATTTTAAATTTTAAATAAATTAAATAATAATAAAAGAACATCACCTCTCTCAAAGCTCACATGCACAGTTCGAAGTCGAACCCAACATGCCACTTTGACCGCCTCATGCTCACAACTCCGGCCGTCAGATAGTCCCAAACCACCACCAATCCCACCATATAGTCGAGCCGTGCCCGCCAGTACCACCCGACCACCCCAAAGCAATGCCACCGCCGCCATCTTTTAGGGTTTTGCCGAAACCTAATTTGGTCGTTCCAGCCACCTCAAGTCGAATTAGCCCACATGACCACCACCGCCGAGCTCCTATAGCCAAGCACGACAAAACCCATATCTCAATTTCACAAATCGAGGCCAATATCGAAAACCCCCAAATCGACATTTAGGGTTCGCAAATTTGAGCTTTGACCGAGATTCCAGGTTTACTCGAGCATCGCTTGCGAAAATAGACACTAGATGTAGATTTATATCGATGAGAGCTTCGATTTATATATATTTTTGATTTTTTTGAGGAGTTTGATTTTTGGATTTGGATTTGAAATTGAATTGAGGGTTTGGAATTTTGGATATGTTCTGCCATTGGAAAGGAGGAGATAGACAGGAAATGTTCATACAGACAAATTAAAATAAGAAGTAGTTAGGGTTTATAACGGACTATTTATAGGAAGATCAGAAATAGAAATGAATGGATCATATTTGATTTGGAAGTTGAATAATAACCGACCCGAAAAGCCCGTTCTGTCTCTAGGACGAAAATGGGTCATCCTATTTATCAAAATAGACGTTTTTGATGATTTTAAACTTAATGGAACATATTTCAGGTCCTAATTCCATCGTATGAAGAAGTTATGTTAAAACCAGTTTATTCCAAATTGATCTCAATTTAATTAATTTCTACGTGTTTCGAGTCCGTACGATCGAACGACGGATCCGATCGATACGAAACTTGAAATACAATAATAATTCACTATTACGGATCCGATGAAACTGGTTTCGTCGAAATACGAGAGTGTTTTCAAAATGGCTATATTTCAAGTTAATTAAATTAATTATTATTAAATTAATTAAGTCGCCTTTTTAATTCCAATTCTACAATTGACGAATTTTATCACTTTTGATTTCTTAAGCATCTACAATAATGTAAAAAAAATTAGATATCAATTTAAAGTTGATTAATTTAACAATTACCGTGCTTAATTTCAATTTCAATAAGTTATTCAGTAATTATAAATTAAAATTCCAATAAATCCATTTATCAAATTTTAAAATTTTGTTATTCAATCAAATATCATCTTATGGGTATAATTAACATTGGTTTATATCTTAATATACCAATATTCTCCAATTTCATCCTTTGTTTGGATTAACTAGTATATTTCCATTATATTGAATTTTTGTCAATGTTATTATAATTTAAAATCTTAAATTAATTAATTTATCTTGATTTCACTCTTTAATTATTTCAATTATTACCTTATGAATATAATTACATTTCTATTCCTTTTATTACCTTCACAATTTATAGTTATTGTCTTAACTCGCATTAATGTGACATTCAAATTCATTTAATTATAATTAATTTCCTATTAAATTTAACAGACTCAATAAATAGGTAACATATAATAATTGTTACCATTAACTTTTAATCACACTTGTAAGGGTTTATTATTTACAACCATTTATTACAATTACTTACGTAATATTGATTTTATTCAGTTATCATTTATTATATATTATTTCATTAAGTAATTCATTATTTAGATTTGTTTTCCTTATATTCAATTTTTAACCAAGTATAACCTTTAAATTATTTCAATTGATTTAATTTCATTCAACTTGTTAATAATTAACGTTATTACATTTTATGTTGGTTATCATTTCATTAATAAATCCTAAATTTTTATTTCTTCCAATATTAAATCACCGAATCTAATTTAATTACCTATTTTAATTACCGAAAATTATGGGTCGTTGCAAAACTTTGGGCTCGCATACCTGTTTGGGTCAGGCAAGTAGCCAGGTAGAGCAGAGTACTTGATTATCTAAACCCAATCTTCCGACACTATCTTTCTTAGACACCCTACCATCTACGATGTAAGCTTAATTAGTTAACCTTAGCATGAGTAATTTAGGCTGCATATGGTATTGGGCTCTAATACTATTATTGAAACTGGGCCAGTGCACAGCGGAAGTAATATGTGAATTTCAATTTTTTTACCATTCTGAATATTTATTAGGCCTATGAAGTCTCAATTATTTAGAACATTTCTAAATTTCTTTCAAATAAAATCTTTATGTTATTTAAATTTGTAAAATAATTTTACATTATTTAATGATATTATATATATGTATATCATATGCACATATATGTGTGCACGCTCACTATAACATCTTTGATTTTAAACCGCAAAAGACACTTTAACTCATCTAATATAGAAATATATTATCCAAGTGTATGTTTATATACTTATATATAATGTTACAAATATATATATATATATATATACACACATACATATACATACATATATATATTAGCTATATTTTTATTTAATTAATTTTGCGTAAAATAATGTTATATATATATTTATAAACATAAGAATGAAATATTAACATTATATACATAACTATATGAATAAATTTAAATCATGTATAAATTATAATAAATTGAAAAAAATGCTGCAAAAATCGAAAACACTATCTATAAAAATTTAATTTTTCTAAACAAAAACAGATATATATATATACACACTAAATATTTATGTATGAGTATGAGTAATATAATATTATATATATATATATTTAATGTATTACAATATAGAATGCGCATGGCATAGTTTTTTATATAAAATTTAAAATACATTTTAAAACAAATATCCGTACAGATATTATTTAAAACTAATAAAATATTTATTTCCAAAACCGAAATTTTGAATGTTGAATTTTAGTAAAATTCTAAATGATATTTTGTAATTGTAAATGTTTAATATATAATTTAATAATTTAATACTAATTTTAAAAACTATTTTATTTTCAGCTATTAATTATTTAATTAAAAAATTAATCTTTTTTCTGCCGAGAGGTCATTAAGTGTTAATTTAATTTTATAAAACATAAATAATAAGTTATATGATATATATATATATTATTATAATTAATTGATTTAAATAATATTTAAATAACACACACATATATATGAAAAATATTTTTTATTGCTACGAAAATTGTTATATCTATGCACTTTATATATAAAATTTTATAATCGTATATTGTGTAAATATGATGCGATATTAAAATTTATAAACTATGCATATATTTAAATGTTGAACATTAAATTTTTTAAACATAATTATTTTGCCATACTGATAATAGGTATATGCATGACAAAATATAATTTTTTTTAAATATAAAACAATATGTAAACATACAACCAATATGATCGTGACAATTTATTTATATATTGAAATAGTCCCCTAATCATCAATAATATATAAATGATGTAAACATTATATGATAATTTTAAATATTCAATAATAGATTATAAATGTACCTTATGTCCAATGCCTCTAAGTATACCTTGAAAAGATGAGATTTGCTTCTCGAACTAGTTTACAATCTAGTAGTGTGCTAATCCTTGAACTGATGACGCCGGCCATCGAATAGAATTGTATTTTATTTGATTTAAACTCGAATTGATGGAGGAGGAGAGAGTCATGGTTCGGCCAGAAATAGGACAAGATGTAGGCATCAAAAGTCATTTAAAAAATGGGGGTAGAGATGCTTATATAGAGGAGAATTTAGAGACAAATTAGGATCTAGATCCTCCTTTATCTCTCAGCTATCGTTTTCTATCCTAGACATCCATATCAAAGCCCTCTAACAAGCTTCGTATGCAGCATATAATCCCATTATAGCCAAATGTAACCTGCCCCTATATGGGCTTCAAGGCCATTTTTAGCCAGAACAAAATATTTTACATTTAAATCCAATTTAAATGCTTATCAATATAGTATTTCGCTTAATATATTTATAACTTCTATGAATACATTTAATAATATTTGTTCATCAAATTTTATGATTAATATTAATTAATTTAATTAGTTTATAACAATTATAAATTAATTAAATCGTTTAGTTAAAGAAGCATTCATCATTTTGATGGTATGACCCATTAGGTGTAAATTGATCAGCGTTAGTATGCAATTATTCAAATATTAACGTTCACATGTTACTTAGTAGGTGGTGTGACATTTTGACCAAGTTTATCGCTTACTTTATTTCAGTAAAATCCAAGTCTGCTTTTTTAATCGTTACTTGCTTGTGGCAATTATTTTATACTAATTTCTTCCTCAAAGCTATACACTTCGGACTTATGTAATTAGGTAACGATCAAAATTCTAATATCGTGTCGAAACACAAAGTCCTTGGTTTAATAATAATTATTATTATTAACTAAAATGCTCTGAGCAGAGACTTTGATTTTGAGTTGACTTCAGTTGACCATTGTACTAACCTTATGTAACCGACCAATAGTATTCTCAAGTTAAGAGAACTATGTAATTTTATCACATCAATATTCTCTATTTGACTTTTGTTATATTAACTAACAGAAAACAACCAAGCAAGTCATTTCATAGTTATCCAATAATTATCAGTACGTAGCCCCCTAGTGCCCCCACCAACCATGAATAATAAAATGTCCAACATTTGAAAAGCGTTATATACTCTGGTCTTAACGGATTTATCGATATCCAGTCTCAATACATCTTGATTGTGAATATTTGAAATGGAATATTTATTTTCATTATGATAAATTACTATCGGTTACAGCACTTTGCAACTACTATCACAGAACATACCAATTATGGATTTTCTATTAAATATACTTTTAATTAAATTAATTAATTAATTAAAATAACACATTATAACAAATATATAAATTAAAATAAAAACACAATTTATATTGAACAAGATTGATTACAGAGTTAAATATACGATAAATTACCTACTTTCCCCAGTGATATCCCTAAGTATGAGTATGTCACCAGAACCATTGTTTTCTAGTACAGAATCAAAAAAAGTTGCTCGATCTATAACCCGTTTCACGCACAGTTGTAATGTCGACACCACATGCCTTGCCAATATCTAAAATCATCTCATTTGCAATAGAGGCATCGTTCAAGTCATCATTCTCAATCAAATTTCAAAGGATTAGAGTTATTCACTATATCAAAACATTTAAGGAACTCCATAGCATTACCTTGGTTGAGATTTCTTTCTCTGGAACAAGCATTTAAGTTTTTGACTCTGATTGATTCAAGCAACAAATCACAGGGTCAAAACGCAAAGAGTCTAAATGTCACGACCCACTTTTCCGTACAGACTTAAACTGACCTTTAACTGCACTTGTCATCCAAATCGCATGGAAATGCGAATAGTAAAAGAAGAAAGTTGGTAGAAGATAGAAAAAGGGTAGAAAGAAAATAGAACAATATAGCATCTCACAGTGGAACGAATAATCTATAATGTAGAACAAGTCTTTACATAAAACAAAACTCTAGCTTTAAAAACATATACAAACATCAATCAGAGTATATACCTATTCAGCACGGATAGTTATAAAAATCTGTCCTTACAATTAGCTGATAAACACAACCAAATGCAATGGAATATAATCATCTATGTGGATACATCTCTGGCCTCCAGCTTCTCACCTGAAAGCTTCCATTGTCCATCTAAACCTGAAATATAATCGGTCTGACCCGAGCATATAAGAAAAACCACGCCCGGGTCAGTCTGGTAAAATCAGCGTGAGAAACACACTCAATTTGAATTATTAAAGTTTCAAAAAATCCCAGAAAAATCAGAGGTATCTCGTAAGATCACGCCACAAATAACCACGGAGAGTTTTACCTTGTGATAACCAAAACATTTCATATCAAAATCCTCTGATATTATAATAGTGTCTAAGTACAAATACTTACTCAAATAGCTGAAATTATTACATTAATTAAATTCCAGCAATACTAGGCTCTACACCAAAACTGGAAAGGTACGTATTGGAGAATGGATTTCATCTGAATGACTAGGCACTATGGTACCACCTGTCATGGTACCTGTCTAGAAACACCGTACCGAGGACCGCTTTCAATCCCCTACAACACTAGACCGGACTATTCCTAACATGAATAGACCGAATATGCTATCATCCTGGTTGTTCCGACCCTTTCCGAACTCCTTTCACAAGTAGTGATAATATCTGAGGTTATCTAGAAAGGTGATAGACACACCATGCTTGTGTGCGACCTACTTAGCCTTGCTGCATCCCCTTTGATTTCTAGTCATTCCCGGTTGATAAGGCTCGAGGCTAAGATTTTCCTTTTTTAGGAAATTCACTTAGAATACTCATGGTCCTCCAATGACAATGTTCTGAAAGCATTCATCCATACAAGTCCGTTCCCGGTCCGAATGGAGTCGAAGACACTATTCCTACTACATCCATTTTGGAATCACCCTCAGGATTAGTAGCGATTAGCCCTTGCACCTTCGCTGCTCCATCTTCGACTCCATGCTCTTGTTTTCGTTTTCGAAAACGTACTTGTTGGGTCGAAGTGGTTTTTAGATCGCAAATCTGATCCCCGTCTCTTCGAAACAACGTTCGATGTTTTTCGACAAACTCAACCCCGGTTCTTTAGGAAATACATAGAAGAAGATAAGATCTGAGATGACCTCCTAACCGTTAGTGGGAGGATTTTCTTATAATCATCCCAGAAGAACGAATGAGTCTATACGTAAAGTAAGCGTCTCGAATGGTAACTGTACCATATAATTCCCGAGTTTCCTCTAGATATTCCCAAAGTAACATTTGGGTCCAGATTTGATAGTCGGTTATTTAACTATCAAATGTACAATAAATTCAACCAACATTTCATTTCCCATTGCAAACATTAAGCCTTATTTAATTTAAAATCCAATAAATTAAAATTACTTAATCAAATAGCATATGCTTATCCCACCGGATATGTATGTTCATGGGGCCCTTTTTCAAAATATTTGAAAATCCTTTTTAAAATAAAAATATGGAAAGCGCCACTGCGGTATCAAACCATGGATCACAGCTCAATAGTTACGTCTCTATCCCAGAGAAATTCAAGATTTAGCTGCAGGCACTCACTGCCTCCGATTTACGCCACGCGGGCATACCAATATTTCCCGAAATCTTTGTTTAGTAATTTTCCAAAATAACTACTTATAAAGTTCTAGATATAAAATTATCAAGTTCTAAAAGTAAAATACTCTTTTATAAAGGTTTACTATATAATATATTATTTTTAAAAACATCATCAACATTTGTCTTGAAAATAAATATACTTTAATACTAATTTACACTAAAGTAGAAATTTACTTTAAAACAATCGCTATAAATTAACTTTTTAAATCAATAGTTATTATACTTTAAACAATTTAGATAATGGATAACTTTAAAAACAGAAAATAATACTTTTGTATAATTTCCAAAAATAATAAATTAACTTCCTTAAATCATTACCAAAATATTTACCAGTTAACTTAAAAACATCATAAATAAATAATAATCATTTTTAAACAAATTCTGGTTCAAAGTCAACCCAAATCGGAGAAGAAGGCTTAATAATCCCAATGGTACTTAATCAAGTTACCATTTTAATTCATCACAGTTCAAAATAGATTTCATACTATCAGCTTTTAACAATCAACTCAACATCATATTGTCGAATAAAATTACCATGCAATTAAATAGATGTTCGTACAGATAAAATAGTAGATCAGGGTTATAATTTCCGCCAGTAATTGTTCATAAAAGATTTATTCAATAATTGTGGCAGAATGGTGATTTATTTTTCCAAAAGGAATTCAATTCAAAACAATTAGCGAAAGGTGTTTTGTTCCGCTAAACGGATGTTAAACATCGTGATTAAGTTTAATTAACTTATCGTTATTTTTATCTGGCAAAACACTTCAACATATGGGTCATATAAATCTAAACAACGATATTATTTTAAATTGATTTACTCAATTATCTGTCCATTACAAAATATCGTAAAATTTCGTTGGTTTCAATTTTTCAACAGGTCATACGACGATGTAGCGATCGTCGATACGAACCCATCTCAATTCAGTTATGTATCGAATGGGCTTTGTATGCATTTACCATATTATTTTAAAATTCACTATATATATATATATACATAATTTAAACATTCAATTTTAAACTTCCCTTTTATTTATATATATGTTTTGTTTGGGCCGAAGCCCAAACTAATCTACCAACCACAAGAAAACCACTATTCCCACTATCCCTTCCGCCTTCTCTTCTTCTTCTCTATTCCATTTCCTTTCTCCTTTGCCTAAAACCCTTGCATCCAGACCTCCGGAATTCACTTACTTGAGTCAAAACTACCTCGCACGCAACCTGACCCATCCCGAATGCCATCATCCACCCTCCCTAGGAACCAAACCCGAAGCCTCCCCTGAACCCACACAGAACGACGTCGTGCACTCGTACACATGCACGTGCACGACATATTTGACCACCCTTCACCAAAAACAAACCCTCAGCCATGCTCAACTTCTCTCCCTCGACACGCTGGCACCACTGCCTTGGTTTCTAGGCCTCCACCTCAAAATGCGATCCTCCACTTCAAAACGAGATCTTCCAGTTTCGACATCACCCTATAAACACGCCCCGCCCCCGCCTGCTCCCCTCCATAAAACTTAATCTGCCACCACCATTAGGAAGACCACTCCCATTACCACCTACAGACCAAAACCACGGCTTTCGGTCACACCGTTCTCCTCCTGTTCACTTGCGTTCGTCGGCCTTTCATCACTCCCTTTAAACCCTACAATCACTTAAAATCAAAGCAAACCCATGATTCTGCCACGATGGCTTCCTTCTGCACGCCCACATGCTCCTTCCAGACCTAGCCATATCTTCCCTACGACGAGGTCGTCAGAAATTAATTCTAAAATGGTTACTGGTCATCTCCCGATTTCTTACGTTATAGGCCACTAAAAATCATGATTTTTCCTCTAAAAATCCTTTTTTCATGTAACGATATTGATTGTATACTCGAACCCCCTTTTTAAAATGTAATATTTTTGCCAAAACTCGGTTGCTTAATGTAAAACTTGACATCCATAAATACATAGCATAAATCATCCTCAAATTATTTTTAAGATAATCTATACTCAAGAACACGCATTTCCCTAGTTTACGTGATTAGCAAATTAGAATTAGGATATGAGATAAGGATTTTTAAAGTTGGGATGCAAGTGTTGTTCCTTGTTAAACATAATAGAGATAAAAATATACTTTCAGGCTTCTCAAAATTTTGTTTCTCACCTTCCACATGCTTGATTGCTTGAAATTTCAAGTTGAAACCTTAATCTTCTATCTGGAACTTTGAAATCTCGAAAGGCTTGCTTTGCTTTGCTTTTCTATTTTAAACAGAGGATATTTCGACGGACTTCATGTTATTTTATTTAATATCTTGAGTTTAGTTATAGAGTTTTACTTGTTTACAGGCTTCAAACTGAAGTTAACACCCTCCCTATATATTACATATACATGTTTGCAAAGGCGAATGATGTATTTGGCACAAAATCTTGTTGATATGCTGTACAAAATTGTACAGTCATGTATGAAAAGAAATTTGTGGCTTAATTTGATATTGAGATGAAATGTAAACAAAGATTTTGGTTTTTGCCTCTTTTGATCAGACAAGCTATTGTAATATATACATATGTTTATATTTGATTTTTTTTTCCTTTTGCTTTATTTTATATTTTACTCTTCTTACTAGCTTTGTTTACTGGTTTGATACATACGTATGCCTTAGGCCTTTCAAAAACCACTAATTTACTTATTTACTTTATTTTTTTACATGCCTACATTTACATATACATATATGTCTTGTGACAAGGCTTATAAAAATGGTTTTAGAAAATGTTAATGTTTACATATGTATATACACATACCTTTTTATAATTCAAAGTGAAATGGAAACTTTGTCATTTTATTTTAAAGGTATGAAATAGCATTTCTAACAAAGCATTACTCTGTTAATGATCTTTCTTTCGAAATGGTTCTTTAGATTTTCTCGTTTATATCATTTACACTTTCATATATGTTCCTCCTTTCATTTTTCAATATATAAAATATATTTCTACTTTTTAATAAACTATTTTTATTTAGTCCATATATGTGTGTGTGTTACTTACCTTTTTATATTCCCTTAATGCAATATTATTTGTTTTATATGCGTACTACTTATATTTTCCCTTTTTCGTTCACTTGATACACACACATTTTCCCTAACTAATATGTATATAGGTATATAGGAAAATACAAAATTTTGAACTCTCCTATTTTAATTATACTATATCGTTCATAAGCACAAAATCATTTCTATTTAAAATATTTTCTTTTGCTCTTTCATCTTATGAATTATAAGATAAAAATCATTCCTATTTATTGTCCTGAATACATTCATACATACATACATACATACACATACATACATACATACATATATATATATATATATATATATATATATATATATATAAGCAATTCCTATCAAATCAATTTTCTATTTTATAAACAAAAATCTGGAATTTCAAATATCATTTTGTTTTGAAAACTGTTATATATTACCAACCGTTATTAAACGAAAATTTTTATTGATTAAAATAACGTATTATTGAATATTAAAAGTTAACATTCAAAATTCGTGATGTAATCTCTGGCACATCCAGATGTGCTTCTAGATGATATTCCATTGAGCGACCCGTCTTCAACACAAAAATATACCAGATTGGCTTCATCGACCTCCTCGGCTTGACCATCCTTTAAAATGCTTAGCCATTTCTCAGTAACTGTTCGAAACCCCTCCAAGTTCATACACTAAACCACATTGAAGCGTTGAACGATCTCCACTAGGAGCTCGATTCCAGTTTCTATGTTAAGCGACAAATTGTCAAGAAGCGTTTTTTTAGTTTCAAATATTCAAGCATAAAGCGGAATCCATAATGACCATTGGTTGATGTATTCTGATGCTTCGAGTTTGATTTTGGACAAGTCGTTCTCTTGCGTCCAAATCTGCCGTATCCAAAGCTTTTAATGGGAACTCAGAAGTTTTTGGCTGTATGAGCTGCTCCTCCACATCGATAGCAGCAAAAGGTTCCACCGTCCACAAGTCGTTCTGAATGTTGGATCTGTTGTTTGATAGAAAGCGTCGAATCGAGGGATTGATATGAGGAAGCCAAGTGTTAACAACTAGTGCGAACTTGTATATGTTGGAGATAGCGACGTGGGTTGGCGCTGGAATGATCAAATTGACCATTGAAAGCCATCGTTGCATAGAGAGCGAAGCAACAAAAATGTGTATTATATTGCTTTTATACATACTATATTTGTTTTACACGTGAAACGCAATTGCACGTAAAATATCCTTATTATAAAATTATAAAATTTAAATTTCGTATATGGTTTAACAAAAATAAACTGAAAAATATTAAAAAAACTATTCCTTTTTTTATAGAGTTTATATTTGTAATCCTATTTAAGCTTTAAAATTTCCATTTATAAATAGATGTTAATGTTTGTATTTAAGGTAAATTTTGAAACTTCGGTCGGACCGAAAAATTGAAACTCTATTTCAAATATATATACACAAAGGCAAGGATCGATCCTCAATTTCGCTACATCTCTAATCCTCTTGAGTTTCTAAAAATATTAATATTTAAATCGGAACGTATTATGGAAATCATAAAGGAAATGAGGTGTAGCTAATTCTTAACATATATGTATATGTTACATACACACACGAGATTTTATGGTACGTGCACATACAGCCCTTGGAAAAGTACTAAATTTAAAACTTCTATGTATTTTGTTAAATATAAAATTAAAAATACAAATAATAAATTGTTTTTTTTTTTTTTGGCTAGAACATGGTTTTGAATTTGTAAACTTATTTATGTACATTTAAAAATAGGAGTTTTTATGCACATGAAAGAGGTTGGAAAAAATTGTCTCGGGAACAATAAGTTTGTTTTTTTAGTCTAACACTTTACAGTAAATCATAAAATGATAGTCGCAACTATCATTTTCTGTTTACATTTTAAAGTGTCCTTCAAACTAAAAAAAAAATTGTTGTTTTCGAGACTAAATTTCTTTGTAACTTCTTCATTTTGCCTATTTTCCTATAAAAAAATATATTTCAATATTTGTTCTTAATGAGATTCGAACTTTCAACAACTTTTTTGCATGTAAGGGTATTTTTGAAACTTTATAATTTGATCAAAAAGCGCATTTTTATCTCAATTGATAATAATATGTGTCTATGTGTGTGCATGTGTATATACGAGATAGGAACGGTTACACCTCATTTTTGCTAAACCTTTAATCTCGATTGATTTCAACTACATGTTCCAAGTTAAATAATATATTTTCTCTATAATATGCGATGTAGCCAATCCTTTACATATATATATATATATATATATATATATATATATATATATATATATATATATATATATATATCTTCTTATTTCAATCACGTCCTGTATGCGTCCTGTATGCGTGTCTACAGACACAGATGATTGTATCATTGACTTTTTTTCGATCCGAACCTCTCATTTAAAATTGATAAGCTTATACCGTTGAACATGTTGTGTGTGATTATATTTCATTTTATATCTCGATGCAGATTTTTATATATACACGGACGTGTGCGTTATAAATTGAGGATTCAAAATTTTCATTAGAACCATTTTGTAAATGGCTCCATAACATGCAAAGTAAAAACATAAACACTGTACGGATGCCTAAACATATAGTCAACAGGTGCCAGCCATTGTTGAACTAGTCCAAATTCATCGCAAAAACTGAATTATTTCTGTTCTTCTAGATGCCCATGTTGACTTCCAAGTTCCAACCTCCTTTCTTGTTTTGTCTGCCTGTCCGTCCCTTCCTTCTTTGATCCAATCTTCAATCAAAAGACCCGACATTTCTTTGCAAAATCTCCCTACCCAGCAGATTCTCGTTACTAAATCTCAACAACACAATAACTCTTCTTAAAGTTCCTCTTGTCAAATACATATTTCTTGTTCATCAATCATGGATTCCAAACCATTTCTTACGCCATCTCCTCTTCCTTCCCCTGCTGCAACCATCCCCAACCCACTTTCTCCGTCATCATCCAAAAGAGTCACAATCTCCGAACCAAACTCCAACCCATCATCCGACTCATTCACATTCAACCCGCAAACCCGCACCACTTCCAGGTCCCGCTCCAACAGAACCCAACCCGTACGCGTCGCCTCCGCCCGCTCCGACTCAACTCGTGGCTCCCAACGTGAAATACCCGATGAAGAAGCCCGCTTCATCTACATCAACCAACCCAACCCAAGCCCGAACCCACCGTCCTTCAAGCCCAACAAAATCCGAACATCCAAATACACACTCCTCACCTTCCTCCCCCGCAACCTCTTCGAGCAATTCCACCGTGTCGCATACATCTACTTCCTAATCCTCATAGCACTCAATCAAATCCCCCAGCTCGGCGTCTTCACCCCCGCCGCCTCCATCCTCCCCTTGGCCTTTGTTCTTACCGTTACCGCTGCCAAGGATGGTTTCGAAGACTGGCGCCGCCACCGCTCCGATCTCACCGAGAACAACCGTTCCTCTTTCGTTCTATCAGGCACTGACTTCCACCCCGTCCCCTGGAAATCGATCCGAGTTGGGGATATCATCCGTGTTGGATCGAACGAAACGCTCCCGAGCGACATGGTCATCCTCTCGACATCTGACGCGTCTGGCGTAGCGTATGTGCAAACCATAAACCTTGATGGCGAGTCCAACCTCAAATCCCGTTACGCCAAGCAGGAAACCCAAAACATCCTGCCCGATCGACTACAGTGCGTAATCAGGTACGGTTCGGTTTTCGAATTCCAATTCAAAACTATGGTAAAACCACAATCCAAGAAAAATTAATCAATCCATGTTAAACCATAAAATATCAAACATGTTTAACTGAATCCACATTTAAATTATATTGCTTTTTTTTAGAAGATAAAGATGAAATATACATGGTTTGAATCTTCCCACTTTGAAAACATAATCAGGTGCGAACAGCCAAACCGAAACATCTACGGATTCAATGGCAGGATCGACTTGGGCACAAAGCGTGTGCCAATCGGGCCAGGAAACGTGATTCTACGTGGGTGTGAGATAAAGAACACGGAATGGGTGATCGGAGTGGTGGTGTACACAGGGATGGAGACGAAGGTGATGCTCAACAGTACAGGGGCACCGACCAAGAAGAGCAGGCTGGAGACGAACATGAACAGGGAGACTATTTACTTGGCGGTGGCTTTGTTCATATTGTGCAGTGCGGTAACGATTTTAGGAGGTTTGTGGTTGGATAGGCATGAGAAGGAGTTGGACTACTTGCCCTATTATAGGAAGATGGATTATGAAGATAAGAAAGGTGGGAAGTATAAGTATTATGGGATAGGGTGGGAGGTTGTCTTTACGTTTTTGATGGGAGTGATACAGTTTCAGGTGATGATTCCAATTGCACTGTTTATTTCAATGGAGATTGTCAGGGTTGGGCAGGCTTATTTTATGATACAGGATGAAGGGATGTACCACGAGGAGAGTGATTCAAGGTTCCAGTGCAGGGCCTTGAATATTAACGAGGATTTGGGTCAAATAAAGTATGTGTTTTCAGATAAAACGGGGACTTTGACAGATAATAAAATGGAGTTTCGATGTGCGAGTGTCGGTGGGGTTGACTATGGCAGTGGAATGGAAGGAGGTGATGGTGCTTCGGTCACAGGTACATAAAACTTACAGAACACTTGAAAGTTGAAATCTTCAATTCTCTGTCTTCCAATCATGTATTCGTCCTTTACTTTCACTTCGTATCAATTACTTTTAGTAATCAATAATACTATTAGCTGTAAAATTTAAACCCACAATGGCTATATAAAATACAACCTTTAAGATAACTAGAAGATCTATACCATAAGGGGAAGCAGACACAAAGATATTTGCTCCTTGCAGAAAAATGTATTCTTGCACCTGCCAGGGATACTCATTTGAACAGCATTAGATATTATTTGTACCTGTCTTCATTGTCAGATTTTACTATGTTTTCAAGGCTGAAAATAAATTCATGTTTATTTTTCTTAGTCATCGGGACAAAAAACAATAACTAATCTTTTTCATTTTGGCTAGTTTTGGAGTATATCATCAAAAAAATTTAATTGATCAGGTGGTAGTATATAATTATACTACAAGTCATATGTAATATATAACATATTACAAGTCAATTTATGTTTGAATCCTGCTACGTAGAATTCAAATCTCAGACCTCATGGATCACGGAGCATCTAAACACTGAGACAGTGGTGGATGAGTATATCATGATTATATTAACGTCAACGATCAAAGGATTAATGTACTATGATCTATGCATTATATAAAGTTGTCAACTGATTTTTTAGTTGATAATATTTTAAAAGCTTGCGCACTTTGCCGAATATTGAGCAATAACTATAATTTTCATATCGGATCAGTTGATGGACAGACATGGAGACCTAAGACTAAAGTTGAGCCTGATCCTGAACTTCTTCATCTATTGAGTCAAAATAATAGCAAAGAAGCAAATCGAGCAAAAGACTTCATCCTTGCACTTGCAGCATGTAACACTATTGTTCCGATAGTCGTGGATACTCCTGATCCGTCATTAAAGCTAATAGATTACCAGGGTGAATCCCCTGATGAACAAGCACTGGTTTACGCTGCAGCAGCTTACGGATTCTTATTAGTTGAAAGGACGTCTGGGCATATTGTTATTGATGTTCTTGGTCAAAGGGAAAGGTACACAATAATTTCTTATGCTCTTTATAGTTCATGTTTAGTTAGATAATTGGTTCTGTTTAGTATAAGTAATTTGGATTACTCATTCCTACATAACAAGGAAAAGGATAGTAAATGAGTAGTATACTCGCCACACCTACAACCCCAATCGAGGCAGTATGTGGATATGGAATCCAAAGTTTTCTACAGGATAGCAGTAGTCGGTTGTCCGTAGCAAACATTTCATCCTAGTTTCATAAACTCTATAAATAACATATTTAATACGGCAACAAAAAATGAACTTTGACATTGTAGATAACTTCAGCATGTTCTCATTGTGTGATATACATTGAAGCTATCATTTATGATTTAAGAGCTACATGTTACAGTGTTTTGTTAAGGTTTTTTGAACGTACATTGTATTCTCATAGATATCCAGTAAATTTGTTAAACACAAGTAAGATGTATCGTAGTCGCCTCGATTATTGATTTGTGAATCATCTGTGTTATCCCACACATCCGTTTCACCTAAGATAAAAATAATACATGATTGATTTAGAAACAGATACAGCAAACATAGATGTTAAAATTGTTTGAAGTGTGTAATTATTTTAATACATGCAAAACGAGTCCAGGGCCCAAATCCCAAAAGACTGAAATGGAACCATACCCGAAATCACAGCGGATCCCCTCCTTCATGATGTCTCGTTTCCCCTTCATGAAATCACTGGCTCAAAATTATTAAGAGTTCGACGAGGAACATCCTCATATCTGCCCTCGAAACTTCAATCTATTACCCCAAGTAGTGCTCGTCAAACACTTCTCACACCTTTCCGACGATTAAAAGCGATTGTGGAAAAAAAATGGATCGGTTACAATTTTTAGGAAGCGATCCTACGTAAAAAGCAAAAGACTGTGGAAACGCGAATTTACTGAAGATCGCACAGCCATGACGGGTAACGTTCAACGGGAGACCCGACGGAGAAAATAAACCTGAAGTGGTGGATGAGAGGAGGAAATGGTAAGTGAGGAGCCAACGGTGAAAGGATGTGAAGGTCAAAACGTTTGATGCAGTGTTTCACGCACGAACCGCAGATCCGACTTTCAAACTTGGCCGAGACGGAAAGTGTCCTATTCACATTCGAACCCAACATCGTTTTAAGATATCGAATGTCAATGCGGGAAATATTCTTTGACTCCTTCAGAGCCAATAAATCTAGAGAAATAAATAAAATAATTAATTTATTATAAATCCATTTTTATACTAAATACATTAAAAGAAAATACACTAAAAAAATTTAAACATAAAAATTAATTTTTATGTACATGTTAATTTTTTTAACCGGATAAAATAGTAAACGATAATCATTTTATGTAGTAAAATATATATAAAAAATTAACTATAATCTTGATAAAAACCGGACCGGATAATTATTGGATATCCATATCTGTTTTTTCGGATATCGGATAATTTTTCATATTTCGAATACGGTTAAGGATGAATTTCGGATTTTTCGGTTACTCGTTGACAACCGTATTTCAAACCAGTTTTCAACCATGTTTTTTCTTGCCAAGTGGAAGTTTTTTCTTGATTTTTCGTACTTTCTCACCGTATCTTTTTCTTTCACTCTCTTCCTTTGTGTTTTAAAAAAAATTCACGTTGCAAAAATCACTATAGTCCCAGAATCTAAACATCAAGTTTCACCACTTCGTTCTTTTCCACTCCAAACTCCTCGAAGACCACTGTAAACTTTGTCAAATTTACTGTAACTAAACTTCTATCATTATCCACGGCTATTATATACACAACTGCAATTATGCTGATACAGTTGTGGACTGTAGCAATACACAACTTCGATGGTAGATGTTAAAGGCTATTCACATCTCACTCACTAATCATTTTTATTTTAATATTTTTGTTTATACTTTTTATTTAGATGTGTAAATTTTCGAGGAAAAAAACCATCGTCGGTTGAACCATCAAACTCTTAAACTTAGGTCATCACGGTTCGACCAACGATTCGGTCATTCGATGCTCCTAGGAACATAAAATAGAATAACAAAGGTTGAAGGTTGTAAACAAAAGTGTAGTGCTAAGAGTGTCGCCTTAGTCAAGTGCACTGTATTTGGTGTTTGAACGCCGATTGCGGCACACTAAGACGGCGTTAAACCGCAGCTTCTACCTCCATCGATGTTTATCACCACCCTAAGGCACCACGTTAAGCGTTCAACCGTCAACAACGCCGTCCTTAGCTAAATCGTTGTTGTTCTTAGCATCATTCAACCAAAATATTAAATAATACACAAATTCTTTTGGTTTTAAACACTACAAAAATGTCTCTTTTTTTATACCTTTTCTCTTCTTTTTTATCCACTAATTGTTGGGTTGTTATGGTAAACCATTACCATGCTAACAATAAACAATTGGCAACCAATCTCAGGCTATATCTATATACCAACGCTATCAGTATGGTTACGGTAAGTTTACCATTATTAACCCCGAGTGCAATGATTAAAGAAATGTCAAAACCAATGATGATAGTAAATTTACCATTCATATTAGTTTTGTTTTGTTGCTATTTTAGTTAATTCCGACCACTAAAACTTTTAAAAGTTTATCATATTTTAGTAGATGTTTGTAATATTTATGATAATATTTCTATTTTACTTTATATTTATTAACTTCAAAGTTTAAGATTAGCAAAAAATTTATTTCATATTGTTGTAAATAAATTGTGATGAACTAGGAAAAATTCTACTAAAAAAACAAAATATTTTATAAGCATCAGTGGAGTTAGAGTTAGTAATAAATTATCTAACTTTTTATCTTTATCTAAATTTTAATGCAATAAGATTTTAACAAGCTTTATGTATCGGTAAATTTACCATTATCAATCAGCGATTTACTAATAAACATTTTATCAGTGGTAACGGTAAAGTATTGATAGTTATTTTTGACTTATCAATAGTGTTAGTACGACAATGGTTTTCTTGTTTTGTTTTAGTAAAGGTTATCGTTACTGCGACAGGCTTAACTAATTCATTTAATATACACCAGGGATTTATAGTAAAATGCCAAGTCGATTTTCATTTTTATAGGTTTTCGGTGGAAGACCATGAAATACTTGATGCTGAAAAGGTAACTTGCAAATTCTCGTTGTTTTATCACAAAGTGGACCACGTAAGAAGGATACATGATCAACAATGACAACCACGTCTTAAAAATGAGTGATAACCACCCCAATCACCGCTCAAGTCGAGTAAGTGGTGGGTGGTGGTTTGAAGTGTCTTGTAGGTGAAGTAGAAGGTAATGTAACCATTAGGATTCCCATTCGTGCCATTGCAACCCATCCCTCTTGTCCACCTTTCCCTAGCCTAATTACAAATATTCATTTTCACCTTCAAATTAAAGTCGAAACCAACGTAATTGCATTAGATTATACATATCTTAAAGTAAATGAAATAATCCAAATTGAAATATAAAAGAATGTAAATAAATAAATAGGAACACATTCTATTTTGAATTTAGAATGTCACCTATGAAGAACTCGAATTGTGTTATGCTGTAAAAGAATGTACCCATCAATTGTGAGAGTTTAGCTGGGAAAAGAAACCATTTTCAAGGGGTTAACTCAATTTTGAATGGATGTTTTCTATCAAGTTCATATATGCTATTTTTTTTAGTTGAATTACACATGATCTAATGTTAAATGCATGTGGATGTTTTTTGTTGTTTTCAAAAAATCATTATCTTGGATCCTACAAATACGAGTGTTGAATATGGGAACAATACAAACATGTTTTAAGCAGTGAATTCAAACTATTCGTTCTTTGATAAAAAGCAACAGATTTAATATATTTTAATAGTTGATAATTTTATAAATCACATAACAAAAATCATATTAAATAGCATAAAATGGTTAAAAAATAACAATATTTAATATATTTTGACATATGAAAATTGGATGAATAATATAACAAAAACCACGTTTCTTTTTAAAAAATCCATTTATAAACATGTATTTAAAAAAGTTTACTTATAACCTTAATTTTCTTACTACATAGAAGGGTCCATTCACCTATCACCTTGATTTATTTCATTTCTTCCGCCTCTTTATTTTCTGTCTATAGTGCCACAAAAGATCTCAATCATTCATCATAATAAATTGAGCAGGACCTATCATATTTGAGATGAATGACTAATAATAAACAATAAGTAACTCAGATCACTGTGACACAAAAAGATGGTGATAAGGGACATAAGATTTGATTTGAACAGAAATGTAACCTAATCTATTTTTTGGATAGGTTATATGAATTGGGTCCATGTATATGCATGAGTTGAAACTTTTCTCGTCACCAACGGTGGCAGGCGTGAACAAATTAAATAGGAAGGGAAAGAGGGAATATGGTAGTAAGACAAGTGAAGGAATCACATGGCCGGCCTTTCAATGAATTATTAGTACGAAATGAATGTGTGTCTCCATCTGGTCTTCAGCGTATGCCTAATTTGATTTATCCAAGTGGCGGCTTGCTGTCAATCTTAACCGCTGCACCACGTCCCATGTCCATTCTAAAACAAACTAGCAGTTAGTGCTAAACTATATTTTCTTTCCTTTCGTTTCACTTTGCAGGACGAAAATAAAACTTACAGAACAAGTTTGAGTTTGTAAACTCTAAGCAAATAAGCATTTAATTCCTAACCCATGTCCTGATTAAATCATAGATACAAATTGTTTGATTTCTCCCATTCTTTGGAAGGCACGGAAAACGGTTATAAATTGCTCATCTTTTTGTTAAAGTTTTGACAATGTAGTACAACGTTAGATACTTTTACCATGGTAGCATAATTTATTTAGCGGTCGTACGCTAAGTGCTCCACGCTAGATGCTAAGAGCTACCGTAAGTTGTTACGGTTGACGGTTGTTTCTCGACTGCAGTTAAAAATAAAAAATTTCTATTCAACTATTAACGGCAAAACATGATGGCCTTTAACATAAATCAAGACATACTTAACATTCACTTCATCTAAAAGAATTCAATCGATCAAGGTTAAATCAAAATTTAAGGTAAACCGTTGGCGATTCATCATAATACAAATAAAAAATCACAAAAGCCTAATGAATCACCATGGTAATATGTTTGGCCTATACTCTTCCGAAAAGAGTGTTTAGCATTTCTCTTTCAATAAAGACGAACGCCAATCAGAGTTCTTTTCTTTTCTTGGAAGAGTGTTATTGTATTTAAATCACTTGTAACTGTATTACTGACTCAACTATTTTGTTTCTTTATTGGGGTCGAAATCACTTAATTCTAAATGTCGGTGTGTTTCAGAGTGAATATAGAGTTTTTTGTTTTTAAATTTTACAAAAGATCCCACTAGAGGGTAAAAAGTGGTTTTATCAAACCGACCGTAGCGAGATTTGCCTACTTCTACCAGCCAAAATTAATTTTTCTGAAGCCAAAAAAACGTGGATCTTGTCTAATCGTGTTTTCTCTAAAAACGTGGATCTTGTCTATCGCGGTTTCCCTAAACTTTCTCCTTTTATTTTGCGCATCAAAGATTTCAAATTCAAATCTATTATGATTTTAAAATTTTAAAATTTTTAATTTCAAATCAACAATTTTGAATGTTTTGATTAATATTTAAATTTGAAATTCATATTTTCAGATTCAGATCTCAATTTATTCTTTTCTAACATATTATCATTTAACGTTTAAGTAATATTAACAAATTTTTTTATATGTATATTTCTTATCAAAGTTATACAATCGAACGGTCGGTTTCTCCACCGTTGTGTGGTTATACTAGTTTATTTTTTAATTTTTTATTTATTTATTATTATTATTATTATTTGTAAAAAACCATGTGGTATTATTGGTGGGGCACATCCGGACGTGGACATTTTGGACCATCTGATTTCAACCTCTGTTGTTCATCCAAACTAACTTCATCATATTATTTCGTGTTAATTAAATGAATAATTTTCACTCTTCTCCGTCTCTCTCGCCAACCTGTCCCAGCCAGCACAGTCCTTTTACCCAATCTTTTCCTCGTTTTCATCCTTCTTCTTCCTTTGACCTTCCTAGCTAAGCTACCCTTCTTCCTTCTCTTTCCAATATGTTGAATTAAGAACCAAATCATTCTGATTCAATTTGTCTATCTCATGCTCTCTAAAATTAAAATCAAAACTCCATTCCAGTAGAAATGATCAATTCCGAACATGCTTCTCCACTCGACCCTTCTCCTACGCCTGCCAGAATCCGCCATGGCTCACGTTCAGATTCGATCATGTTCACCTCGCAAAAGGATATATCCGATGAAGATGCACTTTTCGTTCAAGTCAACGACCCGTTTAAAACCAACTTCAATTTCCAGTTTTCCAACAATTCCATCAAGACTACCAAGTATTCCATTCTCACTTTCTTGCCTAGGAATTTATTCGAGCAGTTCCATCGCGTTGCTTACATTTATTTTCTTATTATCGCTGTTCTGAATCAACTGCCTCAACTAGCTGTATTTGGCCGGGGGGCTTCTATATTGCCTTTAGCTTTTGTGCTTCTTGTTACTGCTGTTAAGGACGCGTACGAGGATTATAGAAGGCATAAATCGGATCGGGTTGAGAACAATAGAATGTCACTTGTTCTTGATCCAAATGCCCCCTCCACCTATAGTGGTGATGGTTTTAAGCTTAGAAAATGGAAGGAGATTAAGGCGGGGGAGATTATTAAGGTTATTGTAGATGAAACTTTGCCTTGTGATATGGTGTTGCTTGCCACTAGTGATTCAACTGGGGTCGCTTATGTTCAAACTATTAATTTGGATGGAGAATCCAATTTGAAGACTAGATATGCGAAGCAGGAGACAATGGTAAAGTTTGTTGATGGTGGAGGGGTTTCTTTTGATGGGTTGATCAGGTGCGAGAGACCCAATAGAAATATTTATGGTTTTAACGCAAATATGGAAATTGATGGGAAGAGAATATCCCTTGGGCCATCTAATATAATATTAAGAGGATGTCAGTTGAAGAACACAGCGTGGGCTGTTGGAGTTGTGGTTTATGCTGGGAGGGATACTAAAGTTATGCTTAATAGTTCAGGTGCGCCATCAAAAAGGAGTAGACTAGAGACTCATATGAACAGAGAAACTCTTTTGTTGTCTGCGCTTTTGATTGCTTTATGCACTGCTGTGACTATTTGTGGTGGGATTTGGCTAGGAATCCATAAACATGAATTGGATTACTCTCCATACTTCAGGATAAAAAGCTTCGAGGAGGGAAGTGGGAAGAATTATAACTATTATGGGATTGCGTTGGAAATTTTATTTACGTTTCTGAAGTCGGTTATTGTGTTTCAAATCATGATTCCAATTTCCTTGTATATATCTATGGAGCTTGTTAGGCTTGGCCAAGCCTACTTCATGATTAAGGACAAACATATGTATGACCAGGCTTCCAATTCAAAGTTTCAGTGTCGTGCTTTGAATATAAATGAAGATTTGGGCCAAATTAAGTATGTGTTCTCTGATAAAACGGGTACGCTAACAGAAAATAAGATGGAGTTTCAGTGTGCTAGCATTAAGGGGGTTGATTATGCTGGAGATTTTAATCAATTCCCAGTTGACATCCGTGGACTACACACAGTAATAGGTAGCACAATTTGCGTCCTTAATAAAATATGTAATAGAGGTAAAGTTTTAGTTAAATTTTAATGTGCTGTTTTTTGACAGCAGTTGGGGATCAATTTTGGAGACCAAAAATGCCTGTTATAACTGACCCCAAGCTTGTGAGTGTGCTCAGAAGTAGAAGAGAGAGTAAGGAGAAAAGATGTGCTAGTGATTTCTTTCTTTCTTTAGCGGCTTGCAACACTATAGTACCCTTGGTAGTTGATACACTGGACCCTGCACAAAAACTGATAGATTACCAAGGAGAGTCCTCTGATGAGCAAGCTTTAGTATATGCAGCTGCTGCATATGGGTTTGTGCTCATTGAACGGACTTCTGGGCATATAGTCATCGATGTTTTAGGTGATAGGCAAAGGTATAATTTCCATTGTTGGTAGCTATTGATACTGCACTTCGCTTGATTCTTATGTTTTATGCCTAACCTGTAATCGCTGACACCATTTGGTAGCCGTTCAGTTAGTTGTAGACCCGTAGTGGTTTGCTTTATTGGCTTGACTATGTTGTACCTTTTAGTTTAATTTTCAATTAATATTCTATTTTTATATGTCACTTTTGTAGTTAGTACAATTTAGAAACTATCACCTGATCCTCAAGCTTCTTGAAGCTATGTAGATGCACATATACTAATTCGGTTAACTCTTTGATAGAGCTCTGCTTCATGTATATTGTTGAGACATTACTTAGGAAGGGAGTAGGCATAAGTGATATTTTAGGTAGATCTGGTGATCTATTGCATAGATTGATTTCAGGCATTAATCATTGCTTTATTGGCATGCTTCTCAATGGTGCAGTTTTTAGTTTTCTTCGTTCTGATTGGTCTGCTAGCATGATGGTTCAGTGAGTAATACAACATCACTCCATGATTCTTACGGTGACATACATCATTATTTAATAGTGTTAAGGTTGTGGGGATAATAGTAAGCGGAAATATATTGGTTTCTTCTTTTTTAGTCTTCACATTTACTAAAATTACAACTAGCTACCGAAATACATGGGAAGTTGCCTGAGTCTTATAGGACTGCATGCTTTTTAAAATTATACTTCCACCCCTGTAGAATTTTGTATTGTGAATTCTAAAATACCTTCATACTTATGCTATTAACGTCAAATCCACATCCTTTGTCTATTTAGGGCACCAAAATTGCAGCAATATTTCCCGTGTTCTGTGTTGAAAAATAGTGCATTCCTATTTCATACCCTCCTGCTAGCTAGTGACTTATATGACTCATGTTATCCTGTTTATTTTAGGTATGATGTATTGGGCCTTCATGAGTTCGACAGCGACAGGAAAAGAATGTCTGTTATAGTCGGTTGTCCTGATAAAACAGTTAAGCTTTTTGTGAAAGGAGCAGACAATTCAATGTTTGGGATCATTGACAGTTCCCTTGATCTCGACCTAATTAAGACAACTGAAGCTCATCTTCACAAATATTCTTCTCTAGGCTTGAGGACCCTTGTTATAGGCATGAGAGAGTTAACATCATCTGAATTTAGCACGTGGCAATCTTCATATGAAAAAGCAAGTACTGCTTTGTTTGGAAGAGGAAGCTTGTTAAAAGCAGTAGCTAGCAGCGTTGAATGCAATCTTCAATTATTAGGAGCCTCAGGAATCGAAGACAAACTGCAACAAGGTGTGCCTGAAGCAATTGAGTCTCTACGACAAGCAGGGATTAAAGTTTGGGTTTTGACAGGAGACAAGCAAGAAACTGCTATGTCCATTGGTTATTCATGCAAGCTACTTTCAAATGAGATGACCCAGATTATCATAAATAGTAGGAACAAGGAATCTTGTAAGAAAAGCTTAGATGATGCACTTACTATGACCCAAAAAATTGCAGCAATCTCTCCTTCTGGGAATGAGACCACCAGAATTCCTCTTGCATTGATCATTGATGGTACCAGTTTGGTATATATTCTTGAGTCCGAACTGGAAGAAACGGTATGTATATCATTCAGCTCCTAAGTTTTACATACTCTGAATCATTTTCTGTCAATGCTTAATCTGATTTATCTTTGAATTCTCAGCTTTTCAAAGTAGCCACAACATGCGATGTGGTGTTGTGCTGCAGGGTGGCTCCATTGCAGAAGGCTGGAATAGTTGCACTTATTAAAAACCGTACAGATGACATGACTCTTGCTATAGGAGACGGTAACATTCTCTATTTATATTTTTTCATGTACAGGGACATTCTTTTCAGTTCAAGCTGACTATTTTTTTTTTTGTTATATAAAAAACAGGTGCCAATGATGTTTCAATGATCCAAATGGCGGATGTTGGGATTGGCATTAGCGGACAAGAGGGAAGACAAGCTGTTATGGCCTCAGATTTTGCCATGGGACAGTTCAGATTTTTGGTTCCTCTTCTCTTGGTTCATGGTCATTGGAACTATCAAAGAATGGCTTATATGATCTTATACAACTTCTACAGAAACGCCGTATTCGTTTTAATGCTTTTTTGGTAAGTAACTATAGGGCTGTTACGGTTGAATCGCTCAACCGACCGTTCATGCGGTTACCATCTATAATAAGAAACGGTTACTGTAACGGTTGAAGAATTTAAAAACCGCGGTTAACCATACCAATCATACATGATTTTTTTGGTAATAGTTAACATTAAAGAATAAAAATTAGTAATTTAAGTTAAAAAAATAGCTTGTACATTAATAATTGTGCTTTCATGAACTAATAACATGTGCATGCATATTGGTCATTTTATAAACAAACATATAAATTTGCAAAAACCAGTTAGAGCTATATCATTTTATCATCAATAATGCATGTAATTGAAAATATATATACGACATGCTTCAAAATTGAAAATATGATGGTTAACCATCATAGACGGTTGTAGTAACGGTTATAAGAATTAATAACCGTCAGGTTACTGTTACGGTTGGTGGTAATAACGACGGTTACCGCAACCGTAACACCCCTAAGTAACTACTAGGAAAGAAACTCACTCATTTCCCAGTTCTCTATCTTTTTGATAATTCTATTAGGTTGATATAGACTCGTGAAAGATATCATCAGAGTTTTTGACCCTTTTATTTATATTTCTGCATAGGTATGTTCTGTATACAGCATTCAGTTTAACAACTGCAATCACAGAATGGAGCAGTGTACTGTACTCTGTCATCTATACTGCTTTGCCAACAATAATAGTAGGAATATTGGACAAAGATTTAAGTCGAAAAACACTGCTAAAGTACCCTCAACTATACGGATCTGGCCATAGAGAAGAAAGATACAATCTAAAGTTATTTATCCTTACCATGCTGGATACTATATGGCAAAGTGCAGCTATATTCTTCATTCCATATCTTGCATATGTACACAGTGAAATTGATTCATCGAGCATCGGCGATTTATGGACCATTGCAGTTGTCATAATTGTTAATATTCATCTGTCAATTGATGTATTTAGATGGAATTGGATGACACATGCATCAATTTGGGGATGTACAGTCGCTACACTTATCTGTGTCATAGTCATCGATGCTTTGCCTATGCTTCCAGGATATTGGTACGTTTTAAGTCTTTTCCAATGTAATATCATTGTGCTTGATACTTCGATTATAGAACAGTTGTAAAAGACTGAAATATGGTCGTATTATCTATAACTGATTATCTTGTTATTTACAGGGCTATTTTCAATGTTATGGGTACTGGAGTTTTCTGGCTATGCTTGGTTGGAATCATAGTAACTGCTATGATCCCTCGAGTCGTTACAAAGGTAATTACAGAATATTTCATGCCTAGCGATATTCAGGTTGCAAGAGAATTAGAGAAATTCGGCAGCTTATATGAAGCTGCTGCTACTGAAGTTCCAATGACCACGTTTTCGAATTTCCAACATCAAGCGAGATAGCGAGTTGTTCGATATGATTTTTTACACTTTTGTTCATTATTGTGTGTATATTATATAGCCTATTCTTTCAGCTTTTGTTGTATTCAGCTGATTACGCATGCATTGTAACAGTCCAAAGGGTGTAGAAGAGTGATCCATGTAACGTTATGCATGCAACAATTTTTTGACGTAGGTAAAGAAGAATAGTGTTTATACAACATGCTTTGTATTCTATTTTCTCCTGATAGCAGTGCATCACAGTATTTTATTTTCACAGCAACGTCCGAAAATGCAAGCTTTCAAATGATATCCTTTTGTTATCTACCATATAAACATACCGTTGCTTATTTTGAAATACTAATAAATCTGATGCCGAACCTATTCTGCGCTAGCTCCGTGGCCTAAGGCCAGGAAACGAGGAACCCAAAATGATTCTCGCTTCTCCTTGCAAGCTTTCATCTCTTTTTTTCAATAGATTATTGTATTTTGTATTTATACATTGTACTCTATAAGGAAGTGGATGATAATTCACACTGAATGTAGGCAATTTTCAGGCAAATCACTACTGTAAGTTTATAATATGTTTTTTTACTTTATCCATTGTTTTTCTATATCCATTACTGATTGCCTCTATTATACACCATTTAACATATAATCATCAGTTGTAGAACACATCTAGTATCTACTATTCAACGCGATTCATTGAAGTTGTTTGTCCATTTTTTAAATAAATAATTTTTGGTGTGAAAGAATGAATATGTGATATGCCGCCTATGTTTAAGACCGGTGCTACCACCAAGGACGCTTGGAACATCAATACACCTAACCTACTTGCAACTGATCAGGGTGAACATTTGCCGAGTATTTATGCAGTGTCTAATATGGTTACCAAATGCAACTTGGACAGAGCCATGGTCGAATTGGATGATCGGTTTGCTGCCTAATAGCAAGCAATGGTGCACCAACTTCTGAGACGTTTGGGGTAACAACAACCATTTGTTACCACACTGAAGAACAAGAGAGATCCCAATCTAGGGAAAAAAGTAGAAGAAGAAGAACATGATTTGATAAAGGGTCTGACCATGACAATCGAAGAGTAAGGCAAAGAGAAGCCAAAGGATAGGCGTAACGTGTAAGAGCACAACTCAAAGCTAGACTTGAGGAATGGTTCGGTACTGGATCGATTTTTCCTAGTGTCAAACGAGGCCCAGCCATGGCTAAGTCTTCATGTTCTCATCATAATTCTCTTGTCCAGACTAAACCTTTTGCTAATGAAAGGTGGAACGGTCTTCAGAAATAGTCAAGAAGTCATGATCATGCTCAAGGATGACATTCTAGCCGGTGTATGGATGGACGAAGGGGACAGTCTCCCTAGAGAGAAAGAATCAAGGACCATACCCTTTGACATTCTAACCATCCTATGGAAAGGAGGTCTCCCAAGCCGAAAGATTGGTTGGCCCCAATGATTTTGGAGTACACCCGGCGAGAACACGTGAAATGTGGCATAATAGCTCAAGTAAATAGTCCGTTTACATATGAGATAGAAATTGTCAGGAATCCTAAAGATTCCTAAATGCCGACTATGGAGTCTTATAAGGGTTGACTGACCATATAGTACATCTGTAGCACTACGTTGAGCATGCATTGATAAGTGAAGCTATATATGAAGATTTTTGCAAGTGGTTTATCTTATTCTTATCAGAATTAGTGATTATGTGGTTTTTTTCATTTACTACCGGGATTGATTAGTTCTTGTTCAATGTTGCGCAAGAAGCTCATTTGTCAATTTTGGGTACATGTAGAACAAACAAAGGATGCGTACTCACTTTTTGGGTGTTAAATAAAGGAGTAGAGAGTCTCCACGACAATACTTGACTCGCATTAGCACCATAGGTGCTAGCATGCAAAACGCGGAGGAGAAGTTAGTTATAGTGGCTCTATGTGGCAGGATGTACTTGATACAAAGTTCTCACAAAAGCCGATTAGGGAGAAACTGGTAACTCTCCTGATATTTCTATTATGAAACAACCAAGTACATAAGATTGAAGGATGTCAGATCAAAGAGACAACATAATAGATCAACCAGGGTCGAAGAGTCGTCCAATATTAATGCCACAACGAAAGGAGATGGTAATGATTTCATTGGGAAAAGAAAGGAAACAACCAAAATTAACCCGAATGGAAAGAAGGTCGAACATAGAAGGTGGAAGCCTGGTCCCAGTGCTATTGCTTATACGATCTAAATTATACCGTCGAAAATACCTACATGGCTACACAAGCGAAGTTAAAGTAAAAGAGGCCACCACCTAAAAGGAAACCGAAAAGGATTTGAACTCTAGGAAGTATTGTCGCTTCCATGAGTTGTATGGATACAACAGGAATGAGTGTCATCACCTATGTGATCATCGAGGAGTATATCATGACAAAGAAGCCACAAAGATGTGTTAAGGACCCGAATGGTAACCCCATCCCTATGCATCGACCACCATGGCAACCGCCGTGTGATGACAATAGAAAAGGTACCGGTGCCACAACGAGAAATGGAAGATTCGTGGTTAATAAGATAATAGGAGGGCGACACATGATTGATAAAAGTTGGTTCGATATGGAAAGGTATGCTAAATCATTGAAGAATGGTGGAGAGTTCATGTATGCCGTGGACAAGGAATGAGAGGAAAAAGATCCTCATCGGGATGATATTGAGATTATGTTTGGTTAATAGGATTTACATAGAAAGTGAAATCCACACACTTTCCCGATGGCAATCTTGACCATGCTTGGACTAGTGGAAGTGCATCGTGTACCAGTGTATAATGGAAGCTTTGTTATTATCTTGTTAAAAAGTGCACGTGATAGGATAAAACTATATATGGAGGACTTTAACCCTTGTAACAAAATCCTTACATGGTTTCACTATAGAAGGAAAAATGCTCTTAGGGCGATTTGACCTATTTGTAGAGCTTGGAGATTGTACCACCCTATGAAAATTAATGATAATTTAGAAATAATTAATAAGGCTTCAAAAATGAGATTTGAGTAAACGTCAGAATTTTTACATAAAACTTGCATTACTGTCTTCTTAGCAATTTTTTGAGCAATTTTTATGTTTTGAGTTTCACGATCGGAGCTCAAACAAAAAAGTTATTAGTGGTTGAAGTTTTTGAAACGAAAATAATTAAAACATGAAAATATGAAATAAATTATATTAAATGCAAATCCCACCAATCGACCTCCTTCTTTGGGCCGGTCGATTGATCTTTATAGTGGTGGCTAGGGTTAAACCTTGGCTGAATGGCCATGAATTAATTATTTTAATCTAATGGATACGACTGATTCAAGCATCTATAAATACAGGCCTAACCCCTCACCCCTCTTCTCATATTTTCTAATTAAAGTAGCGAAACCCTGCCATTTTCCCTTCTCCGCTATTTCTATTAATTATTAAATATTATATATGTATATACGATCGGAGAAGGGCGAAAAATAAAAGAGAATAAAAAAACCGAATCAACATTGTAAAAGAAAAACGTAATTTCTATAATTATAAATCTATATTTCTCTTAATCCCATACCTCTACTCAGATATGTAATTCTAATAGCATGTATATACTTTGTTATACATATATTTGTTAGAACCTCCACTTATATTTCAATGATAACCACTATACAATCATATACATATATAGACTTTATCAAAATTGCATGTATATACTACAAGTAGACACCATAATCGAAGATATTAAGACTCAAAGAGAGACGAAGATTCATTGGCCATAAGGTTATTCTATCGTAAAAGAGTCCTAGATAAAATATTGTTAAGGTCTCCTTGATATATATGCATATACAATTTTATATACATAAAAAATGAGTAGAAAATTGCATTTCCACCTCACAGACGTCTGTGACAAGTCTCGGGTTAAAAATTAAAACTAGTCACAGACATCTGTCATTATATCATAGACGTCTGTCATGGAAAAACTGCCATATTTGAAAAGACGCTTCCTTTTGAATCTAAAGAAAATCATCTTTCATGAAGAGTTGCTGCCATTAAAATGAAAAGATTTCTTCGAAGAGCAACAACTCTTCATCTGCACCTCTCTGATTTTATAAATAGAATCTTGATTGAGAAGTAAACCAACTAATTTAACTTGATTCAATGTATTCTTTACTGATTTCAAAGCATTCTCTTGCATATACACTAATTACATACTCTCAATCCACTATAACCTTTTGGTTAAATCACTTCCTACAACTTAAAGCAATCATATTCATATAATCAAAGGAGATCATGCGAAGATTTGTACTATAAGTCAAAAACTATGTTATTGGAACATAAGATTGTCAAAGACATTTTTGTATTAAGCCTATTTCTTCGGACGAAGTGAGTGTAGTTTGTTTAAAGGAAATACCTATGGAGAGCTTCGGGACTAGACGTAGGATGGGAGGTCCGAACTAGTTTTAAAATTATGGTTTACACGCTTTTTATATTTTACTATTTATTGTCTACTATTGGATTGATTTACATACTTTCTTATTATATACAGTTCAGAGAGTATACGATCCACTAGACTTTCAATTGGTATCAAAGCACGGTTATTTCAGTTTACAATAACATGTAATTGAAACATATTTATCATGTACATTTTAAAATCAATCCACTGCACATCCTCCATTATTCAGTGGATCTAATTATGCTTACTAGTCTATACGCATGCGTATTTTTATGGAAGCAAATGGTCTAAAAATTTGGTTAGCAACTCAAAATAAATATGAAGCACCTAACATTGATATATGCACATGGATCGAAGTAACTCAAAATAAATATAAAGCACCTAACATTGATATATGCACAAGGATTGATGCACAAAAAGCAGAGGCATCTAACAATGCCAAAGCTATGGATGTTTTATTTTGCTTACCCGATAAAAATGATTTTTCACGAGTTATGTTGTGCAGTATTGCTTATGATATATGGCGTACATTACAAATTATTCATGAAGGCACAAATAAAATCAGGCAAACAAAAATTTCTATTCTACAAAATCAATTTTCGTCTTTTAAAATGAAATCAAGCGAGTCAACTATTGACATGTATGCTAGATTTCAAACTATACAACATGATCTTATGGTACTAACAGTTAAATTCACTGGTTTTGATTTAGTTACATGAATTTTGAACTCTCTGACAAACGAATGAAAAGAAAACTTTTAGCCATCGAAGAAGCCAACGATCTTTTCTAACTCAAAGTCGAATAGTTAACAGGAAATTTGATGTCATATGAAGCAAATTTACATGCAAGAAAAGAAAAAAAAAATGAAGAAAGGAAAAACATCTCATTTCAGGCAAACAACGATAACTTTGGCTTCAAAGATGATGAGATTGTGTTCATCGCCAAAAATTACAACAAGTTCAAGAAGTTAAAAAAGATGACGAAATTTTAAAACAACAACACTATTTCCTCAGATCAAACACCAATAAAATGCTTCGGGTGTGATAAATTTGGCCATATGAAGAAAAACCGCCCATACTCAACAATAATAAAAAGAAAAACAAATTGGACAGTTCACAAAAAAGAGAAGAGCATTTCAAGTAACTTGGGATGACTCTGACTCTTCCTCTTCGTCCTATAGTGACAGTGACACAAAACAAGCAAATATTTGCTTCATAGCTAGCACAGATGAGATACGTCCTGAATTAACATATGACGAACTTCTAGAAATTAGTATAGAATTAGATGAAAAGTATAGAGAATTAAAGAAATTAAATAAAGAAAAGTTAGGATAATTAAACAGAGCTGAATTAGAAATTAGAATGTTAAAAGATAAGAAAAGTATTTTAGAAGAAGAATTAGAATTAGCACAAAAGGAATGCAAAAAACTATCATCTCAAAATGCTACTCTAACACATGATATAAAAAATAACAAAATAGAGAACTATAAACTTGAAAAAGAAAAGGGTGAATTAAAGCAAAATTTAGAATTAACTAATATAGAAATTTCCGATCTTAGAAATAAATTAGATAAAATTACTAACAATGTTTCAAAGTTTAATAAAGGAAAGCATAATCTAGATAATTTGATACAGATTTCTAAACCATCAGGAAATAGGAATGCTTTAGGATTTAACAAAAATTATCATAAACGTTCTAAAAATAATCCGGTCTCTAATAATAATCAAAGTTTTAAGAAGTATAATACATTATATACAAATTTTAGAAAAACAAAATCTAAATATGAAAATAAGGGAACAAAAATGATTAAGGTATGGATTTCTAGAACAAATAACAAATTGAATCGACAAAAACACATAGACGTATATTTAGAAGAGATATTTCATAATGAAAATTATATTTCTAAAGGTTCCAAACCCTCATGGGTATGGCTATCTTCTCCTGCAATCCATAGGACCCTAACAAAGGATGCGAGTACCAATTAAAACTCTTTATTATTTTACAAGTACCAAAAAACAAAAATGTGGCGCCCCACCTCTATACCCACGCTAGCCAAGAACATTACGGTGAATGCTGTCGACTAGCATGGAGAATAAGGCTGTTGAGTAGCGACCATCCGTGTAATTTCTTTGCGCGAGCACCGATATGTCAGATAATATAACATGCATTCTATTTCAAGAGGAAATCCGACATACCAACACAAACTCAAAGCTACTACACGGTGGCTATATAAATCCTTCGGAAACAAATATAGAAATAAACATAACACAAATCAGTCACAGACAATTCATATCACAAAGGCGGAATAAGATATGAATATTACACTAGGAAGTGTACATCAGAGTAGTGGTCTAAAAAGATCCACAATATCACAAAAGAATAGTTACACGAACTACACAAAAGAATTAGTATACATTAAGGAGTCTATATCTCAAATGTATACAACAAAATAACTACTAATCTAAGTAGTTAACCCAAAAGTCAAGGAGTTAATCCCGGATGAGAAGTCAAGCAGAAGCACCTGTAACATCTCGGTCTGACCCGAGTATTATTTAATAAGAAAATAATAAACGGATCAGTCTAACTATAAATATCAGATGAAACGATATAGAATAAGAGATGTGACTAAACACATAATAATCACAATGCCAAGCTGTGATATATATATAAATATATACTTAGTTGATAATCATCAAGAGATTAATCAATGTCACCAAATCTACACAAGAATCAAAGAAACGTCATACTCCTAATTTCGTTCACCATACCATAAATATTGACGATAATATCAACGTCAATCACAAAAGTCAATGACACACAAATTCCAGAAGACTACACAAGAAATCCAGAGACCACTAAAGTCAATGACTCACAAATTCACCAATGCACAAATATTGATAAAACTTATCAATGGAAATCACGAAAAATTGGTGAAACACAAATTCTAGAAATCTACACAAGAAATCCAGAAATCACAAAAATAGAGGGGGGGAAGGCCTATCACAAACGGGAGCATAAAGCTCACCAACACGTGTATCACAGACGGAACGCTAATTCCATGGTCGCTAACCATCACAAATTGAGCCGAAGCTCCACAAACGGCCCGAAGACCATGGGTTGCTACCCCATCACAAATTGAGTCGAAACTCCATAAAACGGGGTTTAGTCTCCCTCGCAGACAAAGAGACATCGCACATTGCTAGTCTAAATCACAAAGATGATCGTCATGATCAGCGAGAAGTGTCGATTACACTAAGCTAGTAAATATATGAGTTTAGCTTCATGTCCCATAACCACTTGCTTAACTTAAGTATTTACGAACAAACTGTAAATCTCCACTAGAAAATTGTCACAAGAGGTTCAATCGAACAAGTCCAAGAATTAACCGACAAAGTAAACGCAAGCGTTTCATACCACTTGTTTTACTAAGCCGTTTAATTAGATTTCTCATACGAGTGAGGTAAAGGTTTGTATATACTAATAGATTGGAAAACGGTTTTATAAACGAATTTGGTATTAAAATAGTATTGAAATCGTTTGAGGAAAGAGTTTTGATATTTACTACTAGTATAGAAAACCTTTATATTTTTAAAGTGACAAACCACGAAGAAGATTGTAAGAACAATCAATCACAAAAATTCACATACGAAGACGTGAATAAAATCCAACGAAATCGATAAAGGATCCATCGAAATGGATATTCAAAAATCCCTAAAAAGAGTCATCAAAGTCATAATAGATGATAACAACAAATAGGATTATCACGAATCGATTTAAATTAGAATTTCAATCCAAAAAGGCAAATTGGACTCAAACAGCAGGTTCAGTCGACTGAACAGAGATTTTCAGTCGACTGGCCCTGTACATGGAAATTTTCCAGGTTCAGGAAACTTTCTGTTTCCAGTTTCAGTCGACTGTGCAGAGTTTTTCAGTCGACTGAATCATGCCTGGAAACTCTCGGGTTTCAGGTTCAGTCGACTGAACAGAGATTTCAGTCGACTGAATCATGCCTGGGCTGTTTTTCAGCCTTATTCAAATGAAGAGCAAACTCTTCCAAAATGCAATCGGACGAACATAGGCTCTAAGGGTTTATGCCAATTGGCAACCCGACCCTATATGCTCCTCGATGCATCACCAAAAGCATGATCAAACATCCATAAAAGGATTTTACACAAATTTGACTTAAAAACCCAAAAATTGGAATATTCACAAAACCAATCCAAATCAAGAGCAAATGCACATGAAGAAGTGTTAGGAATTCATACCCAACAACCAAAGATAATTATAGTCATAGATGTGAGATAAAAATCTCACCTTTTCACAAATTCGAACAAGAAGAAGCTTGAAAGCAAACGGAGAATCAACCTTTCTTCAATCACAACCCAAATGAGCTTGAATCTAAGCTCAAAAACAAGAACATTCCCGAAATTAGGTTTAGGAAATTTCTGAAATTGAATGGAGAAAGAGTTGGAGAAGAAGAAGGAGATGCTTACCAAGGGGTTCTTCTTGAGTTTGGAGCAAGGAGATGGATTTGCAAGAGAAACTAGGGTTTTGGAATTTTAATTTCCAATCTCTCCCACCATTAACACTCTAAAAACTGAAATGAGAAGAGAATGAGGGTGAGTGGGGAAGAGTGGCTCAGATTTGAGCATAAGTTAACATAGGGTTGAGCCCAAAAACCAAACCCAAAGTAAAAAGTAGCAGAAATCAACTTTCTCTAAACATATCGAAGCTTATACTCAAAAAGGTCGCAAACGGCATTTTAAACTCAATGGGAGTGGTCCCGAGCCTAATTCGACCGTATGCAAAAAGTAGCTTTTCGGACTAAAATCCGACTAACGATAAAATATTTAAATATAAAATTGACAAATATGCGGGTTGTTACAGACTCCCCTCCTTAAAGAAATTGCGTCCTCGCAATATTACAAGAAGAAGATATATAGTAACAACCATAGAAGCATATTCAACACAAAAGAAGTTTGAAATAAGAAGTTCACCTCAAAGAGCACGAGAAAGTAAGTCCGGATGTGTACGCTCGATGTACTCTCTAGATTCCCAAGAACAATCCTTAGGATTTGAAGACCATTGAACTTTAACAAGCAGAACATCTTTATTTCGAAGTCGTTTGACTTCCGAAGCAATGATACGAATAGGATGTTGCTCATAAGTTAAATTAGGCGAAACTTCAATCTCTTCCACAGCACCGGGCTCAAGAATAGAATCGGAATCTCGAAGACATTTCCGAAGTTGAGAAACGTGAAACACGTCATGCATAGCAAAAAATTGAGCCGGTAATAAAAGGCGATAAGCCATGGAACCAATACGTTCGGTGATAGGAAATGGCCCAATATATCGAGGCGCTAACTTTCCCGATCGACTGAAACGTACAACACCTTTCATAGGTGAAACACGAATGAACACAAGATCTCCCACAGAAAATTCTAACTTCCTTCTCCGGTTATCGGCATAGGATTTTGTCTACTTTGGGCTTCTTTCATCCTATGACGAATAAGATCAATCTTTTCTGTGGAATCACGAATAAAATCTGGACCTAAAGCCAGCTTCTCACCGGCCTCAAGCCAATAAGAAGGAGATCGGCATGGCCTTCCATAGAGTGCCTCAAAAGGTGCCATACCAATACTAGATTGGAAGCTATTATTATAGGAAAATTCAACAAGTGAAATACGATCTTCCCAACTTCCACCAAAATCAAGAACACAAGCACGAAGAAGATCTTCAAGAGTTTGATTCACACGCTCGGTTTGTCCATCGGACTGGGGATGATAAGCGGTGCTAAAATTAAGCTTCGTTCCCAAAGCTTTTTGAAGACTCTTCCAAAATCCACTAGTAAACAATGGATCACGATTACTAACAATAGAAGTAGGAACACCATGCAATTTAACAATTTCTTTGATAAATATCTTGGCCAAAAGAGGAACAGTTCGGTTAGACCGAACGGGAATAAAATGGGCGGATTTAGTAAGTCTATCAACAATTACCCATAAGCTATCATAACCCGATCGAGAACGGGGAAGGCCATCTATAAAATGCATGGAAATTTGATCCCACTTCCAAACTGGAATTTCTAAAGGTTGCAATAACCCTCCGGGCCTTTGATGTTCGGCCTTAACGAGTTGGCAAGTCATGCAACGTTTAACGAAGTTAGCGATGTCAAGTTTCATTCCCTCCCAATAATAAAGTCGCTTCATATCCGCGTACATTTTACTACTACCGGGATGAATGGTAAATTTAGAACGATGTGAATCTTCTAAAATATCTTTACGAAGATCACCAATATTTGGCACGACAAGTCTACCAAATTTCCGAATGCCTCCACGAGAATCGATATCAAAGTCTTTCAAACCTTCAATATCCATTTTATCCCTAATATTTTGGCCAAGAAGAGCCAAGTTGGGATCTAGCCCTTGAGCTTCAAGAATGCGGTCTAAAAGAGATGGGTGAGCCACAAGGCTACATAAAACAAACGATGAGCATAAATCGGAAACACGGTCTCGAATTTCGCAAGTGGATAAAATCTCGAGATCGTTCCCTTCGGATATCATCATAGAAACAACAGCTTGTTGTTTACGGCTAAGAGCATCGGCGACAAGATTACCCTTACCGGGAGTATAAAGAATATCAAGATCATATGGTGCAAGAAATTCGAGCCAACGCTGTTGACGCAAATTAAGTTCCTTTTGAGAGAATAAATATTTCAAAGACTTATGATCTGTGTAAAGAACAAATTTCTCTCCTAAGAGATAATGACGCCAAATCTGAAGAGCAAAAACAATAGCCGCGAGCTCTAAATCATGAGTGGCATATCTAGTCTCAGCAGGCTTTAATTGCCTAGAAGCATAAGCAATAACGCGTTCCTTTTGCATAAGAATGGCACCCAAACCAATGCGACTAGCATCGGTATAAACAACGAAATCTTGATTCCCTTCGGGAATAACAAGAATAGGAGCATCAGAAAGAAGTTCTTTTAATTTCTGAAAAGAAGCTTCACATTTGTCCGACCAAATGTATTTAACACCTTTCTTCGTCAAGCTAGTGAGAGGCACGGAAATTTTAGAAAAGTCTTTAATAAAACGACGGTAATAGCCCGCCAATCCAAGAAAACTACGAATCTCTGTCACATTCTCCGGTCTCTTCCAATCTTGAATCACTTCAATCTTTGAAGGATCCACGGAAATTCCGGATTCGGAAATGATGTGACCGAGAAACTTCACACGAGATTGCCAAAAATGGCATTTAGAAAATTTTGCCTTTAATTGATTACTCCTAAGAGTTTCCAACACAATCCGAAGATGTTTTTCATGCTCCTCCTCGGTTTTAGAATAAACAAGAATATCATCGATAAAGATGAGAACAAACCGGTCGAGAAAGTCTTTAAAAACTCGATTCATTAAGTCAACGAAATAAGCCGGGGCATTTGTTAACCCAAATGGCATAACAAGCCATTCATAAGATCCATACCGAGTGCGGAACGATGTCAAAGGAATGCTATCCTCTGCAATACGAAGCTGATGAAAACCGGTAGCCAAGTCCAATTGTGAAAAGACTCTAGCACCACTAAGTTGATCGAATAGATCATCAATCCGAGGTAAAGGATATTTATTTTTGATAGTAAGATCATTAAGCTTGCGATAGTCAACGCAAAGCCTAAGTGTACCATCGGATTTCTTCACAAAAATAGCTGAAGCTCCCCAAGGCGAGGAACTAGAGCGAATAAATTGCTTCGTTTCCAATTCAGATAATTGTTTACGCATCTCCTCGTTTTCTTTATTGGACATACGATAAGGAGGACGAGTGATAGGTTGAGCTCCCGGAGTAAGATTAATTCTGAACTCAATTGCTCGTTTAGATGGTAATCCTAAAACGGGCTCGAATATGTCGGAAAATTCACAAACGACGTGAATAAGAGAAATAATATCACCCTCATCATCATCATCATCATCATCATCATCACGAGGATTTAAAGAATATAAAGATGCAACCAAAGCAGAATCTGAATCTTTAAGAATAACAGAAACCCGATTAACAGATTGAGGATGTCGAAGATGAATAGTCCGCTCAGGACATAGGATATGAGCTTCATAACGGTTAAGCCAATCCATTCCCAAAATCATTCCAAAGCCTAAATAATGCATGACATGCAAATCGGCTCGGAAAGATAAATCACACAAAATAATCTCGACATCTTTACACAATAAACTGATTGTTGCGGATCCACCAACCGGATTCGCAATTCTCAAAGAAGTCATTAAACACAAAACATCCAAAGAAAAAGCATCAACAAGTTCTTTTGATATAAAATAATGGGACGCACCCGTATCAAAAAGAACTCGAATAGGATGATCACGAAACAAAATAATTCCATCTAGAATAGAATGAGAAATACCTTGGCCACGAGATGTGTTGCCAGGGGCTTGAGCAACATTTAACTTTCCCTCCTTCTTGCCCTGAAGCTTGGGGCATGAAGATATAACATGACCGGGAACTTTGCAGTAGCGACAAGAAAGAGACTTTGGGCACTTGTTCGCATAATGGTCCTTCGAACCACAATTATAGCATTCCCCACGACCAAAGGAAGAAGTCTTTGCCACGGAGGTTGCTTGCTTCCCTTTCTTATTGGGATAAGGGCCTTTAAATTTGTTTGACCTCTTTCTATTGTTGAAGTTTGGTTTGGAACCCACCACTTCAACATCATTCTCTCTATCCGCCTCTTCAAGACGAAGAGCGATATCAACGAGTTGGTCGAAAGAAACTCCTAACTTTAAAAGTAATGGCTTCTTGAAGCTTTTGTTTAAGCCATAAACGAATATCTGATTCTTCTTAAGAGGGGTGTTGATGTATTCAACCCCATATTTGGAAAGCGACTCGAAGGAGGCGACGTAATCAGTCACGGAGGACTCACCTTGAACAAGGTCTATAAATCGTCGAGCCAATGTCACTTTCTCTGCTTCCGGTACAAATTTCAACTCGAAGCGTTCTCGGAATCTCTCCCAAGTGAGATCCGCTTCATTAATCTCAGAAATAAGAAGCTCGTACCAATCCAATGCTCTTTCTCGGAGCATACTAGAGGCCACCTGAACTCGGTGAAGGTCAATAAGATTCATGCGCGAAAAGATGCGATCGCATGTTCTTAGCCAAGCCTGTACTTCAATAACAGTTTCGGAACCTTTGAATGACTCCCCACCCAAATTAGTGTAATCGCTACACAAGCGTGCAAATCCCGACTTTGGGTGAGTAGGTTCCGGGTTAGCTCCAGCTGCTTGAGCATTTGTTACCAAATCAAGAAGCTGTTGAGCAGTCATAAAAACTCCATCCTGGGGCGGAGTGCTAGATGGCACGGCTCTGGGGCGGCCAGGTCTAGACATTTCTCTTCCTTTAGAGAGAAAGAAGAAGAAGAAAAGGTTATTCACCAAATTGAATACCAAGCAATCTTTATAGATAAAACAAGGAATCATAAAGAAAATAGGATAGAACGGTACGAAGACCTGAATAAAATCCTAAAGCACAACTCCTAAGAAAGACTTAGGACGATGATCCTTGTTATAATATTCCATATTGTTTCGAAGTTTGGCTCTGATACCAAGCTGTGGCGCCCCACCTCTATACCCACGCTAGCCAAGAACATTACGGTGAATGCTGTCGACTAGCATGGAGAATAAGGCTGTTGAGGAGCGACCATCCGTGTAATTTCTTTGCGCGAGCACCGATATGTCAGATAATATAACATGCATTCTATTTCAAGAGGAAATCCGACATACCAACACAAACTCAAAGCTACTACACGGTGGCTATATAAATCCTTCGGAAACAAATATAGAAATAAACATAACACAAATCAGTCACAGAAAATTCATATCACAAAGGCGGAATAAGATATGAATATTACACTAGGAAGTGTACATCAGAGTAGTGGTCTAAAAAGATCCACAATATCACAAAAGAATAGTTACACGAACTACACAAAAGAATTAGTATACATTAAGGAGTCTATATCTCAAATGTATACAAAAAAATAACTACTAATCTAAGTAGTTAACCCAAAAGTCAAAGAGTTAATCCCGGATGAGAAGTCAAGCAGAAGCACCTGTAACATCTCGGTCTGACCCGAGTATTATTTAATAAGAAAATAATAAACGGATCAGTCTAACTATAAATATCATATGAAACGATATAGAATAAGAGATGTGACTAAACACATAATAATCACAATGCCAAGCTGTGATATATATATAAATATATACTTAGTTGATAATCATCAAGAGATTAATCAATGTCACCAAATCTACACAAGAATCAAAGAAACGTCATACTCCTAATTTCGTTCACCATACCATAAATATTGACGATAATATCAACGTCAATCACAAAAGTCAATGACACACAAATTCCAGAAGACTACACAAGAAATCCAGAGACCACTAAAGTCAATGACTCACAAATTCACCAATGCACAAATATTGATAAAACTTATCAATGGAAATCACGAAAAATTGGTGAAACACAAATTCTAGAAATCTACACAAGAAATCCAGAAATCACAAAAATAGAGGGGGGGAAGGCCTATCACAAACGGGAGCATAAAGCTCACCAACACGTGTATCACAGACGGAACGCTAATTCCATGGTCGCTAACCATCACAAATTGAGCCGAAGCTCCACAAACGGCCCGAAGACCATGGGTTGCTACCCCATCACAAATTGAGTCGAAACTCCACAAAACGGGGTTTAGTCTCCCTCGCAGACAAAGAGACATCGCATATTGCTAGTCTAAATCACAAAGATGATCGTCATGATCAGCGAGAAGTGTCGATTACACTAAGCTAGTAAATATATGAGTTTAGCTTCATGTCCCATAACCACTTGCTTAACTTAAGTATTTACGAACAAACTGTAAATCTCCACTAGAAAATTGTCACAAGAGGTTCAATCGAACAAGTCCAAGAATTAACCGACAAAGTAAACGCAAGAGTTTCATACCACTTGTTTTACTAAGCCGTTTAATTAGATTTCTCATACAGTGAGGTAAAGGTTTGTATATACTAATAGATTGGAAAACAGTTTTATAAACGAATTTGGTATTAAAATAGTATTGAAATCGTTTGAGGAAAGAGTTTTGATATTTACTGCTAGTATAGAAAACCTTTATATTTTTAAAGTGACAAACCACGAAGAAGATTGTAAGAACAATCAATCACAAAAATTCACATACGAAGACGTGAATAAAATCCAACGAAATCGATAAAGGATCCATCGAAATGGATATTCAAAAATCCCTAAAAAGAGTCATCAAAGTCATAATAGATGATAACAACAAATAGGATTATCACGAATCGATTTAAATTAGAATTTCAATCCAAAAAGGCAAATTGGACTCAAACAGCAGGTTCAGTCGACTGAACTGAGATTTTCAGTCGACTGGCCCTGTACATGGAAATTTTCCAGGTTCAGGAAACTTTATGTTTCCAGTTTCAGTCGACTGTGCAGAGTTTTTCAGTCGACTGAATCATGCCTGGAAACTCTCGGGTTTCAGGTTCAGTCGACTGAACAGAGATTTCAGTCGACTGAATCATGCCTGGGCTGTTTTTCAGCCTTATTCAAATGAAGAGCAAACTCTTCCAAAATGCAATCGGATGAACATAGGCTCTAAAGGTTTATGCCAATCGGCAACCCGGCCCTATATGCTCCTCGATGCATCACCAAAAGCATGATCAAACATCCATAAAAGAATTTTACACAAATTTGACTTAAAAACCCAAAAATTGGAATATTCACAAAACCAATCCAAATCAAGAGCAAATGCACATGAAGAAGTGTTAGGAATTCATACCCAACAACCAAAGATAATTATAGTCATAGATGTGAGATAAAAATCTCACCTTTTCACAAATTCGAACAAGAAGAAGCTTGAAAGCAAATGGAGAATCAACCTTTCTTCAACCACAACCCAAATGAGCTTGAATCTAAGCTCAAAAACAAGAACATTCTCGAAATTAGGTTTAGGAAATTTCTGAAATTGAATGGAGAAAGAGTTGGAGAAGAAGAAGGAGATGCTTACCAAGGGGTTCTTCTTGAGTTTGGAGCAAGGAGATGGATTTGCAAGAGAAACTAGGGTTTTGGAATTTTAATTTCCAATCTCTCCCACCATTAACACTCTAAAAACTGAAATGAGAAGAGAATGAGGGTGAGTGGGGAAGAGTGGCTCAGATTTGAGCATAAGTTAACATAGGGTTGAGCCCAAAAACCAAACCCAAAGTAAAAAGTAGCAGAAATCAACTTTCTCCAAACATATCGAAGCTTATACTCAAAAAGGTCGCAAACGGCATTTTAAACTCAATGGGAGTGGTCCCGAGCCCTAATTCGACCGTACGCAAAAAGTAGCTTTTCGGACTAAAATCCGACTAACGAAAAAATATTTAAATAAAATATTTAAATATAAAATCGACAAATATGCGGGTTGTTACAAAAAATAAGAAGAAATGGATACTCGATAGTGAATGCTCCAAACATTTATGATGGGAAATGCTCACATGCTATCCAACATCACTTACATAGACGGTGGCATGGTCACTTTTGGAGATAATTCCAAAGGATATGTCATCAGAATTGGAAATGTCATCAATATCAGCATATCTACTTCTCATATTATTTTAAATGTATTTAAATCATAATTTACTTAGTATAAGTCAATTATGCGATAAGGGTTTTAGAATTGATTTTGAAAAAGATAAATGCAATATCTTTGATCAAAATAAAAATTTAATTTTTGAAGAAACAAGAAATCGAAATATTTAGGTAGTGTTTGGTTTATTATTTTAGTTTTGCATTTTCGTCCATACAAAAATGCACACGGCACATGTATATTGTCGAAAACGACTAAGAAAACGAAATTAACATGCAAAATAGAAAACAACTTTTTTTTATTTTTCGTGTTTTGAAAAATAACCCGAACACGTGAAACAATCCATTCTTTCTCATCCCTCTATCCCCTTCATCTTTCCATCCGTCTTTCTTTCATCCCCTCCGTCGTCCTTTCATTCTTCTCATATTTGACATACATATTGAAAATCAAAAACAGAAAATTCATTTTTAAACCAAACACTACCTTATATTCTAAACATGAATATTAGTCATAATAATGATTTATGTTTAACCGCAAATCATAATGATCCATGGATATGGTACAAAAGGTTTTGTCATATAAATTTCAAATATATAAACAAATTAGCTAAAACAATTTGGTAAGAGGGTTACCCAAAATAAATTTCAAAATCTATGCGATGCATGTCAACTTGAAAAATTAAAGAAAAGCTCGTTTAAATCTATAATGGAAATCTCTACTAAACAACCTCATGAATAACTTCATTTGGACTTATTTGGCCTAACTCAAGTACGTTCGATAAATCATAATAAGTATGTTTTTGTAATTGTAGACGATTTTTCAAGATATAGTTGGACACTATTTTTGAAACATAAAAGTGATACATTCAAAATGTTTAAATTTTTTGCTAAACGAATTAAAAGTCTAGTTGATTTAAAAATAAAAAGCATAAGAAGTGATCATGGTGGAGAATTTGAAAATGAATTATTTACAATTTTTTGTAATAAGAAGGGATTGCTCATAGTTTTTCATTTCTACAAACACCACAACAAATGGAGTAGTCGAAAGAAAAAAACGCACCTTGCAAGAATGTGCTCGAACTCTCCTAAATGGCAGTAACTTACCAAAGAATTTTTGGACCGAAGCAGCTGTTACTGCTTGTTAGGTATTAAATCGAGTAACTCTTAGACCTGTGACTAAAAATACAAGTTATGAAATGTTCTTCAAAAAGAAACCAAAAGTATCATATTTTTTAATATTTGGATCAAAATGCTTTATTCTAAATACAAAAGATAATCTTGGAAAATTCGATTCAAGACCCGATGAAGGAATTTTTATAGGATATTCTGATCAAAGTAAAGCTTACAGAATTTTTAACAAATGAACAAGTGTTATAGAAGAAAGTCTTCATGTCTTATTTGATGAAAACTTCAAAAATATAAGTAAAGTCGACGAAGAAATTTTTGACACTAATAAAAATAGAATCATTGAAAATAATATGATTGTAAATAATAATCAAAATAATATGATTGAAAATAATAATAATCAAAATAATATGATTGAAAATAGTAACAATCAAAATAACAATGATTTGGAATCACCACCCCGCATTTTAAAAGATCGTCCTATTGATAACATAATTGCAAATCTAGATAACAAAGTTTCGACTAGAAGACAAATAAAGCAAATGAGTAATGTAGCATTTACATCTAATTTGAACCAAAAAATTATGAGGAAGCATCAAATATTTGATTTCTGTATTTTAGCAATGCAAGAAGAACTTAATTAATTTGAATGAAATAATGTTTGAGAATTAGTACTAAGGCCAACCGATCAATCAGTAATGGGTAAAAAATGGTTTTTTTTTAAAAAAGCTTACAAAAATGGAAATATTATATGTAATAAAGCAAGATTAGTGGCACATGGATAAAATCAAGAAAAAGGCATTGATTATGAAGAAAAATTTTCACTTATGGCACGTCTTGAAGCCAGAAGAATATTACTTGCTTTTGCGTGTCATCATAAATTTAAGTTATTTCAAATGGATGTTAAAAGTGCTTTCTTAAACGGTTTTATAAAAGAAAATGTTTACATAGAACAATCACCACTATTTGTTCATGAAAAATATCCAGATTATGTTTTTAAACTTAAAAAGCATTACACAGTTTAAAACAAGCACCTCGAGCTTGGTATGATCGAACTAAAATCACATTTAATTAATTTCGGTTTTCAAATTGGTAAAATAGATACAACATTATTTATTAAAAGAGAACAGAAAGATATATTAATTGTTCTTATTTATGTTGATGACATTAAATTTGGATCTACTACCAAAAATTTATGTAATGAATTTTCTAAATAATGACAGACGAATTTGAAATGTCTCATATAGGTGAATCAAATTTCTTGTTAGGATTACAAATAAAACAATTAAATAATGGAATTTTTATAAATCAAGAAAGATATTGTAAAAAACTACTAAAACGTTTTGGAATCGATAATACATCAAGTAAGCCTACTCCAAAGAGCACTTCTACTCATCTAGACAAACATGAACACGGAAAAGAGTTTGGAAAAAAAACTATATCGAAGCATGATAGGATCCTTACTATACTTAACCTCTAGTAGACCAGATGCTATGATGAGTGTTTGTTTATGTGTAAGATTTCAAGCATAACCTAAAGATTCACATCATCACACAGTTAAATGGATTTTGCGATATTTAGCCAACACTAAAGATTATGGACTATTTTATCTAAACGACAGTATGTATCTTACAATGATGAGGATTTTGGTGGATGTAAATCGGATAGAAAAAGTACAAGTGGCACATGTCACTTTATTGGTCAATCATTAGTTTCATGATTTAGTAAAAAGCAAAATTGTGTTTCTCTTTCAATATGTGAAGCCGAATATATTTCTGCTGCCTTGCCTTGCACACAAGTAATATATATGCAATAAACACTTAAAGACTATAAAAATAATAAACAAATCTCCCGTATATTGCGATAATACCAGTGTTATAAATTTATCTAAAAATCATATTAATCATTCTTGAACAAAACATATAGATATTCGTCACCATTTTCTGTGATATAATGTTGAAAAAGAAATAATAACACTAGAATTTGTTGATATCAAAAATCAAATAGCAAATATTTTTACAAAACCATTAAGTGAACAAACTATTATTATGTTAAGACAGAATATAGGAATTTGTTCGTACAGTGACTTGATTAACTAAAGTTATAGAGATAATGTTTAGTTCACTTAAGTCTGTAATGGCTTATATGAAATTTAAACTAAAAATTAATTTTGTAACTTTTAATCAATCCACTAACACATAAATTATTTTTAATAACAATCATTTAAAAATAAGTAATCAAATAACAACCATTTAAAATCCTATGGTTTAACTCAATTGTTTCAGCTACTTTTCAAAATATAACTAAATTTTATTTTATAAATTCAGTTATATACTACTTAGAAATAAAAAATACAGATAGAATTTCTAAAAACAAATAAAACAATGTATTCCGATCACGACTCCACCTATTCAGCTATTGACTACAAATCTTCATCATTCGACAGCACTTATGTATCTCCAACAAAAACCATTCCTACACCATCTCCTTCTTTAAACATTATCTCTTCACCAACATACCATACTAGCTTTTCTCCAAAAGGAAAGAAAGCTAAACATTCAATTGATTTGAAATCATCATCTCTTTCTGACAAAGTCGATGAGATACATCACTATCAAAAAGAAATGATCGGCATTCAACATGAAATGTATTATGAGCAACATCGTCAAGGATCCCATATAAATTTTCTCGAAAAGTGTACTCTCGAAATTTGTGGTCATTCACCAATAACAGATTGCATACATCAAAAGTCTCCTCGATTACGCGACACTCCTACAAAAGCACACAACAATTACTCTTAGAAACCTACGCAAACTAGGACCATCAAACCAACCTTGGATTGACACCCCAATGCGTCCAAGGTGGTCTCCGCTCAAGCCTTTATTTGATAATACAAAAGTTGAACCAAATTCATGTTATATTCAACAAAACAATAATTCTGAATTTTCCGACAAGAACTAAAACTTTTGTTATATATCATATACATTATATTTATTTATTGATGATTGATATGTATTCAGGTTAATGTATTTTAATAAAAAAATTTAATTACAATTTTTCCTATATATCAGAATTTGCATATCACAGACGTTTGTGAATAGACCACAAAACTCTATCAGCACTTTTGCGAAATTTTTCCTGTAGCCACAGACGTCTATAGATACATCATAGACGTTTGTGAGTACTCTCTGTCTAAAAACATTTTTTGGCCACAGACATCTGTGTATCCAATACAGACGTCTGTCTAAACTCTCGGCCTTAAAAATACAGAAGCCACAAACGTCTGTGCCTTCTTAACAGACGTCTATCATCGTTCAGCCAATAACCCTATATAACGAAATTTGCTCCTTTTTCACCTTGCCTCCATTCCAAACTTCTGATTTCTAAAACCGTAAATCTCAAAACTCCCAAATTTTCTAATCAATTGCTCCCAAAAAGGTTTCTGTCTCCAAAAAGCCAAAACACGGCCAATCATCTTCCTTCACTCAAGCACCGCTTACACAAGCTCATATTACACAACGGCTTCGAAATAATTCCAACACAATTAGACGGTTCGAGGCTCTTACCCAAAAGAAGATACATTCTGGATCTTTTTAACGCCTTGCTAATATTACGAAATATGAAATTCTTGAAATTACAACAGATGTCGGCTGTTGCAATTTGATTAGCTACGATGCTAATAAGGTAACTATTGACCCTCTTGCTATTTATCTCTTCTACTCTAATCTATGTAGTTCATAGATTTGGAATCCTGAGAATGATGAGGCATTATGGTCCAGTGTGTATGGAAAAGTAGTTAGAATAGATGTATATATTCTTGGTCGAATTTTAGAATGTTTCTATTGGGGAATTGATTTGACCGATATATCGGATCATAATCTATTACCTAGGGATGAAGTTACACATCAACCATGGGAAGATAAAATGCCACAATGGAAATCTATCTATCTTCTACCTCATGCTAGACTTTAAATTGTATGATAATTAACACCATTATTCCTCGCTTAGCTAGTCATGAACAAATTCATCCCAATCGTCATAGAGCTTTGTATCCCGTATTTTCTTAACTATAGGTTAATTAGGCAAAATTTATCCGTCACCAAATTAAAGGATTTTGGTCGCAGCATCGTTGTTCTATTTTTTATGCTCCTCATATCATATGCATCCTACAAAATCTTGGCATTCCTTCGTATGTATCACAATACGAAGAAATTCCTACAAAAGATAGTGGTCCGCGATATTTTTCACTAATGCATCTTCCCAAAATCCCTCCTTGTATTATTCCCTTTAGCCAATGGATTCAACAACAATAAGAAGAAGAACACCATGAGCCTCCTCCAACCAGCGCTCCTCTGCAAAGCTACTCCCATTCCTCCAAACAACCACCTTCGTCCAGTCATCATACCGAATGTTATTCCGACTTCGAGATACAAGAAGCTCATGTTGAACCAACGCCGGATGAATCTATTTCTGATTTGGCCATAAAAAATCATAGAATAAACATGGCCAATTAGCGAGATTTAAATAGAAAGATGACGGGATTGGTACGTTCTTTCTCTACTAGGATGAAAAAATATGGAGAAGACATTGGATAAAGTGGTCTCCACTTTAGGGAAAGTAATGCGTAAGGTACGTGGCCGATCTTCCTCACGATCATCATCCTCACCTTGCCCAACACCTCCACCTCGGGATTAAACACCAGTCTATCATACGCAACCCTCTCTCGAAGGTACATCACATGATCGAAGTGCTTGAGAGAAGATTCCTATTGACGTACAACCCGAGGAGGAGGAAGAAGATAGTGATGAGATGTACGTGTCCGATATTCCATATTTTCAACAAACATACATGGCATTTCAAGGCTTTTCAATTCACGAAAATGAGGACTACAACAACCAGACATAGTGGCCAGGCACATATGAGCATGATCCATCTTCCTAGTGGGAATATTATGATAATTACATAGGATTATCTTATTTGCACAATCTGTATATTATTTCGTAACACTTATGGTTATTTTCTTTCCTATTTTAAAAACTTTTGTGTTTCATTTTATGATGAACATTAACATTTGATGATAACATGTCAGATTATTTACTATATCCCTATAATATTCCCGCATTTTGATAATGACATGGGGAGATAAATCTATGCATATACATAGGGGGAGAAGCATATACATAGAAGGAGAAATCTATGCATACACATAATAATAATTCTATTCTATTGTTAATAGATAACTATATGAATGGATAGTTGATTTGTGATTATATAGTTGTCATTATTAAAATGGGGGAGATTGTTAGAACGTCCAACTTATGTTTCAATTATAACAACTATATAATCATATACATATATAGACTTTATCAAAATTGCTAGTATATGCTACAAACGGACACCATGGTTGAAGATATTAAGATTCAAAGAAGGACGAAGATTCATTGATCATACTAAGTTATTCTATTGTAAAAGAGTCCTAGATAAAATATTGTTAAGGTCTCCTTGAGTATCTATGCGTACACAATTTTATATGCATCAAAAACTAGTAGAAAACTGCATTTTCACCTCACAGACGTCTGAGGTATACTCATAGACGTCTGCGACAAGTCTTGGGTTAAAAATTAAACTAGTCATAGACGTTTTTCATTATACCACATGCATTTATCGTGGAAAAAACTGTCATATTTGAAAAGACACTTCTTTTTGAGTCTAAAGGAAATCATCTTTCGTGAAGGGTTGTTGCCATTAAAATGAAAAGATTTCTCTAAAGTGTAACAACTTTTCATCTGCACCTCTTTGATTCTATAAATAACATCTTGACTGAAAGTAAACAACTCATTTAACTTGATTCAATCTATACTTTACTGATTTCAAAGCACTCTCTTGCATATACACTGATTACATACTCTCAATCCACTATAACCTTTTGGTTAAATCACTTTATACAACTCAAAGCAATTCTATTCATATACTCAAAGGAGATCATAGGAAGATTTGTATTATAAGTCAAAAGCTATGTTATTGGAACATAAGATTGTCAAATACACTATTGTATTAAGCCTATTCCTCTGGATGAACTAAGGGTGGTTTATTTAAAGGAAATACTAATGGGAACTTTGGGGTTGGACGTAGGATGGGAGGTCTGAACCGGTATAAAAATTCTAGTTTGCACGTTTTTTATATTTTACTATTTATTGTCTACTGTAGCATTGGTTTACATACTTGCTTATTATATACAAGTTAGATAGTATACAATCCACTAGACTTTCAATATTTTCGGATTAGAGAGAAAAATAAATCAATTAAAGGGATGGATTCAGATTTGGGAGATTTGGAAAGCTTGAAAGGTGAGTAAAAATTATAAAATTTATTTATAACATCGAAAATTATATCGTTGGATTTTATTTAATTATAATGCACATATAAGATATGATGAGTTGTAGGCATCTGATGAGTGGTAGGATAAAAACAAATGTATTGGAATATCGCCTACATATGCTGTAAGATAGGTAATTGGAATCGAAATGTTATTTACAACATAATCTGGGAATTTGAAAATTAGTTCCAAAATTTATTAAGTGGAATGTTGATAAAGTTGTAAAGTTTATTTCAGATTTATAGTTGAATTGTAAATGTTAGTATTAGTTTATATTGCTCTAATTTGATTTGGAATGTGAATTTCTATGTTTTAATTTATTAGAAGGGGGACATAATTTAACTATATCTATTTTCGTGTAATTTTCATAAATTATCTAACTCCACAAATGTATAAAAATTATATCTTTGAAATAATAAGGAATACGCCAAATATGAAAGAGATGTGTAAGCTACAGAAGTTCTCCTCCGTAGCTTGCACTGCCTATTTCAATAAAAGAAAAGAAATAATATCTTATAATTTCAAACGGAACAAGCCTTACTTTTGGTTAATTTATGGAAAGGTATAACAGTAATCATTTTTGGAAGGATACTCTGATAAATTAATACACGGAAAGAAATGTTATAGTTTGGGAATTAATAGTTAAAAATAGGAAAAAATAACATATACGTATAATCATTCTTATCAATTAAAATATACATAGCATATCCACAATTATTTCGTATTTGTTATTAATACTGTATTAATCTATATGACCAGGAGATGCAGATGGAAAAGTGGTAGTAAGTCCAAAATTAATAGGGTAATAAATGGAAAGTTAATCAGGAGTTACATGAATTGGACGAGGACATAAATGCATTTAGTAGGACCAGTTGAAGGATTTATGACATTTATGGGGAAATGAAATAGGTGTAATAGGTTGAATTAAAAAGGATAAATAAGTATTACTAAAGATTGTCTAGTTAGAATACAAATGACAATTTATTATAGACATTTGACATTTGTGGAATATAGTAAATTAGCTTATAAGATAAAGATTAAATGCTAGAAGGCAGTATAATTTTTAGCAAGAAATTATACAACTTTAATTATACGATTAGAATAAGCATGAATTAGTGGGCTAGTCCAACATTTAAGCTTAGGATGGTTAGTTTGGTTTAGTAGGTTGGGATGCGAGTTTAGTAGAGTTGCACAACAGAAGTATGCCCTTCTCCTAGAGGCCACCAGCAGCTGTGTAGACTTACTGCTGATGTGAGACATCTCCAATTGTTGAACTCATGGGAAAGGGATATATGTTGTAGATAGGTAGTGGAAAATAAATCAAGGGTTCACCTTGGATTTGAAGTATTAAATGGCCCAGTACATTTAAGCAAATTGGGTATGCTTCATTTCTAAGAGGTAATAAGTAACTTAAATGGGCATTGTCCTTGACTTACATTAGGTTGGCCTAAACGTGATTTAAGCCGTGGAAGGTCAGCAGGCTATATCAGTATTGCTATTGAACCGGTACTTAGTAATAGGGATGGCATATAGGCTATGATCACCTGCACTCCCGAACGGTTGGTAGTAAAGACTTGGGTTATGCCCTGACAGATTTCGCTTCCTACTAGTGTAGAATCAGCATAGGATATGCACTGACCTTAAAGTTAGTTAATTAGTTGTTTTTTTATCGAAGGTAGGCTAGTTAACCATTAGATTAGTCTTTGAGATGTGTTAGTTATATGGAAATTATAGTATAAAGTCGTATCTAGAGGTCATCGACCTCTGTAGCTAGAGTCGATTGACTAACAATTACATTGTGGGGGCCTGCTTTGGGTTGATGTATATGGTTGTTGGGTCTGCCTCCTCCCTCTCAAGAAGTATTATGTGGTCGAGGATTTTGGTATACATTTATATATATAGTTATACCTCGGAGGTGGTTAGGTATATCTTACGTGCATATAGGATTGAACAGATTGGCCGTAAATAATAGACATAATAATTAAATAGGAATCAATCGACTTAACTTAGTTAATGGATGAAATATGTAAAGTTACAATCACCAGATTGTTGTTTTTACCTCCTCCTCATTACAAACCATATGATAGATTTTGAGGGACAGGATGCTTGTGCTAGATGGGAACTACAAATGGTGAAGTCTTCTTATTCATGCTCGGTGTTGATAAGGTAACTCGATATCCAAGGAATAATATTGATTTCAAGGTAGTACCCATAATCAATATTTATATTCTTTTTTTTTCTATTCTGTTGTGAGTTTATATTGATCGCACTCTGATATACTTGTGTTTATCATAGGCTACTAAAACCAATGACCCGTGCCCTAATGGACTTAGGTTTCGTTTAGTCGAAATTCAGGCCCATCAAGGTATAGGTTGTTACATTTGGTTTTAGAGCTTAGGTTAGTCAATCATAGAAACTAAGATATGCTGAGAGAATGTAGTTGTATTTCTACTATATATACACACCAAACTCTATAAATTCTGACTATATAAGTAATTGCGACCATACTTCGAAAGGATGGACGATGCAACTATGAGTTGGAACAATGAATAGATTTAAATTTATACACCTACCGCGATTACCCCACAGAGGGAAGGCCATACCAAAAGGTGTTTACTAAGAAGAGAATGAGTATGGAATATAGAAGGATCCCAGAAGCTGGATGGTACTTGGCTCCTTTGCTGGACCTAGGCTGCCTTATGACTATAGATTTTGATGATTGTCGATTGAAGATGTACACTTCATCCAGGCAGATGGAAAGCAAGAAACTATATATTGCAAATATCTAAAAGGAAGGTATAATAGGAGTGGAGCAAATTCTTGCAAGAAGGTGTGCATTAATCACCATAAGACGATAAACTGGATTTTTATGGAAATGAGCAGAAAGAAGGAAAGTCCAAATGAAAGGACAAACAAGAGTCCATTTTCGAGTCCAACCCCATGTGAAAGAATTTAGTAAATAGATTTTTGAAAGTTTCTTAAAATGTTTTGAATGGTTTTTCAAAGGATTTATTGGGAACTTGTTGTTTTGAAAAGCAAGGAAATTTTAAATTTCTTAGTTTAAAATTGCTTGAATCAAAAGTTTTCGATCTAAAGGTTTTTGGTAAAGGGGTTTGTCTTTTTAAAATGAATGGTAAAGAGGGCGTATATTTGGCTCGATGATTTTTCCTATTTTTATGAATTCTAAAGTACTAAAATTCTTTCTAAAGAGTGGAAATTGGAAGTGGTACTTGATTGAAATGTAGTAAAGAAAATAGGAGTGTGAGAATGCCCTTCCCATATAAGGTAAATACCGAGAAAAACGGTTGAAATAGATTTATACATATCTCTTTCCATTGAAGAAAAGCTCAAGGACTAAACCAGTAAGAAAATGCATTACAATGAGAAAAATAATAAAAGAGGAAAAGAACTATGCAAGATGAAGCCACTTGAAGGCAAATTAGGTAGGAGAAATTTTAACAGTAGCAGTATTAGGTAATTTGAATAGAAATAACATTAGGAATCTATATAAAAATAAGATAGCAATCTAACTAGAAATAGTATAGGAACAAAACTATAGGGATATGATATGAGAAATGTATAAATTCCATAAATATATGCAACAACTGCGCATATCTTTTAGAAGCCCCTCTCATATGCTATTAGAATCTCCACTAAGGTTGAAAGCAAAAATAGCATGAGTGGTAGAAAAATAATTGGATGAAAGTTACCATTGTCTACCTTAGTTTTCATAGTTTAAAGTTATAGAAGAGATCTTGAAGAGGGGTTTGCTATGCTAATTGAGTTTTCAAATGTTTTAAGCTAAAAATTATTGCTTTTGAAGAAGTAAATTCTATTATAGAAAGTCCTTGAAAGGGAAAAAATTTCATGGTTCCTTTTTGGAAACCAAACAATTTTTGAACTTGTTAAAAATGTTTCTAAGTTTATATTTTCAAAGATAAAGATTTTGTATTATGTGCTTAATGATTGTGATGTTTTAGTTTTATAAAGAGTGACCCAAACTAAAATTTGATATGGACTAGACATGGATGATTGTCTATGAAAGACGAGGTAAAGTTCAAGACTAGAAATAAAATAGCTGTGAATGCTCGTATGGGAGCAACAAGGAATCCCTATTGAATATGAGAAATATTGGAATGAACATAAGAATGTTTGATTAGACATGTACGAAAGTCATTAGAAGAATTCTCAATGGAATGAGGAATGGTATAAAGTACAATTTTATGAGTCCTATGTTATACACGCATAAAAGATCAAGGATAAAGAAAATAAATACCAAAGTTTGAGGCTACCATCGAGAGATTTCGATTGAAAGAAGATAGTAGTATGATTGATAATAGAGTAATGAGATGACAAACACATGTAAAAGATATTGGTTGATTCAAGTTTAAAGAAGACGAGATAGATGGTAGAAAAGTTATTCCACCCAGCCAATTTTTCGATGAGTTATTCTAAATGTGTATAGTTTATATGTCCTACCCACTATATAGTAGGAATCAAAAAATTTCCCAAAATTCGGTGTAATAATTGAACCCATAGATAGACCTTGTTAGGGCCAAGGAGGTAGGTTAGGACATGTGGATTATAGTAGAATGACATATTAGAAACGTCCATCTTAATTGAGTAAGAAGCGTTAAAGCCACAACACACTAATTGATGTTGAAGGGAAGCTTCCAATAATCTCCTTCAAATAATGGAAAAGCGTATGATATGATATGAGATATATTCTGATTTTATTACCGTGTTGATTTTTTGGATGAGCTTTGACCGCCATATATATTGGGAAACAGTGTAAATAAGAAAATCTCATGAGGGCGCTTAACTAACGGTGAATTTAATTAAAGTTGGAAGTTAATTAGGAATTAGGTTAGCAATAAGAAATAAAGAATCCCTTAATCCCAAAACTTTAGAATTTTGGGAAAATAAATCTTAGCAAGCAAAGGACAGGAAAAGGTTGTTGTAAAATCCCAGGCCATTATCCCTATGCATTAAAAGCTAAAATTTATGAATAGGCTTATGTGTCGTTGTTTAGAAGAAAAAGGAAAAGGTTTCCCAAATATAAGATTAACTGCATAATGCTAGAGTCAATCATAAACTTAACTCATTGAAGGAGTCCTGATTACTCTAGGATGTAGCTTGATTTGTTTTTATGGATGCAGTAAATGTTTTGAAAAAAAAATTGTGTTCAAATGATTTTGAGAAGTTTGGTTTAAATGTTTTTGGAAAATTTTGTTTAAGTTCTTTTGAATAATAATATAATTATATGGTGTTTAAATGCTTTTGGTAATTCATTTTTTCAAACTATTTTGCAGATTTGATTTAAAGAGGGAAAAGATTTTTAACGAAAAATGAAAAATTTCAATTTTCTAACGCTACAATCTTAGCGTAGGGATGGTTAACATGTTAGTGATTATGAATTGTAAAATCCAATAAGGGTGATAATATACTAAACATAGGGATTATCAAGGGAAAAAACTGTTTTAGCTTTGGAATTTCTATTTCAATATCTTGCTGATAGTGAAACGAAACTAGCGTTTAGGATCATTCCATTTTAACATCCAAAAATAAACCTCTTTATGCAAGTTGTACTTAGAAAAGTTGAAAAATAATTAGCGGCAAAATAGAAGGTTCCAAGATACAATGAAATTGGTACCCAAAAGAAGGTTGGAAATGTAAAATTTTCCATCCAAATTCCTTTTCCGACATAGTAGTATATGTGTAGGAAAATTAATTTTTCAAAAAATTATAGATGTAGAAATAGTGTGCTAGGTTTTGGATGGTAGAGATCGGATGCACAATTGATTGAACCATACTCCTACTCGTCGGAGTGTGGAAAATTGTTATGTGAAAATAAGTATTTCTAATTTTGAAAACTTGCATGCATATAGAACTGCCAGCATATATAGGTTGCTTGCATCATATTTTCAATTTTTTTTTTGAAATAATGCATTCATATAGATGGTTCCGATTTAGTATTATCCTACATACATATCATATTTGATGTGATACACCATGCGCTTGTACATGTTTGATAGCAAAATTGGGCGTACACCAATTGGTCGGTTAGTTTAGAGAGTTGCGCGCTATGTTACATGATTCAACTGTTAAGGAATTTTGAGCATGAAATTCTTTTAGCGGGGGAGAATGTAACACCCCGTAAAAATTAATGGTAATTAATAAGACTCCAAAATGTGGATTTGAGCAAATGTCAAAATTTTTCTATGAAACCTACACCATTGTGTTCGTGGTGATTTTTTAAGCAACTTTTATATGTAGAATTTTGCGATCGAAGCTCAAATGAAGAATTTATTATCGTTTGAAGTTTTTGGAACGAAAATAATTAAAAAATGAAAATAGGAAATAAATTATATTAAATTCGTACTCCACAGGTCGACCCCTGTGACGCCCCACCTCTATACCCACGCTAGCCAAGGACACTACGGGGTAATGCCGTCAACTAGCGCAGAGGATAAGGCTGTTGAGGAGCAACCATCCGTGTAATTGCTTTGTGCGAGCACCGATATGTCAGATAGTACAACATGCATCTGGTTTCAGGAGGAAATCCGACATACCGATACAAACTCAAAGCTACTACTCGGTGGCTATATATATTCTTCGGAAACAAGTATAGAAATAAACATAACAAAAATCAGTCACAGACATCCATATCACAAAGGCGGAAATAGATATGAATATATAACACTTGAAAGTGTACATCAGAGTAGTGATCAAACAAGATCCACAATATCACAAAAGAATAGCTACAAGTGCTAGACAACAGAATATGGATACATCAATGAGTCTATATCTCAAATGTATACAACAAAAACTACTAATCTAAGTAGTTAGCCAAAAGTCTAGGTGATAATCCCATATGTGAAGTCAAGCAGAAGCACCTGTAACATCTCGGTCTGACCCGAGTATTATTTAATAAGAAAATAATAAACGGATCAGTTTAGCTATAAATATCAGATAAAATGATATAGAATAAGAGATATGACATAAACATATGATAACCATAAAGCCATACTGTGATAAGTATGCAATTGAAAGTCAACTAGGGATTAATCAATATCACAAGAATCTTCTCAAAGATCAAAAGGAATGTCATGCTCTTTATTTTTATTCACTAAAACCATAAGTATTGATCATTATATCAATGCCAATCACAAAAGTTAATGACACACAAATTCACCAATACACAAATATTGATAAGGCATATCAATGTAAATCACAAAAATTGGTGAAACACAAATTCTAGAAATCTTCAATGGAAATCCAGAAATCACAAAAAGGGGGAGGCCTATCACAAAACGGGAGCATGAACACTCACCAACACGTGTATCACAAAATGGAACGCTATTCCATGGTTGCTAACCATTAATTTTCAGTCGAAGCTCCACAAAACAGCCCGAAGACCATGGGTCGCTCCCCCACCAAATTGAGCCAAAGCTCCACAGAAACGGGGTTTAGTCTCCCTTGTAGACAAAGAGACATCGCACATTTGCTAGTCTAAATCACAAAAATGATCATTAAGAAGTGTCAATTAAAGTAAGCTAGTAAATATATAAGCTTAGCTTCATGTCCCATAACCACTAGCTTAACTTAAATATTTACGAACAAATTGTAGATCTCCACTCGAAAATTATCACAAGAGATTCAATCGAACAAGTCCAAGAATTAACCAACGAGGTAAACACAAGCGTTTCATACCACTTGTTTTACTAGGCCATTTAATTAGATTTCTCGTACGAATGAGATAAAGGTTTGTATATACTAGTAGATTGGAAAACGGTTTAAGAAACGAGCTTTGTAATAAAATAGTGTTGAAATCGTTTTAATGGAAGAGTTTTGATATTTACTACTAGTATAGAAAACCTCTATATTTTTAAAGTGACAAATCACAAAAATGATTGTAGAAACAATAGGACACAAAAATTCACATTCGAAGACGTGAATAAAATCTAAAGAATTCGATTCCAAATCCATCAAAGTGGAAATACCCTTGCGACTTAACAGCCACGACTTACGACTTAACATAAGTCAATACAAGAAATCAGCGGCTCAACGTATGCGACTACACGGCGTACGACCTAAGAGATCAGCGACTTAAGAAATAGCATGCGGCTTAAAGCAGGTATGACTTAAAGGGTGGCGCGACCTAACTACAAACTACCTAAGGAATGGCACGACCCACAGCATGTGCGACTTAACAGTGCAAGCAGGCCGAGCGACCTAAGGAGGTCAGCGACCTAAGGCAGGCCGACCTAACAGCAAGGCAAGCGGCCTATGGGGTTGCGACCTAAGGGGTGCAACTTATATGTAGGTGCGACTTAACAGGGCGAGCGACTTAAGGGGTGGAACGACATAAGAGATGGCACGACCTAAGCATGGCGCGACCTAGCAGCAAGCCGACAAGAAGCAGGTGCGACCTAATCATGGCGCGACCAAACAGGCAGAGTGACTTAATGGCTGTACGACCTATGGTACGAGCGACCTAACCGATGCCAGCGGCATAACAGGCCAAGCGACCTAAATGATGCAACGACCTAAGAGATGGCATGACTTAAGTATGGCGCGACCTATGTTTGGCACGACCTATGTTGTGAAGAAGGCCGAGCGACTTAAAAGACCAATGGCGCGAACTAAGTGGTTGCGACCTAAGTGCAGGCTGAGAATCATGTATGCAGGCCGAACGACCTAAGGGATAGAAGTGCAAAAACTCTCTCAATTTGCAACTGATCGAGTACGGACGCTAGGGGATTATGCCTATTGGCTACCCGGTCCTATTGGCTCCTCGATGCATCACCAAAAACGTGTTCAATCATCAAAGTTAGGATTTTTAAAGACTTGAACCCAAAACACTAAAAATTGGGATTTTCACCATTTCAATCCAAACCAAGAGCAAATGCATATGAATAAGTGTTAGGAATTCATACCCAACAATTAAAGATAGTTATAGACAAAGACGTGAGATAAAAATCTCACCTTTACACAAAATCAATGAAGAAGAAGCTTGAAAGCAAAGGAAGAATCAACCACACTTCAATCTCAACACAAGAAGCTTGAATCAATGGCTTCACTTTGAATTTGGAGTTAGATGTTGGATTTGCAATTGAACTAGGGCTTGGAGTTTTAATTTCCCATTCCTCCCTCCATTTTTGGTGAAGCTTTAGTGTTAGGAAATGAAAGTGAAGTTATGAAGGGAAGAGGGGTTGAGCTAGAGTTAATAGTTTAGGCTAATGGGCTAAACCAAACCCAAAGTGAAAAAGTGGCAAAATTCCACTAACTCCAAACATATCAAAGTTTATACTCAAAAAGATCGCAAACGGTGTTTTAGACCTAATGGAAGTGGTCCGGGGTCCTAATTCGACCATATGCAAAAAGTAACTTTTCGGACTAAAATTCGACTAACGATAAAAAATAAAATATTTAAATATTCAATCGTAAAATATGAGGGTTGTTACAACCCCCCTCCTTGGACCTCTGACGGCCCACTTTTCGATCCCTAAGAATGACACTTAACACATCCTTGGTGTTCGCGTGCCGTTGCCCAAGCATCGGAAAGACGAATCATCATGGTGTAGAATAAAGAACATAATAGAAAACCTCGCAACGAAACTACTAAATAAAACATAACAATCAATAGTACATTAGGTTACTCCTTAACAAGGAGTAATCAAAGTTATACAAAAGTACGACAAATCACCTTAGGCAGTTATAACAACCTGCCTTTACATATGATGAAACAAAATATACTTACACAAACTAGATAATACAGTGAAATAGATAACTATGAAGACGAAAGCCTGCTACTTGGACGCTTTCTTCAAAAGAGCATAACAAGAGACCTGCTACTCTTGGACTACTCAAATAAGTTGAGTACCACGAGTTTAAGGAAAACAAAAACTCGGGTTAGACGATATGTCTGGTATGAGTAAAAAATTAAACCATAAGTGTGTAATTAAACATAAAAATATGAGACCACGTTGCTGACCACGGAACAAGTAATTAAACATAAAGAGTGGATAAATAATTAAAATCCATGAAAATTGGTAGACCCTTAGCGATGCAAATAAGGAAATAAATTTGAAGGTTCGAATCAAATCAGAAAAGGAAAATCTCCAACAAATGACTAGGAGGGTGCACCTCCTTGAAGTATACTTCTAGTAATATACTTCTGAGAAGCTCATTTACTCTATGAAACTTCTTTGAACCCTCCAAGCCGGATCCCGCCAAACCTTACCGAGTATCTGAATATTTCACATCTAATAGCGTTACTGAATCCAATCTAGATGAGATGTAAAAGTATTCTAATAGGAGAAACCCCGCATAGCTTGGCCTTCTCTCGCGCTTTGATTTTAGTCATTTCCAAAAAAGGATATCAATACTCAACGAAGCAATAAATCGTCCTAGATGACGATACTAAAGAGCCGAAGTAACCGATAGCTGAGAAACCAACTATCGAGGATGTAAACCGATTATATATGGAAATTAAGTCGTGTATACTTACCACTACTCATCGAATTCAAACTTATACTATTTATTCGTTGATAATAATACCGGACAAGTCAATGTAGTGTTATCTTAAAGTCATGTCTCACGATTATTCTTAACTTTCAAAATAGTAACAAGTCTACTTCTTTGATGTTTAGTGCTAATTATAAAAATAAATCGTTTCATATAAGTGAATCACTTCATGGAAATTAATTCATTTCCATAAACGAACCAAACCTTTTCTATAAAGAAAATGAATTCGTACTTAACTTCACATTACAAGTATCAGCTTTAAAACACTTTATTAAAAGAGTTTACTAACTTTCAAACATCATCATAAAAGGATTTAACAACATAAAACGTCCTTATTACATCAATTAATTAACTTTAAAATTTTGTTAACTAAGTTAATTAATTAACTTCAATAACCTTTAAAGTAAATTACCTTTAAATATCATTAATTTAATTAATTAAAAACATTTAAATATGACCAATCCAATTAATTTATAAATAATTAAATCTCATTATTTAAAAATGATTTATTAATTGTAAAAATCTTTTAAGGAAAGATTAATTAAAGTTATACAGGTTTATTAACTTCTAAAAGTTATTAATTAGTAAGATTAATTAATTTAAAAACAACATTAATAAATTGATTATTTAAATTTAATCCATCATTATTAAAAGATTAGTTAACCTTAAACATCATGAGATAACATGATTAATTAATTTCAAAACATCGTAAAACAAATGATTAGTTAATTTTAAACACATCGTTAATAAGTTAATTAGTTAACTTTAATCCTTATTAATTAATTAATTAAATTAAATATCGTTATTTCGATAATTAATTATTTTTGAAAGCATGATTAATCAAAAACTTTCTTAACTTGTAAAATAATTCCAAGCACCATAACGAAACCAAACAGCTTCGATATAAGGTGATTTTTCGAAAGTGCCGATATAGCGACTATCGCTATACGGGCAGTTCAGAATTCAAGCTTATGTCATTTATAGTACAACCACACATCATATAGCAAGGGTATGAACAAATATACATGGTGATTTACAGTAATAAAGCATATATCAAGCATTTATTAACAAATACATAAATTTAACTAATAAAATTTCATATATCTTATGATTTGCTTACTAACTTTTCAAAGCACTAACTTTCAAGTAACAAACCGATCCAACAACCAAACTATTATTTCACCAATACAACAAGCATTCAATAGCTATAACATGAACTTAAATATTGTTTGAAAACATTTAGTTTAAAGGTGGAAGCATTACTCACCAAAATGCTTGCTAACTTAACCGGAATTGCACTATCTCTTCAAACAACACAAGAACTATGCTTTCTAATGCACTTGACTTGATTTATTAGACTTTGTGTGGCTTTATGGGCTCAACCTAGACCATATAGGGCTCAGCCATGGTGGGAATGTGGGGGATATGGGCCTTGTTTGACAGGTGGAATGAAGTAAGAAGTAAGTAGCAGGTTTATGTATTAACTTTAAAAAGAAGTGGAAAATTTGTGATTTTTAGGTACTAGAAGCCATAGATGAACTTGTAGACATGAAGATGATATAAGTGAATATGGCAATGAAAGTGTAAAGCGAGAATGTGTGGAGATGTGGTGTGTTTATAGGAAATGAGGAGGCTAGTTTTGTAAATTGACTTTAGGAATTAAATATAATAAAGTGTTCATGAATTATTGATGCTCCATCCTCTCCCGTACCTTCCTTACATACGATACACCCTAGGTCCACCTTAGCATGATTTTTTGTACTTACCTAGGGTGGTTAGGTGATGATGTGGTACTTTATTAATTTTCTAAGGTTATATTATATATTTTTATGCATTTTATGCCAATTCATGCTTTATATTTAAACTAAGCTTGACTATTAACCTTAATATGAGGATTAACTAATTACATGATATGTGTGTATATTTGTGCATATGTATATGAGTGATACAAAATGTGCATAATATTTTCGACGACTTTCCGATACTGGAAAGGCGAAATTTCGAAAAAGGTTTTTCGGTCACATTTTCTATTTTTATTTGAACTAATTATTTTGTTAAATAAAATTTGAAAATGGTTTTAATATCATTAATTAATATTTAAAATATGTTTATTTGGTTATTAAAGTCCATTATTTAAATATTTAAAAATGATTTAAATATTAAAATACAAAGCGATTAATTTACGGGTTGTTACACTCTCTCCCCTTGGAAGAATTTTGTCCTCAAAATTAGTACACATAGAGACAATCCAAAAGGTATATTTTATACCAACAAATTCACATAACAATGCAAAATAACTATGCCAAAAAAGAACATACATAATGCATTCAAACAACAAACAACTAACCTGACATTACATCAGGATAAGTTTCTTTAACATGATCCTCCGTCTCCCAAGAACAATCGCTGGGGTCATCACTCCACTGAACCTTCACAAGGTTCACCACCTTGTTTCTCAATCTCCTTTCATCCCGATTTACAATATGAATTAGATGTCGGACTACCACTAAGTTCGGTTCTATCCCTAAGTCTTCTTGAGCTGTTGTGTCAACAATCAAAGATGGGTCATAAACATGCTTTCTTAGATATGATACACAAAAGACATTATGAACTACAGACGATCTTTCAGGCAAATCTACTCAATAGGCCAATGGTCCAATTATTTCTAGGATTTTAAATGGTCCGATAAATCTGGGTGCTAGCTTTCTAGTGTTCCTAAGTCTTACAACCCTTTAATTGGGGAAACTATCACAAATACCAAATTCCTGACCGCAAACTCTAAGTCTCTTCTCCATTGATTGACATAACTTTTCTATCGATCATGGGCTTCTTTAATTCTTTCCTTGACTATAGCCACTTTCTCTGATGCTTCTCGAATCATTTCTGGTCCAAGAACTAAATGGCCTCCAGTTTCTACCTGACATGAAGGTGATTTACATGGCCATCTGTACAAAGCTTCATAGGGCACCATGCCAATACTGGCTTGGTAACTATTGTTATAAGAGAACTCTACCCAATGTAGATGAGCATCCCAAGAATCTCCAAAATCGAAAATGTATTCTCTCAATAGATCCTCTAAAATTCGATTCACCCTTTTGGCTTGTCCATCTGTTTGCGAGTGATAGGCCGTGTTCAAATTCAATTCTGCCCCTAAAGCAACTTGCAAGGATCCCCAAAAACTACTGGTGAAGATAAGATCCCAATCACTGACTATAATTACTGGAATTCCATGTAGTCGAGTGATCTCCCTCAAATAAATTCTTGCCATAGAAGCTGCAGTTCTTTTTGACTTCACCAGAATAAAGTGGACGCTCTTTTTTAGTCGACCAACAATTACCTAAATGCTTTCATTACCTCTTCCCATTCTGGACAACCCATCGATAAAGTCCATGGATACTTACTCCCACTTCCAATTCAATATTTCCAATGGTTGGAGTAACTTAGTAGTCTTCTACTGGTTACTCTTGACCTGTTGACAATTAGCACACCAGCGTACGAAAATCAAAATGTCTCTCTTCATCCCTTTCAAGATATTTTCATGTTATGAAATTTTTTAGTTACTCCTAGGTGGGTAGATAACTTTAACCGATGTCACTCTCTCAGCACATCCTGTCCTATTTCATTGACATTTGGCACACAAATCCATCCATTCATTTTTAAAATTCCTCGAGAGTCTATCTGAAAACTAGAGATAGTTCCATCTTCAACATCCTTCATAAGCCGAGATAGAATAGGGTCTTCTTCTTGGAAATATGCAATTCTTTCCATTAATGCTGGCTTAACTTCCAAATTTGCAATCGTCTCCTACTCAATGCATCTGCAACATCATTCTCTTTCCCTAGGATATAGAGAATCTCTAGGTCATAGGAGGTGAGAAATTACAACCATCTTTGTTGCCTCAAGTTCAAGTCCTTTGGGTAAAAATATAATTTAATGACTTGTGATATGTACATAGCTCAAACTTTGCACCCAAAAGATAGTGCCTCCAAACCTTCAATGCGAAGACAAGCACCTATAGCTCCAAATCGTGCGTAGCGTAATTTTTCTCATGCGGTTTCAACTGTCGACTCGCATACGCTATCACTTTACCATTCTACATCAAAACTGCTCCTAATCCGATCCTACAAGCATCCATGTAAACTGTTAATCCTTCGCTCCCACTTGGGATAGCCAGGACATGATTGCTAGTCAACTTCTCCTTCAATTCCTTAAATGCTTGATCGCACTTGGGTGTCCAAACAAACTTAATATCTTTCCTCATCAACTTTGTTAGATGAGAAGCAATCTTGGAAAAATCTTTGATGAAACTTCTATAAAAACCTTCCAATCCAAAGAAACTCCTGACCTCCATCGTATTTCCAGGTTTCTTCCAATCTTGAACCACAACTACTTTAGTTGGATCCACTGGTACGCCTTCTCCCGAAATTACGTGCCCAAGAAATTTAACTTCGAATTTCCAGAAATGGCACTTAAAAAACTTTGCTCTTAACACATGACTTCTTATGGTACATAGAATGACTTGAAGATGATAGTTATGATCCCCTTCCAACTTGGAATAGAAAAGAATGTCATCAACAAAGACTAGGACGAACTTGTTAAGAAAATCTTAAAACACTCTGTTCATCAAATCCACGAAATAAGCGGGTGCGCTAGTTAATCTGAACGAATGACTAACCACTCGTAAAAACTATCAAGGGTCAAAAAGCTGTTAAGGGTACGCTCTCCTCTACTACCTTAAATTGGTGAAAACCAGTGGCAAGATCCAATTGAGAAAATATCCAAGCTCTATGGAGCTGGTCAAACATGTCGTCAATCCTAGGTAAATGATACTTATTTTTGATAGTCCTCTTATTTAACTCTCTATAATCCACACATAATCTAAGAGAACCATCGGCCTTGGTAAAGAACACTATTGGCGATCCCTAATTCGATGTGCTATGTCTGGTCAAACCCTTTTGCAATAGATCGAATGTTTGCTTCTCTAACTCTCTTCTTTTCTTTAGCGCCAACCTTCAGGGAGGTTGAACAATCGATTTGGTTCCTGGAATCAAATCAATGCAAAACTCCACTACCTAATAAGGAGGTAAACCTTGCACTTCTTCAAAAATAACCCTGATGTATCGGACAATTGGTATATTCTTTATCTCTTCTTTGGGTACTTCGAGGGAATAAAGGAAATTGATCATCAACTTATTACTCCTTACAATAAATATCCATACCAACATTTCCAGCATCACTAATTCTAACAACCCTTTGATTGTAATTTATGAACGCTTTAAATTTAAACAACCAATCCATATTCCATCCCTAACAATACTCCAAAACCCATGAACCCAAGAACTAAGTCAGAAAAGAAAGACCAATATCGATAAGAAATAGGCACATTCAAACATAAGGCATCAAGATTGGTTGGACCCCCAATCAGGTTTGAGACACAAAGAGAATTATGGAGAATAACATATTTAAGATTTAATTGGTTCATTAGGTCATATGAGATAAAACTTTGGGATGCACCGATATCAAATAACACTCTAACAGGAATATTAAAAATGGATAATGTTCCTTGCAACACCTATATTCCTTTTGGGTCCATAGAAGTAGATGTAGGATCTAAATTAACCCTAGAGGGGGGGGGGGGGGGGTGAATAGGGTTATAGCAAATTTTCTTAATTTAAACACAAAAATAAACTGCAGAATAAATATACTGAAAAATAAATCACACACAAGATTTACCCAGCTTCGGCAACCCCTGCCTACTGCTGCATTCCCAGATTTCTATTAGAATTAAACAGTATCATGCTTACAAACACTCTAACAGACTTGCAAACCCTGCTACCGCCTATAGAGTTTTGCAAACTCGCAACCCCTGCTTACTGAACTAACTCTAAATAGACAATCAGACACAACCTAAAACCTAGGTGGTGATTTACCTAAACTCTTTGATTCGTAGAATAAAAAAAAACAATAATTAAGAACAAAATAGCCCTAAACTAATTAACATTATTAATATAAGTTTATTAACAATATTAATTAAAAAACAAAAAACCCCCTTTTGTTGTTGAACACCGGCCCACTTCCTTATTTCACCCGACCCTCTTTTTATTTGTTCGTGAGAAACAATGGCGGCTTCGTTCCAGTTAGGGCTTCGGCTCTTCGTAGCAATTAGGGCTTCGGTTCTTCGTTGCAATTATGGCTCTGGTTTCTTCAATTTGATCTGTGATTGGTTGCCCTAGCTTGCTTGCAGTTGCTCGATCGAGTTTTGATGCTTGTGAATTCGGTATGTGCTGTCTCCTTTTGCTTTTCTGATTTGATACTTGAACTCGATCGAATTGAAATGCCGATGATGATTAGGGTTTTAATAGGATTTGATTTCCTATTTTTGCGTTCGACTGATTATTTCAAAAAAAATGCTTTGGTCGTTCGATTATGTATTGATGCTTGAGATTTCTTTGACTTAATCAAATTCGTATGCACTTGATTCCTTGGTTGACACGGTAGAGAATTCTCGGCTTGAATTTGATTTTGTGATTTGAGATATTTGACTTTGTCAAATTTACACACTTGAATTTCTTACTTGGTTTTGTGCCCTGATCATCACGGCACTGTTTTGATTTCTTGAATCATATCCACGCCTTCAATGTTTACAGTGTTCATCCCTGTTGCTTTCGACTTCACTGACTTCACTGAGTTCTGACTTTGGCACTGATCCATACATTTGTCTTGTTGACATGATTTGAACTTGTAAATTCTTGACTTTGTTTTTTTAAAAAAAAACTGTTATATGACTTTGCTGTGTAGTCTGCACATATTGATTGTTTGCTTCATGTACCCTTGGTGCTTGTATTTGTATTTGTATTTGGTCGACACTTGCATCATTATCTGTTGTGACATCCATGTGCATCTGTTGTTTCTTTGGTGATGCTTCTCCTGTTATGTCTGTAACTTGTAGCTGGACTTGTGCACCTTGTTTCATATTTAAGACTTGAGTCTTTGTGGTCTGGTTGCATGTTCATTTGTACCGATTCATCAGTTCATATTGAACTGTTTCCTGTCATGTTCACTTGCACACTCGAGTTTGTAATCTCTGATTCATGTTGGCTGTAGTGTTGTATTTGTTCTCCTGCATGTAGTCAGTTGTAACTGTGTTGGACTTTACTCTGGTTAGCATTTGCACATTTGAATTTGTAATCTCTGATTCATGTTGTGTTGGAACTGGATTAGTGCAGTTTTCACTCTAGTTTGTAACTGCAGCCATGTTTCATTTTGAGTTGCAGTGTTGGTCTTCATACTGTATTCTCTGTATCATGCTTATGCATTTCTCTGTTGTATTACTGTACACTGCATAGTGGTCTTCATTGTGATGATTTTGTTGCTCTGACTTATATCACTTGATGTCTTGAGCTTCAACCATACTTGCCCAGTTTACACAGATGCTCCACTTGTTCATTTTGTTCAAGTGTACTTGTCTTCATTCTGGTTGTTACAGTCCTATGCAGTTCATGTTGCCTTGACTTTGGTTTGTACTGATGCACTTCTGTTTGCTATCATGTTGGTAGCATTGTGTCTTGGCTTTGCTTTGCATTGCCCCATACATATTGTCACTGTTTAATATTGTTTGCATTGCAGTTGTGTATTTCTGTGGATGCAGTCTTACTACTGTGTTGCTGTAGTCTATTGGGCTGCATTTGTGTATATTTGATTATTTTTGCAATCTAGTCAGGTCAGTGGTGCTTTGAGTTGAACCTATCTTGGGTTTGACCTTGTTTTTGATTTCTGTGCTTTTGTTTGATTTTTGCACACGAGTTGGCGAGGCAGTGCACACGTATACGAATGTACACGTGTGTACTGCAGCCACTTGTAATTACCTGTCCCTGATAAAAAATATCGATATGCACAGATATTGCACAGTCAAAAATGATGACGAACAACCCAAATAACTGAGGCAAACAATGTTTTCAAAATCATCGTTTCTTTCAAATTTCAAAAATATTTCTCTTTCAATTTTACTGCGTTTGAATATTTTTGCAGATTACTCAGATGCTGGATTCAAACCGGATTATAGTTGAAGACAAAAATATGAGTGTGAGAGATATGTAGTAAGGTCGTGATGTAAATGTGATGTGATTGTAATCAAAAATGTTCATGTATAGTGAGAGCATGAAATTGTACTATTTACAATTTGTAATAAATATTTGTTTGAATAAAAATTTCTGTTTGAATTCAAAATCTGTTTAACTTGTTCTGTTTGAATTCAAATTCGTAAATATTTGTTTGAATAAAAATTTCTGTTTGAATTCAAAATCTGTTTAACTTGTTCTGTTTGAATTCAAATTCGAATTCTGTGTAATTTAATTTTATTCAACAAATATTTATTTAAACTATGAAAAACAAAATAGTACATTACCAAATACATTTATATGAATGTATATATGTTTATTATCATCAAACAAAAATCATATAGCGCAAAGCGCATATTCAACAATCTCCCCCTTTTGATGATAACAAACATATATTTAAGATTTTGAATATATTAAATGTATTTGATAATTTCATTTGCTCCCCCTATTTGAATGCTCCCTCTCTACACAATGCTCCCCCTACATATATGCATAGAAATATATAAGAGAGCCTACAATGAAAATTATTTGACCTTTGCTTGATTCTATTCGACAAAAATCTTAACTTTTCTCTCCCCCTTTTGTTATCAGCAAAAGAATAATAGTGTTATAAAATAGGGATGAAATGATCGACATGAATCAAACATTTAACTCAATTAAATATAAATATCAAATTTCAATAAAATTCAAACAAAAATCATAATTACCCTTGTCAAGCGCATATTCCACTTTCAGAAGTGATGAAGATAGAATCATCAAAAATTCATATAGTTATGTCTATTTGTGGTATATTTATTTCTGGAAAGTTGAATATCTACTAACCATGCATAACCGTTAGGACTTTTAAATGAGATTAGTAGTATTCCAATTTAATTTTTTTAAAAATGAAATCAAGTATCTTCTAACCACACATGACCGTGAGGACTTTTAAATGGGATTAGAATCAACTTGTCTATTAAATCAATTATTTTTAATATGCGTTCCATACATGCATAACCGTGAGGACTTTTAAATGAGCATGGAAGCACATAATCAAAAATCCAAGTAATTCACCCATGCATGACCGTGAGGACTTTTTAATGAGAGTGAATACTTTGGGTTTTTATTTTTAATTGCTGAATATAATAAATTGAAGCACAAATAATTTCCTTCACTGATTTAAAGATATTGAAGAACAAATGATTTCCTTTGTAAACTACCACAAATTTACATACTAAATATGATCTTGATGAGTAATGTTTGATAGAAAGATGATAGAAATAGAAATGGTCATGGAATTATTACCCAACAAAAAGTTTTTATAACTCTTGTTATGAAATTCTAAAGAAATTTCCTAATTATATTTTCTTGAGTTTTAATATATGATAAATATCAACACTCATCACTTTTTCAATCATTATTCATCTTTTCGATAATCATTAGGGAGTTAGATTAGTTAAAAAATTGTCATTTAGAATCAAATTCAAAAATCAAATTTTTTTTAAAAAAAAATGATTAGTCAACCTCTATAATTCCCAAATCTAAACGTAATTTGGAAAATCTGTCTTCGGGGAGAGGTTTTGTGAAAATATCAGCAAGTTGAGTTTCTGTTGAAATATATTCAATGCAAATGTCTTCTTTAGCAATGTGATCTCGAAGAAAATGGTGTCTCACATCAATGTGTTTTGTGCGAGAGTGATGAACAGGATTATTTGACAAATCTATAGCACTCCTACTATCACATTTTAATGGGACTTGTTTATAGACTAAGCCAAAATCAGAAAGAGTTTGCATCATCCATAGAATTTGAGCACAACAACTTCCCAAAGCAATATATTCTGCTTCAGTGGTGGATAATGCAACACAATTCTGTTTCCGACTTGACCATGAGACTAATGAATGTCCTAGCATGAAACATGTCCCACTAGTGCTTTTTCTGTCAACTAATGAACCAGCATAATCAGCATCGGAATAACCTACTAAATCAAAATTTTCACAAGAGGGGTACCATAGTCCAAATTTGTGTGTGTGTGAAAGATATCTCAAAATTCGTTTAGTAGCTTTTAAATGAGATTCTTTGGGATTAGCTTGAAAACGTGCACACAAGCATACAGAAAACATAATATCAGGTCTAGAAGCAGTAAGATAGAGAAGTGAACCGATTATCCCTCGATATTTCTTTTGATCAATTGCAATTCCTTTCTCATCTTTGTCCAACTTTGTTGATGGGCTCATAGGAGTTCTCAATGGTTTGGAATTTTCGACTCCAAATTTCTTCAATAGCTCCAACACATATTTGGATTGTGAAATGAAGATACCATCACTGCTTTGCTTAATTTGAAATCCAAGAAAGTATTTCAATTCACCAACCAAACTCATCTCAAATTTAGCCTGCATGACTTGTTCAAAATTCTCACACAAAAGCTCATTAGTAGCACCATAAATAATATCATCCACATAAATCTGAACAATTAAAAAATCATGTTCTTTATGTAATAGAAACAGAGTCGTGTCAGCACTTCCCTTTTTAAAACCATTTTCCAAAAGATATGTACAGAGGCAGTCATACCAAGCTCTTGGTGCTTGCTTAAGACCATATAATGCTTTTTCTAGCTTATACACATGATTTGGAAATTCATGATTTTCAAAACCGGGTGGTTGTTCAACAAAAACTTCTTCTTTTAAATCACCATTCAAAAAGGCACTTTTTACATCCATTTGTTTAAGTTTGAAACCTTGTAACATGCAAAACTTAGCAAGATTCTAATGGCTTCTAACCTAGCAACTGGAGCAATGTTTCATCAAAGTCTATGCCTTCTATTTGGTTATAACCTTTTGCAACCAACCTAGCCTTGTTTCTAATTACATTTCCTGATTCATCAAATTTATTTTTAAACACCCATTTAGTCCCTACAATTGGATAGTCATTAGGCCTAGGAACTAAATTCCAGACTTTGTTTCTCTCAAATTGATTAAGTTCATTTTGCATTGCTAAAAACCAATTTTCATCATTAAGAGCCATTTCAACAGAATCAGGTTCAATTTCAGAAATAAAACCACTATGACAACAAAACGCATATAAATTTTCATCAAATGAGGAACGAGTACGTATACCTTCCGTAGGATCACCAATAATTAATTCAGGAGGATGATTAGGTTTGAACTTTAATTTATCAGCATCAACAGTCCTCCTTTCAGTTTTCTTACTAAATGTCCCTTCTTTAGTGCCTTCAGGATCTACTCCATCGTCAACCATCCTTTCAGTCGTTTTTTCCAGATCAGATTCATCAAATTTCACATTGATTGACTCAACAATTGTCTTTGTTCGTTTGTTATATATCCTGTAAGCCTTACTCCTTGTTGAATAGCCCATGAAAATTCCATCATCAGCCTTTGATTCAAATTTTCCAAGTTGATCACCTGTGTTAAGAATGAAACAAGGACACCCAAATATACGAAAATAAGAAATGTTAGGTTTCCTTTCATGCCACAGTTCATAAGACGTTTTGCCAAGTATTGGTCTAATCATTACTCTATTCATTACATAGCACGAAGTATTCACTGCCTCTGCCCAAAAGATTAGAGGTAGCTTATACTCACTTAACATGGATCTAGCCAATTCCTGTAATGTACGATTTTTCCTTTCAACCACCCCATTTTGTTGAGGTGTTCGTGGAGCAGAAAATTCATGTTTTAAACCGTTTTCTTCACAAAAATTTTCAAATTCAAAATTTTCAAATTCGCCTCCATGATCACTTCTCAAGGTTTTAATTGTAACTCCTTTTTCATTTTGAACAAGTTTTGCAAATTTTGAAAAATATTCGAAAGATTCAGACTTTTTGGCTAAAAAGTAAACCCATGTAAATCTAGAATAATCATCAACCAATACATAACAATAACGTTTTCCATTCAAGCTTGAAATTTCATTTGGTCCAAATAAATCCATGTGAACTAGTTCAAGGACCCTTGATGTGCTAACAATGTTTTTAGGACGAAATGATGATCGACTAAGCTTGCTCAAGGAACATGCTTTACACACTTTATTATTTTTAAATTTCTGATGTGGTAACCCTCTGACTAATTCTTTTGATTCGAGTTTTTCTAAGAGACTCATGCTAGCATGTCCAAGTCTCCTATGCCATAAATATGCCTCTTCGTCAGTGGCTACCAAACATCTAGAAAGTTTTAGATTATCAAATGAAAGTGAGTAAACATTCCCTTTTCTTTTGCCCATAAAAACAATGTTACTAGAAGATTTATCAATAATTTTGCAAGTATCACTATCAAAAATCACGTTCATACCTTTGTCACATAGTTGGCTAATAGAAATGAGATTGTGATGCAGATTTTCAACGTATAAAACATTAGTCAAAGAAAAAATACCGTTACCAACTTCACCTTTGCCAATAATCTTACACTTGCTATTGTCTCCCATGATCACATTTCCACCTTTAAAATTCTCTAAGCTAAGGAACTTCGATTTGTCATCTGTCATATGTCTAGAACAACCTGAATCTAGAAACCATTCTTGTTGTTCCTTAGCCCGCCAACAGACCTACATAAGAAGAGAGGAAGATGACCTAGAGAAACTCTTAGGTCCAATGTTATTAGTGATAGAAGCATTGTGAATAAACAATCCCTTTGGAATCCATACTTGTTTAGTCCTTTTATTTTTATTCCAATAAACATGAAATTTGTTTTTAGAATTCTTAGGAACCCAAACTTGTATAAATTTTGTGTTCTTGTTCCTATGACTATCATTTTCATCACGACATCTATATATTTCACATCTATCAAAGACATTCTTATATTTTGCATTATCATCAACTTGTGTTTTCCCAAAACCTAGTCCTTTCCCGTTGTTAGTAAAAATTTGATTTCCCAATAGCATGTTGAAAGATTTTTCGCCTCTTGAAAAGTTATTCAAAGATTTCTCAAGACTTTGGACTTTGGTTTTTAATGTTGAGTTTTCAGTAACAAGTGAGGTGCATCGATTAATAAAATCCTTTCTCCTAGTGTCGATGGTTTCCTTAAGATTCAAGTTTTCACTTTCAAGACTTTCAAAGTTATTCCTCAGTTTTGATAATTCTGAATCTAAAATCTTACATTTTTTACATTCTAGGTTTTGAATATTTTCAATTTCAGTTTCTAACCTAGAATTTTCATGGACAAGTTCTCTCCTATCAGATTTTAGTTTTTCAATTTTAGATTCAAGAGTATCAATCATTTTAGTAAAATCACAACACATTGAAACAAGTTCTTTATAAGAATAGTTACTTACCTCACTAGATTCCTCTAAGCTTGCTTCTGAATCCGATTTTGACATAAGACACAAGTTAGCCTCCTCTGAGCTATTATTTGAAACTTCCTCTCCTTCTTCATCATCCCAAGTTGCTGCAAAAGCCTTCTTTTTCTTTTTCTTTCCTTTGTTGTTTTTGAGAAGTGGACATTTTTGTTTGAAGTGGCCAGGCTTCTTGCAGTTATAGCATGTCAATTCATTATCGGAATCGTCAGAATTCTTTGACTTATTACCACTTATTTTCTTCTTTCGTGACTTGAATCTTGACCATTTTTTAAGATTATTGACAGCCATTGGAAGCTCTTCAATTGGATCTTCTTCTTCTTCATCGCTTTCTTCTTTGCTCTTTAAGGCAATCGTCTTCTTCTTTGGTTCGGAGTTATTGCGTTCTTCCTTTGCTTTTAGCTCAAGCTCATATGTCATCAAGTTTCCAATCAACTCCTCCATGCTTAGTTTGCTCAGATCTTTCGATTCTTGGATTGCCGTGACTTTTGCCTCAAAGTTCATTGGTAAAACTCGTAGTATCTTTCGCACAAGCTCTACCTCAGTGAATACCTTCCCAAGCGCTCTAGCATTGTATACCAAGGTTGAAAAACGTCCAAACATATCCTTTATGCTCTCGCCTTTGTCCATCACAAAGTTTTCGTATTCATTGCTGAACAGGGCTAGCCGAGACTCCTTGACTTGAGAAGTTCCTTCGTGTGTCACCTCCAAAGTATGCCATATTTCCTGTGCTGTTGTACAATGAGAAATTCTATTAAATTCATTTTTATCTAGAGCACATATCAAAGCATTCATGGCTTTAGCATTTGTCGTTTTCAATTTCTTATCGTTTGCATCCCACCTATCCTTAGGTTTAGGAATCTCAGTATCACCAACGATTATAGTGGGGGGTTTATAGCCAGTTTCAATAATATCCCAAACTTCATAATCAACAGAACTGAGATAGATACCCATCCTAACTTTCCAATAAGCATAATCGTTCCCGTTAAACATGGGTGGCCTAGCAATAGATTGCCCCTCAGAAAAAGCATTATTTTGTAGACTCATGACTCTAGAGTTAAAAATACCAGGCTCTGATACCACTTGTAGGATCTAAATTAACCCTAGAGGGGGGGGGGGTGAATAGGGTTATAGCAAATTTTCTTAATTTAAACACAAAAATAAACTGCAGAATAAATATACTGAAAAATAAATCACACACAAGATTTACCCAGCTTCGGCAACCCCTGCCTACTGCTGCATTCCCAGATTTCTATTAGAATTAAACAGTATCACGCTTACAAACACTCTAACAGACTTGCAAACCCTGCTACCGCCTATAGAGTTTTGCAAACTCGCAACCCCTGCTTACTGAACTAACTCTAAATAGACAATCAGACACAACCTAAAACCTAGGTGGTGATTTACCTAAACTCTTTGATTCGTAGAATAAAAAAAAAACAATAATTAAGAACAAAATAGCCCTAAACTAATTAACATTATTAATATAAGTTTATTAACAATATTAATTAAAAAACAAAAAACCCCCTTTTGTTGTTGAACACCGGCCCACTTCCTTATTTCACCCGACCCTCTTTTTATTTGTTCGTGAGAAACAATGGCGGCTTCGTTCCAGTTAGGGCTTCGGCTCTTCGTAGCAATTAGGGCTTCGGTTCTTCGTTGCAATTATGGCTCTGGTTTCTTCAATTTGATCTGTGATTGGTTGCCCTAGCTTGCTTGCAGTTGCTCGATCGAGTTTTGATGCTTGTGAATTCGGTATGTGCTGTCTCCTTTTGCTTTTCTGATTTGATACTTGAACTCGATCGAATTGAAATGCCGATGATGATTAGGGTTTTAATAGGATTTGATTTCCTATTTTTGCGTTCGACTGATTATTTCAAAAAAAATGCTTTGGTCGTTCGATTATGTATTGATGCTTGAGATTTCTTTGACTTAATCAAATTCGTATGCACTTGATTCCTTGGTTGACACGGTAGAGAATTCTCGGCTTGAATTTGATTTTGTGATTTGAGATATTTGACTTTGTCAAATTTACACACTTGAATTTCTTACTTGGTTTTGTGCCCTGATCATCACTGCACTGTTTTGATTTCTTGAATCATATCCACGCCTTCAATGTTTACAGTGTTCATCCCTGTTGCTTTCGACTTCACTGACTTCACTGAGTTCTGACTTTGGCACTGATCCATACATTTGTCTTGTTGACATGATTTGAACTTGTAAATTCTTGACTTTGTTTTTAAAAAAAAACTGTTATATGACTTTGCTGTGTAGTCTGCACATATTGATTGTTTGCTTCATGTACCCTTGGTGCTTGTATTTGTATTTGGTCGACACTTGCATCATTATCTGTTGTGACATCCATGTGCATCTGTTGTTTCTTTGGTGATGCTTCTCCTGTTATGTCTGTAACTTGTAGCTGGACTTGTGCACCTTGTTTCATATTTAAGACTTGAGTCTTTGTGGTCTGGTTGCATGTTCATTTGTACCGATTCATCAGTTCATATTGAACTGTTTCCTGTCATGTTCACTTGCACACTCGAGTTTGTAATCTCTGATTCATGTTGGCTGTAGTGTTGTATTTGTTCTCCTGCATGTAGTCAGTTGTAACTGTGTTGGACTTTACTCTGGTTAGCATTTGCACATTTGAATTTGTAATCTCTGATTCATGTTGTGTTGGAACTGGATTAGTGCAGTTTTCACTCTAGTTTGCAACTGCAGCCATGTTTCATTTTGAGTTGCAGTGTTGGTCTTCATACTGTATTCTCTGTATCATGCTTGTGCATTTCTCTGTTGTATTACTGTACACTGCATAGTGGTCTTCATTGTGATGATTTTGTTGCTCTGACTTATATCACTTGATGACTTGAGCTTCAACCATACTTGCCCAGTTTACACAGATGCTCCACTTGTTCATTTTGTTCAAGTGTACTTGTCTTCATTCTGGTTGTTACAGTCCTATGCAGTTCATGTTGCCTTGACTTTGGTTTGTACTGATGCACTTCTGTTTGCTGTCATGTTGGTAGCATTGTGTCTTGGCTTTGCTTTGCATTGCCCCATACATATTGTCACTGTTTAATATTGTTTGCATTGCAGTTGTGTATTTCTGTGGATGCAGTCTTACTACTGTGTTGCTGTAGTCTATTGGGCTGCATTTGTGTATATTTGATTATTTTTGCAATCTGGTCAGGTCAGTGGTGCTTTGAGTTGAACCTATCTTGGGTTTGACCTTGTTTTTGATTTCTATGCTTTTGTTTGATTTTTGCACACGAGTTGGCGAGGCAGTGCACACGTATACGAATGTACACGTGTGTACTGCAGCCACTTGTAATTACCTGTCCCTGATAAAAAATATCGATATGCACAGATATCGCACAGTCAAAAATGATGACGAACAACCCAAATAACTGAGGCAAACAATGTTTTCAAAATCATCGTTTCTTTCAAATTTCAAAAATATTTCTCTTTCAATTTTACTGCGTTTGAATATTTTTGCAGATTACTCAGATGCTGGATTCAAACCGGATTATAGTTGA